>JARYHS010012519.1:12549567-12737404 GCA_031002005.1 Vandiemenella viatica
TGTGTTAGGATCTTAAACAGCCATGTCTTGCATTCAAGAAGACGCGGGATCAATTCCCGGAACATTCGGAGGACTCATATTCGTAGTTTTCCATATTCAACCTACTCTCAAGCGAATTTTCAAGATTGGTTGACTCTGTTATCGCAGAATCTTCCTCACCAAACTTAAAGTAGTATTGTGGGAGGGGGCGGAGAGAGATGGGGATGCAAGATTCGTTTGTTTGAGGACTATGTTACGTCAACGGAAGAATATTTAATACTTTTACCACCACGCATTCTAAGAAAAAAAAATCAGTATGTCTAGTAATCGTTGTTAGCGGCCTGGTGGCTCAGTGGTTAAGGTGTTTGAGGATCAAAAGGTCCCTCCGATTCGAATTCCTGTCTCGGTGGTTATATCTATAGGCCCATAACCCAAGCTTTAAATCTTAAACTGAAAATTCTCCAAATTTTATTTTAAAAAATCCCGTTGATTGGTCGTGGTTTTCGAATGCAAAGAAACTGAAGAATCAAGAGCATACCTTCAAATACAACCTCAGGATATACGACATACTGCGTGATACCGAGCTCAGGCACTTGCTGGATGAAGCTGCTAATCTAGCATCGCAGCGCGAGAATGCGAGATTTGCTGAACTGGAATTAGCAGCGCGTAGAGGACGCCGCGAGCAACCGGCATCAGAAGCAGGAAGAACGACAGGAGAGGTGGAAACTGAAGAGTAAAGAACAACCTAAATGTGACCATAAGCACTGCCCACGACTAAGGCGGTGCCTAGACCAGGAAGAGGGCAAAGACTCAATTCATCCCAGTGCCTCTGGAAGCCAGAGGCACCTTCTCCGGGGATCAAGGAGTGGCCTGCTATGATTCCAGGAGGGAACTCCTGATGTGGGAACAGGTGGCTCCAAGAAAAAACTGGAGAAGAATGAGACCACTACCTGAAACGTGAAGTTGGCTGACGGCATTTGGTGGCCAGCATATCAGCAGTCGCCCTGCAGATCAGCAGAGACAGCTGGCGGCCTGGATGTCGACGCAGGCCAGCAGTGGTGCAGGAAGAACATAGGCGAATAGACAGTAGTGTTTGGGCAATTAGCGGTTAACAAGTCCTCATCTGTGCTAGGGGTCCTAATTGAAGGCAGATTAGGAGTTGGCTGGGGATCTGGATTTTACAGAACGGTTGACTGGCCAGGAAGGAGGCTCCATTTTATAGGTTAGTTGCCCATTTTCGGTGCTGCCAGAGGAATTTCATCAGTACTTGTTAAGTAAGATCTGTCCTGCGCTTGGCTATTCGGATGTTTTTTTTTACCAGACATGTTTTTATAGTTTGTATATCGGGCCATTGGATTCGTTATACGAAGCATACGATTCAGTACGTTGGTTACGAGTCGATTATATGGGAATGAGAGAGGCTTCCTCAGAGAAGGAACATCGACAGCCACTTTGGTCTCTGCCAACCGCGCGCTAATGCGCCATCTGCATGCAGCCACCCAGCCAGCTACCGCTCCCATCCATCGCCCAATGGTGCGTGCCGCGGCGGGCGTGTCCAAAATGCAAGTGTCCTGAGCCGTAAAGTACCGCACTCGATGTTGCATCAGATCCCGCCTTATCTGCTGTATCTGCCACGGCGAATCGAATGAAGTGATCCTGGACGGAGCCACGCCTCGGCGCTAATTCGTGTTTACGATGCGGAGTAGCCGGGGCCGTGGGCGCCAACAGCTGACGCGCCGTGGGAAAGAGGAACCCAGAATACCTGCGCGCTGCTGGAGATACCAGATAACAGTGTCCTGCACTATAGACAGCAGGCGGTACTATCCAACAGCTGTTCCCTACTGATTGTCATTCTGTTCTTGTCGTGCAAAAGTTGATCACGCACTTAAATACAAAAGATGGCAGCTGGTTTGTTGCCCTACCAGATTAACCAAATGACATGACAAGAAAGAACCAAAAACCACGTCAAAAACAACACTACCGACAACAGTGTTACGAAAGCTCCTGAAACTGGTAACAACAATATAGCAGTGCTATTACCGATGAGGCTGTGCTGTGCTTCGTCCGCGACCGATTTTATATACAGCAACGCCGTTGCTGTTGCCATCAGCTGGGGTTTGGCGGTACAATGAATATACATTCTTCCAAATGATTCTTTTTTTTTTTTTTTTTTTTTTTTTTAATCTTACGCTAACCCCATCATCTTAACATACCACTTTAACCTCAGTTATCTGATTCATATATTCTAATGTCTGTCTTCCTCTAACATAATTTCCTTTGTCTGCTCCCGTCACTGATAAATTGACCAATCAAGCATGTCTCAAATATGACCCACCATTCTGTAACTTCTTTCTGTCAGACTCTTCCACAAACAAATGTTTCAATGTTTCATCTTTCTGGTATTCCTAAGCTCCATGCCTCGCTACCATAAAGTGCTGTGCTGCACACATAGAGTTTTAAAAACTTCTTTCTTAGCCCTAGATTCATATTTGAAACTAAAAAAGTTTTCTTTTGCATGAAGGATTATTTTCCTAGTGCTACACTATCAATACCATTCCTGTTTCGGTCATTAGTTGTAATTTTACTTCCTAGGTTGCACAATTCATTTACTTCTCCTATTGCATCCGATCCTATTTTTTATTTGATCTACTATTACTGCTATCATTTCTGTTATATTTCATCTCTTTTATCTTGCTTGGATTTATATTTCTTCCAAAACCTTCCTTCAGTATTTTGTTCATGATATTCAGTAACTTCTCAATATCCTCAGTCTCAGTCTTTTCTGCTAACAGGACAATGTCATCAGCAAATTTATTTTTTGTCCTCGAATATTTATACCACATTCAAAATTTTCTTTCACTTGCTCTATTGCTTCCTCTACATACAAGTTGAATATTAATGTTAATAGACTAAAGTACTGTCTCACACCATTTTTAACTGATGCATGTCTTTCATGATTCTCTATTTTTATTATAGCCACTTTTTTCTTATATAGATTATGAAGTATTCTTTCATTTCGTTATTTTAAATCTGACTTCTCTAAAATTTTGAACATCTCGTCATACCTACCATTATCAAAAGCGTCATCTAAATCAAGAAACGCCGTAAGCGTATCTTTGTTTTTTTGATACGCCCTTCAGTTATTGATCTAGAATCGCTTTTCCCAAAATCAAACTGACCACTATCTCTTCTTCTGTACTTTCCAATTCTTCTCTGTATTATTCTGGTCTGTTATTATGAAGCATGTGGCGTTAGACTTATAGTGCGATAATTCTCACATCTGTCAGCTTGTGCTTTCTTCGGGAGTGTGAAGATTACACTTTTATTGAAATCATTGGGAATCTCTGCTGTTTCATAATTGTTTGATATAAGTTTGAATAATCTTTGGGTTCCTTCTTCTCCTTGGGATTTCAGAAGATCTGCAGGAATCTCATCAATTCCAACTGCCTTATTTGATTTCAAACCAATCAAAGCTCGACCAAATTCTATCCTCAAAACAGGATCACCTTAGTAATCAATGTCGACGTCAACTTCTTTTTCCAGTGCACTGTTGTTCAAATTACCCCATAACATAGTTTCTCTCTGTGTTTTTCCCATCAGTTAGCTCTATCTTCTGAGCTTAAAAGATGTTTCCCATCAGCAGCTTTAATATTTACACAGTATATCTTTTCTTCATTTCTACAAAATTCTGTTTGATTTTTCTTTATACCACATTTACTTTATCTGTAATTATTTCCTTTTATCTTGCAGTCATTATTTGTTGCTTTTTTACATTTCATGTTTATTTAATTTCTACAGTGTCTGCATTGCTCTCTTCCTGCTCCATCCTGAGCATTTTTTTACCTTCTTCTCTGATCCGTCAATTCCACAATTTCTTCAATGATCCAAAATGTTTGCATAGCTTGTTTTTCAAAGCCTATTGTTTCTTTACCAACTTTGACTATTTCTCTCTTGAACGCATTCCATTCGTCCTCAGTTTAACTCCTTTCAGAGTTTTTCTTAGACTGTCGTCTGTAAATTTTTCTCTCATGTTAGATTGTTTCTGTTTGCCCACCTTCAGTCTGTTCTGCTTTTTATTCTTTGAATTTCAGCCTTGACTTCATAACTATCAGATTGTGGTCAGAGAATGTCTGCTCCTGGCAATGCTTTATAGTTTAGAACTTGATTCCTGTTTGAGTATGATATAAATAATCTAGCTGATATCTACCTGCATGCTCTGGGCGTTCCAGGTGTATATCCTACATGCATGGTTCTTAAATAATATTTTCACCTCGACGAACTTATATTTTTTACAAAATGCTTCCTCGATCATTTCTTTCTCCTAGATCAAAACTTCCTACAGTATTTCCCTCTTTTCCTTCTCCAATTACGGCATTCCCATCACCCATGGTTATTAGATTTTGCTAATGATTCACATTTTGGACTAATTCTTCAATTTCAGCATATATTTTCTCTATTGGTTCAACGTCTTCCTGTGACGTTGGCATATACACTTGTACTAATGTGGTTGGGACGGGCTTAGTTTCTAACCTCACAAAAATAATCCTGTCACTAAACAGTTCATAAAAAGTCACCTGTTTATCTGTTGTCTTGTTCATTACAAATTCTATACGGACAGCTTTGGAGTTAATTATTCTGCGTTTTCCAGGCAAGACATTTTTTTGTCCTTCCACTTAATCTTACTAAAACGAACGACATTTAAATTAAGTCGTTTCATCTTCCTTTTTGAGTTTTTTAATCGACCTGCCCTATCCAGACTTCTAAAATTCCTCGCTCCGACTCGTAGAATGTTTCTTATCATTCTGATGACTCCTTCCTGACTAGTCCTTACCCGGAGATCAGATTTAGGGACTATTTTATCTCCGTAATATTTTAGCCACGAATAAGTCATCATTCTGTATGTAATTTGAGATGATTACATGTCCTCGGTATACGCTTAGGGTTTTTAATGCATCCCCATGCCACTGATCATTTCTGATTCATCCGCCTTTAGGAGCTGTTTCAACCCCAAGGGCAAGAGGGTGCCCTGAACCGCTCCCCGCTCTTCCGCCCTCCTTTCGGAGGCCGTTGGCAAGCAGTGGTTAACCCCTTATACCGGGAATCTTTCAGTCGCCAGAGCCTCGTCCGTGCAAACAGGGTGCACCACGTGAAGGAGAGGTTGACAATTGGTTGGAAAAGGCTAATATAGTCTCTCCCAAACCCTTAATCCTAGAATTATGTAGCTTTAACTGCACTGTCATAGACCATAATTCGATGTTGGTGTATGCAACCGATTTTGATATTCCGATAGTCGAATAAATGTTCCGATGTCTGTGCCTCTCCGTAAACATACTCATGTTACTTTTGCGCTTTAAATTCTCTTTTCTGACACGGTTAATGGATGGTTCTCCGCATTCTGTCTGTTAGTTGATGACCGTTCATTAGTATTTCTGACACTTGTAGTGTCGATAATGATGTTCTACTGCCTTGCGGAGGGGATTCCAGTGGTCTGCTCGTACAGATGAAGCTCCTAGATCTCAGATGGGACATTGTCTACAGAATAATTATGCAAACAACAAAAGCGCACACTGTATACCATTTTACTTGTAACTTAAATGTAATTTCACTATTTTAGTGTCCACAGTTTGTGTTTAGTTCGTATAGCGTCCCGTCTAGGCTCTGATTGTTGTTAGGAGGTGCGTTATTGAGGACACTGAGGAGGAGAGGACGGGAGGGAGTGTCCCCTACGAGGCCGTTCGCGGAAGAGACGGACATTCCTGAGAGCATGTCGAGAGGCCGCGACGTGCGCGCGCATTAATAAGGGCTCACTCAGTACTCGCTCTCCGCACACAGCGCAAAAGAAACAGCACAACCGCATTAGCCGCACCAACACACTCGGCAGCGATACGGTGGGCCGAGCCTAGTGGGTCAGGTTCCTCATTACTAGTCTCATTAGAGTCGGTCGCATAGAGCGAAAATACGACGACGAGTCGAGCGGGCAGGACGCTCTGCTCGCACTGGGGGTTACTAACTGTTGCTGCTAGTCCAATCCTTTCCCACCTGTGTGTCGGAATTAATGCCTGTGTATGTGTGTGTGTGTGTGTGTTGTTGTTGTTGTTTGTTTTTTTAATTAAATATATATTTTTTTACTTATGGCTTTTGCCTCGTCGACATCGAGGACATTAGAGGCGGAATGGGACTGGAGACAAGGAACGGGAAGAAATTCACCCATGGCCCTTTTGAAGGAAGCATCCCGGCATTCGCCTGGAGTGATTTTGGGAAACCATAGAATACACAAATCTGGATGCCCGGACGGGGGTTCGAACCGCCGTCCTCACGAATGCGAGGCCAGAACGCTAACCGCTCACCCACCACGCTCGGTAAATTAAATATGTAATTGCAGAAGGGTGCCAATATTGTCATGAAATTTATTGACAATTATATTCAAAACAGTGTTCACGAAAAAGAGAAATATTTTGGTGTCAAACATCGATCTGGGAATTAGAAAGAACTTTTTAAAACTCTATGTGTGGAGCACAGGACTTTATGGTAGCGAAATATTAACTTTAGGAATACCAGAAATAAAGAAAATTGAAGCATTTGAAATATGGTGCTATAGAAGAAAATTAAGTGGACAGACAAAGTAAGAAATGAACGAGTTTTGGAAATGATGTGTGAGGAAAGAAGTTTGTGGAAGAAGCTTACGGAAAAAAGAGACAGGCTGGTAGGTCATATTTTGAGACATGCTGGATTGGTTAATTTGTTAGTGGAGGGAACAGTCGAAGGTAAGAACTGTAGAGGAAGATAGAGATTAGAATATATGAAGCAGATAGTTGAGGACGTGGGCTGCAAAGGATATGTGGAGATGAAGAGGTTAGCACAAGATAGGAAGGGATGGAGGATTGCATCAAACCAGTCGAAAGACTGATGACAGCAAAAAAAAAATTCAAAATGAATAACAATATTATAACTATTTAGAAAACTTTGATATTTCGATGATGGAACTTATAGAACAAGCTAAAAGTCTAATAGCTAATGAAATCAAAAGTAATAAATAAATAATAATCTAAGCTGTACTGGTAAACATGTCTATCAAATTGCGACTGAAATTCACTGTAAACAAGTACTCACCAGAATCCATAAATATTCCTGTTCCGCACTTAGTGATTTCTCATCGGGGCCGTATGTATGGTGGGTAGTGTACGCGGTAGTTATTGTTTGTAACACATGGTTTCTCAATGGGACAGAACATCTTTCCGAATTGTCAGTTACTTGTCAAAACGCATAATCGTTTTCTCATGAAAATCCTAATATTAATGCATTCCTTAGATGTCGTGAGCCATCAACAAAGATACGCTCACATAGCTTACGACCGATATTAAATTGTCATTACGAACGATTCTTGAATAGATATATCGGAGTCATTCTACCAACGGTTAGGGAGAATGTGGAGGGTTGAATCTCACTATCTCCTGTGTATATGCCTGCTTCTGCAACACATCCACTAATTCAAGTGCAAATTATGTAATTTCGTTAATATGGAATCACCAATTCGCGTCACCTGCAGCTTCTACCGTCACAAGAAGTGGCACGCTTCCATCCTATGACCACACGAAACATCTTTCTTGACGAGATAATTAATTGCATCTGCTTAATAACCCACACAAATTCTGGGACGAACCAATTGTTTGCTATGAAACTAGTTAATTTAGCAACAAAATTGAGATGTAGCATATATAGATCAGCTTACGCGGTACACTGACAGACAGTATGTTATAATCACCTCTCAATAACGCCTTCATTGGCATTTAAAACAAACATTTAAAACGAAGAATAGTTCCGGATCAAAGGAATTAGTTACAAGATTTAAAATGGAAGTTAATGGACCAAAGAATAGATCTGAATCGTAAATGTAAGCCTTTGCTTAATATTTCATTGGAATGGAGGCTTTCAATACTAATCTTACAACTTTTTTGAAAAGTATTACATATTTTATGTGGATAGCAACGCATATGCGTGATAGCATAAAAGAGACAACGAGGCTTCGCAAAAATACAACCGTCTTTAAAATTTATCTCTAAATTTATCCCTCCCGTCGCTGCGAATGTGGAGTAAACCACTACGTGTGTGTATCGATTCAACGGGACACATTAATTACGAAAACGCTTTGAAATTCACTTCTTCTGCCTTTAGATTGTCCACTCCCACCAGATGTATAAAATCGCAAACATTTTCTACTGGTTGAAGAATCGAGTCAGAAACATGATTTTAGCGTTTCCTTCTTCAGTTCAAGGAACTGGCAGCGTAGCCACAGCAGTGAAACAAACGTAGCCAACCAGAGAGTATGGCAAACCTGCGTTATCACTTTTTAATTAATTAATTGCAAGTGTTCCAACAGCTTACTTATAAATACATCCAGACTGCAGGCATTACCTAGTACGCCCCAGGACAAACAAAACAGCGAGAACGGGTCACTGTCCAATTATTTCTTCACTCTAAACGAATTAATGTCTGGTGGTGGGAAAGGGAAGGGCAACCGCCAAGGATCAAACTGATAAGTGAACAGAACAACATATAATCCCTCATGATGCAGGATGTGTGACGGAAAAGGAGAATTTTTCTGCCTTGAAGATAGTTTCTAGTTATGTTATAGTCCAAAAACCCAGATGGTTCTATCCACCTTTTCCTGATAGGAAACAACTCAACTTTTACCATTTGAAAGTTATAAAATATTATAAATTTGCTACACAGCTCAGAGATGACAATACTATTTCTAATGCATAATTCTAGCGTCTGATCGTGACCAAACTTTATTACGACAAGCCAACGAAATGGAAACTGATGGCATTCTTACTGTAGTTATTGGTCTTTCTAATCTGAAATTGGCACCTGAAGAGATAATGAAGTGATGATGTGAGTCACTGGATCTTTATTACCGTTCAATCCTCCTATACTCGTGTTTCGTTCATTGTATAGTAAATTCTGGTTGAAAATGAGTAGGACTACTTGAATAGCGAGACATTCGAATGGACAAGGCCGTTTCCTGTGTACCTCTTCTGAAGAGTTCTCTTAACGTTGTTAGTGGCGCCAAGTAGCTGCCTGTTGGACGAATTCCAAGACGGCGTTGATGAGATTTCACTTAGCTACGGCCACTCGACATTTAAAGATTTCGGAGCACCTTTTCGTAGAAGAGAGAGAGAGAGAGCGACGTGGAGTGGCGTGCCCAGCACGTGGACGTCCAAAGGTCAGCGGAGAGTCCGTCAACAAGTGCTGTCCGCCTGCGTGACGACGCATAATGGGCGCCCGCAAGGCTCAGTACTGGCACCGTCCCTATCCAGTCACAGCAATATGCTGGCTCCACGGTCCTCTGGGATTCTTCAACAGGTCTCACCACCACCACCCAAAACTTCACGAACGAAAGTGGAGCCAAAAACTACCAGCAATAGTGTGGTAATGCGATATGTCTTAACAGTTCTGCCTCAAGACTGGTGGTGTCGAATATAATCATGCAGTCGGTGGAGGTATGTTCGACTTTTGAACGATATTTTTCACCAGCGTATAAAATAGCCAGAGCAATTGTTCTATATGTTATCTATTAAAATATAGTTTCCTTTAGAGCTTCCTGTAAAAGAGAATGAAACCATGCCACTGTTAAAACCAACTGTAGAGCAATATATATATAATCATTTGTGTTGCTCGTCAACAATTCAGGTTTACTCATAACTTCTTCATTATACAATAGTCACCAAAGTTTTTGTTGTGATTTCATACGTGTGAAAACCGGATGAAGGCAAACAGTGTTCACGTATTCTATAGAACTAACTGTCCAGACCATTAGAGATACAGTCTAGAATCCTTGAAGAAGTTGCATTTAATATTTAATCCATGTGCTTGAATCAGAGAGATGACACAATAAAGCAATATTAACTGTTCGGAGAAGCTGAAGCCCATGGAGACGATGGGATAACAAAAACAAAGAAGCAGAACGTATCTAAGAGTCCGGACCATAATTCTGATCATTTGGAATGGTCTTGTGGCGTTGTGTTCTTTTCTTGAAACTTATGTTATTGTTATTTTGTTGATCTATTATAGTGTACCGATGAAGTCTTCTGGTACAACGATGCATCTTGTTAAGTAACGGCATTAATTGTTACCTTGCCCCTTATTGAAGAACATTGATGATATCCCCATTTTGCATCTAATTAGTGCTGGTGACTTAGGTTCCCCGTAGTTAACAGGTAATAACGAAACTTCCACCCATATATATAAGCTCTATTTAAATTCATGTTAATATTAAGAAAAAATAAAGGAAACAGAGGCTGAATGTAACATGAAAGAATTGAATTGAGGAGGGAAATGGCGAATATAGTAATACAACCGTTAATATTGCGATAATAACATGCATGCTGATTATACGTGAATTCAAAGCCTTGAATAATAATCATCATATCAACTATCTTTTTATTAATGTAATGTTCGGCTAAGGAAATGTTTGTAAACACAAATCTATTTACATTCTAGACTGACTTACACAAGTCCTAATACTGTAGTTGCCTAATGCATCTATCAATGATTTGAGAAGTAAGGGGAAGCATCCCGGCATTCGCCTGGAGTGATTATGGGAAACCATGGCAACAATAATATAAAAACTATGTGACGCCATTTTACTTTCAGCAACGATGTATAGGTTAAACACGACAATACAATGCCCCCTGCCTGCCTGTAGCAGTGGTGTGTTCGGAGGGATAGGAAAGGGGAGGGGGTAGCGTGGGGAACATGACCGTGAAGCGCCAGTTGAGAGTGAACAAGGTTAAAACGAAAGCGTCACTAGAGCTTACCCCTGTGCTTCCTGATTCTCCTGGAAATTTCTTCCGCCACTGGTATTCGAAGTAGCTGCTCTGGTGTCAAGCGCTGAACCATCAAGATGCCGCAACCTCCTGAGCCAAGGGGGTGGGACTAACAGCATCGAATCCAACTGGTTCCTGAAGGTGACGAGGTAGAAGCCTGAACAGCAGCTTCCGAGCGAATCAGGAGTCCATTAACACTAAGTGTTGATTGGTATGAAGTGTAATTGCATCCCGAACTGACGAATATTGTAAACGTCGTGGCTGTAGTAGCTGCCATCCTGCCACTATGATATCACGCATTATCCTGCTGGAATGCTGCATCCGGTGGGCTATATTCTAAGAGTATGTGTTTGCTCCCACAACTTGTCAGACATCGAGGATGCTGCTGTGATTGATTTTAACTTCTATTTATGCTAGATCGCGAATGCAACGAACAGGCCCCACGACTTCAAACCTTGCCAGACGGTGTTGAGCTATAAAACGCATCCTGCAACGAGGTTCCGTCTATTACTTTTTCATTATTATTATTTTACATGGGCCGTTCATTAATTACGTGCTGTTGAAACAGGGGGAGGAGAGGTTTCTAGGAACGACAGTAGAGCTAACAAAAAAAGGTCTACAAACAGGGGGGGGGGGCGATCAAATCTCGCGAAATCTCACCAGAGAGGGGGGGGGTCCAGAATTCCCGAAAACACCTCACGTATTTAATGGACGCCCCTTATGGCTTTACGCGTCGTTGATGTCAAGGTCATTAGAGGCGGGAGGGAATTCGGCCATGGCCTTTTGAAGGAAGCATCCTGGCATTCACCTGGAGTGATTTGGGGAAACCCAAATCTGGATGCCTGGACGGGGATTCGAACCAGTGTCCTCCCGAATGCGAGGCCAGAGCAATCAAGTTCGTCCCCCCTTCCCCCCCCACCAGCGATGGGTTGATACAAACGGTCTAGAAGATAAAAATAAAACTAGATAAGTTGCTCTATGAACAGTAGGTGGGAATTGTGTGTAATGTGGTTTATCTGTTGTTTATCTTCTCAGTTTCTAGATATTCTAACCTTTTGGTAATCTTCTCGTAACACATATAACACTTCTTGCATTCTCAATTACAAGTAAGATCGAAATGAATTAAATTAAAATTGTTAGGTCGAGATGATCAGATATTAATTACATTTGATTCACAGAGTTCGAGGTTTTTCGCAAACAGACTGCCGCGCCGTGAGAATTGTATGTTTGCTCGCTGACCAACAGCCTTGGTTGCAGAGCCCGACTTAAAACCGCGATAAGTCGGCACATACTTTAGCGGCTCACATCAACTTATGTAAAATACGAGCATAAATCCTGGCCGTGAGAATAGAAACGCGTTTCTGCTGACGCGTCGCTGTTATAAATGCCACAAACGAAACTCTAAAACTTGTCATTCGTTGTAAAACATACAGCGTACATAAATGTGACCTCCTAGTGAATGGACCTTCCAAGAAACAGAGAACATTCGGAAAGTGAGTGGAATTATAGAGGAGAACTGGGACATCAGCTGATGGGAATGCTCTGGCGACCACATCTCGGGGTGAATTTATACGTCCGCTGTGTCTCACAAGCGAATGAATTATTTAGGTCCTCTTTCACAACTTCCAAGAGCCGTACTTTTTTTGGTCGCTTGGTCCGGTTATTTGCTGCTCGAGGAACGTGAATGAATTCCGGAGAGAGACAAGCCAGGCACCGGTGAAGGTACCGGTTCGGACTGACGCATAAAAAACGCGACGCAGTTCCCAGTTCCTTATCGAACGCCATTTGCCCAAAGTATGATACCCAACTATTTTTCTCAGCATTTATGTATTAAAAATTATTGAAACAAAAAATTTTTTTTTACGCGTAAGATTGTCCTGCAGCCTCCATCTGCTTTTACAGTATTACGTCATAGTGAAGCCGACCACTAGTAGCTATTTGTATGTGAACGCCGCCATTTTTAATTATTGATTACATCTGATAACCATCTAAGTGTGTCGAACGCAGAACTTTATTGAGAGAACCAAACAAATGGAGGTCCGACAGTCCCACTTCTACATAGTATGGCGCTCGCGCAACCCAGTTTGATACTTCTGTTTGTGCGTGCATTATCGTTCTGCACAAACGTTCCTCCTGAGGCCGAACCCGACGGTAGCGCCTCTACAGGATGTCGAGTGTACTGACGTAGTTGTTTGTCCTTGTTGGTACAACATTCAAAACGATGACCCTATCTCTACCCACACAAAAGTACGATGAAGCCGGCCGAAGATTGGGATTCTCGTGGAACGAGATTGCTGTCACCCCCCTGACTGGTTTCTGTTTTCAGGATCACCCTACTTTTTGTCTCCTATTACAACCAGCGACACAACGACGTTCCGAAAAACGAGACAAAATTCTTCCTGCAAATCGTTTTACACACAACTTCCAATATCAGAGAGTATGCACAAACCCAACGCTGCATAAATCTTTAGGACCAACTGTCGAATTCTGAAGCTCAGGTCGGCACTAATGATGACGTTTATGCAGCTTAGCTTGCTTTGAGTGGACGCACCGGCACATCATTCAACTCAGTTCCCGCACATTCTGAGTCTTTACCAGTAGCTCTCTCTGATGACATCCAGCATACTCTTATCGACTGCTCGACCGCCTTACGTAGATTCATCACAGTTGCAACATTTAGGCCGGTGTCATCTCCAAGCGAATTTGAGCGACTGTCGCGTATTGGTGCGACTGATCCCAACACACGGAACGTTACTGAACGGCGTCCACTGCGAGCGATCTTGAGAGACCGATTGTAGCCGACGGCAGGCGACGAGCGACTGGTCCTACCGGAGTTGGATTAATCGCTTGTAGCCGCCGTTACGTATTCTATGCACCACGTTCATTTTCGTGTATACGGCGGCCGTCTTTGTTCGTATTATCCATCAATATGGGTAATGAGGTAAACACCGTTGTGGGATATGAGAAACAAGCGCCACTACCCACGTGATATTTAGCGAAGAATTTGCAGAAGAAATTGGTAGTAAAGATGGTTGGTAATATTGACAAATATATTATCATAGGTACTTTAAAATTTATACCTTTATATGTACACTTTAATGATACTTTTTGAAATTGAAATATTTACGATTACTCTACGTTTACATTTATATTACATACATATACTTAATAGCTAAATTATTACATAAAGTACACCTGTTAGTAAAATATCTACAAAATTTGTATTTCTTGCAAGAATGTTTGTATTCCTTAGGATATATATTTATCATTCAAATACAAGATTTATTACTAAACCGGAGGGAACTGAAAACAAACGTCAACTCTCAACAAAAAAAAAGGAGGGCTTATGGATAGGTTAATTAGCAAGTTAATTTGGGACATGGTGTCAATTCACCTTTCTCGAAACCCTGAGCACCAGTGAAATAAATCCGCAACGCTCCAACCTATCCCTTCATACCACAAACTACCATCACTACCCAGGCTAATAGCAGAAAACAGATTCTTGAAATCGAGAGAGCAAAATCACAATTATTAGCATTACCGCTTAAGGAGATAGTAGGGTAATATTCCGTTTATGCAGTATACTCACATTTCATATTTTCTTTTTTTTTTTTTTTTTTTTTTTTTACTTATGACTTTACGCCTTGTCGAAGTCTATGTCACTAGAGGCGGTATGGGATTGGGGACAAGGAACGGGAAGGAATTTGGCCTTAACTTTTTGAAAGAAACATCCCGGCATTCGCCTGGAGTGATTTGGGGAAACCATGGAAAACCCAAATCTGGATGCGCGGACGGGGATTCGAACACACGTCCTCCCGAATGCGAGGCCAGAGCGTTAACCGTTCACCCACAACGCTCGGTCTCACGTTTCTGAAAAACGTTCCTCTTCACAGGGAACTGGCAGTACGGAATAAACTGCAGCAAGTTTTCACCGATGAGGACGCATCCTCCAACATCTCCACACGCACCTTCTCCATTTCCATCGCCCCGGTCCCCACAGTGAAACACTCCATGTCCGTCTCTGACTCCCTCAACAACAAATTCCTAACCACCTCAATCCGATGACGCCCGAACCCAACGAAATTTCTTTGTAAACGTTTGAAATGTGCCATTAGAAACACGGTGTTGCTTAAGTACTTTTTTTGTAAGGAATGAAAGCAGTTTTGTTTATATTTTATTTTAATTAGCAAAATGTTCAACAAGCCTTATTTTGCTTCTGCCTTTACGCCTCGTCGACATCGGGGTCGTTAGAGGCGGGAAAGGACTGGGAGCAAGGAACGGGAAGGATTTCAGCCATGTCCTTTTGAAGGAATCAACGCCTGCAAAGATTTGACGAAACCATGGAAAACCATAGTTTGGCTGGGTGGACGGGGATTCAAACCCGCGTTCTCCCGAATGCGAGGCCATAGAGTTACCGCTCACCCACCACGCTAGATGATTAATTTGTGAAAAGTTCACAAATAGTTTACTTTGATTTTTTTGCATTTGTGCGTTTTTTAACTTACTTTGTATTATTTCACCTTGCCTTGTATTTTGTAAATGTTCTGGAATATTTCGGTTTGTCATATCACATACATATCACATGCTTTCTGTTCACTAGAAAATAGATTTTATGAAATTATTATTTACTATCACTTACCCTGAAGTCACAGACGTTCCGCGTGCGTTTTTGTCTCTTTGAAATTAGACTATTTGGTAAGCGAAGGCTTTATAGCAGGGGTGACCAACCCTAATGATCTTGCGGGCCACTTTGCAAATGCATCATAACTCCGCGGGCCGCATATATAATTATATATCCCCATATTAGATTTAGTCCCCCTACAGACATTTTTTTGGAGTGAAAAATCGAAACATAATGGGCTAATATTCTTACATGTAAACATAGACGATATTATAATATTTATACTAAACTCACATTGTAAAGAAATATATAACACCAAAAATGAAATATAAAAATTATTTAAATATAAACGAAATTAAATAATTAAAAATATTTTTGCTGGTACGAAATTTGTTTCCCCACTCTTTCACTTAGCATTTGCAAATCGATCTCAATTTGGGTATTTGCGCATCGTAATTGGTGTTGCAGGTTAGCGTCCGTTATGTTTGAGCGTGTTTTGGGTTTGACCAATTTCATTTTCGAAAAGGAAAAAAAAAAAAAAGGTTCGCAGGTTTAAGTTGAACCAAAAGTGCTAACAAGTTTTTGTACCAGATATCTCAAATTGGAAAATTTCTTTCTTGTGACGAAATTGTCATAAAAATGTATTTTTGATTCCGACGTCTCAAAAATGTGTTTTAATTCAATATTGCACCAGGCTCATTTGGAGATATTTGTGGTGACTCGATTTCCGCATAAAAGGGAGATGAATATATTCAAAAAATTTTGTTGTCAGCACGAACTATTTCTATGATGTGTCGCCTGGCAGGGACTTTCCACAAAGTGCACGGTATCTGCATTCATTTCACGAAATTTTGAAACTCTTAAATCATTCGCATCAAATCACTGGCACCCGTGTTAGCGACAAGAACTGCTGCAACAATCTCAGTCGGCCACAGTGGGCGGCCTGGGTCGCTCCCTGTCGGCTGGAGTCGAGAGTCGCCTCCAGGTGGGCACGTGGCGTCGCGTTGACAGCGGCATTCCTGGCCGTGACCCGCGGTCCCTCTGGAGCGCATTCCAGGTCTCCAGGGGCGCGAGTGTCCTGTCCACTCCCAGCCAGCTCCGCTCTAACCCACTGACGTGCTTTCATGCTCTGTATGGTGAGAAATTAACACCAGAGTTGGATAACAGCGTGATAGTTTAGGATCTGGCTGGAACGAATTTGAGATATATGTGTTATGACGTACGTAGGGTTGCAACGATGTATCGGTCAACCGATAGTATCGATTATATCGGTCCAAAAATATCGATATTTTTAAATTGTCGATACGATAATATCGATATGATGCAGTGAAAGGGACAAAACTTGTCTATGCTAAATTCTGATTTAGCTCGATAACGTCCTTTGCTGCTCTGTGCTTCCACTCCGTTTTATGCGTGTTACTCGTTCCCCATTCATTTACGTTCACCGTTTTATTGTTTAATCTGTTGCGTTCGTTAGTTCTTGTTTCTCTCTCAGACGTATTACAATATTCTAAAGGGGGTAAAAAATATGACCACCTGACCGATACAAATGCTTATTTTATCAATGTTGATAATAGGCCTTTTAATACAGTTGAAGTCAAAGGTTTTAAGTTTTAATGAACCACTTAGCACCATTATACAAAGTCCCTTTTGGTGGGACTACCAAAACAAAAATCGGTGAAAAATATGAAAAAAAATCGTAAGTTGTGAAGGAGGAGTTCAAAAGTGTGAAGCATTTTTTATTGTTACGTACAGAATAACACCTACTATTTGGAGATTACGGTTCGTTTCTTCTTGGAAAATTAAATTGAAATCAATCATGATCGATACACTACTTTGATCAATATTTGTTCAAAATAACAATTAATCATATTCTCAAACTAGCTTCGTCGGTACCTTCTGAAGGTCTTTTCTCAAAGGCAGGAACCACTGTCACTCAAACTAGGAATGGACTTCATGGGAAAAGGTTAAGCAAACTACGTTTTCAGGATCTGTTGACGTTTAATATTTGCAGACCTAATTTTTTCAATAAACTACCTCAAATTTATTACTTGATCTTGATTTGCATACTTATTTCTAAGATAATATATACAAATATCGGAAAATATCGATATTATCGATATGATGCAGCCGATACTATAGATTATTGATTTTTGCCTTTCGTCGATATAAATATCGATATATATATATATATATATATATATATATATATATATATATATATATATATCGATATTGATTTTACCTTGCATGCCTAATCGTATGATTAAACAGGAACATCCAGGAGTAAGATTTTTGGTGATAATTCACGTTCTTATGCGTTATCTAATATTCATTAATATATTTGATTTAGGATGTAACATTACTTCATGTTAACAACCTTTTTTCTTACAATTACTGTTATGACTATTCGTACTGATCCCATGAACTGGATTTTCGAAGGCGAAAGAGATAAACGGTTTCTGCTGCTACCTGGTTTCTGTAACAGTTTTAATTTGATTATTAATTACAAACTAACACATCAGCTTAAAGTAACTCAAAAGTGATACACGACTATCTTCAGTATTACCTCTACAGTAACAGATTTCAAATGCCTGGTGCGCTATTTTTCATTCACTGATTTTTTTACCTGATTTTATTGCTGTGAAGCAATTTACAACTGAACTTTCCTGCAAGTGATCTTTCGATCATCGACTCAGAGCTAGGGACCTACACTGACTGTAAGAGGGCAATACAATGTGCAAGCTCCTCTTCGCATTACCACATTGGTATGGAAACCCTGAGGCCGGTTCAGGAGGAGGGGAAGGCGGGCAGACTGATGTTTCTTACCCCAATGTCGGTTTCGAACCCCTCGCAACTCGTGACATGACGCCACAAACTATCAGGTCTACCCCCCCCCCCTGTCGCAGTCCCTACTGACTATGATTAGTATTGTTTTAATGTTATCATTTGTAAAGTAACTATTTTCGTGGTTGAATATTGTCGCCTGCGGTATTAACGATGAGGGTTTGTTTGCTCGCCGGGAACTGGACTGTCGGGAACGGCGCACGTGTCCCGGGGGATTTCCCGTTTAGCTGGCGCGTCTGAGTGGCGGTCATGGCGTAGCATAGGGTGAAAAGCCTTGGCCGGGGTCAATGCAGGGCCGCCGTAAGCGGGCGTGCAAGGCGTGCACCGCACGCGGGCGGCACATCGAGGGGGGCGGCAAAACGAGTGATCGACAGTCGCCGCCCCGCGCTAGTTGCCACTCCATTGTCGCCGCAACTAAATTTGCAGCGTATTATGTAGCCGGCGACCTTTTTTTTTTAGCTTAACAGCTGCTTCGGGCAGCCGGCGACACTCGAGATGGCAACAATGGGGGCGGCAAAAAATGTTCAAAGGGGCGGCAATCTCACAGTTTTTCGACCGGGTTCGGAAATTTCCGAGATCCACCACTGGCTGTAGTTAGACATGGGGCGGCATAATCGGTATTGCACGCGGGCGCTCAAACAGCTAGCGGCGGGCCTGGGTCAATGGACTGGATGAGAATTATAAACAGACTTCAATGATTTAAATGATAGAAAAATTACATTTTTGTGTTTATTACTGTAAGGTATAAAATAAATTGATTTCCGTGGATACACATGTTGTCAATTCATAGCAATACCATTTCTTATTGAGACTGAAGAATATTAAAAGTAATATGTTTTAAAGTTTTTCAGAAGAGTGACAGAGAAGGAGTGTAAATTGCCGATTATGTGCTCGAAAGAGACTCGGGTCGCCTGTACAGACAGCTTCAGGTATTGTACGATCGTAATTTTTCACGGCGTTGAATATTAATATATTTTTGGCTTGAGGTATTGTTGTAAACTGACAAAAATGCGTTGGAATTGATTAAAATGTTATGATGTAGTGTACGCGCTAGGTTTGTATGAATTTCCTGCCCCAAATTTAGAGACTTAATGGGGATGACTCATCAATTGCTTCGAAAGATAGCTGTGATGTGTGTCCACAAAGAAACCAAACACTTCGACCTTGATTTCGTCGTCATGGAGGGCGCTGCATTTGTTCTCCAGGCTCTCAACTTTCTAGTAGTAGTCTCGCTGTAGCTTTACTTGGTATGATTTGCTGCTTATCTGAAGAATACGTCACTCCCACACCAATCACTCTCGTTACTTCGAAATACTTCTTCCAGATGTTCCTCCAGAAGTGGAAGGTCCGTTGAGCTAAGTGAGTTGCGGAGGAAGATAGGACTCTAACATTATCGCGTAGGTAACATTTTTGACATACTATAAAGGAATAATTATTGAATGATCTGTATATAATATGACGAATACCTACTAAAACTGAACTTCCGATTTAAGTATTTAAATGACTAATAACAGGTTACAGTAGCGGTTATTTTAGGCTCCGTTATGTGGCCCATTTAAACAGTCAGAACAACTGTGAAGATTTACCGTTAATCAACACCTTTGTTTAGGCGTTGCAATGATTTTAAATTTACGAGTGGAATTAAATTGAGATAAACGTTATGCAGTTTGTGTAGTACGGGGTCCTTGAATGTCAATATATATATGGTGCCTGCCATGGTCCTGATGCACACGGTGGCATCTTACGAAAACACCTGGCCTCAGCTAAGCACTTGTCAATGGAGGGCGTTGTCTTGAACCTCACACGTCGCACACTGTTGTTTAGATCCCGTAGCAACTCTTCACACTTTGTTCACACAGAATCGTTGACTTTTCCAGTCAGAGATATTATGTATCAGCAATCAGAATTTGAAGTAAATGCATTGACAGACTCAACATTTGCAATATTCAGCTAAGTTGTATCGTGGAATGTTTCAGCTCTGTGCTTTTTATTCCAGGAAAAATTGAATGCAAATAGTAACAGCACCAACCAGCTTACTGAAGACCCTGAGACCTGCTCTGAAAGTGCATATAGCAATCTTCAGAATCTATTTTTCTCTCTGTAAGTAGGATATGAATAACATAATTCTTAGATTAAGAAAAAATAGATCCATAACCCCAGAAAACGAAGAACGTCTGCATCAGAAGAGTAAAAGAAGTACTGTATGGATGTGAAAGCCGGAAAATGAACAAGACGTAGGCATTATAAAAGCTGATTTTGCTATACATTACTACCAACCTTTCATCAGACAGACTTAAATCATATGGACAAACTCTTATAGAAACACTAAATGAGTTTGTATGATCGTTTGTTGAATGTTGACGTAGTATCGAGTTCCGAAGGTGACTGTTCATTAGGTTGAAGTCAGCGACACTTTCACACATTGCATTGATAGCATGCGATACTATCGGCTCTTGTTTTACTCACACTGAAGTTCATTTACAAGTTTTCGTAATCTTTTGCGCGTATTGCGTACAATAAATTTGTAATACAGGAAATATTTTGCATACTAAATCAAAATGAAATCGTAGTATTGCGTTATTGCCTTGGAGATCTCTTTTCCACCGCGCAATGCTCGTCTTGTCGTTGCTAACTAACTAAGCCTACCCGCTATGAGGGCCCCGCAGCTTAACATGAAATACGAACCACGCATCGTTCTGCCGTACTTCACACTTCATAGCACGGATGAAGGTCTGGTAAAGGGCAATTGAAACTTCCAGCCGAAACAGATTCTTAAATTATTACTTGTCCAGTTTAAAATAGCTTAATTAATTCTCCAGTACTCATCAGTCTACTAAATCCAGTGCGCGTGCGTAAGCCTATAGGCGATTTGAGTTTAAACTACCCTCGTATAATATGCTCCCAATCTTTCAAGAACCTTTCGAGCTTCGTCTAGAAAGAACCCACACAATCCTCTGGGAGGAAGTCAAATCCGGAAATTTGATCCACAAGATATCCAGATTCCTATCAAAACCAGACAACAGCACTCTTAAAATATTTACAGACGGATCGAAAACCACTGGAAATAATAGAGTAGGGGCGGCATATTTCTGTCCCAACACAGGTAAATCCACTCAATTTTCGCTACCCGAAGAGGCATCCATCTATACAGCTGAAGCAAAAGCCCTGCTGGAAGCCATCAGATATAGCCAAAGTACCTTCATGGACAAAGTCGTCATCCTGACGGACTCCCTCAGCGTACTAAAGAGCTTACAAAATACTGCGTGGAATAGCCATACTCAAACTATTGTATTGGAAATTCTACAACAACTGAAACGGAACCGGGCACTTGGCATTACGACTACTCTGATGTGGATCCCATCTCACAGCGGCATCGAGCATAACGAACGGGTGGACGCCCTGGCAAAACAAGCTATCCATGAGGGAGAGGTAATCAACATGCAACTCCCGATCTCGGATATAACACATAGCATCAAAGTAAGAGCCAAGGAAAAATGGCAAGAGGAATGGACGATCTCGTCAAAAATCAAAGCCTCATATTATGCAAGCATTCAACCGAGCATATCTCCAAAACCTTGGTTTTACAATTGGAACAGTAGCAGACGATTAATCACTACGATATCGAGAACCCGTTTTAACCACGGTAACTTCCCCAGCCACCTACACCGAATAGGGTTGAGAGATTCCCCATACTGCGACTGCTCAGACCAGGCAATAGGAGACATCAATCACATAATTTTTTCATGCAATAAATACCAACACCTCCAGGACCAAATGATGAAAGATCTTGCCAAGAACGGCTTCCCCTTTCCGACAAACGTAACCCTCCTACTTTCCAGCAACAACAAAGTAGTACTTAGCATCCTCGCCAGATACTTAAAAGATGGAGGGATAGAATTCTAACCAATCTTGTAAGTTAAAACAGGAAACGACTATATTTCAAACCTAAAGCCCAAACCACAGCACAACCCCACTTCCGCGCAAGCACAACAAATAGTTTGGCAAAAGTAACAGTATCCTCACCAATCTACCGATTGAGGCCAACACCAGATAGATCCACCCTCTACAGATGATTTGTCAAAGAAATACGGCGATTTAGACTAATCAATAGAAAATAATGGATATACAGAACCGCCGATTACTAAGTCTAGTTGATGTATTGTCTAGCAACGCTTTTTAGATTACGGTACTTAAGAAGGCACTTGAAATTTGAATATTGTAAATAGCATATACATTCAACAAGATTGTAATAAGTTTTACCTAATATAGATAAGGAAATGTGTAAATTGATAAGTTACGCAAATGGATGTAAGAAGCTTTGTAAAAATGTAGTTTGGCTGTATGGTCTCTAACCGAATGCCAATAAAATAAATAAAAAAACTCGCGATTTCATAACAAGAATTTTACTGTCCGTTGAAATGGTGTAAAATGTGGACGCGGATGTTGGGATTTCTCTGCGAAAGTGGCCGAAAAATATCATCAGACGGAGTTTTTATTTGCTACATTGAGTCGCGAAATCATCTCTCCATTTTGAGAATATAATTACCTAAGCAACATACCGTAGAGCCGAGGAGTCAATGTTCGTCACCTGCAAGAATCGTGTTGACGGTTGTCTTGAAGTTACATTTGTCTGTAGACTCGTTGCAGGAGGTTTACTAAACAATGAAATGTTTCAATTACGACTTCATGAAATGAGAAATAGTCATGTTAGCATCTTCTTCTGTTGGGAGTTTGTGGTGCATTTCTACAAAATGAGCAATAACGGATCGTTCGGGAAGATCTCTCCGCTCTGGAGCTGATTGAGATGATAACTTGGGGAGAGCGCGTATTATATAACAAACTACCTAGACTGAATTCGATTCACTGTCAGAACTCTCAGATTTGTGTTTTTGAATGATCTACCAAACGTCTGGAGACAAGTGTAGGGTGTTACTTGAAACTCACAATACGAGTAACTCCTAAAAAATGCTGTCACGGTGGTTTGTCGCTACTAGTAAGTGCCAAATTATTCCGCCCTTGAGACGGTCTTGGTGTCACTAAATTAACAAAAGAGAGCTGCAGTAAGAGAGAACATCTTACGAAGAATCGGTTGGCGTCAAATGAGACCCGTTGGCGCTCGTTTTGTGGTTCGTTTGTATTGAGTAATTCGTAACGAGCCATGGCAGAGTGCTTATTGTACTGTCAACACAGCCAGACGTATTAATCACGTGGACTGCTGTATGGCTCAAACGTGATTGCGCCTCTGTTTAATTAGACTAGCCAAGCGTGTTGAGACGCAGTGTTCCAACGAATCACTAAAAAAGGTGGATTTTCACAGTTTTCAAGGTGTATTGCCGTAGGATTTGCGGAGGTAGAGTTCCGCATTCCTATTTCCTGACCTTGTGACGTCGTCAGCGACACATTCTGACCCTTTTTCTTTCCCTTCCCGCGGAGTGTCCTCCGTGGTACTCACTGCATAGCAGGCTGAGTGGTCCTGGGCAGCCATTACGGACGTTCAGCTTCGAGGAAAAATCCTCGGCTTCGACGGAGATCGAAACCCGGTCGTCTGGGCCGTGGCATATATATTAAGAAAATTATCTCTTCTTTCAAACTCGCTAATCACAGTTGGTATTAAGTAACAATCAGTCTTACTGAAAGATGTCTTTATTCAATGTTATGGCTCCTGTTACGAAGTATTTCATAATTTGATGCGCTGAGGCAACTATAAGAAGAGAGAATCTGTACTAAAACCAGAATTACATATCGAAGGCGCGCAACAGTTTAGAAATTTTTGTAGGTTAATGAGCTGTGGAGTTTAGATTATCATAGTATCTGTGGGACCCACAATTTTCAAACAGTAAAATGAGAAAATCTATATCTATGAACGAGTTATGGCTAGTATTAATTTTTTTGCGTTAGGTAAATTTGTTTTCCTATCGCAAAAAAAAAAATATTTATTACATCGTCTTGGCATGATTTTTGGGTATTCGTATTCAAGCTTCCAATATATTAAGCTTACCGTATTAACGATGTGTTGGCAAAAGAGTCGATTCCGGAATTACAAACTTCAGTGCATTGAAGCAAGGCCACTTACAATCATAATTTTCGTTTGCCCCACTTTTCTGATTTTTTACAGTTCTTGAGATACCTTGAAAAACTATTAAAATCTTACTTGATTTTTGAACTTTCTACTGTAATTACAATGAGTCCACAATAATTATAAAAGACATTGATATTTATGAAAAAAAATGTTATGAAATAGTATATATGCATCGTTCATATTCCTTAAATTGTGAAGTTTTCTTTGAACTTCATTCCTTAACAATAAAATTTCTCTCCCATTTCCTTCAAATTGCAAATAATATCGTTTCCTTTTCAGATAAAAATTTGTTTATTCTTTGCTACCCTCATCTATTTTGCTTTTTTCAACAAACAAAAACAGTCTCACTATTACCGCAACGTTAACAAATACAAAATTTATTTAAAAGTATATTTGAGATACTTCACTGCATTCATCCTCTATGTTTTCCATTATGTCAGCGTGGGTAATTTCCCCAATACTCGAGTTATAAAATGTTTCCGCTTCAACTTGCGTAACCGACCGTTGTTGACAATAAACGCGTGACGCTCCTGTCACGTACGGCCGTACTAGCACGAGCGTCCGGTGGCTGAGTGGTAAAGGCGTCAGACTAGAGATCAGAACGTCCACGGTTCGAATATCTGCCTGGACTGGGATTTTAAGAGACTCTCAACTTGTATCTCAGCTTGCCGTGCAATGAGAATACGACAGAACGCTACCGTGGTTCGGGTTCGACGTTACCGTTTACGCGGTATAATTACGGCTTAATGATAAGGGTATTCACGACAGGGGTACACGAGTGCATATAGAAACTGTCAAACAGGGGCCTAACTACTGTAGGGGGTGTCGCACCCTGGGGCACTGTTTGGGGTGGTTTGTACCCCGCAGGCGGCGGCAATGACAGCCACCGCTGTGCTGCAGGCTGCAGCACCTCAGCTGCTAGGCGCACCTCAACCAGCGTCGCGTCGCGCAGACTTGGCAGTCACTGTCGATGTTGCGTTGGTATTCCTAGTGAAACCGCCCTCATTCTGTCTAGTACTCTGGAGAGAGCCACGGAATGACGTCAGGTCTCAATAAACTGACGCGACTCCACCCAGACGACCAAGATAACATACCCCACGTGCGATTCAGTTGTAGTGAGAGATGGGATGTGTTCACACATGTGTCTGCGTGCTAGCGACTCGAACCCACGCGTCGTCTCTGAGGACCCGCCCCACACGTGAGAGTCTACCAGCGACACACACAGGCTGAGCGCCAGTGTTGCCACTTTAAGAAAACAAAAACCACTAGACCTGGTCTCAAAAGTCACTACATTGTGGGATATTTAGAACTAAAATTTTCGCTAGAAATAGCTAAATAAAATAAATGAAAATGATAAGATAGGTACTATAAAAATATTTTAATAAATAGTATTTTCACTAAATTAAATATAACATTTAATATCAACATCAAATTTGGTCAATCGGTATTTCTTCTTCATCATCTTCGTGTATCGTTGGAGTTGCAGAACTTGCAGATGTGGAAGGAAGAGATAAAATTAATCGCCAGTCTTTAATTTAAAAGAGTATTTAGCATCTTTATCAATTACATCAGCCGGAAGCTCGTAACTGTAGCTTTTTTCACGATTTTTAACCGATTCCTTACAAAAATAATGCTATCACGAGTATCCTGTTTCTCATATTATTTTTAGGAATGTTCATTGTACTGAAAATCCTTTCTACTGCGGCATTCGAGTGAGAAAGTGATAGGATTGGCTAAATCAGATAACTCCAGAAAGGTGTTTATTCGAGCAGCATTCTTTTATTGGGTAAGCCATATTCCGTTTCCATTATATTATGTACGCCATTATTTATACGAGTCATCAAAGAGGCATTACCTTCCCCAATTCCAATCAAGTTTTTCGAAACTCTGCAAGGTTGAATATCACTAAAAATCAATAAACATTTTTTTTAGCGATAACATATTTAAGAATATCGCTTTCGAGCTTCAAAATTCACTAAATCTAAAGACAAAATCGCCAAGGTGGAAACAATGACGCGCGCTCCTCTGCCGACTAACATCGTCACGCGGCAAAATGTAAAAAACAAATGCATTGACAGCGGGACATGTAGGGTTAGTTCAGCGTCTCAAATCAATTTCAACCTGTTGCGCGTTCGACCACCGTCACGGCTATTTGCCCTAATTCGGTAAGCAAACCGCGCAAAGACGACCTACAGCTGAGTGTGATCCACGGAGTACACACATCACAACAACAAAGCAGAGCTCAGACGGAGGCCAGTACCGGAATGAGAATGCGTGACTTCTCGATGTTTCCTTATAGATGCCAGTCAGGAGGTTTAAGCAATTAAGCCTGCAGACTGCTAAACGGTAAAGTAGAAATAAATGTTTCAGACTGTGAAATCGCGGCCAACATACATAAATAAATTATTCCTAAATGAACTTTGGAAAATTATAATAGAATGGTAATGGAATTGGTGGCCCTTGGAAGAATCATAACTTCCTCAAAAATACCTGTTGCAGGGCAACAAACTTCAAGCGGAACCAATGTCAGAAACCTGTCCTTTCATTCAACACATTTTTTTTTTTTTTTTCTCCCAGCTGAAGGCCGGGATGCGGTCACGAAGACTCTTTTCAGTCCAACTAACGTACGGGGAAGGAAGAGGGATGGAAGTCGGCCTTAGCGTTGTAGAGGACCATCCCGCCTGAAGTGACTGAGGGAAACCACGGAAAACCCCAGTCAGGAGGGCCGAACGGGGTTTGACGCCCGTCCTCCCGAATGATATGCAGGAGCACGATGCCGCTCTCCTACCATCCTCGTAATTCAACACAACAAATGTGGAAGAGATATAATCACTCATCGCAAGTTTTTACCTGCGAAACAGATTGTTAGGTTAAGACAATGAGTGTTAATTTGAAGGTGCAACGAGATAGCTATCAAATCAAAATGATATGGAACTAGAATACAGTGCATATCAAAGGACTTCCATTTCGATGGGAATTTCAATAATGACTCCTCGCTACTATGAAATAATTTTTCTGCTCCGTTACTAGGTTTAGTGTGAAACATATCGCCTTTACATCACACTTAATATCTGGAGCTGTTATTTATTTACTTGAAAATATAAAGGAAGTACTTGTTACGAACACAATCAGCGATAATTTTTCATTTCTTTACCTGTTTTATTGGGGGGAAAATGTTGGTTCACGTTTAATAACGATTCTCATTTTTCGATGTAGGAGTGGACGGCCAATTTCCAAGTCCAGAACAAGTGTAAAGTAGGCGTCGCACTGTAGAGGTGGAAGCATCGCAATGACTCGCAGTTAGGTTGCTTCTTGGAGTTACCACACACCTTCAACACAAACCCTCAGTAGTCAAATTTACTCCACCCTCTGTGCAGTGTACGCGTGCTACTACATTTCTAAACTAATTGTACCTGCACCGCGTTCAGTTATGACCCCACATTTCTATTTAACGTCAGTTGCTAGGTGACACAAATAAATACCATAAAAAATTAAATAAAAGTATCTTCCACAGCATCGCACTCAGGCAGGTTCAGCTGATCTGGGCGATACAACGGGACAGAGCACGATCCCCCCCCCCCCACCCGGTCCCCCCGTCAGCTAGGCGACTGCGACAGAACTACGCCTCATGAACTACACACTGAGCAAGCAGCACACACAAAGTGAGGCGTTTCACAGGTAGATAATCCTCGAGTAGATTCAGTGCGCCAAGCCTAACAGCAACTCAGCTCCTCTCCCTCCTCCCTCCCCCTTACCCCCACCACAGGTTGGTCCTTGGAGGCCGAGTCGGGAGAAAAAATAACTAACGAACAGCCTTTTTTTTTTTTAGTGTCTTGTAAATTATGTTTCACATTGGCAAATTCCTTTAAAATCACAATAACTTCATACTATGTCTCAGAGCTCAAGAATAAAACGAATTGAATTTTAAAATAATATGCCGCTACAGCTATAACTTAATAAACAGAGAAGAGGCGAATAATCCGTACATTAATATCTTTTAAACCGCTACATATAAGGCCGCACACCCACCAGTATGGGCTGTTATTAACATAAAGCATGTCGCTACGAACGCCGGGAGACCCGGATTTGTGTTAGTGAAGTCAGCTCTACCAGTGCAGACATCGAATTAGGCAGAGATCGAGTTTTAAATGTTTAGCTTGCTAAATTTCGTGCTGATCTGAAAACAAACCAATGAACGCTTACTGCTTCTCAAACTAATCTCCAAGCTCAACCCCCTGGGAAGTTATTCCAGAGCTGTTTTGGCGTTCAATATGCCAACTAACAGGAAACATGCTGCTCCTGGGGATGAAATTCTCTGTCGATGCACTATTATACGCTGTTATGTTTGGAGCCCTATGACAAGAACCACGGAGGTAAAGGATCTCTGAAGGTCTTTTGCGATAGAACTCAACCACCTCCTTCACCTTACGTCTACCGTGGAATTCGACTGTTCCAAAAATACACTAGAACAAAGGAGATAGCGTACAAATCTCTTGTACGTCCACATTTGGACTATTGTTGTGCGATTTTGGATCCGTTTCGTAAGGGTTTGATCGACAGTATAAAGAAAGTACAGAGAAGAGCCGCTCGATTCGTGACCGCTTGCTACAGTCCTTATTATGAAAGAGCCACAGAACTCTGGCTGGGAGTCTCTCGTAGATAGACGACGCACGTTTCGTTTAAACTTATTGGTAAACATGTGTACTCCCACTTTCACTCACGAGTGTAGTGAAATACTTCGTCCACCAACCTATTTCAGCCGGAATGACAGGAAAGATAACATTAGAGAAATAAGGTGCCGCAATGATACTTATATGAATTCTTTTTTCCGTCGTACCATTAGGGATTTGAATGCACAACAAAGAGATAGACTTTGGTGCTGAGAATTTTGTGAATTACAGAGTATATATGTAGATGTATCTCACTCTGCATTAAGCACAAACTTGACTGAACGATGTAAAATTAATATTGTCGCTTGAAGTTTTGACGTTAAAGTTTTCAAACAAACTGAAAGCAACGCGCGTCATAATATACTCCATTTCAACTTTCACTCAACAGAAGTATCGACGTTATATTTGTGTAAGATATGGCTGTAATTAAACTTGCCACGTAACGTATCACAATCGTTTAAAGGGTGAATTGAGTTACTGAGATAAATAACTGATTCGTTTCAGCTCGGCAGGGAAGTGTAAACCACGGCGTTGTTTTGTAATACACAAGACAACATTGCTTGAATAGAATGTTTACATAGTAAAATCATTTTTCTGTAAAGCAAATTGGAAACGGTTAGTTTTGTGGGGCAGCTGTATCATCAGTGTGTGTCCTTTGGTTTCAGTAGTGTTCCCTGCGCTCAGTTGAGCTCGAGGTGGGACCGTTACCGCCTGCGGCTGAAACAGGATACGCTCCAGACTCTCTCCTCCTGGACGCTCAGCCCAGCGTCTCAGACACTCCAAACCCAACGTCCTCTACAAACTAAATCCGCTATCTAGACTAATATTATAAATGCGAACGTAACTCTGTTTCTCTGTATGTCTGTCTCTTTGTTACGTTTCTTGGGCTAAACGGCTAATCCGATAGTGACGAAATTTAACAAGGAGACACGTAGTATATGGATGCTCCCTATACATGGGTCGGTCACACTGAAAATTCTCTGTCCAAAAAAAAAAATTCCCGTATTATTTTGGCTAATTAATCAGTGCTGTTTTATAAATCAAGGAGCGTGCATAAACCACGTAGCTTCATTTTTGCCTCCTGTGAACAACGCCTCCCCCCTCCCCCCCCACGTAGCCCTCCGTGGCTTTTGCCTCTACCCCTATCCCCCCCACGTAGCACGTAGCTTTTATTCCCTTTTGATTCCAAAAGACATTTTGTACTGTTTTCTCTTGTCAGACGATTGTAAATTACATAATGCGATAAGTAACTGAGGGCAATAAATATTCACATGCTGTTGTGAGTTTTGTTCCTCATTTTAACTGTGAAAAATGCTATGAAAGGAATGCTACGTGGCCTGGCTCGGAACCCCCCCCCCCTCCTCCCACGTAGCCTAGCGTAGTCTTCCAGCCAACTCCTCCCCCCCCCCCTAGACAGGGCCACGTAGTTTGGGGACACTCCCTCAGGGCTTAGGAGACTTTTAATGCTGGCTCTCCTGTTGTCTTCTTCTTCCTGAATCCTGGTGGCCTGTTATGGTCTCACTCCATCTTCGTAGTGGTCTTCCTACATCTCTCCTGCCTCTGGGATGGTATTTAAGGATTTTTCCTGGGATCTCGTCCGTCTTCATACGTGGTACATAGTTTGTCCAAGATACCGTAAGTCAGGGTTACTTGGACCCGCGTTTAGCAGTATTTCTGATCAATCCCTATTTATATTAATACATATAGAATGATTTCTTTACTTTATACTTATAATTTATAAAGAATACCTGTAAATTAAGAATTTAACCTTCAATTTTGATTTATTTGATTTTTAAAAATTTTTACTATTTTTTTTAAAAATGGTTTCAAGTAGACCTTGGATTGGGTTACTTGGACCCATGTTTAGTTTCCATATAATAAAGCATTGTAAGCGTCTGTTGGGTTCATGTAGGACATTGGATCTGAAAAAATACAATTTAATCAATGAAGAATTATATTTTCCAGAACATTACAGTTACAAAAACGGAAAATTACATATTAGTTCTTTATCTAGACATTTTCTTTGATTGACTGGACAGAAAATATTCCCCTTTTTAGCATTTTAGGAGGATCAATCTTTTTTAATGTCACTCCACTTATAATGTAGAACGTCTTTCACCTCTGGCCATTTCCAACCTTTTAGAGTGCGTTGCATGCACTCAACAACCGCTCCTTCTTCATCAATATTTGTGATGATGCCGGGAAATTCCTTTTTCTCCCACAACACTATGACGAAATTGCCTTCAACTAATGTTTCTTTTAGTTCATTTTCAACTAAGTTTTCATCTTCCTTATCCTCGATGATGTTTTCACCTTGATTGGAGAGTCTATTCGTCGCTCTAACTTCACTAGCGTCACTAGTTGACGACAAATCAACAAGCTCCAAAGGAAAAAAAAAAAAAAGGAAATAGTTAGTTTAATATATTGCCTATATCCCTTAGAAAACATAATAAACTATAAAAGTTTGTAATTCCATGTTTTAAAGTTAATAAATGAAGGTATAAAGTTTGTAAGGGTTACTTGGTCCCATGCCAATGGCGGGTTCAAGTAACCCTAGAATTAGGCTACCGGCTCCCTGTCGCAGATTTTGTTACAAATAACTTAAATAACTATTGATGTTGACAATCTTTGGCTTAAATTACATTAGTAAGGGGTCTGACAATAGAAAAATGCTCTTACCTGATTTCAACAATGAATTGTATGCTTTGAAAGCACAAAAGTTGAACGGTGAAAAATTCTGTGCGCGTTGCTAGGCAACAATGTAACCTCAACTAAAATCAGGAAGTAGCTTAAATAACCATGTGGATAGCGCTAGAGTCTGCAGAATGCTTCTACCTAGCGGGGAAACTAGGAACTACGTGCATTTCCTCAACAAATAAGTACCCGAGCGTGATTTTATCATTTTATCGTAATGGGCTCAAGTTACCCCCCAGGGTCCAAGTAACCCTGAGTCACGGTACTCTGTATGTTTGCACAGTTTGGAGAACTGGTTTGACTTTGTGTTCTTTAATGATTTCATCAGATCTCTTTCTGTCTTGTAATGTGTAGCCAGCTGTTTTCCTCATGAATCGTACCTCAGCCGCCGTTAGCCTCCGCTCATCTCCTTTGCGTAGTGTCCAGGCCTCGCTGCCATACAGTAGTGTAGGTTTTGCCAGGATGTTATATAGCCTGATACTTGTGTTCCGTTGAACAAGAAATGGTCTGACGGTAGTATTTATTATTCCTCATAACTTTCATGAAATTTGTGATTTTTTGTTGCATATCGGTTTCTAGGATGTAGCTGAGGTTGTAACATAGGTATTTAAATTCTGCTACTTGTTCTATGGGTGTGTTTTCTATTGAAATTTTGGTTCTTTTGTGTTTTTTTCCAACAAAGGACATATCCTTGGTTTTATTGAGGGAAATTTCCATACTGTATTCTTTTGCTGTCGTATGGACGTTATATACCGATCTCTGCAGTTAATATGTCCAGCTTCGACTGTATTGATTCTGCCACGGGTGTTTTTATAACCCCCTTGTTATAATTACACATAACGCCGATTTTTCCTCTTCATCACCTGAGAATAAACTTTCTTTTTTCTCTCTTAGCTCAAGAGATCCGTCAGTTATTTAACGAGTTCCAAATTAAACACTTTTTTAGTTTACAGTTATTAAAATAACCTCAGAACAGCTTTTACATATGCGTAACTTCTTCGTTAAACGCAGCAGTAATTTGTTTCTATAGAAATGTGACTTTCTCACTTAAAGTTCATCTAATTGCATGATAACTTTTCGCAGCTTCCCTCTATATTACTTAGCGCTCCCTTATTTGAGTACTTTAGTTCTTACTCCCAAGCTTTTATTACTTTTTCCAGAGCAAGATTCAACAGAAGAGGTGGTTGTACATCTCCTCGTCGATCCCGTTTTCTGATTTGAAACAATACAGAATTGTAAATTTGGTTATTGACAATACAGCAATTACAAAAAATATTGATTGAAAGAGTACTACGATTTCTTTAAATCTTTCATAAGTGACACCAAAGAATTTGTATGAGTTGAAAATCAAATGAAGTATGCTGTACTGAGCTAGTGTTGTTTAATTAATTACGTAATTGAATTCAATACTCTTTAGGTAAATAGATAAGTACCTCCTTTGAAACAGGAATGTGACTGATAAAATTAGTGAGGCATATGAAATGGCGGACCACTACATCAAACCAAAAAAGAAACTGGTAGCAAAAAAAAAAACCTTCTATACTGATAGATTTTGAATTAGTAGGCCCCTAAGTAAATACAGTTAAAGGTGCAGAAAGAAGCTGTTTTCTGTTAAGAGATGTCGAGGTGGCTGTTGTGTGAGTGACGCACAGTGGTTCGGAGTAGCGCGCCGGATCGCGTTTCTGACGCGTCACTTGTCACATTAGAGCGGGTCGCGCCGCCTCGCTCGTTAGCAGCTGACAACGCCTCTGATTCCAGGACACTGACCCTGGAATGTCACAGCCCCCAGTGTCCCTGCCGCTCAGTTAGTCTGACGCGTTACTGAATTCCAACTTAAGCAGACTGGTATCCGACCACAGTGAGCCTGCGATGAACGAATTACGAGCCACTTGCTGGCACGTCGCGAGCTAAGAATCAACCCCCGAGCTGATGTTCGGTCTGCAGGCATGACAGAGGAGTGTTATGATTGGCTGGCCTTCATGGATACCAAACAGCGTTTGTAAGAACGGAGACTTTCCCGGCGTATGCTTGAAATGAAGTCTCCGCGGGTGTACCGACGGATAGTGCTTTCAAAACACGATATTTCGACAACTGGCACCGTCGTCTTCATCAGGTGTCGAGACATCTGCACAGGTCGGCTGACCGTCGGGTACTCAGGCGGGGTGAAGAATTGTTGGCTTATTTCTTCTTCTGATAGTTGAGAGATTTAAGGACAGCTAATTTACATCAACGCCTGCATAAAGATAGCAACATAATAGTCTCACACATAATGCGATGAAGGTTACACATAAAAACAACACCAAAATCCCGCAAAGTGCAAAGATACTATGCAGTACTGACCTACGATAATGAGACATGACCCATGTGAAGGATTCTGGCGGCTTTGGGGATTGGCAACACAAGACCGGTCGGAAGAGAAGCGAGAAGTGAGGGACTTGGAGGATGTTCCCAGGTTGAGTAGACGCCATGCGGTCACGGTGCGACGGTACACGCGAGAGCGTACAATGTGCAACTGGTCAGAGGACTGCAGACAAAATCCACTTAGAAGAGACGCTGAACAGACAGGACAACAACAGAAACCTAAAATTATGGAATTGTGTTTTATGAAGCACTTATAGTAAGCTAGAGTGTGGTTGAATATGATCTGGTAAATCAATGTATATAGGCTTTTTTATGAAAAGAAATTAATTAAAGGCCATATAATATGCTTAAGAACAGAATTGTGCAAGAGAATTCCTTAAATGTTCGTAATTCCAAGTAGTAATGGAAGTTACCATGTCTAAAGGACATTTTGCTAAAGTTTAAAATGATTTCTGTGAATAATTTTGTGTTTAAGTATCTTTAATTTCCATTTCTGATCATTTTGTAATGATTGTAAATGATTATGTATTGATTCTGATGGTTTTTAATATGTTTCAATTGTTTAAGTATTGTTAATGTTCGAGAAATATCTGTCGGAAACTTTTGAAGTGTTCTAGAAATTTCGATGTAGCTTATATAAAGCAAACATCCGAGACAGAGAAATTGGAACGTCGTGGGTTAGAGTTACATACGCGTACATACAATAACATCTTGGTCGTAATTACTATCCAAATATGGTGTGGCCTAAGCGATGCTCTGTTTATAATTTAATTGTTTCTGATATTGATAGCCCGCTGGGGATCACATATGGCCCAGAAAAAGTCATTATACGGCGTTAACTAACTGCATTTTAATATCTCGAAGCATCACAACGATAAATAATTACACTTGTTCTCATACTCCACAAATTAAACAGAATTAGCACAACATTAAAACATAACTACTACAAAATGCTTGAAATTACCTATTTTATTTTACATTCACTACTTTGCTGTGAAGCCTTATACTGAATACACATATATACATTTATTTACAATATTATAAACCTATGACTGGTGAAGTGGAAAATCACACCGGATACAGAACGTTAGCAAATAACAGTTTATGAAACCGACGGCGGATTAGCTTCATGGATCACTTTAGAATGTATGAAATTCTTTCTCTCACCAATGTGTGTTGCATCTCCTTCAAAGAAATGGTTCCCCCCCATTTTTCCCAGAATGTCATAGTTGTTTTCTGAAGGCACATTCTGCCTTTTTCGATCATCAGTACCTAATTTTAAGTAATGACCCTAGCAACGTGAACGATTTTACTATATTGTCTCTGATGTTTTCTCGGGTCTGGCTTTTCCAATTTTACAGACTGAACTATCCGATATACAATAAATTTCTACATAACCACTTATTCATTTAAATAGTATTTTACTGATCGATATGCTTGTTATGATTCTGGAAAAGCCTGGAAGCAAAGACCGGGTGAGCGGCTTCGCATTCCGTGGGATGCGGGTTCAGATACCTGTCCCGCCATCCAGAGTTCGCATTTCTATAACTTCCCAAAACACCTTCAGAATGCTTACCGCCTCCTTGTCTCCAGTTCCCTCTCACCCGCACGTTGACGTATAGAGCCCTAAAAAATAGAAACAAGTTACAACTGTGATGCATAGTTTCGGCCATCTCCCCTCCCCTCAAAGGCCAATCTTGAGGTGGAAAGCAGACGTCACTCCGCCTGTCAAACCTGTTGTCCACTTCAGAGGACAATACCGCCCCAGCCATTCTCAAACTGCGAAATCGTTCTAGAGGAAATAGCTGGTGTATTTACGCACTAGTAAAGAAATTTTATCAATTACTGACTGTAGTATGTTATCAAATAAACTATTGTTTGTTATTATCACGTGGTCTGGTTGAGCACGTGGCGAGTGTAAAGAATTCACTTTAAACTCTTAAGTCAACCGTAAGGCCGGCCCTAGCAGTGTAGGGGCTTGCGCGCTGGCTTCGCATTGCAAGGGCCGCCGGTTCGAGTCCAGCCTAGGACATGGGTGGTTTTAATTAAGTGTTGTGTTCGTCTTGTGCTGTTCTCACTATAGTATCCACAATATCATAATGAAAGCTTGATACAACAGTTGCAACATAAACAAATTGGAGCTGGCTAAATGGTCGCAATGACCGAAGGCCATATATATATATAAACTCAACCGTAACACAGGCCCACTGGCAACAAGCCATGCCGTACCAACATCAAAAACACAAACTTAAAGCTCGCAGTGGGAGCTGTGAGGTGTACAGTCACCGTCACCACCACTTATTAGCCGATTTCTTGTTTCGTGTCTATGTTTTATCGAGTGGTATTAGACTTCGCTGTCTTCTTCTTACGCCTTAAAATTACTTTAAAAGTAGCATACACAATTTTTTTTCTTGAGTTGAAGAAAATGAACAGCCAACCTTTCCTAGGCCTCCCTCTTTGTTTTTTCGCTTGTACAAAGTAGTCTTTCTTATGGAATTTTATGAGATTAAGGTTGCGTTTTATTACCATTCATATATAAACAAAAATTTCACTGTGCTATTATTATTGTTATTAATAGTTTTGATGTTGGGGGTTCTCACGTCCATATAATCTCTTTTCTTGTACCATAGAAATGGTTTTTATTTTGCACATTTTTATCGTTTTTAGTTATATTTCCTTTGGATTCTGACCTATAAATAAATTTCGTTTTAAAACTAAATTATTACGTAACTGCGTTTTTTAACGCACTGTTGCCAAAATTCGGAGAGTTGTGTGTGTAGAAGGTAAAAAATGACGATTAGCAATGCGTTCCCCGAAATTTGTTATGAAAGCGAAGCAACAGATAATCAGCATCTTGTAAGTAGGTAACAATGTTTCACAATCCTTATCAGCAGTTCCTCAATGCATTGACATCATATAGACCTATGACTGAAGAAAATGCCACTCGCCATTTAACTTGAATACAGAAAACGAAGAAAATTTCTTTTAGTTCTTTTATTATTATTATTATTATTTTAAATCGTACAAAACTCAATGGTATTAAACTGAAAGAGCGGTCAATGTCAGACTGAGAAAAGTAATCAGTATCGACACAATAGAACACTGAATCATGCCGAGTCCAACAGATTCAGATTCAAATTTGTTTAAAACATCGGACTCCAGAGATACTAGGTGCAAACGTAAACACATGCTCCAGCGATTATAACTTTCAAACAAACTTGAATACAACTCTTTGAATACTGAATACTAGAACTGAAAACTCTACTCTGCCGATCCCTTATATAAGCTTTCACACAAAATTCCGGGATAATTCAAAGACTTTCCATCGACGTTTCTGGAATTCTAACAATACTCAAACAATTAAAAAGAATCAAAATTAATACAAAGCCATTCACAATCATTATGAATTGCACAGAAATTACAATTAAAGATATTTTCACACAAAATTATCCGCATAAATCAGTCCAAACCGTAGCAAATTGTTCTGCTCACCTCAGTACTTAGAATTACAAATTTTTAATTAATGTTTGTTGCATAGTTCTGTCCTTGAACATATTAAATAGTATTTACGTAGATTGTTTCAATAAAGCAATTTTCATTTCCACAGATTCACAGTTAATTTCAAGAAAAATAAACGAAACCATATTCACTCAACTCCCAGCTTGCTACAGTTTCAATACAGGTCTTTGTGTGACGGCCGTTGTAACGGGGTAGCTTGCGGAACCACTGTTCGTCTTTCAGTGTGTTTTGCTGAAGTGTAACACGATCTTATTTTCTGATTTGATGTACGTGCGGTCAATTTTCCTCTGCTATACATTGAATTAGTGAGGTATTTTTTGTCCTTCCTGACCTGGTTAACAGAAGGCCGCCCAAACTTCTGACCCCGATCTCGGATTCAAGTTATTCTCTGTTGATACTAAACCGAGCGGTGGAGAGTGATCAGAGCTAAGTTTAGGTCCGCCTCTCGTGAGCGATGAAGCGATTAAACTCGCTGACTTGGAAAACCAAACTCTGAGACGAGACGATTCAACAGGTGCGCAGCCTGCGTCACTGCCGAGGTAACGGTCGGCGGTGTAGCAGCGAGGAATTCGGCCTCCGCATAGCTGCCTTCTTCAAAAGAAGTAACATAACACTAGAGGGAAATACGTAAATAATATTCCGTCGGAAGAATTTACACAACTTTCGAGGGTCAGCAAGAAAACGCTGCGGACAATGTCTCATTAGAAGATACCAGAGAGTGAACCCAACGGGCGTTTTGACTCGCAATAAACATGGAAGATCTAGTGGTGATTGCCACGGGAAGGAAGACACACATCGACTACTAATTCTGACAACTTTTTTTTTCAGCAAATAAAACTCTGTATTTAACACTATCCTACACTCTTACCAATTACAACTTTTCTCATTTTATCTTTCTAATTAAATTTTTGAATGTTGCTCACTATTTAAAATGACTTAGCAGATTCTGATCTAAAATATAGAGATAGCATAGGTTTTAAAAACTTCTGGTCTAGGATTATGATTTTTTTGTTCTGAATGTCGATAGCAGATATTTAAAAAAAAATATTTAAATTCACTAATTTTACTAATTTAGTAAGGGTTTTTCAGCCATCCTACTATAGACAATCTGACGTTTATTCAAGCCTACAATGTTTTGGTGATTTAGGTCGCAACAACAGTCTAAGCGATAGTAAAAAATTACCGCTTCCGTGGTAACAGTTTCTGCATTTCTGTGTTGCACTTTTTGGGAGTGTTGCCTTCTCCTCAATCCATTAATGGCAGCAATGGTAAAAATGTAGAAAAAACGTGACTGCTTCAGTAAAAAAAAAACTTGTTAACAATGTGACATCAGATATCTGGAAATTTTTTGAGAAAAAAATGCATCGTAGATCCATAAATCTCGTGTTAACCACGTTGCAGCAAGTACAGGTGATTAGAGCAACATGTAGTATTGATAGTGCAGAAAGCATACTAGTCGACAGCAGAGGTTTTATGGAGTCAGCGGTGGAGTAAAACAGGTATCTACGTACGACCTTTGTGGTATGTCTGCGAACACAGCAGTTTTCATTTTTGCTAAAGCGAGACAAAATTAAGCTTTATCACGTGATCAGCCGGGAGCAACTAAAGGAGTAGTCCTCGCTATCTATAGTGTAAGGGCGTAGGGTGCTAATGACCTCGCTGTCGACGCGCCCTAAAGCCACAACAACAACAACTGTAAGGGCTTGTTCCCTCGCTTGTTTGTAGTACGAATGCTTTCGAGCAGTAACCGGCTTTCAGCATCAAAAGTTGTAGATTCCTTGTCGCACTGCAGCGCATGGCACGGTATTATGACCTAGGCTTGGCGGTCCCACATCGTGTTTTCCGAGCGATGCTGTTTACGTACGGAACAGAAAGGCTTCTTTTGTTTCAGATAATCCTAATGTCCGCATAACTGGACAGGATCCTTAGGGCCGCCATCTCGGAACCAGAAGATCCTGCCACCGCACGAATTAAACTGGCCACAGCAGAGATCGGTAACCAATACGGATAAAACCAAGGAAAGAAACGGGAAATTGGGCAACTCTTTTCTGACTGGAAATTCAATTGCTCCTCGCTGATTCCTTGAGGGCACTTTGCTTCCCTTCCAGTCCGAGAAGTGAGTCTAGAGGATGAAGTAAGCTGTGGTCGACATACTGCATCGCTCCAGACGCCTCGAGTAGCTTCTCACTCCCTACACCGTTCTGATTTACGGTGAAGCCATTTAACAAGGCAACTGACGATAATTATTGAGACGACCATAACTGTTCATCCACGAATCATACTGCACCGAGAAACGACTTTGAAACTTCAACCTGAAACTTACATAATTAATCAATGCAGTCATTGTTTTGTTTTCCTTATAAATATGTTTTACCTAGAACGGAGACTTTCCTGGCGTATAACTACAATGAAGTCTTCTCGGGTGTACCGCTGGATTGTGTTGTGATAACATGATATTACGGCGGCTACCTCCGTCGTCTTCCTCAGGTGCGGAAACGTCTGCACTGGTCGGCTGGGACAGCTCAGGGACCGCACTTCTTTATATGCCCAATGGTTCTGTTGGCAACCAGTAGGCGTGGCTGTAGATCTTCATTGCGGGCCACGAACCCTGATATGGAGCCGTCTCTGGCGACAGCTGGACACAGGTACCACGCTCTCTGCGGAGTTTCGCCAAGGCTCACTAAGACTTAGCTCACTGTCTCCATTGAAAGTATCGGCCAACCAAATTTCAATTGCTTCCTTGACTTTTGACTTCAATAGTCAAGGAAGCAATCGAAATTCGAATAAATGTTCAAGTATCAAGGACATATATGTATTAAAACTCAAGAATTACCCATTAATTTTAATGAATGAATTTGCGTATTTATATCTCATTTAATCATTTTCAAATATGGTATTGCGTTCAGGTGTGGAACGGAAAGCTCCGACTGAGAGACACAGCGCACTAAATGAATCTCTGACGAGTTTACAAGCATTACAAATGCAGCATGACAGTATTTGAGGAAACAGAAAGACATTAATTGGATGGAGATGAAATTTCAATGGATTTGAATTGGACCAATTAGATTGAATAAAGAGAAAATAAAAATAATGAGAATAAATGGAAAGCAATATAAGTAGCTGTGGAGGGTAGAATAGGAAAGAATTCAGTGATATGTGCATATTGAAAAGATGAGCGAAGTAAGAGTGCCAAGCAAAACGTCGGACTTTAAACTATAACGAACGATGCCTCTAAGAAAAGCGAGAGACGGACTGTCAATGGAGTAGGACACAGTCTGCGAGACAGCAACAAGCTGCGGAAGAGGGGCGAACAGAAGACGCTGGAGAGCATTGTTTTCCATAGGGAAGCCAAGAAACTGTTCTGGATGATGATAAATCCGTTTCAGAAGAATATAAACAGGAGTACGTATATCCAGCATAGTGCAAAGAAAATAACAGACACCTTGGTTTATATATATATATATTAAGAAAAACAGACAGTCAGCGGGCAGTAGGTGTGGTGCGGGCAGCGTGGAAGAAACCTTATAGTGACCTCCTATTTGTGCTGTAATGTGACAAGTTTTGCCCACTTGTATTGAACCTAACGGAACAATTGGGAGAGTGTCGGGATGTTTATGTATACCTCTGTTCAACTGGCAAAATCAAGGAGTGGTAATTGCCAGGAATGCCGGGCAACTTGCAATAGCGCTGTTATTATCTACAACAATTTTCTGCAATTCTCAGGAATATGAGGATCGCGTTAAGTTCCACTATTTGCGTTGCAGGATAATCTTAGCAGTCTGTGGGCGTTAGCATAGGCACTTAATTAAAATGACAAGACGGACTTCAACGCACGTATATCCAGCTCTTCTTATCGTCTAGTACGCTAGAGCTACGGGCTTTGATTTCCAATGCAATGTTAGTGGCAAGACAGCTACTATATTCTTCTGAATAGGTACAGCATTTATTAGCTGCCAGAGGCAAAGATCCGAACACTCATAATATCATGATTGTCCAAGACTTACATTAGAGTTGGCGATCCTAGCGAGGGCGAGGCTTCGTCGATGATTCGTCAGTGGCGGCTAGTTACACATCATTACGGCGTAGCTCGAACTGATCGAACTGAACCTCGAGGCCTACTTCACCTCCGTTCATATACTTCCACCTAATTTTCGTTCCGTGTACTCGAAACCTTACCAACACGGGTGAAGGTAGAATTCATCTGGACTTCAGTGAGCAGCATTTCAAGTGCGTTGGGGTGGAGCGGGAGTATTTCACTAAATTCGCAAATAACAAAAATTGTTCGCATTTTCTTCATTAAACTGCGCCGTCCGTGTAAAAGATTATGTCAGTCTGCACTGCGCAGCAACTCCATGATACTCCGGTAAGCGGTCACAAACCGTGCGGCGCTTTGTCTGCACGTTCTCGATACTATTAATCAATCCAACACAATACTCCAGATGAGGAAGTATACGCTAGTTGCCTTCCATATACAATACTTCAAAATTCCAACTCTGATTCACTGTCTAGAATTACATACCCGAACAATCGAACACATCTAATTTCATGTTGCGTTGCTCCATTTTCCGAAGAAATGAACGGCTTATCTTTCAGCCATCTGCAAATGTATCTTCCTATTGATAATGCGCATTATCTTTCCATTTTAAGTAAAATCTGGTGGTTATGTCGAACGTAATGACGAAATCAAGAGATCAGAACAGACCTTAAGGAAGACCACCAGACCTATTGGACAAGCACATACGCTGCGTTGTCGGAGTCAACTGGCAGAGGATCACCCAAGATCTTTCGACCTGGAGGAAAAGGCTGCTCAGGTTCTAGCTCAGCTCATGACTTTAAGAGCCTGATAACAGATAATGGTGACGAAATGTGAGAACCAAATCTGTGTGTGAGTAAGGTGAAAGATATTTGGCTATAAGCGTTACATGAATCGATTTGTACATCACGTACGAGCACAATGAAGATACGTGTAAAGTCGATATGGCATGAATAATACGTTATAAACTTGTGCTGATTGTCGATTCTTCCAAGGCGTTTTTGATTCCTACACCATGAATCAAATTGGCTTCGGTATGTCTCTCTTTTAAAGCACGCAAGGCTCTTTGTTAGTTGCTATACTCGACTCCAAATTTCGAAGAAATTTATAAATAGTATCGACGAAATCATACACCACATCATCAATCATTTACAACAAAAAAAATTCTCTGTCAAATGCCTTTGTTGATAACATTTTGATAATTCTATCCATGGTTTATGGTCACCAAAGCTAAAGAATAGAACCTTAATGTGCAAAGTTTCGTACTTCCGCGAACTACAGTAGCGGTAGCCAAAGATTGAACTTGAGATTGGAAACTGTCAACAGTATCCGACGAGGTCACTGAACACGCCTGAGTGAGAAGTTAACGCTGTGTCCGTACCCGTCCCGTCAGCCTGTTTTCGGTTTACCGTGTTTCTCGAAACCATTCCCATGTGAACTCCTTCCCGTTCCTTGGTCTCAGTCGTTTCCAGCTTCAATCGCTCTGATGTCATTGAGTGGTGACCCTGTGTCGCTGTGGCGACTGTTCAACCCTGTGATACTCTTCAAATAGAGCAATCGTCTCCAACACAAAAGAAAGATGGCATGTTGTGTACAATCGTTCATGCCACATACCAGATCTGAATGACGTTAAGGAGTTGCTAAACCGGATTAAGGTCGGGTCACACTAGACCGCACCGAGCCCCCACCGTCACCGCACCGTCACCGCACCGACACTTTTCTTATTGTTGTCGCTCACTCGATTGAAGTGAGTTCAAACGACACCGCATGTCGGCCGACTCTCGGTCGAGTGTTGGCTGTCATTAGTTTGGTTTGACGCTGCGGACCAAGGTCGAGCTGGTGGATGTGGACAAGCGTACAGAAAAGAGTTATGAAATTTCCGGTCCTTTACGACTGAAAGTTGTTTTAACGTTACTGATTGCCTTAGAAAAAAAAAAAAATTCAGTCTCACTTTCGGTTCATTAGATGTTCGTAAAATGTAGTTATAGTCCTTGCATGTTCGCATTAATAAATAAAAGCTTTGCCAGATGTGAAGGTCGATTTTAAGGCCCGTGAAAATTGCATGCGAAATCCATATTTTGAACCCGAGTACCTTCCATAACCGAATCACACACCGTAAACATCTGAATCTAGAAGTTCTAAAAAATATATATCCAATCATATAAAAGTATATTTGTGTTTTGGGATAATAGAAATAAGTGATACTGAAAAAGCGTACTATTATTTTATTGTGTTTAAGAATTTATTTTCCATTACATCCAGATTTGTGTCTTGACTCAGATGGTTACGGTGTACGATTGGGGTACTGAATGTCTCTGGTTCAAAGCCCTGTCTCAGCTGTAATTTTTACGGGTCCTAAAATTGATATTTACCTCAAGTAAAGCTTTGATTTGTTAATGCTAAGATGCTAGGACGCTCCGTGGTTGGAATTTCATGTTACTCAGTAGGTCTCCTTTACAAATTAGGAGACTACTATAGAGGTGTACTGCGTGGCTGATAAGAAACTCTGTGAATGGAACTTTCAGATCACATGAAATTATTGTTATTATACAGAATATTTGCGGTCTGTATTTAAATTAATAAATATATAATAATCTCATTCTTTATTAAAAAAAATATTGAGTTAATCGATAGGAACGTCAGCCAAAACAAACACGTTAAATGTGAAGTGAGTGACGCTTGACATTTCATTGTGACTGTGTTGATATACACGAGTATCTTTCAGTACAGTATAGTGCGACAATCATTTGTTAAAACTGCGTTAGGATACTATTTTTGTGCATAAGAGATCAAACAGTGAGGTGATAACAGGAGTCAGGCAAAAAAAAGTATTTTAATGTATTTTATTATTTTTGTAGATTATAAAGTACGCCTACGAAAAATAAAGTACAGTACTCCAATAATAATGCTCGGGTGGTAACCCTAGTTGCCAAATCACTTTTAAGGTAATTTTTTTAATATTAATTCCGTGAATCAGCCAAGTAAATACGTTAATGGAGACCGAGTAGGAACCCGTCCGTAACACGGACGAGGTACGGCCCAGTGTGGGGCGAACCAACATTCGGCCGAGTGTAGGTGCGGGCACGGTGCGGACCAGTGTTGACGTGAGGGAGGCGGGCCGTCACTCGGCCTAGTGTCGGTGCGGGCACGGTGCGGACCAGAGTGGCCCGACCTTTATGAGGGCGGATACTCTTAATAAGAGTGCATACTTGCACCACTTGGCGGTTGGTTGTAGATGTTGCTTGCTTTGTTTTAGTGCGAGCTGGTGTGGTGGGCAGTGAGCGAGCGAGCGTGGGTTGTTGCGTGTTGCAGGTGGCGCCGTGGCAGCGAGCAGCGCGCGTGCGCCCCGTGACGCGTGGGAGCTGCCGCGGCCGAGCCGTCAGCGGCATGCTGCCGGGCTGAGGCGTCAGCAGCGGCGGGCCGAGGCGGGACTATGCGCACGGACACTCTCTGCACCCTCATCGCGGTGAGTAGACAACACCACAGACACTCAGACTCCATACTAGAAAACTCTCTATGTCTTAAACGAGATTCCTGAATATAGGTTGGCACAGTTAATCTTAAAGTTACCTTCGTTAATCGTTAATCCGCTACTTAAAAAGTTAACATCAATAATCGTTAAAGCGTTACATTTTTGCAAATTTACCGAAAGTTAAAGTTAACTGAAAAGTTAACTTCGTTAATCGTTAATCCGCTACTTAAATAGTTAACTTCGATAATCGTTAAAACGTTCCATTTTTTTGCAAATTTAGCACAAGTTAAAGTTAACTGAAAAGTTAACTTCGATAATCGTTAAAGCGTTACATTTTTTCAAACTTAGCGCAAGTTAACCATTAAAAGTTAACCACCCAAAAGTGTAACTGATGATTGTGAATTGCAATATGTATTACTGCAAGCAGTACCAAAGTGTTTGGTACCGTGATGTCAATCAATAACACGTCCACCCAACGTCCTTCTGGAGATTTAGTTTTTACTGGGGTTCGCGTTTCAACCAGCTTCTCAAAAGTATCGGATTCTTCAGCATATAGTGGAATCATGTTGGCAGCGAAAAGGTTTACGATCCATCGCTCCACACCAGCTTGGAATACGACGGTGCCGGTAACTACGATGCCAAATGTTTTATTGACGTAAAGCTGTATTAGTAATGGAGATGAAAACAAATCAGTTCTGCTGTTATCTACATCAAAGAGGACACAGCACCTGAAGAAGGCTTTGAATTATTTTCATTTATTCCCACGAGTTATCCCTGCTTTTACTTTTCCTTCATACTGTTCATATTTGGATATATGCATCCTCTTCATATGTTATTCAAGATTATTAAGGCTAGAGACGTGAGGAAGTTTGAATTCATGAATCAACTGTTCCCCCAGTCTTGATGAAAATGTAACATAATCGGGTAAATGAAGTCAATGATTTTTAGTATCCTCGTTGCTATTGTTAGCGTTGCTGCTTTCATTAACGGATTCAAGAGTTCAGTTTCCATTATTTAATCATGTAACCAATGTCAGTTTAATTTATTTCGCTAGCGAATGCCAAACCAATAGCAACTAAAAATATATATTTTGTTGGCAGTTAAAAAGTTAGGTCATAAAAATATTAAAATCAATCACCGATCGAGTTAGAAACAAGTAGTGAGCGCCGGTTTGCAGACGTAAAATAGAAACGCTCCAAAACTCTAGCATTCCTGCTCGCACCCACGCCATGCAGAGCATAACAATTGTAGCCTATAGGCATCACAATCGCACTCCGTATTACCTAACTCGTTCACCATCCGACTCTCTGAACGGCCGAGCGTGGCGCTGGCATGGCGCGCAGTTCAAACTAACAAAATACATCAACTACCAATGTAACAGACTACAGTTAACGGTAGTTCAATTTAACGGAAGTTAAGAAGACAGTTAACGATTTTTCGGTTAACTTAAAAGTTAAATTTTTGAAATTTCGTTAACTTCGTTAATGAACGATTAACGGATTAACGGCGTTCTGCCCAGCTGTGCTACCGAAGCACTTTAACAAAGACATATTGTTGTCCTGTTCGTAATAACATTTACAGGCATTGTATTGAAATCGGAATACAAATCTTTTCACATGTGTTCATTAATAAACAACGTTGTACAATCTTTATCATATTAGTTGGCACGAAAATTGAAACATTTCCATGGATCAGAGCCTGGTACAACAAGTCAAACATCACCTGTCTCGTTCGACAAACTATCGCAGTATCTGCCTAAGGGTATTTGCGTAAAACATATTCTGTTACTCGGAGAAAATGCCTCACTGTAATCAAAATACGACAGTTTCTTATTCACCAAACAATATCAAAGCGTAATCGCTGAGATTTCTTTAGCACGTACAAAAGCCTTCGCATCGTAATCTACTCCTGTTGTCACTAGTCCGTCAAGCAAGGCAAGCTGTCACATAGATCACATTGTTAACAACAGCCGCTGAGAAAGGATTAGATTAGATATTTTTCGTATTCGTATTGGTGAACAATTTAGTGAATCCAATAATTATTAGTCATGAAAATATGTACATTATAAAGGGTTTTTTTTAAATCAGTTTCATATCTTACTTTTTATGAAGATTTTACTTTTAGGTGAATCCAGTGTTACGCACAAATGGTGCGAGCCATTAACTGGCACTAGACTCTTCTTTTTTTTTTTTGTGAAAAAAGTATTAATTTGGTATTTGAATTCTAAGATAATACAGCCATCTCCAGTATGATGCAGTACTATCAATCAATTAATGCGAATTTTTTTCTGCAATATGTTGCTTAAAAGACTATTGACATTAGACGATGAGCATCACAATTAATAACAACTATGGTCGGGACTGCTCTGAGAGCAGGCATGTCTGTACCCTATGTCGTTAGAGTTTTGGAACTTACGTACATCTGCGTGTCTGAGCATCGTCAACGGTGGCAAAACGAGAGTCGGAGAGTGAACCAACAATAAAGAAGCAATAACCATCTCAAACTATCTATCCAAATTTTCTATTTAAAAATATTGCTCTGTAAATTTCAATGTTTAATAATAGCAAAATAACTCTTGATGTTCCGACAATTCCTTACTTCGTTAAAAATATTAACAATTGACAGAAAATAATATTAATTATATTACGTGCAACATATTTGTACTTACACTTTTTGCTCTGTAACGAAACGAATTCAAATCGTAATTCCCAGAAATACGTGACGCAAGGCGTTGAAACGTTCATTCTTTCGTTCAGATTCATTTTTTCGCTTTGGGAGCTGTTCGAGTTCCCGCATGCTTCGTCATTTATTCAGTCAAACTGACATCCATACGACAAATGCGAGTAACGAAATGAATTTGTGAGCAACGTTTCGATACTTCGAGTCAGGCGATGTATTGGTTACTCAATAACGAATACATACGGTTTGCTACAGCTCTGTTCTTTAAAGAATACCTTATTAAAATTTTATTAAGTTCAAACATTTATGAAATGGTTTTATTCTAAAATGCGACATTGTAACTTTATTTCACAGTACAAATTTTCCCTATGCTTACTTTCTAAATGAACAATTTACTTAAGCTTTATAAAATACGAACGAAGTCTTCCTGTAACCCGTGCGCGACGCGACTAGATGCGATGCTTCATAGTAGTCACAAGTAACGATTCGACAGTAATGAGTACTGATTGGTTTAGTAAACAATACATACGGCTACATAATTTCTCATTACTTTTACAGCTTCTTACTTTATATGCAATTGTTACTACATGTCACTTCATAATAACTACTGACACTTACTGTTTCCTAATCTAAAATGGTATTGTTCGCTCCTAAATGTTAGTATCGCGTTGGCTTAAAACCTCCTTGTACCTTCTTTTTTTTTTTTTTTGGAGGTCTTTAGAAATTAATTCATAGATTTGAAAGTAGTTTCGATTAGTAGGTGACATTGTTAATGGTTGAATGGTGGGAAACATATGAACACATAGTCGTTATTCAGCAGATCGTTACGGACGCACAGAATAAAATCTTTCACTGATTTCAATTTTTATAGCTAACTTTGGTAATACTATCATACGGCCAAAAAACTTAAGTATGTACAGTAAACGTGCAACTAGCGGTGATAGCACACAATGTTTTTATCAGTTTTGTGTTAATTAGAGACCACTGAAGACCAGTAATCACAGCGTAGGACTAATATTGTTATTCCGGATGTTTTTTCCTTCGCCATTAACGTGTCTTATAGAAATCATGTTCAGATGGGCGTCAAGATAAGAAGCAGGGCTGGAGTAGCTGGAAGGCGTGAGGCGGGTAAGCAGGTAACGGGAATACGTCAGTGATGTGGTCTGAGTGTCGGTTTGGGGGGGGGAGGGGGTGTTAAATGGTTGTGGGAGCGCGGTGAGGACCTCTGCATGCAGCTGTGTGGTGGCTCAGTGCTAACAGGACACTAACCCTGCCTTCACTTCTGGCACAGCTTACTGTGTAATTTGAAGTGAGCCAGAAGGCTTCTGTGGCTCGGATTCAACGTTAAACTGTAGGTTCCCTGTGCCCGCTACGATGGGGCGGAATGCGCAGCCGACAAAACGACATTACGACCACACTGAGTATACAAAGTACTACGAGAATGCCGAGTGGTCCAGATTAAACCTTAACCTGTAGATCCGTCCACTACTTGTGGGCGGTCAAGGAGCTGTCATATCCCCTCCAGCAATGTTATATGCACTTATTAATTTTAGCATTAAATTTCAGTAATAAGGAGAAACTTTTCATTTACACGTGAGTTATCGAGAAAGGGGCGAACAATTTATTTGAGACAGTGAAAGAACATAAAGTCAGAATGCATATAATGTGTTAGGTAGGAGTACAATTAGTTCCAGCTCAGTTAAGAACAATAATCTTTTCATTTTTTTTAACTGCTTTAAGTCTCTTAACAGCGAGGTCTTTAGAGACGGTAAAGGATGGGGGGCAAGGAATGGGAAGGAATTTGGCCATGGCCTTTTGAAGGAAGCATCCCGGCATTTGCCTGAAGTGATTTGGGAAACCATGGAAAACCCAAATCTGGATGCCCGGACGGGGATTCGAACCACCGTCCTCCCGAATGCGAGGCGAAAACGCTAGCCGTTACACCACTACTCTCGGTCATCTTTTCATGAACTAAACAAGAGAAAATGTTAGAAAGTTTCTGATCTTTTATTAAAATTTTTCTTAGTTATCTGTAACGCATTTCTGTATATTTTACTGTTGTTTTATCCTCTTCAGTCCCGAGCTCATACTAAAAGCGCAAGAGAAGTACTATTGTGTTATTTACTTTGTGTTAATGCTAGTTAACTATGAATGACCATTAAAAAATTTTTTGAAACAATAATTAATTTTTTATAGATGGTATATATATGTTACTTTGGGAGTCAAGCAGGAAAATTATACACACAACTTTATTGCTTCATGTTACTTTATTTCATGGAAAAAATGTATATCTTTACCTTTATTTCTACGAGACACGTTGTACAGTTGCAGGATCCCAAGGTTCTAATCAGGGCTGCCAAAAGCAGAAGATCGAACATATGAGCTGTGAGAAGCGCGATGTATATTGTAGATGATACGATATTCCAGAAAAGGGTCAGCTGTGCAGTGGCCCGAGAAAAAAATAATTCCTGGAGGTATCATATATGATACCTCGGGACTGAAGAGGTTAAACATCATTTCCCATCAGTCCCTAATGTTTTCGTATTCAGCCCACAAGTTTTCATCAGTTCGGATGGCCCTGTTTTATAGTGAAATTTCAGTTACTGCTTGACTTGACAATCACTTAATTTTTCCTGTTAGCCATTTTGCTTGCCGTTTCGGACTGTTCGCTCCTGAAAAGGATGTTAGCCTTGCTATCTCTCTGGATTAAAAGGACAGCATCAGATTATACTGTTTCATGATATAAACCAAATTTAAATTCCTTTTTTTATAGTTTAAAGAAAAGGCGTTAACATCTCATGAGAACTTGATTCTCCATATTTTCCTACTACTAATTCTCTATAGTTAGGCCACACGTTTCATGCAACAACAGCTTATTTCTCGGTAGATATGAAGATCGCGTGGACAAAACCGTACTAAAAAAATATCTGTTACAATTTCTGGGTAGGCCTATATTTTAAGTCCCCTGTAACAATTTTTTTTCTACGTTTAGACGAATCTCAATATTATTAGCATCGTAAAATTTCAACTTTCTAAGAGAGAAGAGGAATGGAAGTTAAGTTATTAACAGCTACTGAAAAATTATATAAAAAATCAGCAATGTGCAAGTTAAGTTTTTTTTTTTTTTAACTGCTTAACGTCTCTTATAACAACTAGGTCTTAGAGACGGGAAAGGATGGGGGCAAGGAATGGGAAGGAATTCGGCCATGGTCTTTTGAAGGAAGCATCCCGGCATTCACCTGGAGTGATTTGGGGAAACCATGGAAAACCCAAATCTGGATGCCCGGACGGGGTGCAAGTTAAGACTAATGTAATTAGGACTCTGTACTCTAATTACATTCAAAGATACGAATTTAATAGATTATACTGTTGCAAAAATCAGCTTGTGGTGTCAGTTTTTCTGGAGGTAGTGCCTAACCGATCCCTAGCATGTATTTCACTCAGAATGAACAATATATTCAGGAAAAAAATGTATTAATACAAAGAAAAAAAACCTCTCGCTTATTTTACTCGGAATTTAGTAACTATATTAATATTTCATTTCATTTTTTCCCTAATATACATTATATACTGAATAAGATTCAAGAAGTTAAACAAACTTAACACACGAGACAAAACAGTCCACATACGAGTACAACTCCAATTTTTCTCTGTCTTTAAGCAATATTCCATTAATAATGTGGTTCATATCAACATTATGATACTCGAATACCCTGAGTGACACATGATCATTAGAAACATTGGTCGAACGGACTCTACGGCATCTTCATAGATTTTCTGCCACTCACTCATTATTTGATAACAAAACACCGTATAGAGCGAAGACAAGTAAAATAAGGGCAGGTTACCAACAGATAGTGAGTGAAGTCGTTTTTTTTTGTTTTTTTTGGAGGGGGGGGGGCATTTCGCTTCGTCGACAGCGTGGTCATTAGAGACGGGATAAGGAAGCATCCCGGCATTCGCCTGGAGTGATCGGGGGAAACCATGAGAAACCCAAATCTGGATGCCCGGACGGGGATTCTAACCCGCGTCCGTGAAGTGGTCAGAACTCTTAGCCGTCGTTACTGGATATGCTCCGAGTGTTGACCTTCCCATTTAGTGAAAAACCAGCCGCAGGTACGCTTGAGATGCATACTTTGTTTATTTGCATCACGATGCCAAAATTCTGCTCTATAACGTATATTACCAGCCCATACTGAGTTATGGTTCTGAAACATGGACGTGGACAAGGAGAGATATTAGCAGACTGCAGGTGACAGAGATGAGGTTTCTGAGAGGGATAGAACACGAGGAAAGATAAAATCAGAAATGAAAACATCAGGGAGAGACTGCAAGTGGAAGCAATAGAAGAGATGTTAACAATGAAACGACTGCAGTAGTTTGGACATGTAATGAGGATGGAGGAAGGGAGGATGCTGAAAGTATTACTGCTGAAGAGCGGAAGGGAAGGAGACCAGTTAGAAGACCTCGGGCAAGATAGATGGACCAAGTGAAGAAAGATGCAGAGGCTAAGAGAGTTATCAGAGTGGAGACTTCCCGGCGTATTGATGCAGTGGAATCTTCACGGGAGTGCAGCCGGATAGTCTCGTAAAATGACGACGTTTCCACAACCTGCTTGGTTGTCTTCATCAGGTCTATTTTACATATTATTGCTTGAAATCACAAAACAGTCTGTTTTCTGTTTTGTGATTTCAAGCAATAATATCTTAAATACACCTGATGAAGACAACTGAGCAGGTTGTCGAAACGTCGTCATTTTACGATACTATCCGGCTGCACTCCAGTGAAAATTACACTGCTAAGACAGTTGTTTGGAGAAAACTGATAGAGGAAAAACCTTCATATGACCGTCAGGCTTGGAAGAGAATGTGCAAGATGACCCGCAAAAGTGGAAACGTCTAATAATGATGATGATAAATATAACATGACGTCACGGTCGACTTCATAACAACAGGTGGTGGCGTTACTCGACCTCTGAGGATGCGTTGCTTTGCGACCATGCTGTGGACGGAACAAGAAATGAGCGTCGTCTTGAATATCTTGAAGAGCAGTTGGGCTGATCCCTGCGCATCGCGTCACCGCAGAGCCTCGTCACAGCGTTCGTGGAACGTCCGAGAGGTGACTCACAGCCGGGGCGTCTGGGACCTCCCACGGTCTGTCCGTATGCTAATGAGTCCGGCGACAAGTGTCGACCCCGTGTCGATACTCGCCGCGATAGGTCGCGACATACGGCGGCGGCCGATCCTAAACCAGAGTCGATACTCGACACCGCCTCGTAAAGTGCACCTGCCAATGCGTCGCGCACCGCCGAACATGCGACTGCCCTCATCCTACACGTAGACGCTGTAAAATCTCCTGGGACTGTTGTGGCATTCCTGCGTGGTCCTCGTGGTGACAGGCTCATTGTTTTCTGTAGGAGGGTGTGGCAGCTCATTCTTAAGGAGTTTACTTTGAAAACTGGAGGTCCTGGTTTCAATTCCGCGAAATGACTCGAATTTTCTTAGGCGTTAAAAAAAGAAAAATAGGTTTATTGAAACCTTACAACATTTCTACATCACAAGATTAAAGTATCATAATACACTCTACGTTACAGAAACATCATATGAATACTCTGGTCAATTGCAGCCACTAAATATTACTACTAGCAACATTCATATGTACGAATGACCACGAAAATAAAATAAGTGAAATCAGGGCCAGAGCCGTTTCATTTCTGTACTCATTATTTCCACGAACGATATTATTATTATTATTATTATTATTCACTAAAAGTGCGTGGCGGAGGGTGCATTGCACCTATCTGAAAGGGTAATACTTTGGAAGGGGATATACGGGATATGGCAGGAGGCGTCCATGGGCTATTGTGAGGAACCATCCTAGCATTCACTTGGAGTGATCCGGGAAAACCATGGAAAACCCAGATCAGGATGGCCGGAGTGCTTTATCGAAAAAAATGAAGGATAAGTTGGCTACTTTTGCCATTTCAGTAGCACGCATTGAAGGTAGAGAAGAGGAACTGCGGAAGGAAAACTCCAGACTAAGGAAAGAAATTGATGAGCTTAGAAAGCAAAAGAACTCGGCATCCACCCCTACTTACGCGTCAGTGGCTGTGTCAAAAGCTACTCCAATACTTAAACCGAAACTGAGTCCCTCAACAACAAGTGCAGTATTCGTCTCCTCGAAGGCAGGAGAAAGTCCAAAGTCAGTTGCTGAGAAACTGACAAGAATTGTGAAACCCGCGAAGGAGAAGATTAGAATTCTCAAAATACGGAACACTAAGAATGCAGTGATTGTGGAGACGCAATCGCAAGAAGATGTGAAGAAGATAATGAGCAACAAGGAATTGAATGAGGAACTAAAGTGTGAGCTGCCCCGTAAGAGGAGGCCCTTGGTCATCTTGTATGATCTTCCAAAGTCCATAGAAACAGAAGAGATCGCCGGAAGGATCTATGAACAAAACTTTGAAGAAAAAATGGACAGAAAAGAATTCCTGAGTGGATTCACTCCGAAATTTAGGACTGGCCCGCGAGATAAAGCTTCAGTTCACCAGGTAGTCGAGGTCAGTCCATCAGTGAGGCGACTTCTCGTAGAGCAGCGAAGAGTTTACATTGAGTTTTGTGCAATTTCGGTAAAAGATTATACAGTCGTCACGAAGTGCATAAAATGTCAAGATCTAGCCACCATAGCAAGCATTGTCCAAAAGAAAAAATTACCTGCGCCCATTGCGGCAAAGATGACCATAAAAAAGATCAATGTCCTAACTTGTCGCAAGAGAAGCTGTGTATTCCCTGTCAAAAACGAGGGAAATCTTGCAGAAAGAGAGGAAAAGATTGCCCAACCTACCAATTGCTGCTACAACGGCTCATTAACAAAATCGACATATGGCTTGTAAGCGCCCCCTGATAGAAGTGGAATCAACCTTAGAAGAGCAATTAACTAATATCATCAAGAAGTTAATCGTGGCCACAATTGGTAAGGCATGCATCAGCGTCAAGAAAAAGAAAGGGAATCCACCGTCTAGAAGAAGAAGGAATGCAATACGAGCAGCAAATTACAGAGAGAAACTGGCGCAGAAAGCTAACAAAGTCTTCGTGAATATGGGCACACAGACCGAGGACACAGCTATGCAAATAAGAGAGGTTTCATCAACTACGACTGAAACTTCACGAAAACCGAGATCGAAACGGTGTGGTATTGGTTATCTCAGGAAGACTGAAGACCCTTGTGACTCACAGGCAACACTAAGTATTGGAAGAATTACGCACGCACAAGAAACAGTGAAAACCAGTGAACCCAAGTATGCACCGATACACCCGGAACGAATATACGCGGATTTTGAAAACAACCTGCGACTTACTAAACTTGAGGAAGTTCATACACTGTCACTGGCTCTTCGGCACTTAACGAGAGGGCTACATCCGGCTGGTAAGCATGTCACCTTCCCTCACCCCGAGGCAGTCGACAGAATTCAACTAAAGGCAAATAACCTGCAAACAGACTATGCACAGCTTCTCACCTTGGTAAAACAAGTCTTTGAGAGGAGAGGCGAAATCTTCGATCCCGATATCTTGTAAGGCAGTTTGTACAGACTTATGGCAGGACTGTACTAGACACGAAACTACCTTGGCCCCAATGTAATGTCTACACGAGGCATCCCTGAGTCACTCATGAAGCTAAAGATCGCGCAACTCAATGCCAAGAGAAGTATCACTGTCCTGCATGAAGTAAGGAAATTGGTGGAGGAGTTAGGTTTCGATATTGTATGCCTCCAGGAACCATACTCACAACAAGGCAAAATACCGTATATGCCGGCAACGTCGCAGATAATCACAACTGGACCGAGACCCATGTCAGCCATAATAGTGTTCAACAAACACACTGTAGTGACTAAACTAGCGCAGTTTTGTGATGAACACACCACATGTGTAGAAATTAGCACACACTGGGGCAATTTTGTGGTATTAAACATGTACTTTCAACATCGAGATGAAATTGAACCCTATTTGAATAAAATAAGGGAGATACATTTAGCTCTATCTGATCAACCTATGGTAATAACGGCTGACGTAAACGCAAAGTCGGCCCTGTGGCACAGTCGTCGAACTGATACTAGGGGTGAACTGCTGGTTGATCTTATAAATGAACTGCATCTTGAAGTCCAGAACAAAGAGAGAAATCCATACACCTTCCACAACACAACTGGCGCCTTCACCAACATCGATGTAACTCTAACAAATAACGCTGCTGGAAATATGCTGCATGACTGGCGAGTGACGGACAATCTTACCACGAGTGACCACAACGTCATAGTATTCGAAATTGCAAGGGAACGGACAACAGCCGATCCGGGAAAACCCTACTTCAAAACGCAGTACAATATAAGACGGGCTTCATGGCAGAGGCTGAGAGAAGCTTTCTTGTCTCCGGCAGTAGCGGAAGAAGACTTCGATGTCGACAACATGGCGAGGGGACTAACATGGGCAATTCAGGATGCAATGAAAGCTGCTATTCCTCTGAAGAATCTTGGTGGTAAAACTGACAGTTTTTGGACTGCACAATTGCAAGCACTAAGAGGAAAAGTAAGGAAAGCTAGGAAAGCCTACCAAAGGATCAGAGTAGCAGAAGAAAGAGACTTTCTTCTTGCCAGATACAGGCAAATGAGAGTAGAATACAAGCAAAAAATTCTAACAACCAGACAAACTAGATGGGAAGCATTCGTGAAAGAAAATCTGAAAGTGAATCCATGGGGAATTCCTTACAAATTAGCCGCAGGAAAAATACGACCCCCACCACGTTATCCTCAATTAGAAGAGAAGACGGTACAGTTACAACTAACTGGAAGGAATCAGTGGACCAGCTGTTGAACAGCCTACTGCCGCATGACATACCAGAGGAGAACAGTGAACAACAAGATGAGCTCTATCGCGAAATGTGGCAGCCCTATGGGAGTGACTTCAGGGAGAGTGACATAACACTGGACGAGGTAGTATCAGCAATTAATTCTCTGAGAGTGGGAAAAGCACCAGGACCAGACGGAATCCCGGCTGAAGTAATAGAAAAGTTGATCTTGGATGTAGCTCCAATTCTGTGCAGACTATTCAACGAATGTCTCAGGCAAGGAAGAATACCAAGCATCTGGAAGCATGGTGAAGTTGTAATACTTAAGAAAGGTGCCGATAAAGATCCATTTATGCCGAAATCTTACCGCCCTATTTGCCTACTAAACGTGATGGGGAAGGTACAGGAAAAAGTACTGTGTCGAAAACTTCAGGACTTTAGAACATCGATTGGTATGAATCCCAATCAGTATGGTTTCAGGACAAAAACATCGACTGAGGATGCAATAAACCGAGCCATCGAGATAGTCGAAAGATCAGAAAAGAAATATGTGGTGGGAGTCCTTGTTGACATTTCGGGGGCTTTCGACAACTTGTGGTGGCCAGCATTGTTTGCAAGACTCCGGAAAATCCGCTGTCCAAAGCGGCTGTACTACAGCCTGAGAGATTACTGCAAGCATAGAACTGTTACCATGAGATGCCCTAACGACAAAATCAAAAGAGAAATAAATAAAGACTGCCCCCAGGGATCTGTCTGCGGCCCTATCTTTTGGGATTTAGCATTAGAACCATTACTGGAAATTCTTCAATGGACACCTGAATTGCTAGGACTGGTTGCCTTTGCAGATGATCTTCTTCTCCTCGTGGAAGGGATGTCAAGAGCTGAAATCGAAGCTAAAAGTGATATAGTGCTTAAAATTCTTATGAAGTGGTGTGACGAAGTGAAATTGAAACTCGCTCTAAATAAGACGAACTATATGGTATTTTCAAAAGAGAAAAAACTTAAACGAAATCCCACTATAAGGGTAGGTAATGCGAAAATACGCCGGAGTCCCTTAAGCAGATACTTGGGCCTGTGGCTGGATGAGAGTCTTAACTTTCGAGCCCACTTGGAGGAGGTCTGCGGAAGAGCTTTACGAGCTATGAATGCAATCATAAGTATAGGTCACAGACAGTTTCAAATCCCTGCCCTGGCAATGACAGCATGCAATAACGTGATACTTGCATCCATTGTCGGCTACGCTGCAAGCGTTTGGGCCAAGCACCTCACAAAGGTTAAGCCGAGGGAGAAAATCCGGAGGCTTCAAAGAACGATACTCATCAGGCTTACCGGTGCATATCGCACAACTTCAACAGCAGCTCCAGCAGTAGCAGCAGGTGTACTGCCCCTAGATCTAGAAGTGAGGAGACGAGGAGCAATGTATTGGCTGAGGAAGAACAGGATGGACAAGGTGGTAGAAATAACTGGAAAAGAAGTATGGACAAAAAGGAATTGTGGAATGTACTGATTGAAGAATGGCAAAATGAGTGGGACACTAGTGAAACAGGTCGTAGAACGTACGACATGTTTCCATCTGTAGCTGAACGAATCAGCATGAAATTCCTACAACCTTCTCCAGGGCTAATCCAATACATAACCGGCCATGGACCATACAGAAGCTTCTTAAACAATCGTGTACTTACACCAACTAGTAACTGCGAGTGTGGCGAGGAAAGCACACCAGAGCACGTGGTGTGGGAATGCAGAACAACAGCAGAGACGAGAATCACTCAGCAACAACAGCTACAAGGTCTGAGGATTTTTGACATACTGCGTTCAGAGAGACTATGGCACTATCTAAATGAAGGTGCGGAAATAGCCTCTCAAATTGAAAAGCAGAAATATCTGGAGTGGAAGAAAGCTGAGGGCGGAAACCGACGTAGACATCCATCATGACCTGCTGTAGCCACATCTGAGTTTCCAGAGGAATCTCACTTCTGAGTGACTGCTGGAGTACTTCATGTATTCCAGGAGGGCAGCTTCCTGAAGAGCTGGGGTCTACGCCGCAGTCGATACCAGGAGTGAGAGCTATGGTCTCACGTCACACACTCACCCTTCGACCAACCACCTGGATGTGAGGATAAGAATGAGACTTCATTCACAAGCTGGACAGTCAAAGAACTGTTTAGTACCTAACATTTTATTTTTTCAGTTTTTTTGTGTTATTTAGTGTAGTTTTGTAGTGCTGATTTATTAGGATTAGATATTTAACTGTAACTTTTTCCTGTTTTAGTTGCTACCGCATTTATGGGATTATTTACATTAATAGTATTAACATAATTTGTTTTTTAAACATGTTCTTAAGGGAAGTTTAGCGGCCCAGTTTAGCCTCTAGATGCTGGGTCAAATGTAAATGGAAATAAATAAATAAATATCGAAAGCTACTCCTGTCGGATTATAAGTTTACTTGCTCGGTAAATCTTTTCTATTCCATTCCCCAGTCGCGCGTGGAAGAAATGAGTACAGAAATGAATCGGTTCTGGACCTGATTTCTCCTATCTTATTTTCGCGGACATTCCTACATATGAATGTTGCTGATAGTAATATTTGCTTCCTCTCATTCCCAAATAAGTCAGTCTTGAATTTTTCAATTAGCTTCTGTCGAGAGCAACGCCTTCGGTGCTCCAGGTCATTCCAACATAGCTCCTTCAACATCGCACTTACGCTTTCCCTCCAACGATACATACCTGCCACGAATCCGGCGGCTCTTCTTTGGACCTTCTCCAATGCCTCCATTAACCCCATTATGGAGACCCCATATAGAACAACAACATTCTAAGAGTCTTATATGCTATCGATTAAAATTCCGGTGTACACTGTATTATATTACGACCTAGAAATCGGAGCATACGATATGCTTTCCCAATTACATTCTCGAAATGCTCATTCCACGACAAATTATTACGAATTGTTACCTGTAGGTATTTAGCGGAATCTACCGTTCTGAGAAGAGTACCGTTAATTGTATATTCAGAGCTAAATGCCTCACATTTTTACTTGGTACTTTTTAGCGTGTAATACTATTGGTTCGGATTCCACAGTAAGGGAATTCTGCGTAAGACAGGATAACGTTTAATGCCACGAACGTCTCCCACTAGCTGCAGACAGCCATTGTGGGCATTGTTTTACAGCGCCTTTAACTGCCGTGTTTGTGTGGTCGCTTCTGTTCTGAGATTCCCCTAATTTACGCATCAGCGGCGTGTTTCAGCAGTGTTTGGTATTGTTCTTGTGCGCTGTTCCATTGTACTCCTTCCCGCCACGAAGTTTGTCGGTACTCACGCTTCCGATCGCTTGGACTGGTCTACCCGAGCAGTGCGCCATTTTTACAACTAGATGCTCCTCGCGAAAATTCCGCGAATACAATGAAAAGTAAGATTGAGAGCTAAAAATAGAACGAAACAAGAACTGCCTCATTTGTGTCAATTGTTTATTCTTTTAGATACGTAACCATTGAAGCTGTTTATTAATATCTCTGTGATATGTGCTACTGCTATCTAGCGTCTTGGCTGTGAACTGTCCTCATACGCGCGACTATCACAGTTATTACTTTTGCCCTTTAAGGGCCAAATTCCGAAAAATTTCTTTTTAAGAAATAATGTATCCAAAGCAGAGGACCATAATATTTAATATGATAGCTCATTTATCTATTTTGGTTAGATATCAAGGGTGATAAATCGCTTATGGTAAAAAAAAATACATTACGGAACTAAAGATAATTTTGCCCTTAAAGCGACGAATTTCGAAAAAATAAAATTCTTAAGATATGATTTTACCTAAGCGGAAACCATAATTTCTAAAATAATTGTTCATTTCTCGATTTCTATTAGCCATAAAATAAGATAAACAGCACGTGACAAAACAAAAAAATGCTAAGTGGAAATAATCATAATTTTGCTTTTTAAGAGTCGAATTCCAAAATATTCCATTTTTAACATATGATTTGACCACAGCGGAGACCTTAATCTTTGAAATGATACCTCATTTATCTATATTTGTTATACACCAAGGGAGATAAATGGCTCGTGACAAAAAACGCGTTGCAGAAATATTGATACTTTTCCCCTTTAATGGTCGAATTCCTAAAAAAATGCTGTCTTAATATATGATGTAACTATAGCGGAGATCTTAACGTTTAAAACGATACTTCATTCATCGATTTCGGTTAGGAATGCAGGGAGATAAATGTTTAGTGATACAAAAAATAGCATTTTAGAAATATTGATATTTTTGCCCTTTAAGGGTTGAATTCCGAAAAATTCCTTTCTTAAAATATGATGTGATCAAAGTGGAGACCTTAAGCTTTAAAATGATTCCTCATCGATACATTTCGGTTGGTTATGAAGGAAGATATTGGCTTGTGGCGGTAAAAAAACACCGTATAGAAATAATATATATGATATTGCTCAATTCAAACGTTATTTCCATAGTGCTATTATTCAAGCTTAGTACCTCATTGGTTTTCCCATTCTCTGCCTGGTTACTTTGACGTGGTGATATCTGTCAGTTCACAGCATAAGCTTGGATTTTTTGTGGTAATTGTTATTATTTATTTGCGTATTGTGTAGTTTTTTCGGGATAACTTAAGGACGTCCTAGATTATGGAAAATCGTGTGAAGCCCTAATAAGGGCGGCCAGCTCTTCACATCCGCGATTCGTACCTGAGTTCAGTATAACAACGTCCTAAAAGCCAAAACAGTCGGTCAGAGCTCACCCGACAGTTCTCTGGAGTGCCTGACCGCACTGTTTACATCCTCTTACTTAACAGTTTCAAAGCCCTTAAGCATAGACGAAATACTTGTCAAGATGGAGATATTTCATGAAGGGCCATACACGGGAAACACGACTGGTTTTATTATTTCACAATTTGAGCGAAGTTATAGAGGCGGGGACATGGGATATTGTAGGTTCATTTATATAGCGCATAATTATCTATTAGTGCGTTTAAGAACTTCTGGAACATTACAAAAGATCTGTAAACTCATTCGTAATTTGTTTAGTAGATGGTCTCAATAGGTGATTTAGGACGTCCAAAAGTCACTTAACACACATCTTATGCGACGCTGTCTCCATTACTTCTGTTTGGATAGGAGGAGATTAATCTAATACCTGGTATATGGTACAGGGTAGAATAAAGTTCAAACCCTATTTAAAAGCGGCAAAGCAGTAAGAACAAAATAGTGTTTATCGTAAAGAAATAAAAAGCGAATCTCTAATGTTAGTATCGACTAACCCGTCCACTGCTTCGGTGAGTAATATTAATTTTTTTTAATTTAATTTAATTGCACTGGAATACAGGCTCCGGTGGCAATATCCCTACACACCCATCTTCCCCCTATCCTGCACCCACCTACATTTGCCCTCTACAAATTTTATCTTTAAATTCTTTCAAAGTTTTCGGTAAATTATTCATCATTTCCCTTGGTAACTCATTCCAATCCCTGACACCCTTACCTAAAAAAGAGAATCTTCCCACACCCTTGTGCCTGAAATCGAGTGCCAGCTTGTGGTCATGGTCATCTTTTCCCTTCCATGCACTACTTTTCATACCTATTGCAATATCTTTCCATGCCTCATCACCAGTATATGCCCTGTACACTCCCATGACCCTCCTCATCCTCCTCCTGTCTTGCAATGAATCCCATTCCAGCTCCTTTATCATATCCGTCACTGATTGCATTCTGCGATAATTTCCAGAAACAAATCTAGCAGCCCTTCTTTGCACCCTCTCCAACTCCTGTATTTGATACGTAAAATGAGGGTCCCATACTACACTACCATATTCGAGCAATGGTCTGACCAAAGTTTTGTAACCCAATTCCTTGATTTCTCTCGTACATCCCCTCATCACACTCTCCAACAAGTGCAGAACTTTGAAACCTTTTCCTACCACCTGTATTGTCGACAGGAAGTATAGTAACCGTGATCTGAAGGAACACTGCCCTTTATGATGGAATTAATTGTCGCAGATGTCGCGATCTGTCTCCTACGACGGCATGCTGCCCGTCACACACTACAGCCTCACGCCGGAAACTAAGTATGAGTGGTTAACGCTCTGGCCTCGCATTCGGGACGACGTGGGTTCGAATCCCCGTCCGGGCATCCAGATTTGGGTTTTCCATCGTTTCGCCAAATCACTCTATGCGAATGGTTACAAGTTTCCCTCGTAAATGCGATGGCCGAATTCCTTTCTGTTACTTGTCCCCCATCCTTTCCCACCTCTAATGACCTCGACGTCGACGAGGCGTAAAGCCGTAACAAAACAAAAAACAACGCTTTCACAATAGCGAATCTACAATGCGTATGAGATGAAATATGTCTCGTTTTGGAGAGAGGGCAGAGGGCAACAAACGTTTAAAAGTCACGCACATTTGGTCATTTCTTAGTGCTATGAAGTTTTTTTTATTTTTGTATTCTGTGTAATATTTATGCAAATAATTTCTTATAATTCACTTTCAAATATTTCAGCAAGTGTTATAACAATTTCATCACTATTAGTACTACACAATAATAATGTTACAGAGAAATATAGATCGGATCAAATAGAAAGTTACTTATGAATTTGTGGAGCTGTATGTAAATTCTAGGACAGTTCCCAGCGCTGCCCAGTATCAATGAGATCCACTTGCCCGCAAAGCAATTTTAGTCACACAATTTGAAACATGTGTGTCAAATTCTCCCAAGTCTTTCGAGAAAAGAAAAAGAAAACTTTTTACAAAGTTCGATAGATCTTCCAACACACGTTGGAAAGGGAGGGGGCGGGGGGAAGATGTTAGTTGTCACTCTGGGCATTTGATTAAAAAGGTTTTTACAATTTTTTACCCTTATTTTTTCATGAAAATTTTTTTACAACCACAAAGACCATTAAAACGAGAAATGTTAAGTGCCCTACTATTTCCATGTATGCATTGATCAACTCTCATTGTGATCCTACAGGAATGAAAGAAACACAATGTTTGAAAAAATGAGATTACAAACTCATTTTCATTCCCTGCCACGGTATCACCATAAGACACGGCAGATTCTCAATCAGATCTTAAACTTTCAAATTTCCTAAGTCATAATATAAGGTTCGTTACTGTGAATATCCAGTAAAAAACGATTCAACAGTTTCCAAGTTATGCATGATTATTAGTTAAAGTATGTTGATGTTCCTGAGAGATTTCATTTTTTTGCACCTATGAATCAAATTTCACCCGCTGTAGCCAAACGAAGGGGTTGATTTAATCCTACAATATTTTTAGTCTCTCTATTAAAAATAAGTGCACGAAGTTTCATCAAAATAACCAGACCTATTCGTACGGGCAATGTGTATAAGACAGAATCGTTAATCATTAAATTATAAAAGTATCCAAAATGGATTACTGCATGGCATAATTAATCTTTAAATGAATAATTGCAATATCATATAAGAAACTGTTTTTAGTGCCAACACTAACGGATCTAAACAGACCAATTTCATTTTAAAATCCTTCAGATATACATTGCTCACTATCAACAGTTACTATAATTTCACTTCAAAACGTCAGAGATTGTGTATGTTTCTTGAGATCGTAGTTTCAAGAAGCAGTATTTTTATATATAATTCACGTAGTTTCCTCGTGTGCCATTCGAATTCAATACGGCCATCTATCGGGTTTATAAGCTGAAAAACCGAAATTTAAGGAAGGAATCGGTAGATGCGGCTATTATTGTTTACGATGTATGATGTATCAACATTTGTTTGGTACTTCTTCTTTGGTGTTTCACGCTATACATTCAGAGTTTTACTTACAGCTCCAGTGTTAGGCCTATGTAACGTTGAAGTATCTACATCTTGTAATAGAACACAATTTTGGGTGCTCAGAAAAAAAGGGAGGGGGGAATTATTAAAATCTAAAATAATTCCTGAAAATGAAAATTACATATAATAATGATGCTATAAGGGGATCTAATAGGTTACTAACTAGAACCATGAATTTCAGACACAAAATAAAACCTCATTTATTTAGTCTTATGGCCTTACAAGGTCGGGTAGTAATTAACGTTACGTTAAACACAATTAGATCAGCAAAAACAAGCAATACCCGACGTTTACAATTCGCCGGAGTAAGCAAACAAAACTGAATGAAATATCTCAAACAAGTAATAAAAACAGCAAAGTTAACATTGAAATAACATGGCAACACAGGCCATCAAATTGAAGCTAACATTTTACTGTACAAAGGAAAATCCCAGGGGGCGCCGTATAAAGTGAATGAAAAGCATCAAAATTGAATTAACAAACAGCAAGATGCTTAAGAAAAAAAAATTGAATCGAAATATAAATTCAGCTAGCTCAGAATTTAAGTGGCGGGAGCAGAGTCTTAACCCAGGCGTCGCTTAAGGGCACATAAGTCTGTTAAAATCCACTGGATAGTGACCGTCGTTCTGGTACATTACCATAGAATCATCGCCGTGATGGTGACACAATGCCACTGCAGCAATGGAAGCTAAATAAGCGGCTACGACCGCGTTATTAGCATAACTTCCAAATAATGGCAAGCATGCCACTCGACATCTCGCTTTCCCAAAGCAAGAAATGATCAACCACAATGATCATCAGAGAGCGTGCCGGGCTGACACGTCTATTCACCAGCTCGTCTTGGACCCAAGTCACGTCCGTTCATCAGCTCGTCTTGGACAGAAGTGATCTCTAAAATGGCTCCTTCTTCTTCCTCGGCTAGTTGCTCGCCACATGTAAAAGAACTCCACGGAATTAGTATTGTAGACCCCAATAAATGTTCAGGATTGGCTATCTACACATTTCCGTCGTCACGTGTTTAATATCATGCGTCGCATTCGCCGTCTCCTTCGCGCGTTTCCTACGTGGCCTTCGGGGTAGTAGCGGGGTAGGGGTAGGTCACCGCCCGATTTCGAACGGGACTCAAGCCGGGCTGTCCCGGCGCCATCGAGTCGCCTCGCTTGCTCCATTGTTCCTCTCTCAACCGCCGAAATGGCAGTTTCTAGCCTTCGATATTCAGCCCTTTTGAGCCATGCGTTTACAGAAAAATTGATTTACAATAAAATATACCTTTGGCCGCCCTGGTTTTAAACTTACATTTAACCTATCCAGACAACCCTCATTATTTACAATTAATTACACGTTGCAAGATTAAATAATTAATAAATTTGAATATAATAAAAGAAAAAAAAGGAATTATGAATATAATTAATAATAATTTAATTATATTCATTGTGGGTGACGCTGTCACACCACAATCTACAACCATACTCTGCAAATCACAAACATTGTGGGTGGCAGAGGGTGCTAAGCACAAATCCTAAACCCGCGCATTTCAATCCCGAATATTGCGAGGAAAGGAGGAATACATAAAAGTATCAGTATGGCATCTTATTTCTCTAATCTTATCCTTCCGGTCATTGCGACCTAACTAGGTTGGCGGAAGAAGTATGTCAATGCACTCGAAATTTAAATTTTTTCGTATATTCTCCAATAAGTTCGAACGCAAGCTACGACGTCTGTCTTCTAAACTAACCCAGCCCAGTTCTGTGACGCTTTCATAAGGGCTGTAAGAACAAGTCAAGAATCTAGCGGCTCTCCTCTGCACTCTCTCCACTGAGTCAATCAGAACCTTGCGATATGGATCCCAAACCCCACAACAGTAATCCAGATGCGGACGCACTAGTGTTTTATACGCTATCTCCTTTGTATGAGCATTACATTCCTCAAAATACGACCTATGAATCGTAATTTAGAATTAGCTTTGCCTACGACGGAAGTTATGTGCGTGTCCCATTTCATGTTGCTTTGTACTATCACCCCCAGATACTTCACGGAATCAACAGTGTCAACAGCTGAACTGTTTATTTTGTACTCGTGAACAAACTGATTCTTTTTGTTACTTATCCGCATTGCCTTGCACTTTTTGCAATTAAGTGTAAGCTACCATTTACAACACCAATAGAAAATAGCATCCAAATCGCGATGATTTTCTAAGCAATCGTCGGAGCACCTTATTTCCCTATAGATAACTGCATCTTCGACAAACAATCGCAACCAGCATTTGACGTTGTCTCCTAGATCGTTTATAAATATTAAGAAAAGAAGTGGACCTATTACACTTCCTTGACGAACGCCAGAAGTAACATTTATCTTAGAAGAGAATTCCCCGTCAACAACGACATACTGTGATCGACCAGTTAGAAAATCACGTATCCACTCGCAAATCTGACCCGAAATACCGTCAGCTCGAATCTTCGCTAAAGTCGGTTGTGTGGCACAGAATCAAAAGCTTTCTAAAAATCCAAGAAAACTGTATCAACTTGCAAACCTGCATCGATAACTTTCATTACGTCATGGGAAAATAGGGCCAATTGTGTTTCACACGATCTCTTCTTCCGAAATCCGTGTTGACACGGTGGAAGTAACTCGTTATCTAGAAACTTCATAGTGTTCGAGCATATGACATGTTCCAGAATTCTGCTGCAGACTGATGTTAGAGATATGGGTCGATAATTCCTAGGATCACTCCGATCTCCTTTCTTAAAAACGGGAATTACCTGGGCTATTTTCCAGCTAGATGGTACTTTTCTCTCTTCTAATGATTTACGGAATATATCTGACAGAAATGGTTCAATATCCTCCGCGTATTCAGAAAATACTCTTACCGGTATACCATCGGGACCCGGCGCTTTATCCCACTTCAGGAGTTTTAATTGCTTTACAATTCCTACGCTATCAGTTTCTATCGGATCCATCTCTAATTTCACACGATTTGGTAAAGTGGGGATGTTTTCCATGTTTTCACGCGTGAATGAATTTTTGGATTCGGTATTAAATACGGTAGCCTTGTCGCGGCTGTCTTCAATTTCCCGTCCGTCTTTTATTAGAACTGGCTTATTGTACCAACTACAACTACCTTTTTTTACATACGACCAAAATTTCTTAAGGTTTTCAGTGAGGCTCTTAGAGAGAGAATTGATTGGCACGAAAGACATTAAAGGCCTCACGCATCGCATTCTTAACATGTCCCCTTATCTCCTCTAGCTTATCTAAATCAGTCTGATGCATCATCCTTTTTTATCGTGCATGTATCTTCGTTTGCTTTTTGAGTCTAAGACATACCAAACGATTTAAGTCTGATGCTAAGTTTTAAAATGGTGTAAAACCCATCTGTTTAGTAGTTCTTGAATTTTTCTTGAACAAATATACACGGGTTTCGTTTTATAGATATAGAAAGATTGTCACATGATACTAACAAACTCTAATAGCAACAAAGGTTTTGATTTCGCAGAAACAGCCATGAAATAACAATTTTTAGAAACAGATGGAAACAGTAGTTAAATATAGAACAGTATACAAGGAGGAATTTGAAAAATGTAGTCCTTTATCATAGGCAACCTATGTCCCAGGTAATACTTTTGTTAAATAAAGGTTATTGGACGTGAATCATGAACCACTTATCTCACTTTTTTTTTTTTTGCTGTCGTCAGTCTTTCGACTGGTTTGATGCAATCCTCCATCTCTTCCTATCCTGTGCTAACCTCTTCATTTCTACATACCTCTTACAACCCACGTCCTCAATTATCTGCTTCATATATTCTAATCTCTGTCTTTCTCTACAGTTCTTACCTTCGACTGTTCCCTCCACTAACAAATTAACCAATCCTGCATGTCTCAAGATATGACCTACCAGCCTGTCTCTTCTTCCTGTAAGCTTCTTCCACAAACTTCTTTTTTCACCCATCATTTCCAAAACTCGCTCATTTCTTACTTTGTCTGTCCACTTAATTTTCAGCATTCTTCTGTAGCACCACATTTCAAATTCTTCAATTTTCTTTATTTCCGGTATTCCTAAAGTCCATGTTTCGCTACCGTAAAGTGCTGTGCTCCACACATAGAGTTTTAAAAAGTTCTTTCTAATTCCTAGATCAATATTTGAATCTAAAAGATTTCTCTTTTTCATGAAGGCTCTTTTTGCTAGTGCCTCATCAGACTTCTAACATTCCACGCTCCGATTCGTAGAATGTTTCTATCCATTCTGATGACTCCTCCTTGAGCAGTCCCAACCCGGAGATCCGATTGGGGGACTACGAGGTGTGTACAAAAAGAAACCGAACTAATTAAATAGCGCGCCAACGGCTGCAGATAAAATTCTCTGGCTTCCGTGCACACTAGTGACATCTCTCGGCAAGAGATTGCCTCTTGTCGCACTAAGGTCGCTGCATTAGTTTACGAGTGACAGCCGGTTGAATGAGGTCGTGCGCATAGTGCTCGTCGGATTTGTGAGAAAGCGAGAATGAAGGAATTGGACGAGCAACGCGTCTGTGTGAAATTTTGTGTTAAACTTGGGAAAACTTTTATCGAGCATACGGGATCACTGCATGAGCCAAACATAGTGCTATGAATGGTTTAAGCGCTTTAAGGAGGGCAGGAGTTCGGTTACCGACGATCCAAAATCTGGTGGACCCTCCACATTAACAGACGACCACCATGTTGAGAGGGTTCGCACTGTGATTCGTGAAAATCCCCGTTTGACTGTCCGTGAGGTTGCTGAAGAAGTTGGCATAAGTGTAGGCTCTTGCAATCACATCATGAGAGAAAAATGTGGAATGCATCGTGTCAATGCAAAAATAGTGCCGCGCTTGTTGACGGACGAGCAGAAGGAGAATCGAGCTAGAATCCCTAAGGATTGGCTTCAAAAAGCAAATGAGGACGAAAACTTCCTCAAGAACATCATTACAGGCGATGAAACATGGGTTTATGGGTACGATGTGGAAACAAAGAGGCAGTCTTCAGAATGGGTGGGGAAAGGATCTCCTCGACCAAAGAAAGCGCGGATGAGTCGGTCGAACATCAAGGTGATGATGGTAGTGTTTTTTGATTGTAAAGGAGTTGTGCACTATGAATTTGTACCACGTGGTCAAGCGGTAAACAAGGAAGTCTACCAGAAAATTCCGACACTATTGAGAGATGCTGTGCGTAGGAAAAGGCCTGAACTGTGGGAGAATCAGTCGTGGATGTTGCACCATGACAACGCACACGCTCACGCATCGTTCTTTGTCACGAATTATCTGGCAAAACATCGCACTCCCGTTGTGCCTCAGCCACCCTATTCTCCAGACTTTTTCTATTCCCAAAACTGAAAATCACTTTGAAAGGACGTCGTTTCCAGACCATAGAGGAAATTCAAGACAATGCGACGAGAGAACTGCGCGCCATCAGAGAAATTGCATTCCAGGAGGCGTTCCAAAACTTGAAAAAACGATGGCAACGGTGTATTGATAGTGAAGGACAGTACTTTGAAGGGGACAGTATGTAAAAGTTAGTATGATGAACAATAAAGCAATTACAGCAGAAGTTCGGTTTCTTTTTGTACACACCTCGTATTTTAACTCCGGAATATTTTACCCAAGAAGAAGCCATCATGATATATGTAATTTAAGAGGATTACATGTCCTCGGGATACCCTTTAGGTCTTTAATGCAGTGGTTTCCCGTTGCCTTCTGCATCCCCATGCCGTTGATCATTTCTGATTCATCCGCCTTTAGGGGTCGTTTCCAACCCCAAGGGCAAGAGGGTGCCCTGAACCGCTCCCCGCTCTTCCGCCCTCCTTTCGAAGGCCGTTTTTGACTCCTTATACCGGGAATCTTTCAGTCGCCAGAGCCTCGTCCGTGCAAACAGGGTGTACCACGTGAAGGAGAGGTTGACATTTGGTTCGAAAAGGCTAGTATAGTCTCTCCCAAACCCTTACACCCCTCTGAGCAATACTGTTTCCCAATTGATGTGGTTAAGTTGGGGTGAGCGTGGACCAAAAAATAATTTCGCAGAGTGGGTGTTTTATTTTTTTTACTACCGCTGATGTTAGGTTAAAACGTGGCCTGGACTAGAATAAAAACGTCACCAAAAGCGTAAGGAACTGTACTTATATCTAGTTTTTGATAGTTGCTCTTAATTTTCGATTCGTCTCGTCGATTTACAAAAGAATCAGTCATCAAATTTCACCACCAAGGTTATGATAGTGCTGCCCATCTCAACATATAAAATTCATTGCGAACTACATTTCGAGCAACAACATTGCCAACAACAGGCTTCCTAGTTCACGTAGCATTAATTGAGACAGTTAACTTCATCATATACCTGTCAGTATAAACTAAAATTAAACTAACGCACGCTAAATAATAAATTCACTGTATCTCGATGTAAACTTAACTTGAAAGTTATCTTGTATGTTTCATACTAACAATAATAGTCAATTCCTGTAGGCTTATTCGGAAGATAATGTGGTAGTAGTTTATAGGCCTACATAAATTCGCCAGCAGCATCAGTGAATTTATCTTGTTACAATACATCAAAAGTTGAAAGCTTAAAGTAGATATTCAATACTGGTTTAGAATAAGGCTAGCATATTATTGGCAAAATGTAAATAATGTAAGACATGCTGGTTGTCTATACTATAGCACTATATACAAATTTTTGAGAATAATGTAATCTTACTGAGAGCTATGAATTAACCTTTTCAACAGTCATTCTAAATCTATACTCTTGCAGATATCGTATTAAACACTTCAAGAACAGTAATTACAATGTGACTAACTTAGAAATGATATTCGAGGTTGTTTCCTATCTGATCTGTTTGTGCAACCGTATGCAACACAAGCTGGAATAATAAAAACTTTGAAATAATATTAGTGAATGAGATATTGAGAGCATCAAACACAATGCTAAAAGCCCGACGTTTTGGAAAAAGGAACATGGCCGCCGCGCATGCGCAGATATATCTGGCGTTTGCAGGAGGCTTCACAGTTTTAGCAGTACGTTGTCTCTTCTCTTTTCCTACCTCCATGATTAGAAGACAGGAGACGGATGAATAAAGTTCTGGGAGAGTATATGTAAGAGATATATGAGACGTGAATGGATGCTTGAAGAACTAGGAGTTATATATGGAAGCAAAGAGGAGAACGTATCACTTGATTTGAGGCATATAGGAGGGAAAACTCTCTGTCTGCTGTGTCGCGTGCCTTTTTTCTCTCTCTCTGGACGCAGGAACGTTGGCAAGAGGTCTGCTCGCATGTGAACTAAATGGATTAACGTGAGTTCAGATAGGTCTAGGTGATAGGCCTTAAGTAGCTCTGCTCCACTGCACGGAGTGATCTCCCAAACTTTCAGCATTTCAGCTGATAGGTTATTATTTTTTATTATACACTAATCCATAACACGATATATTCTCAGCAAGAAACTTCTTTTTAATGAGGCCAAAGAGCGCTCTGGTGGCTCAGTGGGTAAGGTGTCTGACTGGGGAGCGAAATGTCCCCGGTTCGAATCCCTGTCTCGGCGGGGATATTCATAGGCCGTGCACCTCTGTAATGTGTATTACGCCAGAGTGCTTCCGTGGTTCGGATTCCACGTTAAACTGTAGGTTCCCTGTACCAGGTAGGTTTGCCGGGTTAGGTTAAGGTGACTACGACAGGTGGGGAATGCGCAGCGAATATAAACCCTGCCACCAGGTCATTCCGACGACACGGAACTATTATTATTCTTCTTCTTCTTCTTCCATCATTGTGCCCAACTCAGGAGCGCGAGTGAACTTATTTAGCAGATGTGTTTTTCTTCTGTTCCCAAAACCTCTTCATCCTTTCGCTGTGTTCTTTCCTTCGTTCTTCTGTCCAAGAGTTCCTTCTTCTGATATACTGGCTGTTGGCAAACTGGTGATTGTTGACCATGCTACTAAATCGGCATCTGTCCTGTATGATATCGTCTGTTATTCCTATTTCCCGGAGATCCTTTTCAATTTCAATTAGCCAGTTGTTTTTAATTTTCATTGAAAGGGCGAGATTTAGAATTCTTTTTGTTAGAGGTTAAATCCACGATGAGTGTATAGGTGACTCATGTAACGGGATTATAGTCGAGGTTCCACTGACGCAACCAATAGACAGTCTTAATGGAAGCTGTTGGGTCCAGGGGAACGTATGTGTGTAAGAAACAGGTTAACTTCTCCGTGCTGTGGCGTGAGTACGTTGTATTAGATTGTTCGTGGTTTAATTAATGTGATAAATAATCAGTCCACGATACAGTTCAGTTTAAACTTTCGTTTATTTTCATAAAACACGACGTCAACGATACTGTTTTCATGAATACACACAATCCAGCGATTGTATACAACACTTCTTCCACAGACAATACAGTTCTCGGCCGACGCAAAATTTAGTCGCTGAAACTCCTACTCTGTCTAGGATGACCGCTTTATACACTCTATCGAAATTTCTAGAACACTTCAAAGGATTCCGACAGTTGTTTCTCGAACATTAACAATACTTAAACAATTGAAACATATTAAAAACAATCAGAATTAATACTTAATCATTTACCATCATTACAGAATGGTCAGAAATGGAAATTGAAGATACTTAAACACAAAATTATTCACAGAAATCATTTTAAACTGTAGAAATTTGTCCTCTAGACATCGTAACTTGCATTAATACTTGTAATTACTAACATTTAAGCAATTCTCTTGCACAATTCTGTTCTTAAACATATTAAATGGCCTTTAAATAATTTCTTTTCATAAAACAAAGTCCATGTGCATTGATTTACAGGAAAATTTAAAACAAACCTTTCAGATCATATTGAACCAAACTCTAGGTTACTACAAATGATTTATAAAATACAATTCCATTTAATTTTTAGTTTTGAGGGCTGTCACAGTTGGCATTACAGTAAATTAAGGAGCGACAAGCCGGCCCCGGTAGCGTGAAGGTTAGAGTCCTGGCTCCACGTGCCAAAGATCGCCGGTTCGAGTCCGTGCACGGGTGTTTAAGTGTTGTGTGTGTGTTGACGTCGTGCCCGTCGTATAGTGTCCACAGTTAGAAGCTACTACAACGCACTGGAGAAACCGAAACACTGCAAGAGTCATCATCACATTGAGCTGGCTGTATGGCTTAAAATGCCGAATGCCATAAAAAAAAAAAAAAAAAATAGGAGCGCGTGCGTACACAGCCAACATGGCCGACTGTCACTCTGGGCAGTGTATTTACAGAGTAAGAGGGTTGCGTGGAAGGAGGCGGGGTGGCGGGCGTTGTTTTGACTGGCCCGCTATTGATTCAGGGGAACCACAACAGCTGCCGGCGGTGCAAGTCAAACAGGGCCGAGTGACGGGCAAACAGCGCCGGTCCAGCGGTAATCCGCGGGTAACCAGGTGACCACGTGACCAGTGGCACGCCTATCAGAGATAGCACTTTACAAATAAGTAGCCACAATCGTAGCTCAGAGAGTGTTATCACTATTAGTTGAAATACTTATACCAGGGGCGTCCATTAATTACGTGAAGTGAAATAAGGCGGGGGGGGGGGGGGTCGGAAACTCACCAAATCTTGCCAAGGGGAGGGGGGAGGGGTTGACGGAAATCTTATGTAATTCTTGATGGATAGTGCTGCTAAAAAACGTCTCCAAACGACGCGGATATAGACTTTAGGGGGGGGGGGGAGGCGGGTGTAACCGGTCACGGAAGCAAGAGAGCTGAAAAGAAGGTCAGCAAGGGGGGGGGGGGAAATATAATGTCATCTTAGGGGGGAGGATCACACCAGTCCTCACCAAACTTCACCAGCGGGGGGAGACGGTACGGAATTCCAGAAAAACACCTCACGTAACTAATGAAACTCCTCAAGGACTACGATTAATCAATTTAATTTATGTTGGGTTTTCTTCTCCGTCTAGTGCAGCTAACAAATGAAAACAAAGTTTTTTTCATTTGTTAGCTGCACTAGACGGAGAAGAAAACCCAACATTAGTATAGCAGCTAAGGATATTGACCTAAGTGTTCAATTTAATTTAATCTATCTATAAAACGAAAAGCGGATATATTGGTCTTATAAAAATTCGAAACTACGGAGCAGATTTCGATGGGGTTTTCATCGTTCTAAAGCTTAGAATCTTAATTCCGTTGTTTGGCATGTCTTATGTTGCAACGTTAAATAATGCAGGGGCATTAAAATAATGAAATTCTGAACGTATGATGACAAATCCCAAAGATGGAACGATTAGATGTTCCATACTTCGCACTAAACACACAACTACAATGTCTCTGACCATGGCTTTTAATGAAAGCAATAAGATAACTTTATAATAATAACTTGAAGTATTCTTCCCTTTAATTCGGGATATTCAATTTTTTTAAATGCCATAGATAACCGTAAAAACAACAGAGATTTTCTTTAAGCACGATCTCTGGACAATGTCTTTGGCCATCAGCATTAGTCTGTTGTTTACGATATTATTATTCCGGAATCCCTTTTCATATTTGTATAAAAGGCTGAATCTGTGGAGATAAAGTATTCGAGCAAAAAGTATATCAGCCGACCCCGGCAGCGTAGGGGTAGCGAGCTGGCTTCATGTTGCAGGGGTCGCCGGTTCGAGTCTGGCCGAGGGCATGGGTGGTTTTAATTAAGTGTTGTGTTCGTCTTGTGTCGTCCTTACACTTGATGGAATATAATCACACTGAAATGAAATGTATACATTGTAAGAGAAACACACACTTTGAGCTGACTGTATGGCTAACTTGTCCAAATGCGATTTAAAAAAAAAAAAAAAAAAAAGTATATCCAGTCACTTCGCAATCGAATCAAATGTGAGTTTCTAACATAATCTAGCGTTGTTCAGTATTGTAGAAGTGCAATTTCTTAACCAAATTAATGAAGCTTGATATACATAAATCTTTTCGGACGATTGAAAACAGTGTTCCTGCAAATAAACTTCAACCCGTCTATTTCTTTGTAGGGCGCGTGTATCTAGGTTTGCTTTAATTCCGAAAAAAGTTGGCGCGAATTTTATGAAACTTTGTACAAATGTTTTTCATTGCGGGAATAAAAACAGGGTACGGGTAAATTTACGCCAACTATACCGGGCAATGCTGGGAACTCCGCTAGTATTAAATACTTCACGGTCCATTGGAAATTTTATAATCCTGCACTTGTATTACTCGTCTATTGAGTTACCTGCTGAGTGCATTCGTGACCAGTTGAGTGCTACAATCTGCTAAGGGTAGACGACGTTTCGACCATGTTATAAAGAAAAAATAAGAAATGACAGTTAGAAATATTGTCAGGTCACTGGGAAAATTGACAAATTAATTCAAGTAAGGAACTTTAGTGTATGTTTATACCCCTCGGTGACCGAGAGAAGCGCATCTAAGGAAAGAGTTACTGTCGGCAATGAACTCGTATGAGGTCAATACGCATGCTGTTAGACCACATCAAGAATAGTAAACAAAAACTCAAAACAACACTACACTGCAATACGCGAAGAAGTTGCTGTGAACAGAATGAAGAGAAGCAGAATGTTGCGACGAATGCTCCAGTAGACATGGTGCGACCGCCAGGGAGATTTTTACCGAGCGTGGTGGTGTAACGGATAGCGTTCTGGCCTCGCATTCGGGAGGACGGCGGTTCGAATCCCCGTCCGGGCATCCAGATTTGGGTTTTCCATGGTTTCCCCAAATCACTCCAGGCGAATGCCGGGATGCTTCCTTCAAAAGGCCATGGCCGAATTCCTTCCCATTCCTTGCCCCCATCCTTTCCCGTCTCTAAAGACCACGTTGTTAAAAAGGGACGTTAAACTGTTACAAAAAAAAAAAAAAAAAAAAAAAGCCAGGGAGATTGTAATACTGTCCTCCACTACCTCGAGCCAGCTCTGCAGGGTAGCGGTGACACCAGGCAGAAGGCGGCGTCGTGGTGTTGGTCGTCAGTGTGCTGCGTATTTACCGACACCACTTCACATTCAGCAGCGCTCCACAGTAAAAATAGCCTCTGACCGCCGTTTTCCCGTTACCGACCACCGCACACTCATCAAAGGTCTTTTGAATTCATTGAATCGTTTTGCTGCGACATTTATCCACAACGTTAAGTGCTATGCTTTTACCATATTCCACTTTATTTATGCGCGTTGTTCAGCTTGTTTGTTCGGCATAGCCTTCATCCCATATAGGGACAGTCGTGCACATAAATTGAATTTTTGAATAATCTTCGATTGGACACAGTGTGAAGAGTTTGGTTTCACTGCCTTGATAGCTGGGTGCCATTGACGTTACTAACAGATGAGTGCAAGTAAAATGTATGCCATCAATAATTGTCGGCTATATTGATTAAAATCATTATCGAATGTTGTTAATACTTCCAAAAGTGAATGTAATGACAGGCAGGGATTGGGGAATTGAGTCTTCGTCCGGCGTTCTGCTGAAGAATTTTAATAAAATACGGTGATACCCTTCATGTCCACCATCCAAATCGCATCTTCCAACAGGATAATGCCCGTCCTCGTACTGTGGCCATCAAAATACAAACCTTGCAAGGAGTTGCTAAACACTTTGGACCGCACTGTCCCCGGATTTGTCCCCAATAGAGCATGTCTGGGATCACGTGGTCACCCAACACAAACTGTGTAACAACAACTGACTTAGCAAGACATGCAGGCGTCGGGAGACATACCCCAAGAAGACATCCAAACACTTATTAATTGAATGCTCGCAAGGATCCACGAATGTATTGGTGCTCAAGGTTGGCGCACTTCTTACTGACAACTGTATCTAAAGGTAATAAACTTAGCCTGATCGTTTTCAATTTGTTATCATTTCTCTTGGTCATGACCCTTGATATATCTTCAAAGTTTCCTAAAATCCCACCATTCCTAGTTGGTTGTTGCACTTTTAATCCCCCACCCCCCCTTGTGTATGTCTGTTAACAGTTTTCTTATTTTCCTCTTCCAACACATGTCCGATAATTCCAGTGGAACGTAGCTGTCAGAAGCGACCGCTTGGCAATCAGTCGCTGTGTTACTCATTGCTTCGACCGCAGGCGACAGCAGGCTTGCGGTCACTGTTTGCGACCTGCCGTCGCGGTCGGTCGCTACTGTGGTATCGGAATCGTACCTTTGAGCAAAATAAGCCCTCGCGCGAATATTGCTTGCTGGTGCTTTCATTGCAAGTATTTTCACAGTAAACGTTCTCTTTTTCTAGGGTGTTTAGTTCGTTTGCGGTAATACTCAATAATTTTTTTTTTTTTTTTTTTTTTTTACATATTTCTCAAGATAACGCTGCTTTTTGCTGCTCTCTGTAGACATCTTTAATTGTTACTTTCCTTTCCAACTGATATTCGGAATCCTCCTCGTCCACCTTTCACACCCATGTAGGGCAACACTCAAAATAAATATTTTTCCAGTCTTTTACTGTCTTGCAGCTGATTTTATTTGTGGTTAGGAGAGGTTTGTTCTTGTTAAATGCGATTTTCGCCAGGAAAATCGTTTGTAATGCTGCTCCCGCAGATAAGAAAATTCCTTAACAATTTCTGATGTTTGGTTATCACTTTAGAACTTTCCTCTGCGTCACTTACAGTCCTTTAGCTTTGGCTTCATTGATTCGCAAACTTCATTACATCAAGTTATAGAATCAGAACCGTTTAATTAGGCCAGTATTATTCAATGAACAGCCACATCTCTCTTCCTTTAGACTTGAATACGTTTTCAGATTTGTTGCCCTACTAGGCGACAACTCAGAAAATTCGTTGTTATTAAAATCGGGAATAAGTTTGACATTGCACTTCCGAATAGGTAGAGTACATCCAAAATCAAATATACTATTTGACTGACCAATGATCAACTCTTACCTCGAAGAGGTCACATCATTTAAGGACTGAATTGGCTGCTGCTGATGGTAATGTAATGGACCTTGCCGACGGGTCTGTGGAATTCGGGGCTAGAATAATATGGTAATACTGGCCTCAAGACCCGTCAAAAATGGCGGGTTTAACGGGCTGTTTTGGCAGTTAATTTCTTTGCAGTTGCTTAACTAAATAGAATTGTTATAAAATAAAGCTCGATGTAATTTCTCGCCTGTATTGGTGTAGCAAAACGTTTCAGTTGTCAACTTGGTCCAGGTTACATTTCACACTAACCACAATCTCCGTTCATATCGCCGCCAGAAAATCAAAGCTTCCATCACACGTGAATTGATATATTCCCTGCATTACATCTCAATGTCTTCATGCATCACGAACAACATCTCGTCGTCGTAAATTGGAGAAAAAATTCGTGAAGCATGACGTCATGGCGTGACAGATGACGTTACAGATGACCAAAACTCGTCAAATAGCAAAGTGTACATACAGTAATCTGATATGTTGGGACAACTTGAGTGGTGTCGCGAATGAAAGAAAGCCGCCGTGGTGGAGGACGACGGTCAATATTTAACCACAGCACGAATTTATTTCTTCTCCATTTCAGATCTTTAGCTTTCAAATAGCAGGATTCCCTACGTGTGAGTGTGCCACCATACTTCATATCGTCTTTCTATTTACATTATAAGAAACATTGAACGAGCAGCACTACAGAGCAGCACTTCTCTGATTCCCGCTCTGTTTAAGAATTCCTCATCCTTCGCATATTTCACAACAACGCCAATGTAATGTTTGTAATAGTATTTTGTAAAGAAGACAATATTTGACGCCAGTGCAATGGAGTAAGAAAGTTCACTTCCGATTTGGGATCCAACCCTAATTTGAACTTACCATTATGCCTTCAAATCGTATGAATAACGCTAGAAATCATTGAATAGCATGTTTCGTGGTAAGAACTATACACTTCACTCGTACACACAGGAATGAGTTGGGCAAAGTTTCCGTGTGAAACACGAATACGTGGAGCCACGACTGACTTGCGTGACGGTGACGCGAGGTAGCTGAGCGGCGTGTTTTAGCGCGTGGAGTGTCGGGTAGCGGCACCTGTAATTACCAGGCGCCGCCCGCCGAGGCTTGCGTAACCACGCGCAGCCTCTCATCATTTACAAACTCCTTAGAGTCGTCCATTCACGATTACCCGGGACGTTCCGTAACGTTACAAAATCACGATGTAGACATTATATTCTATGCTTTCTGTTCCCTGAGTGAGTGCTGACGACGACATCCTATTTTTTTGTGTCTTTAGCTTTGGAACACATGTGCAGTGGTCATGTCAGGAAAGCGAACATATTTTGTTTGTTAGAGTTTGTATAGACGCTTTCCTGCCTCAGCTTCTTCCGCCAGTAACTGTCCAGCTCTGTGGCTATTTTCTTTTGAATTTAGTCGCAAGCTAACCTGTCTTTGATCGACTATGAGGTGTTTCGTAGAAGTCGACCAGCGCATAGTGTAAACATCTTGGGGCACTCAACACACTAATCATAAATTCAGGGGCCTGGCTGCTCACTGCTTAAGATAATTAACTGTAGAACCACAGGTCTCCGCTTACAGTTCAAGTTGCGACTAGATTTTTTTACAGGCTGTTGAATTTATCTTTATTTTTACCAAAACTTTTATATATTCGTTTGAAATGCGTGACGAAGATTGGACATAATGCTGTAGGTCCCACCATCTGATTATGGGTGTTGTCGATACTGGCGGCATCTTGCTAAACACCTTACTGGAACTAAAAGAAACATTTGTAATGCTCTTACCCAGTATACTAGGACAATACGCGATTCAGATCAAGGTTCTCAGGGATATAATATAAAGAGAAACTAGATTGGTCTGTACAAATAATCACAGAATGCACTCCGTAAAGGAGTTACAGTCGGAGTCATTGCAAGACATATGGCGGGTGTAATGGCCGTATAAAAGTAGCACACATTGCAGATAAGACCTGTGCAGATTCCGCGAGAAGAATGAGGACATGTTTTTACTTGAAACATCTACACAAGACCGATAGGAATATGTAATCAGTCGTTTTCGCCACTGATTATAGTTGTAGCGTGTAAAAGCAACCTAACCGAATTTGCGGATCAAGTCCTCAAAGGGGACTGGCGGTAGCTTGACTGCCAGAGCCACACGACGCCTGCATAACCACGTCACTAGAATCGGGTGTTGTCAACAATTATCATTATCAAAGTCTGGAAATGCCGGCCTCGGTAGCGTAGGGGCTAGAGCACTAGCTCCACATGCCGAAGGTCGCCGGTTCGAATCCGGCCACGGGCATCGATGTTTAAGTGTTGTGTGTCTGTGTGAATGTCCTGTCCGTGCTGTGGTGTCTATACATAGGAAGCATAAACGCACTGGAGAAACTAAATTCACATTAAGAGATATCATAAAACACAAATGGCTTAGTCGCCGAAAGCCAAAAAAAAAAAGTATTGAAATAAATAAATTACGGCCAACGTTAAGGAACGATTCTGAAATTATAGCATCTCTCTGTCAAGCAATGTTAGCCCGATACCGTATAAAATTACCTCGCGCCTCCCACATGGGTAAGTTGGAAGTCGCTGCTCGACCTCATCTTCCGGTGAACATACTGTTTAAACCGGTGACACAGTAGTGTAGACTGCAGCTGTATTGGTCACAAAATATTTAGACTTTCCTATGAGTCCTCGATCCCAATGATGAGGTTTCATGTTTGTTACAATTCATCAGATCCGTTCTTACAAGTGATGGTCACTAAATCGAGACTTCTTCCACTGCCTAGTATCGCGACCACCATACATAGATTCCCCGTCCAGCTATCGACATTACCAATCCGAGAAATTTCTAAACACAAAGCAAATAAAGTTCATTTTTAACGAGTGTATTTTAGATCACGGTCGTGCAGCTGTATCATTCCGTAAGGCGACACTGAATCGATATTATATAAAAGTATTTGTTGTTGCTTGTCTGTTTCGTAAATGGAAGGCGCATAGTTGAGTTTTAGATAGATTCGGTTTCAACTGATTGTCTTCATAGTAGAGGATGAACTAAAAGTCAGATGGGAGGGCGTAGAACTAGATCAATGTTTCAATCTAAAATATCTCGGAGTTACACTAGATCACTCCCTCACTTACAAAACGACTACTTAATCACAAAAGGCAAAGTTTCAGCCCCAACAATACCCTGCGGAAACTCACAGGAAACGTATGGGGTGCACATCCCGCAGTGCTCCGAACATCAGCTCTTGCACTGAGGTATTGTGCTGCAGAATATGCCTGCCCATTTAATACAAGTCTGCTGATGCAAACAAGTAGACATAGCGTTGCATGAAACTTGCAGAATTATAACAGGTTGCCTCAGAGCCACGCCAACAGAAAAACTACATGGTCTGGCAGCAATCGCTCTCCCTGATATAAGACGGAACGTAGCTGCAATGTCAGAAAGAAACAAAGCTAATCAAAACGCTGGTCATCCCTTATTCGGGCATCAACTACGAAGAAAAAGGGTGAAATCTAGGAAAAGCTTCCTTAGTACGACAGCTGCTTTAGATGTACCGCCGAAAGTTGCCCGGCTCAATCTGTGGCAAGCAAGAATGACTCGTGTGAATCAATGGGTACCTACTGTAGAGGCACTACCACCAGGTGGCAACCTCAACTGGAAGACCTGGAGAGCGCTAAATCGGCTGAGAAGTGGAGTGGGTAGGACCAAGGATAACCTGGCAAGATGGCATTATCTAAATACTGCGTGTGAGTGAGGGGCAGAACAGACCATTCAGCATTTATACAATTGCCCGCACTGCCCATCAACCTGCACTATGCAAGACCTCCTTCGCGCCAGTGACAATGCCATAAAAGTGTCGGGCTTTTGGTTATCCGAAATATGAATTCATTGGTGTTGATTGATATAATTTTCTACCTATCTTTTTGTTTTGTTCCGTTATTGTTAATACTGTTTGTAACAATTGTGAAAGCAGCGTTTTTCGATACGAAATAAATAAAAACTGCTTTTGCTTTTATTCTAGATTATTTTTAACTCCCTTGTTCTGAAAAGATGTTGTGACACAAGGTGTTCCCTTAGACAGCGAGCAAACATTGGTGGGCGCCGTAACACTTGTTGGCTGGAGTGTAATTTGCGGCGCCTCGTTCTGGTCGTGATTTATCTGGCGCGCACCTCGGCTGCTCGTAATAACGAGTGTGCGCTCTGCAGACTGTAATAGCTTCCGACGCGCTCTATTAGGCGGCGTCCCAGTGGTCCGCAATCAGCGCTCGTCGAGCATTTAGCAGGCGGCGCCGAGTGACTGCTGAAGACAGCTCCCATCGCTCTCCGCCGCAGTAACAGCCGTGCGGGGCCCAACGCGGCCCCTCACTGAGTTAACACATATTGCTGTACACATATTGGTAAATGCTCTGCTTCACCTCTAACGAATCTTCTTTTTTTACTTGGGTTTTACGCCTCGTTGACAACGTGCTCATTAGAGGTGGGATGGAATTGGGGACAAGGTCGGGAAGGAATTCAGCCATTGTCTTTTGAAGGAAGCATCCCGGCATTCGCCTGGAATGATTTGGGGAAACCTTGGAAAACCCAAATCTGGATGCCCAGACGAGGATTCGAACCCGCGTATTCCCGAATGCGAGGCCAGAATGTTAACCGTTCACCCACCACGCTTGGTCTAACGAATCTAACTGGTGAATTGCTTCATCGCTGCGGTTTCTCCCCTTCCTGATCATCTGAATCACCTGTATCATTGCGCACATTAGCGAGTAAGTCGTACCTACAGGTATACTGAAACAGTCCCATTTACTAAACTCCTTAAAATCAGACCCGAAAATCGAGTTTATCCTTTAATGTTATCGCTTTTCTTACTACCACATAAGTCAGTCAGAAGAAGAAGCTTTTAAAATTCAATGTGCGAAATGTACTATAAATCTCAATGCATGTTTCTAATACTTGTATCACTTCAGAATCACTGATCCAACTTTCATTTCTGTTTCTAATTTGTAGTTTCATTAATCGGTCAGGTAAGAATATCTGGACGCTTTCTCACACTGAATCAGGCTGGACCAGCTGCCAGAAGATGGTTTGAATCTATAGGTTTAGTTATCTGATTGACGTGTCTTTTGTTGTACTTGCCATACGATAATAATAAAAATAATCGGTCAGGGATTTAGTGCATCTTTTATTTGGTTAGATAAAGTAGCTATTCAATTTAGTAAAAACAGGAATGATATAGGCTTGGGTGATGTACGCTGCTTGAACCGTTGAATGGAATCTGTTTAGCCTCTGATGAGAGTAATTTGTTATATTTGGAGGAATGCTAGTGCTTATGACTGCATGTGGAAGAAATACAATCGAATTGAGAAACTACTATTTTTTTTAAGTCGATTAATAACTCATACAAAAAGTTTACGCTGCAGCTTGTCAGTTAATTTGTTTGTATCTGGAGAATCATCGACCTAATGTCATCAAGTTTTATTTTAATTTGTATTATTGAATTATGTTTTAGTTTATATTTTATGACGTAGGTAAAAATCTTTGTTGACATATTCGATGTGAAGTTTCCTAACTAAAGTATATGGTTCAGTCTGTTTAATTTGATTCAACGCGCTGAACTTTGTGAACTTTTCAATAATTTGAGTATAATGCATCAGAGTTGAGCCATGATCTTAACATCTGAAAAGAATTTACTACCACCTGAAGGGCGAACAAGACTTTTTTAAACTTGTATTTGTTCATTTTTGGGAAAATGGCTAAGTAAAAAAGCATTTAGTATCGTGAACTCCGATTCCAAGCGTTAAACGACGAAATTATGCCGATCTTATACTGTCCAAAATTATTTCACCATCAACTAAGCTCTCATTGAATTGTGCTCCAGACGCCGTTATGTGTTTCAGCACAGCGAGAGAGGGAAAGAGAGAATTTTCAGAAGTGTTTAAAAAATAATAATAATTTTTAAAAAAGTCTGAATTTTTTTCCTGATGTGGAAGAATTAGTCTCCTTTTTCGTAAGGTAGTAATTTCTTCTAAATACACCGTGAAGGCAAACATAACCGTTGTGTTCGTTGTCCATACGAGCATTGAAGTTTCCGATAAACTGCGATAGCCGGAAGTCTAGAGAATCATGTATGAGCGCAATCAATACACCATCACATCCCTTCCGCAGGATCCCTGAGTTTATTAAAACCATTCCTACTTAAAAAATTGTCTCCCTGAAAGTATCTGGTACATGTATTCAGGCAGTCATGTTACAATTTTAATTATGGAAACTCCAGTAAACCACAATATTTTTAAGCAGAAAATAATTTCTTCTTGGATTCTGCTTCAACAGCAAACCATTTGAGCTTATTTTAGCAGAAGCGATCAAGAAGGTGAATCGAACGCCAGCTGGAAATTAATAATTGAAATAATATATGAAATCATAGAACTATAAGATTGATTATACAATAGATCTTGGAAGTAGCACATGGAATTTATTGACGAATATACGGAAATTTTTTAATTGTCGGAAAGAAATTTGATAATTATTACCACATTTTGTTTATTGTTTGATCGATATGCGAAATGATACGCTGCTACAGCTGCTGATTAAAGATGTAACCCCTTCGTAGAAGGATTTTTCCTCTCCAGAGTTTGCAAATACTTCCCTAATCTCCACAACAGATGGAAGGCAAGCACTATGTTTCTGGTTTATCTGGTTCATTCTTGAAGTGTAATTTTCCGAGGAATGTTCTACTGTTTCTACTGTATGTGTGTTGCCTCCTGTTTGAGTGTTCTTATCATAGAAAGGTGTAGCTGGATAATCAGAGCATACCAACCTCTTCGACGTAGTTCTTGGATTACCGTTTGTGCAGATATTAAATAACATGGCAGTTTATACAGAAAGGTCAATCACTCGTATTTAATACACCACTTTTCCCGCTCTTTTAACCCTTTCTGGAAGCCATAATGATCTAAATTACGCCGAATTTTAGCTACAATGTAGGTTCCTAGACGGCATGCCCGGTTGAAATCTAAGTGGAGAAATTATTCTCTGCAGAAAAATCAGGTTTATTAATTCGAACCATTGTTAGTTTGTCTCGGGTCAACCGTGAAATTGTAAAAGATACAACCGCCGCATAAAACGTGGACGATGAAAATATGTAATAAGCGCTTTACTGGCAGCAAAAACAGTGTCTTTAACTTCTTTCCTTGTAAACGCGAATTAATTGTTCATTCACCTCTTCGTCTATTACGTTACTTAAAAATTCCGCGAAGCGCGAATGGTCCTTTTTTTCCCTGTAGATTGGCAAATTTCTTGCCGATACGGTTCCACGATCAAAATTCCCCGATGTTTATCGCGAGGCGCTGACTTGTTGAAGGCACGCGCATTGCCTCCATAAACATGTCTGGAGCGCTGTGGCGTATCTTTAATAAATAATCACTGTTATTAAGGGTCGATCGCCCAGGGCGGGGCCTCACCCGCACCAGTGTTTCCAAATTAGCAAACAATAGAGGTGCCGCCATTAATCAACTATCGGCGGATTTACGCGGCGATAAATCGCGACGCCAAGCCGAGTGGGAGGGCCAATCAGACATCAGCGCCTCTCCCTGCGCGATGACAGCCATCTCCAGGCACTGCATCTCCAAATCTATCACCTACATCTAAAATACAATTACTCCACTCGATAGCGGAACGGGAACCGTGACTTCCTCAGTTCCGAGAATGGATGCCCGTCGTTTGGATACGAATCGTCTGATCTGGAATCTTTCGTGCAATACACAACGCTTACAGCAGTCACAATGGTCAGGTCCATCGAGTTCTACCAATTTCATTCGCAAAACGGACAAGGTGAATTAGGCTATGTGACTATTTTTTTAAATATGGTTTTAAATAGTTTATTGATACACGTTATTTACCGGGTACTATTTATTTTTTGACAAGAGTGCTTATTTTACGTAAAATTCAACGTTAAAATTTAGAGTATTTGAAAGCCCGCCAAAACGCTCCTTTGCTGCCTGGCGCGGGCCAACGACACTCGTGACGTCACGTGCCAGCAAGTGTTCACTCTGGATAAGTAACGTCTGGTTTGTTTCTCTGAATTTGTGTTTAAATTGTAGGAGATATGGTTTATAAATATTGTGTAGTACATCAATCTACAACCACAACAATAAAAACTATCTATATAAACGTAAGTGTTCCCGCATTAGCTGAAATAGGAAAAAAAAGTCGCTGCAACTTGCATCATAGAAACCCAGACGAAATTGCGACTAAGTCGCATATCATTTACTGTAAATATAATTTGCACCATAATTGCTTTGAGATGATGTAGTACACTGTTTAAGGCGAGTATCAGTAAAGTTAGGGTTCTTAGGTTCGATCCTCGCTTTGGAATATGTTTTGTTATTCGTGGGAATTTTCTTTAGATACTAGTTGCTGTTGGTAGCGAAGCATATTCTTTTTCTAAAATCCACCAAAACTATTAATTTTTTCCCAGAATGTTTCACAAATTTTTGGATAGCAAGCGTATTATAAACATTTGAAACATAACCAAAAAAAGATTTCAAAACTGAAACTGGACGTTACTTGCACACCGATAAAAAGTTTAAAAAACACTGAAAATTACCTGTGCATTAAAAGTAAATACCGCCTAAATAGATGCATTTATGTCAGAAAGACAACATGCAGTTGTATCGTCACGTAAAAATTCCAACAAAAGGTATTTCAAAGCGTTCCGAAATTGTTGCGAGATTAGCGCGAAATGTTATTGTTAAAATTAATTCTATTATTCACCGCCGAGCACTTGGATTTTTTTGCAATGATAATGTATCTCTGGTATGTTTCAAAATTAATAGCGGAAAGTTATCTTTTTATAAAAGTTTTCTTTCATGGCAGCAATTTATGTTTCAAACGTTTGCATGACGTTTTATGACTTCTTCGAATAGAAACATGATTCTGTAAAGTAACAAAGAGCAAACAGAAACAAACAAAAATGTACACACGAAAAAAATATTATTCTAATCAAGGTGCGAACATAGGATCTTCAAATTCCTTTAGCACTCTTTAACCATGCAGCTACCTGGGCATCATGGCATCGTTACTTGTCTTCTCGTTAATAGTGAACACTTAAACATTACAGTTTCTACGTGCGGTGAAGTGAACGCGGTCGGTAAATAAATAAACAATAAATTCAGTTTCGTTGGAAAAAAATATTATTTATCTATAATTATTTATCTGCAGTCTAGAAAAATTGCCCACTACATCCAGTTATTTAACTGTTGTGCTTACCTTATACTACACTTGCATTTTTCTCGTAAGTATCTCCTAAAACAACTAACTAAAAATTTAGTCATTCTTATGAAGGATTTCTGTTAATCTCTTACTTCCACTTTAAATATAAATGATTCTCGAATTGAAGTTATTACATTCTCAAACTCCGTAGAATAAAAGTCAGTGGTTGTTTCTATAACTAGACCGACAAATAATTTTCGGTATTTTCCCGAAATTTTTACAAATTGTTCTTCATTTTATATTCAACACAAAATCTCATTAGTAACAAGAGATAACCAGCAACAAATAGTTGAAAACTTGGATAGCGAGAAACGCTCCATACGCAGCCGCAGCGCCTACAGGCAAGTGACGTCACTAAAGCGAGTGCGAATCCCAGAGCGTTTTCGGTCACGTGACAAGAGGCAAGAAAAATCTGATTTTTATTTCGCTTTTTTTATTAAAAACAATCCACCTTTCTTTTCGAATTTAACAAAAATAGCTTCCTTAAGCATTAATCTATGCGAATGACTAAAATTTGTAATATATTTTCAATACTGTCAAATAGCCTGTTGTATCGGGGTTTACGTCCAAATTTAACAAATACAAGCTCCACACAACAACTGGGAAAAAGGCGAGGGATAGTGTACACATTCCAGCTCTCCACTTCACAAAACAACTGGTAACAGAGTGAGGGATAGTCTAGAGATTCCACCGGAAACCATTATTGTCTTAAAGAAACATCTTGAAGAACGAACGGGAGCAGAAAAGACAAAATCTTACTGCTGTGTCTGTCAGACTTTTTAATTTATGATTTGCACTTCAGGAAAGACGAACTCCCGTCAGACTCCGTGACGGTTCTAGGGCTTTATTGAGAGTATCGAGGACTCATCTGAGGCTTTTTAGAACAAGTTTCGTGGTACCATCACATCGCGCAACTTAAAAATCAGAGAAAAGGTTAAAATTTTGAGCAGGAGTCTTCAGTACAAGAAGCGTCTGCTAAAACCAGAGCAGAATTTATGCTGACTTTGATTTCCGCATCAAAAGTTCACAAAACATAATTATTAATTTAGCGAGTATGTAAATTATTAAAAGAATCACTTGGGATTAAAATCTTTGCAAATAATCATTTCTTCCTGGACAAGAAAATAGCAACACACACAAATAAAGAAAACTATCATATATGTTTAACGATCTCGACCTAACATATTTCGTATGATCTTAGACCCAGATTTAAAGTGCTGTAACTTTATTCATAAGTTTCTATATATTTTCATTATTCATTGGTTTTTAATTAGGATTTAATTAAGTGTTTTGTCGTTTTTTAATTTATTTCATGAAGCTATGGCTCGGTGTATGCCAAGTGTATATTCTGGATCGAGTATAGCATTGTCTGAACCTCTTACATACCGCATTCAAATGAATGTTTGAACGTTCACTGACTTTTTTGACGCGCTTTAAAACACTCTTCCTATACTTAGATTATAGCTGCAACAGTATAGAGTAACTTTTGTTTTAATGGCAATAAACTAACCTTTTGACGGCGTGCACATAAATTCGGCTTATTTGATTCAAGTCTTCCGACTTTTATCACTACCATTGACTCCAAAACAGTCGATGCACTTCACCCAAAATTGGGTGCATCAGCGCAGAAACCCTCACAAATCCTTAAGCTGCATAAGAATGATATATTTCTGTTGTACCTGCAGGTTCCCTGCAAGTGGTATCTTCTTCGTAGTGTATGTATTTAATCCTTTTTGGTGTTAACGTCACAGATGTCTTTATTTATTTATTTATGTCTATATTTAGATCAAATACGTTCGCTTCAATTGCATGACAGCAATAGAACAGTAAATGTTGTCATTTTTCGAGTAACTTGTATTATGATCTTCTGGTTTGCGGTTAGTTTCTTGTACCGAGTGTGGGGGGTTAGTGGTACCGCTCTGCCCTCGCATTCGGGAGGACGCGATTTCGAATCCCCGTACGGCCATCCAGATTATGGCTTTCAGTTCTTTCTCCAAATCACTCTCGACGAATGCCAGGATGATTCCACCAAAAGACCATGGCCGAATTCCTTCCCGTTTTTTAACACTCGGTACTTTCCCACCTCAAGTGACCTCAAATCTGGATAGCGGACGGAGAATCGATCCCGCGTCCTCCTGAATGCAGGGCCAGAGCCTTACCACTCACCCACAGTGTTCATTTCACTGATTACAGTCTACAAAGTAAAATAATCAGATGAAAATGCATGCAGTAGCATGTAGGGCGCGCAGAGTTGGTACATATTGAAAGTGACGTAGCGAATGACTTCGTACGCCACCGAGCTCCAGAAGTCTTCAGACCGAGCGTAGTGGTGTAACGGTTAGCGTTCTCGCCTCGCATTTGGGAGGACGGCGGTTTGAATCCCCGTCCGGGCATCCAGTTTTGGGTTTTCCATGGTTTCCGAAATCCATCCAGGCAAATGCCGGGATGCTTCCTTCAAAATGCCATGGCCAAATTCATTCACATTCCTTGCGCCCCATCCTTTCCCGTCTGTAAAGACCTCGCTGTTAAGAGACGTTATGCAGTTAAAAAAAAAAAAAAAAAAACCTTCAGAGACCGAACAGTCCAGATCACGGTCGAGAACGCTACAATTTGTATGCCTTGAAAGTCAGGTGATATATGGGTTTCCTATGTTGCTGTCCCTTTATGACTAGTTAAGCTGTACGAAACAATTTTAGATATGCCGAAAAACGGATTTAGTAAACTGACGTTTAAAATGGTTCCTGTCTCTCATCACATAGAAATCATACCTACCGATTTTTTTGCTTCACCTCTCTCTACTCGACGGCACAGATCCTCTGTATGCCTGTAGGAGTAGTTTTTGTACGCTTATGTTGCAAAACTGTATACTACCTCTATGCACTGTGGGGGGATTCATTTTTATGGTCACTCGAAACTACGTGGAACTGTAACCTCAGCGGACTGTTCATCATCAAAAAATACAAAAAAAATTACATAAAATATATTTGGCATTCTATGATCTTGGTGATGGAAAGAAATCGAAGCTAATTTGTTTAATGAATACTATGGTCACTAGCATGAAGTCGGAGATGCTCCTACTTATATGTGTAGTAATACCTCCTCACACGAGCGGACAGAGGCAAGAAACGCATTAAGAGCTAATATCACTGGCGTCCAGGTGTCGCTAACGACTCTCTCGTCAACGGCCTCTCGGCTGGTTTTTTTTCTCCCTGACGGCGCTCGCTGTCGTTAAGGTTGATCCAACCCACGGCAGCTGCCCTCCGCCATCTGTAGGAGCAGAGGAAAAGCTTCTCGTCAGTGAGATTACTGTTATAACGAAATATTCTGAGATGGAGCTTCAGCCTTCGCCTAGAATTTTACGTGATATCTCCCAAAAACCAATAGCAGGAAACTGTACTTGTTGCCATCCTATGTTAGTGCCACATAATGCCAACTGCAGGCATCGAATAATATAACCTTTGTACTTTTCGGTAGTTCCGTCGTCCAGCTATATCTGTTAACAGTATATGGCCTACGAAACTCTGTTTTTTTATAATTCTGTGAAATACCTTTTACCTTCATCATTATTTTTCCGTCGGTCAAAGCCATTTATACTGCTACAGTTTTCTGGTTTCCATACGCTTTATAAATGTCATTCAGACGGTTATGGCTAACGTTCATTATTTAAAAGAATCTTGGTTCTACATGTATGTTATGTACCAGACAAATGCAACAAGAAGCTTACAGTCAATATTTCAATGGATATAATGCCAACTGTTTAATCAGAAATATGTATCAGTGTAAAAAAAGTTTTCTATTTGTGAAAAAGAAGCTCTGTAAAATGCTTGAAGTGCTGTTCCAGACCGCCATGTAAATTTCACTGACGATGCCCCACACCATAAGGGCGAAACGCGTATGGGAATAAAGTAACATCAACATCAACAGTTTTGTGCAGACGGAATTTCGATTTATAATCTATTGGTTCTTATTATTTGATTCTAAATCATTAATTCCAACTTCTTTGTTTGTTATTTTAGTTTCTAAATAACAGAATTATTTTACGTTCGTACACAATTTTCTCGTTTCTACTGCATTTCATGATCTTTAGACCGCTTCTTGACCTGTATTTTGTTAATGGCATTCGATATTTATCTACATTCTTAATATTATCAATCTATCATATAACAATAACCTGTCATCAAATCACAATACGCGAATTTTTTTTTTTTTTAGTTTCGTTCGATGCCTGTCGGAGTTGTAGGCTGAATATCACCGGCGAGGTGTGTGTTAGGTGGAGTGTGTGGTTTACGTTGTGAGTAGGAGAACAAGACACTCGACGCCAGCCCATTCTGGCCTACTCTTCCGAAACACATAAAGGTGGTCACCAAGTTGAACCTCCCCATCCGACGAACGAACTACCCCAACCCTCTAACCCCGTGGCGAGTACCTAACATCATCATGGCGCCGCAACTACCCCAACCCTCTAACCTCGTGGCGAGTACCTAACATCATCATGGCGCCGCAACTACCCCAACCCTCTAACCCCGTGGCGAGTACCTAACATCATCATGGCGCCGCAACTACCCCAACCCTCTAACCCCGTGGCGAGTACCTAACATCATCATGGCGCCGCAACTACCCCAACCCTCTAACCCCGTGGCGAGTACCTATCATCATCATGGCGCCGCAACTACCCCAACCCTCTAACCCCGTGGCGAGTACCTAACATCATCATGGCGCCGCAACTACCCCAACCCTCTAACCCCGTGGCGAGTACCTAACATCATCATGGCGCCGCAACTACCCCAACCCTCTAACCCCGTGGCGAGTACCTAACATCATCATGGCGCCGCAACTACCCCAACCCTCTAACCCCGTGGCGAGTACCTAACATCATCATGGCGCCGCAACTACCCCAACCCTCTAACCCCGTGGCGAGTACCTAACATCATCATGGCGCCGCAACTACCAATCAGACAAGCTCATTGCCCTAACACGTCTTACACGTCCTTTAATTTCAGCATCACTTGAAACGTCTTTGTTTCGGTAGTTCCCAAATATTGATCGGAACGTGCATCTTTAGTTAGTCTGACAAGGGGAACTTAAGGTCTCGGAAATTCAGTTGGGGATGAGACTTCGCAGGTTGGTAGTATACCTTATGGGTGTCCACCCTGTGAAGCGCACTAGCCAGAAGCTTCCGAGAAAAGGGGCTCTAAAGTTTTAGGCTGGTAGATTTGTACGCCATATCGCCACAGCGGAGTGGACGAGTCTGTAAGGTACTGACTTACCACGTGGGCAATCCGGTTTAGATGCTACCTCAGGTAACTTTTCTTAATTGTTTTAAAAATTAAAACAACTTTAAAAAAGTAATTACATAAATATTATTAATTAAATCAAAAAATAATTTTAATTCTGGTTCTTGTATGTAAAATAAAAAATTAACAAATAAAGATGATATTGTAAACAATTTTACATAAATAAAACCCTACCAGAAATTTTATCATACTAATTAAAGTTTTAATTTACTTCCATTAAAATGCATTTGAAATTATTCAACCTTTTAAAAATAACATTATCATTAATTCACATTTTAATTAGCTACAATAGTCATTTCGTAAATAAAAAAATATGATTTAATTGATGATATTTTAGGTCATTAGCTATTTTTAAAATTTGTTATAATTTTTTAAAAACAAGTTTCGCGAGGTAGAATCGAACCCAGACCACCCGCGTGGCAAGCGAGTTCCTTACAGACTCAGCTACTCCGCTGTGGTATTGTGGTGTACAAATCGACTAGTATGTGAAATACGCGTAAAACCCCTTTTCCTCGGAATCTTGTGGCTAGTGCGCTCTACTAGTTTACTGGGTGTACACCCTTAAGGTATACTACCGACCTGCTAAGTCTACATCTACATCTACATATATACTCTGCAATTCACAAAATTGTGGGTGTCAGAGGGTGCTCAGCACCAAAGCTAATCTCTTTGCTGTGCATTCCAATCCCTAATGGTACGAGGGAAAAAAGAATTCATATAAGAATCAGTCCGGCACCTTATTTCTCTAATTTTATCTTTCCTGTCCTTTCGACTCAAATAGGTTGGTGGAAGAAGTATTTCACTACACTCAAAAGTGAAAGTGGGAGTACGCATGTTTTCCAATAAGTTTAAACGAAACGTGTGTCGTCTATCTACCAGAGACTCCCAACCTAGTCTACTAATCAGTTCTGTGACGCTTTCATAAGGACTGTAGCAAGCGGTAACGAATCGAGCGGCTCTTCTCTGTACTTTCTCAATACTTTCGATCAACCCCTTATGAAACGGATCCCAAATGGCACAACAATAGTCCAAATGTGGACGCACAAGAGATTTGTACGCTATCTCCTTTGTTTGTTCATTACAATTTTTCAAGATTCGACCTATGAATCGCAGCCTAGAATTTGCTCTACCTACTAACGAATTAATGTGTATGCCCCATTTCACATTCCTTTGTACTGTTACTCCCAAATATTTCATAGAATCGACCATATCAATAACTGTATTGTTTAACTCGTAATTCTGAACAACTGGATTCTTTTTGTTAGTTATGCTCAGTGTCTTGCACTTTTTACAATTTAGAGTAAGTTGCCACTCAGCGCACCAAGCCAAAATAACATCCAGATTGCGCTGAATTTCCTGAGTTTCCGAGACGGTGAGGTCCCGTTGTAGGCGTAGCAGACGTGTGTTGGGCGGGGCTGCTTCCAGCCTGGTCTGCGCTGCACTGTGCGACAGACGCCATATGCTGGACTGAGCGCGCGATTAATGGCCCGCAGACGGACTTTCCTCGCTGCGAGCTTATTTGCAAGGAGATTAATGAGAGTGTTATTTGCAATTCGCCACGGTAAACGCTAACTGCGCATAACCTGCTTCGGCCGGCGTCTTTAATCTTCAGTATGACGCGACACGGTCGTAATGTTTTCATGTACATATCGAGCTGCCTTACATGGTACCCAGTCCCTATAATTCGTCAGTGGTCCAACTGTGAACTATCGAACTCGAGTCCCGTCAAGCACGGCTACAACCTGAAATGAGCAATAAAAAATAAGAGGAAAATATTAGTGCTTAAGGTCGTTATAATTGGAGAAAAGCTAGCGGGCAGCCCACAGTGCCGGCTGTTAAACTTTTAGCATCGGTGAAACTGATTTAATGGGCGCGTCACTCCGACTTCCTGAGCTCATTAATTACGGTGCGACGAACCTTAAATACGTTTGGATGTCCACAGCTGCCAAACATTTACGCATTTATGTCGCTCTTAATTTTTATGTAAAACAAATGTTTCTACGTCAGTCGTCGTACCAGAAGAAAACGTTTGTCAAGCACGACTATAGTTTAGAAGAACAAAATTTTATATTATTCTCTTGATTCTTACTTTTAACATATGCCTGTTACTTAAACAAAAAAAAACAAAAAACAACAAAAAAATAACAAAAAACTGTATAATTACAACTTTTCGCATTGCATTCTCTCGCACAAAAAAACCCTGGATAATCATTTAACCGGTTTCTAACTGTTGTTCAAATACTGCAACACATGTATTTTCATTCAATGTTAATTTCACTTCAAAACCCTTCTCAGTTAATAGAAAGAATGGAGTTAACGCTCTGGCCTCGCATTCGGGAGGACGCCGGTTCGAATTCGCGTCCGGGCATACACATTTGGGTTTTCCGTGGTTTCCCAAAATCACTCCAGTCGAACGCCGGGATGATTCCTTCAAAAGGCCATGGCCGAATTCCTTCTCGTTCCTTGTTCCCAGTCCCATCCCGCCTCTAATTACCTCGACGTCGACGAGGCGTAAAGCCATAAAAAATAGAAAGAATGGAAATTAGTCAACGCTACAATGTATAAAATTATTAAATGATTAACCAAAAAATCAAACCAGCTAATATATAATAAGAACGTCAACAAGGACACATCATCTTTACTCCATAAAAAATAGCTTTACAATTTCTATAGCTTTCGTATATGGAACATTCAGGTTCTTGCTCGTTACTACTACCAAAATTACATGCACACAACTTTTCTCAAATTTATCAGGTTACTTGGAACGTTATCTCTAGCATGAAGAAATATACTTAATTATATAATCCGCGAAATGTTACTCTCAAACAAATTTCTCCTGGAGACTGCCGTGATGGTTCTTCAGATGGTCGTGGCCAGCTATCTTCCTGGTCGTTTCCCCCAGTCCTCTTCAGCTTCAATACACCCCCACGTCGACGAGGCGTACATCCTTCCAGACGTCATTGTCGATTTGCTTTCAGCTTCCCGCTCTAACCACATCAACGTCAAAGAGCGATTAATGAAAATTTATTGAATTAAAATAATTGGTTTTGATAATTACGGAACGTCAGTGATGGCAGACTACTGAGGTGTGTCACAGGAACGGACCCAATCAAATGGATTCACACCTGAAGAAGACGGCGGAGCCAGCCGTCGGAACAACCGTGAAGATTTCGTCGCAACCATTCGCCGTGCTTGCAATACTTGAGGTGATAGCGTGCAGTACGTGGCTGATTCGAGAGAGAGCTGACCAGGTTAGGAGCATCAGATCAGATGGAGAGGGTGATGGCTATGGCTCGCAGCTTACTGAGGAGTATCTCTGTCGACACTTATTAGCTCCTATACACACTTATAAAAAGCTTGAAATAACCAATACGTTTTTATTTTTTGTATACATTGTATGATAATTTCTATCGGATGTTATTAATATATATACAAAGTATTACTGAGTCACATTTCACAAAAACAAATAAAATGTTTTGAAATAAGTTTTTTTTTTTTTTTGAAAAAATGCACTCACTTGTCTGTTTTCAGGTTTGCGCTGCGGTTTTTTTTTCTTATGTCGCCAACCTTTCGGCTCCAACCTGGAGCCTTTGTCAGGGCTTCTTTCTATCTCGCCGTCTGGTGGTGACGAATGCTCCAGGTTGGTGCCGAAACGTTGGCGACATCAGCAAAAAAAACGCAGCGCAAACCCGAAAAGAGACAAGTAAGTCCAATTTTTTAATAATGACGCCTGCGAAAAGTGTGAAATTTGATATTATTTTTTTTTTTTTTTTTTTTTTTTTTAAAATACGTCCAGATGAAAAGTATTGTATATGTTAAAATGTGGATCAAGATACGATCATTATTCATGTGTAGCTTTCTTTGAGACAAATATTTGGTTTTGTGCAAGCACGCCTTAGATCGATTATCTATGCTTTTCGTCTCTCCATCATCAGTGATTCAAATCGCAAATTACTCTTTTTGAAATAAATCTCATTAACAGACACAACTATTTTACAATTTTATTTATATGTATAAATGTTTTTAGGTAGCTATTAAGTGTAGTGTTCTCGTTAAGTATGAAAATAAGAGACTATGTAAGTTGAAATGGGATGCCAGCAATCAACACCCACACTTAACAAACACACAAACCGTAACTGCAGTCTTACTGTCTCCAGCAGAATCAATTTACCACAATCGTCGATTGTCAGTGTCAATCATGTTTAAAATACTCTGACAGATAATACACAGTATGAGATTTAATCTGGCTAATTGACTAGTAGCTACCCGCCTACCCGTGTGTCTTGGCAGCAGTTCGGCTCTTACGTCACACGATGTCACGACCGAGCGTGGTTAACGCTCTGGCCTCGCATTCGGGAGGACGCCGGTTCGACTCCTCGTCCGGGCATCCAGATTTGGGTTTTCCATGGTTTCCCCATATCACTCCGGGATGCTTCCTTCAAAATGCCATGACCAAATTCCTTCCCGTTCCTTGTGCCCACTCCCATCCCGCCGCTAATGACCTCGACGTCGACGAGGCGTAAAGCCATAAGTAAAAAAGACGATTTCGCGTCTGAGGCGAACGCCATCAACAAGCCGACGTGAGCTCGCTGCGCTGCGTGGCGAATGTCGTAAGCGTCGCTCCACAACGAGCAGTGGACGATTCACTGCTGGCGTCTCCACTCTCTTAAGATTAACGAACGCCTGAGTCTGCCGCAACAACAGACACCGGTCTCGGTCGCCCGACTACGTACGATAGACTTTGATACAATCAGCAGATAAGTTCCGAGACTTGCAGTACTTTGTCACCACGGGCTCTAACTGTCGATCCATTTTATTTCACATTACTTCAATTAAAAAATTCCCATCTGGAACAGTTTCTTGTCGCGTTGCTAAATTTTCATTCCTCAGCGCTCGATGGAAGAAGTGGGGTGACATGTAAGTTAAGAGAATGCAATCATAGGTTACAAACAAACCGAAGAAGTGTCACGAAGTTGTAATGTAACACACTCAGGGTTTTATGTATCGACATAAATGATATACATGTCGAAAAGAACATTCACACCCTTCAGCTATGCGTATTGGAACTGGCTGTACCTGACACTCATTACGGATACAAAATACGAATTCTTTCACCTCGAAGTTTCTAGAGATACCAGCTATTCCTGGCAGGGGTAGAACGGTTGAAAAGAATATTTTCGAAAAAAATTGACTCTTTGTTTACGTTTTCTATAAAGATTGTAAGGTGACAGGAATAATACGTCGTAATATTATCTTTTGGGCATACCACAATGTGTGTAGCAAGGAACTCTGTGGTGGGTGATTACCTTCGTCACACAAGGAAAAAGCGGCAATAGGATGGTTGGAGTATTGTTGGTCTGAATAGATAAGATGCTGATGATTGAGTTTTAAAACAAAGTAAGTGCTGACCTTTCTTGAAGTAAGAATAGGAAGAAAATATTTTATTTATGTCTTTTAAATACTAAATGCTGTAGTTAAAGGCAAAAAATCAACTGAAGAACGAGATTCACATCGCGTATATGTATTCATATCCTTAATGATTTAAGTCAGCATAAAAATTTAAACTTAAAGCTTCTAAGAACAAATAAAGTAACACGTGAATTCAACAATATCAGCTGACTGGACGCAATTTTTTATGTTGGCCGCCTTCGGAGGACGTAACGCTACCGGACCACGTGATGTTGCCTGGTCACGTGCCTCTGCAAAGACTAAATCACCTCTCCTTGTTGTAAAGTGGCTCTGTTCCCTCATAGCGTCATTGGAGATAGCTGAGACGAGAATCTCTTGTAATAGCTAAGCATATCCGTAACCTTGGTGACATCAGCTCTGCTAATGGCAAGATGTACTATGGCTGAACAAATAGTTCACGCAAAGAATTTCTTCATATACAGTGGCTAAATGTTGGATTATGGATTCAACAATATGTTAGGTATCACGGGTTTTTATAAATGATGGAATAATTAGTCCAAGATACACTTTCAGATTTAACATTGTTTATTTCTAGAAGACATCAGACTCCAAAGATACTGGTTGCACATGTAAACAAATGTTCCAGCGATTATACTCAATACTGCTTTCAAAGACAATACTGCTATGTATTCACACAGTACTGAACTACAAGACTCTTTGCATACGTAAAAACTGTTCCAAAACTCGTCTCTGCCAATCGCTTATACTCGTATAAGTTGCATAGGAAATTCCAGAATATTACACAGGCTTCCGACAGATGTTTCTCGAACTCTAACAATACCTAAACAATTAAAAACAATCAAAATCAATTACAATCATTACGAAATGCACAGATATGAACATTAAAGATATTTACACACAAAATTATCCACATAAATAACTATAAACTGTCGAAAATTGTCCTCTAAACATCGTAACTCACCTCAATACTTGTGATTACAAACATTTAATCAATTTTTATTGCATAGTTATGTCCATAAACATATTGAATAGTGTTTATATAATTTCTTTTCAATAAACAAAGTCCATTTACACCAATTCACAATCAGTGGCAAGGGAAACATACAAAATTACATTCAATCAACCCCTAGCTTGCTACAAATAATTCATAAAATACAATTTCACTTAAAGTCTGGGTTTGAGGGCTGTTACAATTAGAAATCATTAACTTGTCAAACTGTAAAACCGAATACTTTCCTGCCTTTCTCTTCGTACGTTGTCTTCTCTTTAAGTGCAGACGTTGTGTGTAGCCCTTATGGGATTTGTGAATACATGCGTCGATGTGATGCTGGGTATGCGAGGAGGAGGATGAGTTCCTCGTCTGTCGCCCTTGAGGATTCCTCCGGTATCGCTCGCGTGTCACGAGTGGTAAAGTATGTGCAGATAAGAGACGGGAGTGCGAGCGTCGTCGAGACAGAAGCTCTCCAGTTTTTATACGTCTCCCGAGGTGGTTTATGTCTGTTCCTGGCGAGACGCAGTTTCAGCCTCATACTCGTCTGTTGACTTTCAGGCTAAAATCAAAATTTTATACAAACTTTGCAGAAGGAAAGGAGTGTTCATCATTGAAGTCGATAGAACACAGAACCACTAAAAGTCATGATAGGTCTGCATGTAAATGAGTTTCTTCCCAAAATGCAACTATGCATATTGTTGGCAAGAAAAGTTGTTATGGCCTATCTTAAAGGGCTGAATGTGGCAAGATAGGAACGTAGAGATGCCCTACAGCAAAACGATCTTACAGATTCCGTTACTAAATCTTTGTCCTGTTTCAGAGATACCACCGTGCAGTCATATCGTAAATACAAAACTTAACTTAGTCCACAACCCGAATGTTGGTCGGATCCTCCCGAAGGAGGCATACTAAGCCATTGTGTCAGAGGTAGGACGGCCAGTTCCTTTCCTCTGGGACCTACAGTTAACGTGGAATCCGAACCACGAAGCGTCCTGGCATAGCTCATATGATTAAACACAACTCTCACCAATGCCTGCACCTGCCGGGATTCGTGCCCGGGGCAGGAGCAAGCGCCTTAGCCACTGAGCTACCAGAACGCTCTATCGTAAATATAAGGAACTCCAAAAGAAGACTCCTTATTTCTGTTTACTAATCTGCACCTGATTGTATTAAAATTCATTTATTGCTTCTTTCCAACGTGTTGACAGTTACGGCCGATTTCCCCCTCTCCTGGCGACAGGGGTAAAGGTCAAATTAACAGCACATTAGCGTTCCACGCTGGACCTAGACTTATACCGGCGTCCTTTGATTTTACAAGGCAGATACGGGCCTGCCTACGATAGTATTACAAAAGTATGGAAGCCATTTAGTAACTTCACATCGAAGGGTTCAACGTTTGACTGTGGGCGGGGTAAGGGTTCTCTTTGAGTATGTGGTGTTCACCAGGAACTCTTCATGGATCGGAATCTACGTTACGCTTCAGTTCACAATACAGCGGAGGTGGCAACTTTACCATTATGCATCAAAGGCACAAGAAATTGTCAAATTTAAAGTGAATAATCTCAGCACTAACGCCTGTGGCCCTACGAAAAATATTTCCTGTGTCTCAACGGTTACGTTCAAAGTTCACAAGTATCACGTGACCAGAAAATTGTGGTAATTATCTTTCGATCTTATCATATTTCAATTTTCCTGTCTAACTCATAGCACTGTTCGTTCTTAGCCATTGTTATTAGATTTCTTCTTCGTATCTAAGCTCTATTTTGACAAATATACAGCCAAAAAGAGAATGATTCATCTCATAGACATGAAAGATTACTTACAACTCGTACTAAGCTCCACTCTAATATTTTTATCGTTACCAGTTTTACTCCTACAAAAATTCTAATTAAGCTGCAGCGACTTAATTCTCTGAGGGTTTCAGTATTTCTGTTGTATAACTCGTCTCTGTTGTCAAGTATTTACGATCCAATTTCCGTTCAATAAACACGAAATGAAAACCCACTTCGAGTTTGGTTACTAGGGGTAAAACTTACTGTTGTATGATATGATTCCATCCCGAAACAAATATTCACACACATTTAGGTCACATTTAGGTGAGTATTATTTTTGGAGTTTCTTGATTTTAGTGTAGTAGCTAGTATTCATTAAAAACGGACGCCAGTGTCTAATGTTGATTCCATTTCCTCACACTTCGCTCACTATTTTTTAGTGCTTTCCTTCCCCTCAGACTAGACTTTTTTCTCTCTCTTCTTTTTTTTTTTTTTTTGGCTTCTGTCTTCATGGTTTTTTGACGTCCAGGTCATTCAGGGAGGAAAAGGACTGGGGGCAAGGAATGGTATGGAATTTGGCCATGGTTTTTTGAAGAAAACATCTCGACATTCGCCTGATTTTGGGAAACCACGAAAAACTCAAATCTGGATCCTCGGTCGGGTATTCGAACCCGTACCTTCCGGAATGCGATGCCAGAGCTTTAGCGCTCACCCAAGCTGGGATTCAGAATCGAGGTGGTAGAGAGATTGGGAGTAAGAAACTAGAAGGAATTTAGCCTTGGCCATTGGGAAGAACCATCCCGGCATTCTCCAGCAGTGATTTCGGGAAACGATGGAACAGAGAAAACGGGATTCGAAACCACGTACTCCTGAACACTAGGCCCAAGTGTTAACAGCGAGTCAAACACACCAGGGGTATGAAGTGCGACACTTATTGTTTTTCCCATGGCCTTCCTCGCAAATATCTTTCCCCAAAGAACAGTATTGACAAGGTGGTTAATGTATAAAACAGATCAGTGTTCCAAGTGAAGTTGAGAAAAAAGGTCGAGCAGGCTAGTAGATCCTCTCAGTTCTACAACGCGAATTACAAGCTTAAGATAGCAGTGACACTCATAGATTTTCACCTATCATTACAGGAAGAAACAGAATATAATCGTTAATTTTGTATACCAGCTGTCACAAACGAGCAGAGTTAGAAGTTCAGATGCTCTAAGTTGCTCCAACGCAAGTTGTCACAAATGATATTTGCTGTGTACATAAACATACTTTGTTGTCCTGTTGCATTCATGAGAAGATTAAGAATATTATCATCAGAAATTATGTTTGTTCATATCTTGGAGGAAATTTTATGTATCAACATCGAAGCTCTTTACGGAGAAAGGAATGGTACAATATTGCGTAATAGTTTTTGTACATTTTTGTTAAAGTTCTCCATTTTCTCAAAAGAGTGGCTGAGAAATTTTGCTTCTGACTTAAAATAAGAGTAATAAATTTTGATTGCTCTGTCGTTTAGGTGAAATAATTTGGATTTTATCCATAATTCTTTGTTTCTCTGCGTCCAAAGATGAAATACAAATTACTGGAGCAAATCATTCTTGCAAAGAACATGCCGGTAGATGACTGTAGAGGATCTCCCTAGCTCCTTGCATGGTTTGACCACGTGGCGGATACAATTATCTTACCAGCCGGCATGTCACGGACCGAAATAGGAGAACTTAAGATAGCCACAATAAGTCGTCTAAACATTGCGCCCGTGCTCTGTGTGACAAGTGTCTAGGGACTCTTAGGACTGTTACATTCATTTCGTCAAGTGTAGTGTGATACTCTGGAGACGAAGGCTGGCCCACTCTTCCGAAACACACCTGGATACCGTCTAGATTAACGTCCCTATCCGGCAGTTGAATCACAGGCCTTCATCACAAACGCGCTGTAAGATGGTTTGGGGTTAAATCGCAGGTGTTTTGGCACACAGTTGCCGAACACATCGGCGGGGTCACAGCGACCAGAGACAAAGGACGAGCGCGGCACCAGGTGTGCAGTGGCGCTTCTTAACCACACAAGAGCAAGTGGCGAACACTCTGATGTCTGCTACATCAAAAATTAATGTAACAGGTATTCCGAAAATTGTAGTTGCGGAACTTCTTCAAGCAACATTTCAGTTTTTGATTTCTGAAGGGAAGGTATTTCCCGGCCCACAGCTTAGCTGAAGACTGTGCTCTGGTTGGATGAAAGCTAAGTACTGAAGCTGGTTGGCAAGCGGCAGCGCCCGGGTCTTGAAGGAAGCGGGTTCGAATCCCCGTGCGGCCATCAAGGTCACTCGAGGCGAATTCACCAATAATATGCAGGCTCTAACGATCACTATGTTTACGATCCGTGCAGCCCGAAGGAAAATGTACTGATATTTACGTTAATTTGGTGGCATACTTGTTTAATCATTATGTACGTATCTTTTAACTCTTGACAGCAAAATCTTACATAATTTTATAAATGACTAGCTGGTACCCACGACTTCGTTCGTGCTTGTAAAGAATTTGTATTAACAGCTACCGCCATCTAACAACCAAAGTGCACGATGGGAGACGCGATGCTATTACTAGACAGTCATCTGCGCTATGCAGTTCAGGCAGCAAAGTAAAATTTACGGACACACATGTCTTTGGATGAAATACGAAAATATCCTTGATCGGCCACTATCAACCACCATATCTCCCACACTACCACAGTTACCGAAATTCGGCCGATGTTGTGATCGAAAGGTGACTGTGTTACTACCACACACAAACGCCAGTAACCTGCGATAGATAGTTTTCGCTGAAAAGTGATATACCATGACACATGCGTCTTTGGCAGAAATATGAAATTGCCGCAGGTCGACCACTTTCAACCCCCATATCTCCCACACCCTCATAGCTACAGACATCTAACAACCATAGTGCACGACAGGAGACACGATTCTACTACCACACACAAACACCAATGGTCTATGCTATGTAGTTGTGGCAAGATAGAGAAGTATAAGACGACAAAAATTTTTGGTCGAAATATGAAAACGCCCTGCATTGGCCAAGTTTAATCATCATGTCTATCGACATTCGGCCAACGTTGTGCACGACAGGAAACTCCATGCTACTTCCACACACAAAGACCAGTGATCTGTGCTTGATAGTGGTGGCTGAAAAGTGAAATATATGAAAACACACGTCTATTTTTTTATATATATAAGATTTGTTGCTGTTAACAGTTCTTTAAATGAGTCATGAAACTGCTTAGGTTATTGTGAAGTATTGAGTAGCTTCGGTCGCCAGAACATACACTCAATAACGAATATATAGACTCTGTTTAAGTCAATGTAATGACACAATCTTTGCGGAAGAATACATTCGACACGGGTATTGATGAAGACTGGAGGAGTCGACAATATTATTGAGGAAAGTCTCCATTTATTTATTTTTATTTTATTTTTTTTACTTTTTGCGGTTTACATCTCATCTGTATAGAGGTCATTAGACGTGGGAAAGAATTGTAGGAAGGAAACGAGGAAGAATTTGGCGATGGCGTTTTGAAGCAACTATTTCACTGATTTCTTGGGAACGTACTAGAAATGGAACTCGCGTGTTGATCCGTGTGCTCACCGACCAGACTCTGTGAAGAGCGCATAACCAGCGCCGCGTCTTTCCATGCAGCGACATTTCAGTAAGGCAACATCTTATAGTCCCCAATATGAGATATTAGTCTTTCTCGGCGTATCTTCGATATAAATTCTTCTCGGGTTTGCCGCCGAATCACATTTTCTAATGTCGAGCTTTCGGCGACTTTCACTGCCGCCATCATCAGGTCTGTTGTGTCTGAAGGAACAACAAAACCTCTACGGGGAGGATATGTACAAACAAGTTTTGTTGTTCCTTCAGACACAACAGACCTGATGATGGCGGCAGTGAAAGTCGCCGAAAGCTCGACATTAGAAAATGTGATTCGGCGGCAAACCCGAGAAGAATTTATAGTCCCCAATATGTCTGCCTGGTGAGTCAACAGTTACAACCATCACCTAAGCATCGCAACAAATCATCTGTTGAATTTCAAAGGAGGAGTAGACGGCGCGTATAAGTTTAATCCCTGCTGTACGCCGTATCAGCTAGCAGTGTGGACTGTTGGAAGGACGGATTGTGTTTCAGATTAATGAACGTCTCGTTACAGGACGTGGGCGTTGAGTCGCTTGCGAAACGAGTGTATGCGACAGGTCCACTCCGTTCCGCGAGCGAGAAACCAGCGCTCATAAACTCAAGGCTGTCAAATCGATTAAAGTATGCTAACTACTTGTTAACACCGAGGTATTTCGTATCTCGAACACAGCGGTGACTTTTTATGACGATTCTGACAAGAATTTATATCACAAGTCCAGTTAAATTACAATGAACGGATAAAGGAGCGTCCATAAACTACGTGGTTCAGTCTAGAAAAAGAAAAAAAAAAAAAAAAAAAAAGGTGACTTGACTGGAGAGCTACGCTGGGCTGCGTGGGGGGGGGGGGGGGGGGGGGTAGGTTCAGAGCCAGGCCACGTAGCTTTACATTCATATTATTTGTTACAGTTAAAAGGAGTACACAACACACAACAGCATGTGAATATTTATTTCCGTCATTTAATTATCTTCATATGTAATTTACATATGCAATTTACGATAGTGTGACAAGAGAAAACAGTACAAAATGTTTCTGGAATCAACAAAGAAAAAAAGCTACGTGCTACGTGGGGGAGGTGGAGGCAAAAGCCACGTCGGGCTACATGGTGGAGAGGGAAGTTCATATGAGGCCAAAATGGAGCTACGTGGTTTATGGACGCTCCCTCAGGTTGATACCCGATTAACAACATATTAATGACTATATATAAGCCAAATCAAATAGGCGAGCAACCATTTCCTTAACTCAGTGTTTATGTAAAGATTCCTTGCAGGTGTTTCAAATGGTATTGTTAAGTGTGGTGCGCTGTTCTATGTTGTGTATATCAGGGTGAACAAATGAAGAGGGGAATACCCGAGGCCGGCTCATTCGGACCTACTCTTCCGAACGACAACAAGCTTAACCTAACCATCCGCCATCAACTGGACCGCATACCCTAGTCCATATGCATGTCGGAGAGATTTGAGTATACTCCGGACTGTGGTACACAAGGTGGAGAATAGGAATTCCGCAACACCAACACACTTACTCTCCCGGCGAAGTCTGAAATGATGACCATTTCTTTTATAGTTAGTGCCAGATTTAGCTAACGTTGTGTCCAAAGTTTGGAATCCTCACAGATTAACTACGTAAAGTGCCCACATCGCTTAAAAAAAAAAAAAAAAAAAAAAAAAAAAAAATCATCAATTTAATCCTTTAAAGTTGTAAAGTTGTAAAAATCAGCTGCAATCTCTAAGTAGTTACCCACTCCTGCACTCACAGCAGCATTCATTTCACTCACTGAATCACAGTTTTTCTTTAATCTTATTCTAACTGCTCCACACTCTGATGTTTAAGGATAATATTACTGAAATATATGCAGGAAAAAAATCAAATATGTTACCTTGAAGCACACGAAATTGAGCAATTATGTTCATTATAAACGTCCTGAGAGTCTTGTACAGCAAGGGGTTTAAGGAGTTAGATAATTTATGCGTTTATTGTTCAATTACCCACTTAAATTCGTTGAAGATTGAAACGTAATGAATAAACTGATTGCGAGATTTTTTGGCCACTTGTTGCAACGAAATATCGTTGCAGATTAAAGGAAAAATTTTACACCGTTCTATGAAAGGTGATTAAGATTCTCTATCATCATTCGCTATATCTTTTACACACCTCATTAATATTCTACACGACAACATAACAACCTTCAGATAATAAATAGACTATCTCAGGTCGTACGGAGTTCTGATAACGATTTTAAATATTTAAACGTCAGCAGCGAAGTTCGCGCCAGATGTATAATCCAACAAATCAATGTCGCCCTCTCGTATTTGGTTTTAAGTCGTCGCAGTGGTACGCATGCGACAGAATATTAAGTAGGGTATTGTACGTCACCTAACAATAGGTCAAAGGTTTTCTCAACAACCTGTTGAGCGGAGACCTCATTGCTCTAGGCAAAATGGAGTGTCACATGTCAGATACCAATGCTGTCTGCTTCTCTCTATTATATAAATGTTTAGTGATGATAGATAAATACACAAGAAATTTTTATGTCGTAATATTAAATAGTATAGGTACTTACTATTGCTTAAGGTTTGCCTTTGACTCATTTTTTTTTTTATCTGCTTTACATCTCTCAACAGCGAGGTCTTTAGAGACGAGAAAGGATGGAGGGCAAGGATGGGGGCAAGGAATGGGAAGGAATTCGGCCATGGCCTTTTGAAGGAAGCATCCCGGCATTTGCCTGGAATGATTTGGGAAACCATGGAAAACCCAAATCTGGATGCCCGGACGGGGATTCGAACCGCCGTCCTCCCGAATGCGAGGCGAGAACGCTAACCGTTACGCTCGGTTTTTACTCATTAATATAGGGCCGTAAAAAATAGATTTTCACCCATGCATTTCTTATATATTTATTATTTATTTATTTTTTGAAGTGTGAAGTAATCATTTTTATTTTTAAAAAAATGAACATAACAGTTTTTGATGAGCACAGTATATGCTATCTAAAGCATTTTTTTATCGATATTATTACGTTAGTTGGAATGTCCACTATATTCTGGTCCTGAACCACTGTGCGTCGTTGTCTGTGAGTGTGAGAGGTCCTGCAGCCCTCGTGTCCTTGGAGCCACGGCTTGTCACTTGTCTACAGAGACCATCCAGACCTGCAACTAAATTTATAGTCGCTCTTCTCATCGTTTATCTCATTTTTCTCCTGGCATTTGTCTTGAGTGTGAAGAATTATCATTTGTACCTGTACCAACACATGTGATCTACGTTAGGAGGGAATCACGTGTATTGAAAATTCTATTTGTCTCTTTTTAGCTACACACATTTAATAAAACATCAATCAACAGTTTTCATTCCACGAATGAAGTAAAGTTCCAAGTAAACTCTAATTGGATCGTTTAAACATTTCAGTAAAAATGTTTTCTAACGAAAAGTAGTCAATGTTTCGGTTATTAGATTAGTTGCGTTTCGTGAGTGCCGGGGAGACTAATTTGAACTGATAATTAATGCTTCCAGGCCATTTCTCATTTCAAACGAAAGGGAACGAACAAATTTGCAGATTGATAGCCTGCGTGTCCCTACTGCAATGTGTGAATGATGGTGGTTCCGTGAAGATTGCTTTCTCGACACAAATCTGAATTTTTTTATTTGAACTTTGTGCTTGTGGTTGCACTAGAATCGCCCGTTCTTTTCACCAGGACGTGTAGAGTATTTTGAGTTTCGATAAGAGTTGCTCTGTTTGGTTATGCATTTTAACTTGAACTGAATTTTTTGGCTGTGCGAAGTTACTGTTAAATGTTGAAGTCGGATTGACACAAGAGATCAGAACGCGCGGAATTTGCCCTTGAGATGCGAGTGTTTATGTTGGTGTATACGCCGTCATGTAGTTTTCTCCACCACACCTTAAGCTGAGGTTCTCTGTTTAAGTTTTCTAATTGTTCTCCCTGCTTGCGTCTAGCCGCGCCCTCGTGTGTGGAATGAGCGTCAGTCTGCTGACTCCAAACGCAGAATAATTACACGCACTCTACACTTTTCGCAGACAGCGTATTACATAACTGAAGGATTAAGAAACCGATTAGACGACGCGGATTAACTGTTTGCCTCCGCTGTCTTCGGGGCTTGGAGGAATATTGGACGAATAATGCGTGGAAGCGGAAAGGCGACCTGATTACAAGCTGACTGTCGATTTCAGCCACAAGGGAGTAGGAAAATTTTCTATTATTGGTAAAGGGTGTCTGGGATTGGAACAAATTACGAAGTGATGAAATAATTTACCAAAAACGCTTAAGGAATTTAGAATTAAAATTTGTCAGTCGGAAACGTAAATGGGGGAGGAATTTAAGAATCCAACTACAAAAGAAAAATTTAATATATAGATATACATATAAATTAGCAGAGATCCTGGCGTTGCCCGGTAGAGTTGGCATAGATTTATCTATACGCTGTTTTTATTCACGCAGTGAGAAAGGTGTAGAAAGTTTCATACAGTTCCCGCCATCCATTTCCGGAATTAAAGCAAACCTAGATTCACCACAACCTTATCGTGAAAGGAGTTGGTTGAAGTTGATTTACCAGTACACTATTTTCATTAGCCCAAAAAGATTCATGTGTAACAAGCTTCACTGATTTCGTACCGAGGGTGCTGTGCACGCTATAATATCTGTATTGTGCCAGCGCAGGAGTCGTGACTTGTAATGGCTGCGTAACTGTTAAAAATTACGAGAAGTATTAAAAAAAAAAAAAAAAAAAAAAAGATGATAAGATCTTTTCTGAACGAGAGAGACATGACGCGCGGTCGCCGCATGCGTTTCCGCGTCTGCTCCCAGCATGCTTTGCGCGCGTGTAGATGCCACTTGCAGCCGTACCGTGTGTCTTTGTGTTGAGCTGTAAGTGTTTATAATGTTTAGTAAAATTGGTTGAAATCTTTCAGTATCAGAGTTTAAAGTGGTCTGCAGTCTTCAGGCTGTATCACCCAGGTACTCCCTTCTTACATCCTTGCAGCACTCCTTGGTCAGTGAAAATAGTACCAAAATTAGGCGCAGGCTTATTTCCCAGCCCTAACAGCAGCAGTGAACAGGCACGTGTCGCGAGTCTGTCGGGCAAAGGTTCCCAACGGGAGTACTCACAATGATACTGTGATACTACATAGTGCAATAACTCAAACTGTCGAGGTTCCCTGATCGCAGGATATGCGCTGTGTGCGATCTATTCTGTCTCTCTCTCTCTTGGTACCAACAGCAGATGGAACTGGACAGTGCTTGATATTCGGAATATAATGTTTCCTTCACTAGTGGTAACGTTACTTGTTCATCGATCACGAAATAAGGTGTCATATCTCGTTTGTTAATGATGAATTGTTATGACGATTCAGTATCTGTGACGGTGACTGCAGCGCACGCACGTTATAAGTTGCTGTATGCCTGTAAAATCTTGCGATTCCCGCGTCTGTTAACGCGCGTTTCCACTTCGCCAACAGTGAGCAACATGTAGGTAGCATGCTGCACGCGTTATTTTGTTGCTACATGTCGCCGTGCGTCTTCATACTTTCTCGCAAGTCGAATATCGCCCAAAAATTTGTTGTATGCCAAACTTGGTCGTCAAGTCAGGATTTCACACGAAGGGGCGTTTCGACAAACTTTATTTCATTAAAAATTAATGAAAAATGAACTCGTATTACCAACTCTACAACCTCTTCCTGGGAGTAAATTGTTATCTCCTTACATTTAGATGACGCATTTCCGCTACAGGTACACATTATGAAGCTAACAAAAATGTCAGGTAATTATAAGCAAAACATTTCTCTTTAATAGATGAGCCGCTCATCGGTGTAGTAAACCTTTTATGTTCTCTTTCAAAATCAGACCTCATATTCTTCAGTTTACTTTTTATTTTTTTTATTTCATATTTGTTAGCAAGTAATTTCCTGCTTTTCACATTCCTGTTTTTATATTAAACACTTCTGTTGTTCCACATCTCCCGTGGAGTGTGGTAGTCTTCAATAAAATAGGTTGAATCCTGTGTGTTCCACTCCATGTCGCCCGTTTTCTGTCGCACTCATCCGCCGCCAGTCGGATACAGGCGACATCGTGCGACACGCTGTATATTTGTCGCACAGTGGCGCATTCGACTGGCGACACGGCCCAACATGTGGCATGCGTCACTGTTGCTTGCAACATGTCGCAGCGTGTTGCTTCGCTTGAAATACTCCTTGCCGCATGCCACATGTTGCCCACAAGTGGGCTCAGTGGAAACGTACCGTTACAAATTCTCATTCAATTGGCCGGCAGTATGAGTCAGAAACCGTAAAACTGTGCAGCAAAGTGATTTCTGAGTCAGTCTGGACACTGTACATGATTCTGATTTTACTGTGTGTCTCGCTTACGCGAAGCTGCTATAAATCTCGACCTCTGGAAGGGCTTAGAGGTTTACGAGTGCTCAATGTGTCCGCCGCTAAATTTACGCGTCCTCTCGTACCATTACGCGGCTGGACCACGCCCGAGACCTCACGTTTCCAAGCGTGATCTCATCCAGGTCGACATGTCCTCCACACATTCATCCTCCAAAGTGTTTTGCTCAACGTATTGCTTTCCAAGCCACCATCAATCAACCCCGCCTGAAAGCTTATATTTCAAACGTAATGCAACCTTCCTGGAGATCATTAACTGTTTCCTACGAACGGGTCCGATACTCCACGACAACCTGTGGGTTCAACCATGACACAATCGAGACTATGCCTTCAGGTCCTGAAATCATTTGAATTTACTTACTAGGAAAAGTTCAGTTGAAGACTGTTATATGTTTCAACTATTTTTCAAGCATGATTCAAGAAACTGGACTACAAGATGAAGATAAAGGAAAAATGAGAATGTGCGAAATGAGATTTCAAGCGAGTTAAAGAACTTCTAAACAACTGGGTCCGTATAAACCTATATTCACTATCAAAAGGATCCACTGTATAGCGACCTTAATGCAAGGTTCTGAAAGGTGGATACTGACGAAGAGGTACAAACTGTGAATGGGAGCTGGTGCATGAGTGGTAACGCTCTGGTCCCGCATCCCGAAGGATTGGGTTCAAATCCCCATCCGGCCATTGAGTTTTCCTCCCCAAATCACTACAGGCGAATATCGGGATGGTTCCTTCAAAATACTATGGTGGCATTCCTTCCCGGTCCTTGTCTCCAGTATTTTCTGCCTCTGGTGGCCTTTACGAGGCATAAAGTGACCATTGAGAGAGTCAGGTGTGCGGAAAATAAAGAATTTCACACAAGAGAAATAAAGCAAGTTTTCTACTGTTAATGCAAGTAAATAGTTTGGTATGGAAAACCAGTAAACATGCTAGACACGAGTTAAGAACAATGTGAGCTGGAACATAGTAAAAGAGTAGAGTTGGTGGATGTACAGGAGACGTTGCAAAATCTATTGTTCCAAAGACACTACATCGTAGATGAAACTTGCCACAAATAATGACCAAGTATTAAATGAAAACAATTTCCATTCGCGACTAGTTGAATTCGCGCTCGTTTCGCCTAGTTATCAAGTTTGAAACTCTTATCTGCTGTCTGAGTGCTAAAAATTTGCCTGAGATTATTATTTTTAGACAGTGTTTATGCTAGTATTAGAAGCTATGATGCGTGGGCATTTCTGCTTGTACCTCCGAACATATTCAACTTACTTTTACCAACAACCTTCCGCCAATCAAATTTCAAACCACTCGTCTTACACTTTGCACTCTCCCACTATCTTACAGTTCAGTCACGTGCGAACTGAAAGTAGTGTTTCCATTGGTGTGAGTGAGCATGTGTATCTTTTACGATTTGTTGTTTCAGCTTAAATTTTTCTGCTGGGCGTGTGTGAAATATAGCGAACAAAATGAAATTTGTTTACTAGGATACGTGGCTGATGACAAGTCGGCTAGAGTAAACCAAATTCGTAGGGACTACTTCATTTAATTTCTCAATTTTGCATCAGTGATATTTAATAAACTATTTAAAGAATCCTTCTACCTAATCCCTTCTACCCAAAACTCATAAATTTATCATACATCGATAAACAAGAAATAGATTTTTTTTAAAAGGGGTCACATACAATACATTCAGCACTCCAGTAGAAAAATTTGATTAAAAACGGTAGTAGAGCACATCCTAAGATAAAAACAAAACATTGAAAGCAAATTAAATATAAAACAGGGAGTTAACAGCAAAAAAAATTGAAACAGATATAACATATCTGTTGATTATAATTCCTAATTGAAATTTTTGTGTGTGTATTAATTTCCTAATTATAAATAATTTGTAAGAAAAAAGAAATGAGATGTAAATGTTTAATTCTAAACTGCCTTACACAGATCGTAGTGTTTATAATAAGGTAGTAAATATATAATAATATCGTTGAATTCAACAAGAATATAGAATCTCTGTGTTAGAGTTATGAGATTAGCTGTGAAGTTGGCTTTGTAAATTAATTTTGAAGAAATTAAACCAAGGCATTTAATAATAGTGAAGTGCTGTTATTTTATTTTAAAGAAATTTGGAAGAGAAGGGCCTTAATTTTATATAAAATGGGGCTGACCTCCCATGATGCAAATTAGGCATTAAAAAAAAAAAAACTATTGGTCGGCACGCCGAGAAGAGTGTTACACAGACCACCACATAAAGTATCAAAAACAGGAATATCACCAAAGAAACGAAAACACTCAAATGTTCAAGCCAAAATTCTTCACTGAAAACAAAACAATTACGAAAGCAGATAAAAGCAAATCAATATTTTTAATGTACAAGACAGACTGCACCAGTAAAACAAGGGAATTGATACAGAAAATAACAAAACACAACAAACAAGAACCAACAAGACGATATCAGCAGAAATAAAGAAACCACTGCAGAATCCTAATTTAACTCTAACACAACCATAAAAGCAACACATCGCACAGACAAATCCTTCTGCTCCAACACTGAGAAACCAACCAAAAATATATAAAAACAAATTACAGTAATTTAGAAAAGCCCCAACATTTTTCTTAGCGAAACACACAAAAAGCATTCTAAACCAAACTATACATTAAGAATAGAAGAATAAAAAACACAACAGACTCATTCAGAACATAAAAGAAACACATATCCCAAACACAGCAACACTTTTATCATTTGACACTATAAACATGCACAGTAACATCCTAATTAAAGAAGCCATTGAATTAATCAACACAAACCTTAAGACATACTTAACACTACCCAGCAGCCATATAGATGAAATCAAAAGCACATTAGAAACACTGACTTCACATAACTATTTCACTTTCTATAATAAATATTACCTACAACAAGGACTTCCTATATTTCAGGTACATTAGCCAACAGATTGATAGATCATATAGAAATGGAAACATTAAAAGACGCAATCCTCCAGAAAGGATATAAGATATATACTGGTAGAGAAATGTGGATGATATCATATGTTTAATCAATAAATCAGATGAAAGAATAAAGGAATTACACCAGGACTAAAATAAAATAAAATAAATTTCGCCAGGAAGGTTCCTTCAAACAGCCATGGCCGAATTACTTCGCGTTATTGGCCCTCAGTCCTTTCCCGCCTCTAATAACCTTGACGTCGACGAGAAGAAAAACCTCACAAAATTTAAAAAAAAACACAAGGCATCAACATTGTATTGCAAATATACAATTCAGTATAAAAACAAATAAAAATACACATAGATACAAACAAATTCCAGAACTCAGGCATTCAACACGTCACATGTCAAAAATGTGAGACAATATATACAGGGTAGACACGAAGATAGTTCCAAACCAAATACAAAGAACTCGTGAGAGCACTAAAGTACGGCAACCATTCCAAGTTCCCTACACACTTCACTGAAAATTATCATTCATCAACAAACATAGACTAGGTGTGTACATTCTCACAGTCATAACTACAGACACTTGACCCTCCCTCTATAGGAAAACAAGGATATTCAGAGAGCAGTGGTAAATAACTACTTAATGGGCAGGTAGAACTTAAAACCAAACGTTATTCAAGCTAATAAGCACAAAATCTACAGACATGAAATAAACACAAAAACCTGATTTACCCACACACTCACACATTACATATAAATATAAAACAGAGTAAGAAAATAATAATCAGCTTGCAAATATTGTAACTATTATGATCCAATCCGAACATTTTTATGGGAAAAAGCGTAGTTGTACACTACAAACCTTAACCAATCAAAGTAAATAGTAAGCAGTACACAAGCAGAAAATGTTACATGTTTAGAGTTACGAAAAATATAATTTAAGAAATTTTGTAAAATTATGTGTAAACTTTGACGCACATACGTCGCTGTGAGGTGAAACGCGTTCGACAATAATCAAAATTTAAAAAAAGAAATGTATTGGCGTTATCTTTTCAACAACTAACGAACTAAGTATCTGGCCTTCAACAACGTTGTATTTATTCAAAGAATGTGTTCTGTAAATTTTTTGTATTGTTGAAAGATTCCTACGTAATATTCTGGCCAGTAGACGGTTCTCCTTAGTATTCAAACTTTAAACACGATTTTTTTCGGCCAGCGAGAAGTCATTAATTCGTTCGCCCTAGAAGCAAGGCACTCTCGAGCTGCTACGATGAACCCAGGGTGTACGCTGTGAAAGAAACTATCACTGGAATAGCTGTGTTTGGTGTAATCACGGTGCACAATAATACAAGACGGAGGCAGCGATTAATTAGAAGCCAGGGAGACTCTAAGCGCCCATAATGACGGCCGCCGCGGGGATTACATAAGCAGCCATTAGCTACTCACGGCGTGATCCCCTAACAATGCGCCCGCCGCCTGACAACTCGCTATCGCGGCTTCTAATTCCGGTACAGCTGTAAACTGGTGCTCGGCCGCACTAAACGCGCCGAGGAAAAACGCCGCGTGTCTGTCACTCAGCCGCCAGAGTGGGCGAGTTTTTCTTCGTCTCAACGCAACGGAGGTCCTGAGGTGATACACACCACTCGAGCACACTATTATACCAATGACATTTTGTTCTGTCTCAAACACCTTTCTCGCCTCTTGTAGGGCAATTTCACATCTCATATTGTCACATTCATTACCAAAGTCGCCAGAACAGTGTTCATATTTTCATTTGGTGGGGTGGGGTTCACGATAGGCTTACTGTTCATCGACGTCGAGGGTGGAAGAGGGGCAATGATTGGGGCCAAGCGACGAGAACAAATTGTGCCAAGGCCTTATAAAGCGAATATTCCGGCTTTCGCAGAAAACATTGTCTTCTTCTTCTCGTGTCGATGACAGCATCAAATACGTGGTATTTTTTCTGTCAGTGCTATGGCTTTGTCAGTAGCTGATTGGAGGTCAAATTGGGATACATTCCATCCGATTTGTGCACAACAGATGTACCATGGTTTATCTGTCCCCGCACGAACATGTGGTATCTGCCTGTTCTCGCAGGTATCCCCAAGTGACAAGTGTATCTTTGCAGCGGCCAACTCCAACTCGAAGCCTGTTTAGCGACTTGCATATGGGCCATGGTTGTCCAGACCCAGGTGGTAGATCCTCTTTTGGCTTGATCCACTCAAGTCATGTTGCACTTTATTCTTCCAAGCCAATACTCTTTCATTGGTTGGTGCGCCATTTAGCGGTTTTGAAGTCCGTAGGAAGCTTGATCGGGACTTAAGTCTCGATGAGAAAACATTGTGACAAAGTTGTGTCCCGTTTTTATCCCTGATCCTCTCACAGCTATATGAACGGAACCTAAGGCCCTAAGAAGGAAATAACTATTCTCAGGTGCATAACTACGTGTTAATGAGTCATAGCAGAATGTTGATAAACTACCGTCTGTTTCTTCACTCATAATTTCCGGGCTAAAAGGTCGTGATCGATAGATAAAACTTTCCCCTTACGTTTCGTCTTCAGCTGCGGAAGACATCATCGGAAGCTGAGCAGCCGTGAAAGCCTAAATTGTACCATCTGTTTGTTAATTTTTGGTTTGGATTTCATTTAGTCACGGCCATTTGAAGCAGTAATTGCAAAGTCCACCAGAAATGTTTTCGGAAAATCATGAAAAACCGAAATCTGTATGGCTGAACCATGAAGTCCAAACGTTATCTGATAACCCAGAACAGTCCGTGTTCGTGATTCATATTTAACCTGAAGAAGAGATTATAACTAGTTTCCTTTTATTTAGAATGGGACTACTGAAGATCGCGATATTAAACGTGTTCAGTAAGGTCGGCCTGCCTATGTTGCTGCTTTCTCTCATTTGTCCAGCACGCACCAGTCTTATGGACCTGTGATGTGATTTTAAGCGGTCGCGGCGTGCAGTTCAGACCTCGGCCCGTGTAGCGACGGCGCCAGCTGAGTCGTTAGTCGTCGGTGAAGACTGGAAGGCGCCAATTCCGGGCAACCCTAATTGGGGTAATTTAAGGAGCAGACACCATTCGCCTCGGACCACCGGCCACAAAAACGAAGATGACGACGCAAAAATTAATGAAGACTTACGACGGGCAGACACGACGGCCGATATTGACGGCGCGCCAGTCAGAGTTGAACAATTTTGAGCGATTAGAGGCGGGGTCATCGAACGCACACCCACCACGCTCGACACCACAACTCAAAGGACAGGGCTAGCGAAACCAGTACATTTGGTATAGCTACAACTTCCATTCGAACAGCGATGCATACAGTCATGAAAAAATATTTATTTGCGTTTCAAGAAATTAATTTGCTGGATACAACGCAATATATGATACGACATGCTGCTCAGCGATAAATTTCTCACGTGGAGTATTATCACCACAGGAATTGTGTTTTGGTGTCTGATATGACAACTAAATAATTTCTTAATACTTTTTAAAACAATGATTTCAAAAATCTTTGAACACGAAATATAAGAAAAAGCTACCATTGATACGGCCTAGAATTCAACAGATGAGAGAACGACCATAAACAGCTGAAAGGAGGGTATCAGATCTTAGTGACAGCAAAGATACCAGTTGTAGTAAGTAGGTCAGTGGAACTTTCCAATGGTACCATTTTTCTATTTGCTTCCTTTGTTTGGAATTCCACGACAAAATGCAAAGCCCAGAAGAATGAAAGTCACCACACTCTACTACTGGCGTAGGACGTTTCATTCGTTGTGACGTCACGATGGTGTCGGGCGCCAGCCACGGTGATGGCTGGTTGGAGACACGATGGCGGAAGAAATTAGAGAATCACAAACAGTTTCCACATTTCTATTGACCACAGATCACGTGTTTCGATACAGATGCTGGTACACACAGTAAAGCGGAACATCCAGATCTGTACTAATATTATAAATGCGAAAGTAACTCTCTCTCTCTCTCTCTGTCTGTTTGTTACGTTTGTTGGGCTAAACGGCTAACCTGATCGTGATGAAATTTTACAAGGAGATGCGATTTGGCATTAGGATGAAAATAGGATACTTTTTCTGTATAAATAGTACATATTGTCCTGCAAATTCAAAAAATTACCGAAACGAACATAGACCGACGGTAAGGATGTGTAAAACTCTGTACTATTGTAGAGTATCGTTGCCTGTTAGCTCAGTGGTTAACGTGCTGGATTACAAGTGCTTAGACCGTAGCTCGTGGTTCAAATCCCTATGGAGGCAAATATTTTTGATAACTGTTTCTGATCGTATGAGCCTAATTGCCTATACCGATACTGATGGGATTTCTGTAGCAAGGACACGCGACATGAATAATAGTTGTAGTCAAGAAGTTTTGTGAACTTATCAAAAGGTGACAGACAGACGGACGCGTGTGTTAGTCTGTAATGTTATGTCGGTTGCTGGAGATGTGCTTCTCGCAAAGTCTGTTAGTGTCTGATTTGTTAACATATTTCGTCTAGAGACAAAACGTATTTTAGTATAAATGTCTATTTGCTGTGCACTGTACCATTACTTTGAGTCTTCCTAAATGTTTCTGGCACCAGTTTATTTTGTCTTCTTATTTGACATGCCTTGCGGGCGCAAACCTGGCCTAAATGGTTGCTCTAGCAGAGCACGAGCAGCTAAAGTTATTAGAAAATCCAAGAATTGGATGTTCATGTTGAAGATAAAAAGATCAATCAGAAATAAAGCTGTCCTTAGTTAAACCGCCCACCCCTTTCCATATCCCTGCACCTCCGTTTGTTTTTCTATTCATAAATATGTTGGAAACTGATTCTCTTTATGAGACAGGTTCGATGATATCTTTCCTGACATATTATGCCGACTTCGTGTTGTTTGGGACTAACCATTAGTTACTACCAGTTTTCTATATTCATTTCTGGCAATGAAGTCCACGCGTACGAGGTCACGGGTATTGGCTAGTCAACTATTAAACGCTATAAAGGGAGAATGGTTAATGTACTTGCTAATTAGGCCAACTCAGAAGAAAATACAGGAATATTTAGGGAGAAACTCCTCACACTAATAATGTGACAGTTACGATGGGTTTATACGAGTAGAAGTATTTAGTGGCGTGCGGATCGGTTATATGATAACCTGGGATCCGTGTGCGGACAGAGGAGCGACAGCCGTGGCAATCGCACTTCACGGGCGTGAAAAGCGGAACGGCGCGGCGGCTCATTCACGCTCGCAATCCGCCGCCGCGGCGGGAATTTCATTGAAACAGGTCCTGCAGGCGCGAGCGAGGCACCCAGTCCCCAGGGATGCTTCCCAGTGCGCGGAATCACGTAGGGAAAACCTTGCTAACAAGAGAACAATAGTTACCTCAATTGCGAAACTGTTTTGGGGAAGTGGGCATATTCAGCGTCCCACCGCTTACGGATAAGTGCGTCCCAAAGCTTTCTACTTTGACGAATGGTTACACAACGAAATCGACCTCCGTGAAGAAGGCGTACTTGGAATCCAGGTCGACTTTCTTGTTAATATTCTTTACGCTAGACTAAAAGACGAAGAAGAGTGTTTACAAAAACTAAAAGACATGAATGCAGAAAAGATATTCGTCCACAGTAGTGGTACTATAGGGGAGCGTGCTTAAACCACGTAGCTCCATTTTGGCCTCCTGTAAACATCTCCCCCCTCCCCCCACGTAGCACGACCTGGCTTTTGTCTCGACCCCTTTCCCCCTACCCCACGTAGCACGTAGCTGTTTTTCCTATTGATTCCAGAAGATATTTTTGACTGTTTTCTCTTGTCAGACTATTTTAAATTACACATGGGAGATAATTAAATGACGGAAATAAATATTTACATTCTGTTGAGTGTTCTGTACCTCATTTTAAAAGCTACGTGGCCTGGATCGGAAACTGCCCCCCCCCCCCCCCCACGCAGCCCAGCGTAGCTTTCCAGCCAACCTCTACTTCCCCAAGACCAAGCCACGTAGTTCATGGAAGATTCCTAACACATAGTAACATTACTATACCACACGCTGGCCTTGTTAGACATGTTAAAGTGTATGCCGTACCTTTTTAAGTTAGTACGGAAAGTTTACGAAAAGCTTTAGACAAATTCGGTACTATAATGAGTGTAGCCTCCAGCAAAAGGATCAGTAGTAAAAGATTTTTCGTTGACAATGGAATCAAAACAGTGAAAATAGAGCTTCAGTGCCATATCCCGTCTGATGTAAACACCGCGCGTTTCAAAGCACTTATTATCTTCGACCGACGGTCAGCCACGAACGCGTGCTGTTTGTAACTCAGATAGGCTGAGAGTACCATAAAAAAGACCAGTGCAGTTACTACTTGTGTGGTTGCCCAAAATTTAGTGGAGATATTCTAAAGGCAACGTGCGATTCCAATGATAGAAGCAGACATGTAGAACCAACCATCATCATGGAGCCACACGTTCCTGTGCCCACGACCATGGAAATACAAAATTTATCCAACTCAGAGTGAAGTCGAGAACAGGCAAAGAAGCAGCACAGGAAAGAATGAAAAAAGCATAGGACAACAACCCGTAATCACACAAAAACTGAAAAAAAGAGAGCCAGAAACATCACCAAACGCAAAAAGAATAACTAGAATGGATGTACGATTCGACAGTGAAAGAATTAACAGAAAAAATCAAAGAAACATCTGTCACGATTGAACGAAGAAATGGATACAGAAATACAGATACATACTTGGAAAAGGAAAAAAAAGAAAATCGAACTGCAAAGACAAAATAACTAAAGCCAACAAAAATACCGAAATTTTTAAGGCTGACAAAACAAGTGATACTGAAGGAGAGGACCTAAATGAGCAAGAGTCGCGTGTACTACCCATCAGAGCCACGAAATACGCGAGAAAGAAAAAAAAAAGCTTCACATACGAACAACCATGTACGTTCAACAATTCCTTCCAAATTTAAAAAAATAAAATAAAAAATAAAAACAAGAATTTTCTACTGCAATCAAAACAAAACTTGGAAATGTTTTAATGGGAATCAAGACAATAAGTGCGCTATTGTATCTAAAAATATAATATAAATGATAGACAGTAATGAAAACACGAACGATCAAACTTATTGCGTGACTACTTTAAATCTTAAATGGAATAAAGAGATCAGCCAAAGTGCAAAACCCTAAAGAATACCTATTGGCTGTGTCCATACACACAGACTCGCTGGAAGAAGATGCATTACATGCTGAAGGTTACAATGAGATCAAGAAACGTGGAGATGGTAACTGTTTTGGTACAGCAGTCCTAGCCGAAGAAGGAATTGAAATTAAGGACATAGAAATATAAGGAAACGGTAGAAGAATAGCCTGTACAATAGCGGGTATTCGGGTAACCAACATATGTGTCCCTTCGGAATATCAAAACAGAAACATCAGAAAAGCCTTTTACATAACAGAAATACTACAAGTTTTAACAACCTATTATAATAGTCATATAATAGCAGGAGACTTTAACAATGTCTTATCACTAAGGAACCAATTCCCAAATTATAATAAAAGCCAAGAGCTTGAATATTTAATAAACAATTTAAACTTACTAGATAATTGGGAAATAAAAAATGGTCAAAATCCTCGCTTTACAATCACCGAGTGCTCTGCAAGCAGAGTATACATAATACATGTTTCATCAGACATATCAAATAAAGTCACGTCTGTGGATATATGCCGTGTAGCCTTCTCAGGCCGTAGTGCATATCACTGTAAAATAAATCTACATCGCTAAAAAAACATTTAGAAATAGAGGACAGTGGAAATTAAATATCACCATTCCAAGGGATAACACCTGGTGTCAGTCCAAGAAGTAAAATAAATAAATATCATACAACGGTGCAACGGTGGTTGAAATGTGCAAAGCCTCGTCTTAGAAACACCTTAATAAATTTCATAGACAGCAGAAGCAATCGCAGAATAGTAAAAATAATTCATTTTCACGGCCTTAAGAGAATTGGAGGACGCGGGTTAAAATTATTGTCTGCCCACCCAGGTCTCGATTCTCCATGGTTTCCCTAGATCATTCGAATACCCGGATTTTGTCGTCAGAAGGCGCAGGTTCATTGTCCCCAATTTATTACCGCCCCTAATGACCTTAAGGGAAAAAAAACGATGGCAGTCGTTGTGGACTACATGCAGAAGTGAAAACTTAGAACTATGAATATCATACGCGAAACACGTCTTACTTATAGCTACTGATACACTAAATAATTCCGTGTATCGTAATGTAAGTCCTAAAGATTTGTTTTAAGGTATACGAATGCAAAGTCCCATTGAAATCGGATAAAAAATGTGTGTTTGTTTGAAGAATACTGGTTAAAAATATATATATTCATTTTTATATATTAGATACAAGTATAATCTATACTTTAACTGCGGTCCAAGCGCCGCACGTCATACTTATCAATACAGATATACTGGTAATACAGCATGTTGGTGATGCGAAGTCATAAGATTTAACCCATCCAAGAAGAGCCCAACGCGAATACGATACGTGTAACAGTTCATAGCATTTTGGTGACAGAACTCGGGAACTCATAGATTTACCCCCCCCCCTCCCCCAAACATTGCCTATCGCGCGTAAAGAAGTTTTCATTTCAGAAATGTAGGCCAATAGTTTGCTCCCTCGGTGTGCCCGGTGTTGTATACTATGTACAGACGCGCATTAAGGGTAGGTATTGCTCTGTGCGTTGAGCTGGACTGTCACTGTGAAGACGCTGAGTGTCAGGAGACCACTGCTCACTTCACTCGGTCTCAGGAGGAGGAACACAGGGTACCTCTCCGTTTCCTCCCTCGAGGTGGTCTCGCCTTCAACTGGTGTGCAGAATCGACGCAACGCGGTCGTGCGCTTTATACGGCGTATTCCCAGTGGCCGAGCGGACTCGTCTTCGTCAATCCCGGCGGTGATGTCACGATCTGGGGGTCGCCCCATCGATCACGCCCCATTCCGGCAATTGGCCGTGTCAGCTCGCCGGTGGTCCCGCCCCTGTGCATCTCCCATCACTTACGGCGCGGGCGGCGCCCTACGACCTCGCGCGCTTCATAGAGAACCTTCAAAGCACAATGTTCTTCCTGGGTAGATCAATTCTTAGGGAAGTCCACTAATTACGTGAGGTGAAATAGGGAGGGGGAGCCGGCTAAATCTCAACCAAGGGGGAGGGGGAAGGGTTCGACGGAAATTTCACGTGGCCTTTGAAATTCTTGAAGGACAGTCGAGCTAAAAAAAAAAGGCTCAAAAAAACTACGAGGTCAATTAGCAGGGTGGAGAGGGGGGTCGGTCCCGTTGAAATATCCCGTCATCTTAGGGGGGGGGGGGGGGGGGAAAGTCCGACCATATCTCACCAGAAAGGGGAGGGGGTCAGGAATTCCGGGAAAACACCTCACGTAATTAATGGAAGTCCCTGAGAGTTATGACATGCAGGGTAGTAAATACGGAGTCTGCAGGAAGTGCAGGTGTGCCATATGGCAGATAATACAGTCACAGTACCAAGACAGGTTACTACATGATGTCTTACAGTCGGTTTAAAACAACAGCTTGTCGTGAAGAGGAACGGGGTAGCTACTTTCTTAGACCAACACAGAATGAATGTCAAACACATACGATTTATTAGTTAGACAAGTATGATACTGTGGAGACAATTCCACAAAATTTAGATATCTCGAGTCTTTATTTTACAATAAAATTTGCGTAGGACACTTTTGGAAAGATGTAAGTCTGAAAGTCTTAGACCTGTTGTAGAGGTTTGTGGTATAATAATGGGTTTGGTTGGTTATTTTGGATATGCTTTACCATTACCTCTTCCCTCTTATCCTATTATTAATTTTAACAATTTTCGTTAATATTACCATTTTAGTAATTTGATTACTTGGTTTTATGATGGGAAGAGAGTGATAAATGATATTCTATCATTTCATTATTATTATTAATAATAATAATCATTATTTATTATCAATAAATTCATAACCTGACACAATTTATTCAATTAACTCGAGAGGCATAAAAACTGAGGTGTATTCACGATTACCTAAATACAGAAATAATCCGTGATTTGACAAAAGCAACACCGAGTCTTACATTTTGAGCCATAGAACGTTGATAATAAACAATCATGATAATTTCATATGAAATTCAAGCAGGATGTTATTATAAGTAAGCTAAGAGAAGAATCTAATGAAATAATACGATTTAAACCTCAAAGAAACGAATGTCTTCTCTTTAATTTAACATGTGTGCCATTTAATTTTCGGCTTGAACAAAATACTAGTTTTTGATCTATATGAAAATTAGACAGACAAAATTATAACGTTACATTGAATTATACAACCAGCTGTGATACAAAGTCAAGAACACAATATTTTACTTTAAAGAATACAAAATTTATAGATACTTAACAAGTTCACTGTGTACCACATGACTCTGATTTTTCATAAATGGTATTAGCCTTACAGTATACGAGCAATGACCATGTATTTACATTCGACGTGTACTCATTACCGTTTTTACTAATAAAATTAGTTAATAAGACCCTAAGAATTTTCAAACTAGTTTCAAGACATTCAGGATCTAGCATTTACATCTCAGCATAAAGAAACAGAAAGAGCTAAACCATTCTGGACTTTATTCTCATATTCATTTTGTCGAACCAATTTAATCCATAATTGTATAAACTGTGACCAATAGTGTGCTCACTAGTGCCTTCGCCCTTTTCAGCTTTTCGAAACCTCAACTGTGGAGTATATAGTTTTCCTCGCTAACTTAAACAATTATGTTGAAATTTTGGGGATTCATCTGTGAAAGGCAAAGAGGAAAAAAAAGTTTCTTTGGGTGTTTTGGTGTTTTAAGGATCATACCCCACTTATAGATACTTTCATACGCCTTTGTCACTGCAGTCGGAGGAAAATTTACTTTCGCACTCCGAATAGAGAGACACGAAGAACTCGCACTGCGCTGATGTTAGTTGCTGGTTGTGGGGTGACAGTAAGTGGTTGTGTGGAGTTGCAGTAACGTGGCTATCTTACTTTGTTTTGTTTCTGACTCGTCACGGAATAGCCAGCGGACTACAAAGCTCGGGTATAGCCATTGCGTTTACTGAAGATAGTTTTTCTATCGTTTGTGAGGCTATTGTTTCAATTGTCAGTATGGCGTGAACAACAATATACGGGGGATACACATATTGTTGCTTTGGATGAGGCGGTGAAGAACTAATCGGTTGGAGCAGGGGCGGATCCAGGATTTTGGTTTGGGGGGGGGGGCTTGGCTTAAGTGAATTTTGGTTCAGAGGGCTTGCGTTCAGTGGATTTTGGTTTTGGGGGGGGAGGCTTGAGTCGGAAAAAAGGTAGTATTTATAGCCTCCTCGGCCACAAATCCGTAGAGCTAAAAATAAAAAGGTCTCAAAACTACAATGTCAGGGGTGGACCTAGATACGCTAGGGGGCTCAAGCCCCCCCCCCCCCCCCCCCCCTGGATCCGCCCCTGGGTTGGCGGCTGAACAATCTGTTTCGAAGGGGAGGGAAGCTGGCTAAGCGGTGAACAGTGTCTGAAGGGGTGCGTGGTGGAATGCCTAAGATATTACGGAGAGATCTTCTTTCAGTTGGGACCAGTTTGTTGAAGTTGGGTGCTAAGACGATGGGTGTGATTGGGCGGCGTATTCTAAAAGAGAACGCATGGAGGTTTTGTCGTATGGATTAGCGTTGAACGGAAGGGGCAGACATCTTTCGTCGGAGCAGCTTGATTAGATTTAGTCTTGATAAGAGTTTTAGTCTGGGATGGTGAATGTGTTGGCCGAAATTCAGAGTTTTGTCAAGGTGGACTACAAGGTATTTATCACTGGGACTGAAGCGAAGGGGTGTGTTCCAAATTTTGAGTTATATCTTGTTTTCACTTTGGGCAAATGTTGAGCTTTGTGTTTGTATTGGACTGTGGTTTCGTCGGATTCGGTTTGATGCTCCATTTCTGGAAGTAGGATTGGAGGGTGTTGAGGAATCTTGTTGCTTTGTTATTGATATACGTAGTGTTTTTATGTGAGATCCAGTAGGCTATGTCATCGGCGTAGAGTGCTATTGCTTCGGATGTGGGTGGAGGAGTTGGGATGTTGGAGTTGTATAGGGAGAACAGGAGAGGAGAGAGCACAGCACCTGCGGCGAGAAGGGTGGTGAAAGGGTATTTCCTACTTTGACGAACATGAGCAGTTGGTAAGGAAGCTATGGATAAACGGAGGGAGTGGGTAGTAGAGGCTCTATCAGTCTCCTAAGGGCTAAGGGATTGTTGTCAGAAGTACTTGCCGTCTTGGCATTGCCTTCTTTTATTTGATGTTTCCACGTGTTTTGTTTTACTTTTATATTTTTCATTTCTGTTGAGCCTTTTTTTATTTTTTTTATATATGTGTACTTAATTTAACAGTGTAAGTGCTTTCCTTTTGCACTGTATTTGTGGTTTTCTCACTAGTTTTCTTCTGCCAGCAGCTGGAGTGGTGTTGTATGTGAACCCTTGTGTATGTCATACTGTGCTAGAGAGCGAATAAGGTGGTTGTCGTTCTCCTCAGTTTTTTGGTAAAAGTGTCTTGCTATTTTTTTTATACCTATCCCGAAGTCTCGGGATCCCTGCTGTCTCGTGGATGATGTCTGTCGGGAATCTCATTGGCAGATGGAGTGCTCTCTTCAGCGCCTTGTTTTGCATTCTCTGCAGTTTCTCAATATGCGTTTTTGCGCAATAACCCCACACAGGGGATTCATATTCCATAACCGGGCGCCCCAGTGCTTGATATAATTGGAGGCCGCATCTGGGTGGTAGTGTGCTACTGTAATTCAACACTGGATAAAGTTGCCCCTGTCGTTGAAGAACTCTGCGCTTGACGTCTTCGAAGTGCGGCTTCCATGTTAGTTTCGTATCTAGGGTCACCCCAAGATACTTTGCCGTGGCCACCAAGGGGATTCTCTCCCCGAAGAGCCTCAGCATCGGTCGTGGTGACTTACGCCTCCGCATCAACATGATGGCCTGGCTCTTTGATGCGTTGATCTTAATTCTCCACTTGGTGGCCCACTCCTCGACTCCTCGATGTCTTTCAGCACTGCTCGGAGGCGACGTCCCACGAGGATGAGGAAATGGGGGAGGGAAGCCATGGTGGTGGAGGGGAATAGCACTATGGATATAATGCGGAACTAGGAAGGGATGGGATGCAAAAGCTAGATTTGCTACAGTCACTGTTTCCATAGAACACACTCAGCGAGAATGCGATAAAGGAAAGTCTTTAGAGTGATTGGAAGGGAAGAGGAAGGTGAAGATAATGTCGAATTTATATTACGCGTACACTGACACCCATGAATGGATGTTAATTGGACTGTGTTAGTAGTAGTATGTGAAGAGATAACTTTGAGTAGAATTTAATTAAAAACAGAACAGCGTGTTGAAATAGGTAAGAAAGTCAGAAACTGGAGAAAATTATCTATGTAATTTCAAATACTCTAACACAAAGAGAGAAAGAATTTAAAGCGAAGGTTCAGAGAAGTTGTGTAGATAAATTGTCGCCGAAGTATAATCTCAAATAATAATAATAATATTTAAAAAAGAAATAGAAATTACCGGACTTCGCCATTGTAAGGAACGATTTTCCAATTCTTGAAACATTTCTCGAAGGATTACATTGAAATAGCTATCTGTGTAAACGTGGATGCAGGGCCGGCGCTAGGAATTTAGAGCCCGGGGTAAAATGGGCGACCTTTTTTTTAGCTCTACAAACTGGCCGACGACAAAGGGTGGATTCTTGGCTTCATGGCCTGAGGGCCCCTCGAATCGGTATTCGGGGCCCCCCATCACCCGGTGGGCCCGGGTACTTTTGACCCGCTACAGTTTCCGCGTAAAGCAGTGCGAAGCGAGGTGCGTAGAGTCGCGGTGAAGCGTATTCAGGTAATCGTGAATACACCGCAGACGTTCCGACGACTCAGTCACGGAAACTGCGACTAGCGCCTGCTACGCCGCCTGCATGCAGGGCCCGCTGGACTGCCGCCATCTTATTGCACTGGCGAAGAGCTCTCTTCTTGCATAACCACTGGCTTAAGTTTGAATCCCAACAGAAACTCGTTTTTATCTGAATCCTTTATTTATAGAAGCATTATGTACCCGTAACAGAGAATACCGCAACAAGCAACAAGTGGAACTCCTGGTAGGTAAGGAACGCCTCGTTCCCCAGCCAGGGGCCGCCGGCTGCTCGTCCTGGGTCCTACTCCATCCTTAGTCAGTGCTCAACATATATTTTCCGGCCCATTTCGGATTTTTTAGAACCTTCGGGCTTTTCACACTGTACATCTGCTGGATGGCAATTGCAATATTCATGCCTGACAGATCTGAGTAAAATGTTTACATCATGTGTACTCACTTCATATGATTTTTATTATATTTAAGGTAATCGCGTGAGGCGCTGTTGGCCGGGAGATCCCGCAGGATTGTCCGGCCGCCGCGTGACAGAGTTTCGATTAGCCGCGCATGCGCCTCTGTCATGGCTGCCCTAACCCGATGATCCTACAGGGGAAAGGGGACCTACAGCTTTGCGTGGAATCCGAACCACGGGGCGTCCTAGCGTGCTTCACATGAGCAAAGCAAAGCTCTGCCAGAGGTGAAAGTTATATTTAGGGCTCGTAAACATTTCTGCCCAAACCGGGTTTGGAACCAAGAACCTTCTGTTCCGCAGTCATTCGCCTTAATTAACTGAGCCACCAAACCGCACGGATTTGATTATAATTTTAATTATGTCACCATAAATATTTGTGTATTCCGGGTAAGCGGTTGTTTTCAAAAACTCTGAAAACACAAGTTGTCAGACATTAGTTTTTGAAGACAGTTTAATGTCGTACACTCGATCTAATATCTCCTTGTAATATGTAAAGTGGGACAGCTGAGGAATTGAGAAAAAAAAACCGCAGGGAAATTAGTATCAATTTTGCATCGTTCGAGATTCAAGCAAAAAAAAAAAAAAAAAAAAAAAAAAAAAAAAAAAAAAAAAAAAAAAAAAAAAAAATCCTTACTATTAGAATTTTGATGGAATTTCGAGCAATATGCAGTTCTTATTTCCTAGAGTAAAATAAAATGAATTTTATATCCGTACAAAGACCAAAATTCTAAAAATTAATATAAAAGTAAAATTGGAGGTTTCCTCGGCGTTGTATAAAGATTTTTTTCTCAGATCTTACACAAACGGACTGAGTCGGTTGGTTAGCCGTGAAAATTTATCGAAGACAAACTCTGTTGGTTTTCGCAGTTGAAATGTTCGACGCAGCTTCAGCGCACGAGTTTGCTCCCACCACTCCATCTGAATATCTCTGACATGAAGACTGAAGTCAGGTCAGATGTAGGAATCTCATAGCATGCTTGGCGAATGAGTGTTCAGTGTATTAGTAACTCGAGTCAGATAAATCAATGATCAGGCTGACATGTAAACATTCCTTGTTCTTACTTACCATCAGTAAAGCGAATGTTAGACGAGAAGGCTAGCTAGATGATACCGACCGCTTACTTACTTTCTGCAACGGTATCTCGAATCGAGGTCCCAGCCAAAATTATCTATGTTTTTCCACTACTTGCTACCCTGATATTTTCTTGAATGCCATCCAACCATCTTGTAGCCTTCATAATCACCTTGTAAAACGCTATCATTACCGTATACTTAGATCGAGCGTGGTGGGTAGGCGGTTAACGCTCGGCATTCGATTCGGGACGACACCGGTTCGAATCCCCATCAAGGCATGCAGGTTTGGGTTTTCCAAAATTTGCCCAAATTACTCCAGGCGAATGCCGGCATGCTTCCTTCAAAAAGGCCATGACCAAATTCCGTCCCGTTCCTAGTCCCCAGTCCCATTCCGCCTCTAATGATCTTGACGTCAACGAGGCGCAAAACCAAAAGTAAAAAAAACATACATATATATATCGTCCCCCTATCACTGCAGCTTCTCTAAAAGGAGACAGACACAACCTCCTTTTTCTCCATTCGTCCCACTCTAATCCCTGTCTCAGAGTTCATTTCTAAAGTAGCATTGCTGTATGCTTGCACAGCACAGAACCATACGCTACTGCCGTCGTATTATCGTTTCGTATGTCCTGAGTTTCGATGCTTTTAACAACATTTTGCTGTGTCTTTTCCTTGACGGTTCCCTTTGCCAAAATCTGCTAAAGAGGCGTCCATTAATTACGTGGGGTGTTTATTCTTAAATTTGGACCACCTCATAAGATGTGGTGGGCCCCCACTCACACCAGATTTACCTTATATTTTTAAATAATTACATTTGATAAATTCATGTATATTGTTCTATGCCACTTAACACCTATGCATTAACACTGATGTCTTCTGTGTACCACATATTTCTGTGAAATAAGAAAAATGATGTAGATAGTTTACATGAGATTTTTATTTACCACCCTCCCTTTAAATGAGGTTTGCTGACAAGTTGCTGCCCCCCCCCCCGTAATTAATGGACTTGTCCTTACTAATTTTTCTCGCCGCCACCGAGGCCAATCCGACGCGATCTCCAAATTTTCGGTGTCGGAGAGTGAACCTTGAGATCGCAAAACAGCTTCATTGACTGTAGTTCCAGAGCTGTGGGCTAGAATCTCGTATTGCAGGACGGCCCGTGGTTCAGATTTTAAGTTAAACTGCAGCTCCAGCCACGACAGATATGGAAACCGATGAAACTTTTGTCAGTATGTCGAAACGTAATACTTTTCTGCGACATATCTGATGACTGTGGACATCGCTGACGTTAGAGTCCAGGTGAGGTGGTTGGAGTCAGCGTGTCAGCCATCCCGTAGTCACCCAAGCCCTCACATGCCAAGCGCAACAGAGCCGCCTTTCCAGTCCTCACTTCATTTTTTTGTCGACGTCGAGGCCATTAGAGGCGGGATGAGACTCGGGACAATGAACGGGAAGGAATTCTGCTATGGCCTTTTTGAAGAAAGCATTCCGGTATTTGCCTGGAGTGATTTGGGGAAACCATGGAAAACCCAAATCTGGATGCCCCGACGGGGATTAGAACCGCCGCACAGTGGTTCTGGATTAGATTATAGTGGAAATTCGACCTTAGTCATAATATCGATCCAAAAAAATTGTTTTAGATAGAATTTGTTGTGCTGATCAAAAATTGTTATGTTCAATTTTTGATAAAAATAAGTCCTTCACACTTAAAATAAAAAAAAATGTATGGGTGGAAATCTATTTTTTTTTCACGGCCTGTCACATTACAGTTGGCTTGTCCTCTTCAGTAATTAACTTATTTTAATTATTATATTTATTCTATGCTAAGTATCGAATGCTATGTGCATCGGTGACTTGCCAGACCATCAGTCAATTAGTCGATCAGAGAGAGTGTTAAGTCTGGCAAAGAACGTCGTTTGGTATCATGCCTCTGGGTTTTGTTGTAGCTCGGTGTCAGTCGTGGCCGAAAATATTAACAAGTGATTTGTATTGAAGTGTACAGCTCCCCGTGAGTTACTACGGGCTACCGCGTCGGGAAAACATTTCACTGACAGAAGGAAACTACGATGTTACGTGGTGGAGTGTTAGTGAACTGTGTTGGTATGAGCAGCTACGTGAAAGTGATTGAATGAGTTGTTTTTCACTCTTAAGAACTTGCATCTTCGGATTATGTAGTCACTACCAGTAATTTTACTTGTATGTACTTTAATTATTTTTCCATTGGTGGCCGGGTACATTTGAACTGTGAATAAATCTTTGGCTTGTGTTCTGCATATACGTGGAGTTATTTGAAGAAACTTTTCGTTATATATCTATTGATTTGTACCCTAGCCAGCCAATGGTGGCGGCCGAGATTAATTAATTAACGAAGTCTGATCGTCCTTCCATTAGGTGGTCAAAAAAATAAACTTTAAAAGGGACTACTTCGTCAGTTGGAAGGAAGAACTATTATCAATCCCGGTACTTTCAATATCAAAGTGTCAAAGTCAAGCCTTATGCAATCATAAGTACCTATCCTACTTAATATTACAACATAAAAATTTCTTGCGTATCCTTGCCGCTTTTAGTACAGAGCGCAAGTGAATTTCATAGTTAAAATATAGTGGACATTGGAACAAAAATCATAATATGGATAATCAAAAAATTGAACATGACGATTTTTGATCAGCACAGCAAATTCTACCTAAAGCAATTTTTTTGGATCGATATTATGACTTAAGTTCGAGTGTTCGCTATATTTTATCCCCGTAATTCACTTGCGCCCTGTTGTCAAAGCGGCAAGGATACGCAAGAAATTTTTATGTTGTAATATTAAGTAGGATAGGTACTTATGATTGCATAAGGTTTGACTTTGACACTTTGATACAGGGCTGTGAAAAAAAAAAATAGATTTCCACAAATACATTTTTTTAAATTTATTTATTTTAAGAGTGAAGGACTCATTTTTATCAAAAATTGAACATAACAATTTTTTATCAGCACAGTAAATGCTACCCAAAGCAATTTTTTTTGGATCGATATTATAACGTAAGGTCGAATGTCCACTATATTCCAATTCTGAACCACTGTGCGCAGTCCTCCCAGAGTGTTAACCACTCACCCACCACGCTCGGTCCTCACTTCGTGCTCCCTCATACACAGCACATCACATATATCAACAGTTACAGTTCATAAAATATTCATCCTACCTCTTACTTAATTGCTTCGAATCACTTCTATGGTCGTTTGCTATTATGTTGTTGGTCGCTACTGATGCTCCATTAATGGCCACGTCCTCCCTCCACATTGTGTTCCATGCAAATATCAAATGAGTGACTGGCTCGTATTTGTATAGTCTCTTCTTCGTTCCCCAACGATTCTGTCTTTCAATTCCGTTGTGAGAACGGAGGCTTTCACGGCGTGACGACGGTTCGCGGGTTCTTCGCCGTGTGCTGTTGAAGGATGTTATAAAGTGCAGCTCTGGTGCTCACTGTATAACACCAAACTTTAATTTGGTGGCAGAGCCAGCCGCCGAAAGCTCGTTGTTGTTTTTCTTCAACTCCAAACGGCGAAGAACCCGCGAATACTTCATATTTTCCATTCCGTTATTAATTCTGATAATTTTGTCCATTTTTCATCTTTTATTCTGTCAACACATCCCTAGAAATTTTCGTTTTTGATAACTTATTACTATCATTATCAGCCAGTTCAATCATTTTCTGATGTGGCCTCTTAAAGTCATGATTTTTTTTAGATCTAGCTTGAGCAGTTTCCTCCAGGTCGCACGATCTTGGGAGATCCTCTGCCAGTTAACTCCGACAACCCTGCGTATGTCCTTGTCCCATTGGTTTTTTTTTTATTATTTACTGCTTTACGTCTCTCTAACAGCGAGGTCATTAGAGACGGGAAAGGATGGGGGGCAAGGAATAGGAAATCGGCCATGGCCTTTTGAAGGAAGCATCCCGGCATTTGCCTGGAGTGATTTGGGAAACCATGGAAAGCCCAAATCTGGATGCCCTGACGGGGATTCGAACCGCCGTCCTCCCGGATGCGAGGCCAGAACGCTAGCCGTTACACCACCACGCTCGGTGTCCCATTGGTCTGGTGGTCTTCCTCTCGGTCTGTGGTGATCTCTTGGGCTCCATTCTAGCACTGTTTTTGTCCGCCTCTGCTCTTTTCTCTGCGCATTATGGCCGGCCGATTACCACTTCAAGGTGGCTGTCTTCTCTAAGATGTCTGTGACCTTTGTAACTGACCTAATGTCAGTTGCTCTTTTCTTGTCTTTTCTCGTTTAGCCTAGCATTGAACTCTCCATAGCTCTTTGGGCAGTCCTTAGTTTACCTTTTGTAAAATCACTTACAGTACAGGTCTCGCAGTCGTATGTCAGGACAGGAAGAATGCTCTGGTCTTAGACTATTTGCTTTAGATTTGTGGGCATTTTAGATTTCAGGATAATAGAATGCCTCCCAAATGCTTACCATCCCAGCATGATCGCGGAAAATTTATTACTATACCTTTGATTAATTCATTTAATGCTTTGCGGATTTAGCTGGAGGACTCTGCAGTCGGTTTAAGGTTGCTGACGGCTAATGTAAACAACCTCCGCTTCGCTCTTGCTTGATTTGTGGAGACCACGTGAAAGCGGAGTGAGTGTGTCTGCGAGTGAGTTGGGGCCGAGCCATCACGTGGTCCTGGTTGTGAGATGAGCTGTCTAGCGCTGGGAGCGCCGCACAATAAAACCTGCTCACTATGTGGCGCCGCGCCGCACATGAATATGTATGCGCCGTTCGCGCTGCCAATAGCGTTCTGCAAACATAATACCCCCGGCATTCCATCTCGATCCGCCTCCACACAAACAGTGCCGGCGACTCTCCTTTTGAAGGACAGAATAAGCGCGAAACATTAGCAGTCGTTTCAGAGGCGTATAAATCTTTGCCTTGCTTCTGCAGTCGCCGCGTCTGGGTTGGTAGCGGGAGTTGAAACTAATATGGCTCTTCATCTGTCAGTGTTCTGTAGCTAACAAACGCAACGTGTGTGACATTCCAGGCGTACGCGGTTCCCAAGGACCATGTTACCGTTCATAAGAAATCGACGGGAATCTTTACTGTGTTATTTTCACGGTGCGACCATAGTACAGTAACTAATCATAAATTTCATTGTATATACAGATGTGTGTGTGCGTGTTGTTCTTTTCAGCGCGAAAAATGGAAAAGGGGGAAAATCGTTATTGGCGTATTGACATCTACTCTCCCGACCATTCAGTATAAAGAGTGTTATATGCCCTGATTATGCAATGGAGAGCGGTTTGGCATTTAACCCGGGCCTACAGTACACGATCTTGTGTTTAGGAACTGTGCCCCAACATCTCTCTTATCTGCAAGTGTCAGATGGGAAAATTTTCTTGATGGAACGAGCTGAAGTCACGAGGCGGGTTTCATACGAGTATCACCTTTTTGCCGTATCTGCTGCGTCTACAAAGGTGACCTGTTAGAAAGTTGCAGTTACTTAAAAGAGTGTAGTGGTTCCGATTTGTTCTGTCCGATTAGTTTTTAACTCATGACGGAGGAGAGCTGTAAAGTGACGAGAAACTCTCTACCCGTATATATTCGTTACTAAAGCAATCCGTACCCGTTACTTTCGAATCGTTACTTTAGATACAATCGAACAGTAGCATGAAGAATTGCGCCAAGTCGCGTCGCTATCGTATCGTCTCGTAACTCGTTACCTCTGATACAATGGAACACTAGCATGAAGCATCGCATCGAGTCGCGCCGCATACGGGACGACTTCGTTCGCACTCACTACTTGATAAAGTTTAAGTAAATTGTTTATTTGGTAAAATAAGTTTAGTTAAGTTGTTCATTGGATAAAGTGATTAGCACATAGATCTTACGGAAAACCTCTGAATGTACACTAGATTTACTGTAATGAATATTATATACGAAAGAATAATCTAATTTCAATACAAACACCAGTTTGCATACAAAAAAAATAAAGACCTGACCTTTCACCAACTGTGACATATGGAGTGACAATAAATAATGACGGTTATTTTTCTAAAGTAGCATACTCAAAACCCTGCATAGTGAGTTGGTACTTTTCAAAATGTTCAATTGTTCAATCATTAAAGTAAATTTAGGTATATTGTTCGTTCCTTTGATTTACTGCACTGAATATTACATACTGCAGAATATTACGTAATATCACAATCGCAGCACACTTAAATCAACTAATTTCAAAACAAACATCTGCTCATTCAATCGCTGGGCTAACCGTTCCAGCTCCCGCATGGCGCATGATACGTCGTGATGCGAGTAACGAAATGAATTTGTGAGTAAGGATTCGGTACTTCGAGTCAGGCGACGAACCCGTTACTCAGTAACGAATACATACGGTCTGCTACAGCTCTATGACGGAGCGTGAGTATCTGTGAACACGGTAGCTGTTCTTCGTATACCACGAGTCAATTTGTTTGTGTAATTTTTAAGCGAAAACTGAGTACCATCACTACATACCACTAGCTTATTACGCAATCTAAAAAAAAAATAGTCATACCGGGACTTGTGTATCTCACGGAGTTTAGTTTGGCGGCGCACTCAGATCTACTGGCAACACAGGAAGAGAGACACTTGGAACGTTATTTTGGGGCAAAAGGGTGAATGTGGATATCGCAATGGTCTGCTAATTCAGGTTTCACGAATCTCTGGCGTTGATAGCCCGCTGACCGAATTCAATCGAGGGCATCGGTGTTTCGTTTGGAATTGTGACTTTCCAGGCGTACCACTACCAACGCTGGGACTCTTGCGACTACTTTGCGTGGCAGTCGAAAACGTGCGCTTTCGCCAGTCCAGCTGCTTACGTCGGTCCCTGGCTAACTCTGCAATCCAAACGGGAAAGACCATAGTGTTGCCTGCAATGCGGGTCGGAAGAACAACTTCCTAACCAATCTTGCTTTGTGAAGTGCACAGTACTGCGGTTAGTTTTGCCCTCGTATCGCTTCAAGAACGAGCTCAGCGTCGCACGTGAACAGTTGTGTTCATCCCAGTCCAACGTCTCGCTCGACCACGGCATTACTGTCACATAATTCATACACACAAACAGTTTGAATGTCTTGAAATATATTTTTTGCGATAGTAATGTACACGTATTTTTTTTTTCAAGTATCTTAGTGACTACCTTATCCAAGACATTGCCACTCGTGCCCCTTGAAGCAAACTCACGTATCTCTGGGGTTACTCTATCATTACGTTGGCACCACTGCTGTAAAAGATTCGTGGTTGAAACTTTACATCAAACTGTGGGTCCAGCGACGATAGACCGAAAATCTGTCTTGAGACTAAACAACATTACTTTATTACCAGTTCGGTCGAAGAGTTCGTTGCAATATTTCATCTACTTTTATATCGATACAACTCTACATCTGAATATTCGCATCATGACGTCCTTCATATATTCTAACCTTTGTTCTGCTCTACACAGTGTCTTTACTATATCCTCCACTAAGAAATAAGCCAAATCCTCTCCTTTGTATCAGATTTTTCCATTAACTTCTTTCCTCGCCCATCGTTTCCAAAACACGTTCATTCTGTACTTTATTCCACCACTTAATTTTCAGCATCATTTTAAAGGATCACATTCCAAATGTTTTACTTTTCTTCCTTCCCTTAGTTCCTGAAATCCGAGCTTCACCTTCTCAAAATGCTCTGCTCCATAATTTTATATTTGGCTTTACACCTCGTTGACGTTGAGGTCATTAGAGACAGGATAGGACTGGGAACAGGGAACGAGAAGGAGTTCGGCCATGGCCTTTTGAAGGAAGCATCCCGGCACTTGCCTGGAATGATTTAGGGAAACCATGGAAAACCCAAATCTGGATGCTCGGACGGGGATTCGAACTGGCGTCCTCCCGAATGCGAGGCCGGACGGTTAACCACTCACCCACCACGCTCGGTGATCATACTTTTCTAAAGTTATTTAATGCTCTTCCGTTTTTGACGTCATTCTTACTTCCTTGATCAGTTGTAATTTTAGTAGTTAACAAACAGAAGTCTCTTCGTTCTCAAATTACACCTGATCCTAATTTTCTATATTTAATATACTTATTCTGTAATCGTTTCATTACTTGCTTTATATTTAGTACAAATTTTTCTCCCAGTATTTGCTTCCTGCCATTCAGTAATTTATCAGTATCCTCAGTATTTTCTACTAAACTGATAGTGTCATCTGCAAATTCCGTGGTAGTGAGAAAATTCATTAGCTACCAAAATTATGAAGGCGATTGGAGGTACTGAGGAAGCAGTTTCCTGGCAGGCATGTGTTACAGACACCGTTATGGACGCGAAGGAATATAGTATGGAGACTGTCGGACAGCGGGCGGGGACTACTTTAGAAAGCGGCAGAGTACAGAGCAGTTCTCTGGAGACGGGGAAAGCTGGCTGGAGCGGCGAGTATTTCAGCCGTCGGCCTGTCCCAGGCATTGTTCCCAATTAATATTGATGACCATCGACACGGAGTACCGGCCGAGGAAATGTAATTGGGACTAATACGGGCGGCAGACTCAAGGTGAGCAGACGCCCTGTCCGACGCAATTTAAAAGCCGCTTCGTTTGCTCGTGGCAACACGACAAGACAACGCGGTGAGGCCCGGCGCGCCATGCCTTCAACACTTCACCGCAGTCGTGATAAGTTCTGCTTGATCTGCACGGTCACGTGTTCTGTGAACTGTCTACTCGCTGCGTTCACTTCATGCAATAAGTGCCACATGACGTCAATGCAAAATAGACGGAATATATACTACATAACTTTGAGTATATTCTTCTGCCACGTGGTATGGAGTCTAGAGAAATTCCTCCGCTTGAGATATGATACCTGCAACTTTCCTTGCTTAAGTGAGAAGAAATCAAGTTTATATTTCAGTGTTGCCACTAGCTTTAGAAATACAGAAAAGCTCGCCACTTCCTAAAATTCACTAACATCAGACACCTTCGACCTCCAACGCTTGGAGCCGCACGAAAGCATGTTTAGAATAACAAGCGATCATAAACAAATGCAGGAAAAGCTTTCTCAGAACATCACGGGAACTAATTGGGTCACCTGAAAAGGCAAGAGTACAGTTGTGGAAAATGAAAGTCCCTAACATCTCAGGACCACTGACAGTTGCAGAGCGCTTGCCACCTGGTCACACAGAGGACTGGAACGTCTGACGGTCGATTGCGAACAGGAGTGGGCAGGTCTAAGGAAAACCTAATGAGATGGGGTTATACTGATGCTACCAGTATTAAGTGCGAATGTGGTCAGGACCAAACTATGAATCATATGCTCGAGTGCCCTATGTGCCCATCATCCTGCAACAACGAAGACCTGTTTCAAGCAACACACAATCCAATCGAGGTTGCGAAGTACTGGGCTAAGTGTGTTTAGGGTTGTTGATTTGCACAATGTATTTAACTGTGTATTTTGATACGACAATAATAATAACTAGTGATCGCCCAGCGGTCGAAATTCGACCGTAATTCATTAAGTTGTTTAGTTTCTTTCATGAAAGAGTAATAATCTAGTAATTCTTTGAATTACCTATAAAATTAAAACGATACACTCCAAGCGTGACTGTATGCTATATTTGAGCTTCTAATCTAACCATAACAAATGATGAAATGTATTTATCGATGGTTCATTTATATTTAAAATATTCATTTTGACTTAAGGCCGGAAAACTGCTTTAGCTTTATGAAACATGAAGTAAATGCAGTTCTTTCACCGGAAGTGATTTCTGAATCGAAATGTTTTTCATTGAGAAACCTGAATTGTAAATTCGAAACTGTAAAAATTTCGTGGAATGACATTCAGTGCTCATTTAAATGTATCTATCAAAATAATTTTGTGTGTTCGCTATTTAAATTTGGTCTATTATCATTTTGAATTTCAAGCAAATAAGTATTCACTCTCTAACGAAATTACTGAAATTAAAAAATCAAAAGACACTTAACCAAAGTTTAACATTTTAAATAATCAAATGACCTCATAGTATATGGCAGAATCGCTACATTCCCTTTCGAAGTATTCCTTTTATAACTTCAAAGATTAATCTCTACTTTATCCGAGTCTTTCGTTTTACCAAAGACCACAGAGTGTCTCAATGCGGGGAATTCACGTAAGAACGTTGGCACCGATCCTATTTCACGCACACACCCATGTTCCATAATTATTTTTTATTTGAATAATCTATTTCTAACATGTATTAACTATGCTTATTATAATTTTTTCTTTACTGCTGACTATGATCAGACATCGGCAGATTCGCTAACCACTAAAAAAAATGTAAGCAACGAATTTTTTATTTAATTTGATCCACAGATTTTAGCTTTCTGCACTTCTTCTCCATATAAACATTAACTATGCCAAATCTTACACTTTTCAGTGCGCGATGCATTTCTTTAAGTTCCTCCGTTTGTGCACAGCACTTATTCTTAAAAATGGATCCGAAATTTTCGCTTAGCACATTAATATATAGGTTTGTAAAATATATTATATATAATTTTAGCTTTCTGTATTTCTTTAAGTTCCTCCGTTCGCCCAATATTCTGGCCACTAGCAGCGCTATCTACCAGCCCTCGAAATGTAGCTCCTTGCTTCTATATAAGTTCAGAGATTAATCTCGACTGTTTTGTTTCATCAAAGACCACAAAGTACGCCATCTATCAGCTAAACGTCGAAATGTTGCTTCTTGCTTCTATATAATTTCAGAGATTAATCTCGACTGTTTTGTTTCACCAAAGACCACACATCTATCAGCTAAAAATTTTAGCTTTCTTTATTTCTTTAAGTTCCTCAGTTTGCCCAATATTCTGGCCGCTAGCTGGCTATCTACCAGCTGTCAGATGAAGCAACACCCAGAACTGGTGGCATCTGAGCGAACTACGTAGGTGAGCGAGTGTTTTATTTAATTTAATTTAATGTATTTGTAACGCATATTATACATAGATTTAGCATCCTGCACTTCTTCTCCATATAAACTTTAACTATGCCAAATCTCGCACTTTTCCGTGCGCGCAATATTCTTAAAAATGTATCATAAGTTTTTGCTTAGCGTATTAATATATTGGTAATAAACAAAACACTGGTGTGTGTCATTTCCATTCAGAACTCCGGGGTCTACAACTCCGCGACGATGTAACAAATTAAAAGATTCCTAGCCAGGTTATAGAGATAGTACCCTTCTAGATGCAACTTTTTCAAACAAAGATGTTATGCTGAAGATATTCCAACAGAAATCAACAAAATATTACCAACCCCTTGATATTTACTTCTTTCGGCAATAAAAGCTCTATATCAAAGGATTACTGATTTTCTAAGATTACAATGCGCCAAACCACAAGTGAAGATACATAATCGTTATTTCATCATGAAACTTCATTTTGTGATTTACAATCAATTTGTTGCACCTGCTTATAAGCCTATGTCGCAATATGGTTGGTGAAAGCCAGGTTATGACATTGACATACCAACATTATCATTTGAAAATGTAATTAGTGTGGCTTTTGATATTGGACTGCGTAAATGCCAAAGTTATTCGAAATGTGTTAACGTGGCTTTAGTGAGGTGTGCGCATTGTTCTCTTCTACTTTGTTTAAACCACTTCAACGAAATCCCGCATCTGCTCTTCGAGGATTAATATAAGTACTATCAGGTGTGTGATACTGCTGTATACGCATGTTTTGCGCTATATTAAGTAGTTTAAGCACAGAGTTTTTGGCACTGTTGTAATACCATGACGTCATTGATTTATGCATAATTTTCTTCATATGGTATTGATATCTTGTTACTTTGTTTGTCTCTATTACTTGAGGTATACTGCAACGTTCTGCATAGAAATGACACGCACCACTGTTTTGTTTATGATCGCTTGTTATTCTCTGCATGTTTTCGTGCGGTTCCGAGCGTTCGAGGTCAGTGGTGTCCCTTGTAAGTAGCAGTTATTGAAACAGCTGGTCAGTGAAGGTCATGTCCACGTGCTGGGCAAATGTTCAATATCCGATATTTGACGGAAGGGTGGCGATAGTGCGGGTATACGCTGCTGATGGTGATTAGACAGTGGAATGGGTTCGCTTTACTGGTGCATTTCGGTAGAGTGGGCCTCAGTGAGGACTTGGCAGCGTTTCTCTGCGTCTCTGAGCACAGACAGACATTACAGCTAAGGCGTCAACGCACGAAATGATGTATTATTTCTATAAGGTGGTTTTTTAGTTACAAGCCATTATCTCCGTTGATAACTAACCGAAAAGTATTAATGAGGTATCATTTTAAAGCTTAAAGTCTCCACTTTGTTCACATCATATATTAAGAAAGGATTTTTTTGGAATTCGACCCTTAGAGGGCAAAATTATCATTATTTACATAATTTCTCCCTTGATATCTAATCGAAACATAAAATGAGCTTTGGCACATAATTTCTAAAGAATGAAATTTTTTTTCAAAATTTGACTCTTAGAGGGCCAAAGTATTAACTGTGAAAGTCGCGCATATGAGACTGTTCACTTTTTTTTTTTTTTTAGTTTTGACTTTACGCCTCGTCGACGTCGAGGTCATTAGAGGCGAGATTGTACTTGGAACAAAGAACAAGGAATTCGGTCGTGGAATTTATGAAGGAAGCATCCTGGCATTCGCCTGGAGTGATTTAGAAAACCATGGAAAACCCAAATCTGGATGCCCGGACGGGGATTCGAACCGGCGTCCTCCCGATTGCGAGGCCAGAGTGTTAACCACTCACCCACTACGCTCAGTTCACAGCCTAGCGGCTAGATGGCAGTAGCACATATCACAGAGATATTAAACTGCTTCACTGGCGCCGACTTTTGTTACGTACCTATTACAATAAACAAATAAACAATTGAAACAAATGAGGCGGTTCTTCCTTCGTCCAATTAGAGACCACCATTGTATTCGCGAAATTTTCGCACTGCTCATCTAGAAACACTTAATCGTCCTGACTTCGCAGGAGGCGGAGAACTACGATCTTCCATACGCGTATTAATTGACTGGAGACCGCGAACGGCAGAACAACGGGCCGCGGCAGTCGACCTGCTACAGACGTAATATATTCATTTCGGCTCTACTAAATTTGGATATCACTTACATTTCCTGCTACTCTCGTTACTTCTGAGTTCCTTCAATCTTTTGGATTATACGTATTTCTGTTATTCCGTTGCCACTTCAGCGCTAACTCTGTGGAATGATGGTACGTTTATACGAATGTGCCATCACGTTGGTCTTCAGCCCACATAAAACAGTTCACTTCCCGAGACCTGTCGCATGAATAAACGAAATAAAACTGCTTTCAAATGGTCTGATGTGTTCTAGACAAGAGGCTCGCAGGTCTCCCGCGCTCCTAAGCCTCGGCACGTGAACAAGCCAACCATTAAACTCGAGCGCGCATTATAGATACTTCTCTGATTTTCAGGGACTGATCACTTAGGTCCTTCTCCGAGTCTGTCAAAGCCTCATAATTTCTGAACCCTTTGACTTAAAAATTGGTAATTGTGCGCTACTTTAGTTTTTACTATACCAAAGGGGAGATTAAGTGTGGATTTCGTTTGAGTCGAAGGAATTAAATTGTATTAATAATCTTGATTTATGTTAAATTCCACGATCTGTACGAGATGTTGGCGAATAAACGCAAAAATTCTAATTTCTGCTGTATCTTCCAATCTATTTATGCGAAAATTCTTTCATAGTTTTCAGTTATACCCAGTTATTTCCTGTTACCTCATAAAGGTAAAAGGAAATCATAACGATTCTTGTAGAACTTTGTTGCCAAATAACTAAATGAGTAATTTTAACGTGATTCTCCATTAGATAATTTTTCAATAAAATTCATAGATAGTTTCCTTTAGATAATTTCATGAAACGGGTAGTAAATATGATGATTATCTTTTTTAATTGTCCATCTATTTTTATGATCCTCTATAATATTTTTCAGTTGGAATGTTTTAAGACATTGATTTCTATATATGATTCAAATCAAAAATGAACTCGATTTAAAAACCACTGTAACCGATTTTCATTTAGCAATGTTTTCTATAGCATATTTATAATTAATTCAATTTATACACAATCTCTGTACGGAATCCTAAACGCGTGACATTAAATTGTAATTGACTTTTTACTATTATTATTATTAATTTGGAACCACATTCAGTGGCGGAAATTAAAAGCGCAACACGCAGACAGGAATGGTGGAATTTTATGAAATTTGGCAGATGTATCCAGTGTCTTACCCAAAACAAATAATAACAATTTGAAAAGGACCAGGTTAAGTTTATTACGTTTAGGTACAGTTGTCAGTAAGAAGTGCGCGCACCTTGAGCACCTACGCATTCGTGGATCCTGGCCGGCATTGAATGTCTTCTTGGGGTATGTCTCTCTACGCCTGCATGTCTTGTGCAGTCAGTTGTTGCACACTGGATGCTGGGTGACCATGTGATCTAATGTGTCTACTCCTAGCGTCCCAGACATGCTCTATTGGGGACAAATCTGGGGACCGTGCGGTGCAAATGTTGATCGTAACTCCATGCACAGCTTGTGATGTGATGGCCACAGTATGAGGACGGGCGCTATCCTGTTGGAAGATGCGATTTTGATGGTGTACATGAAGGGTATCACAACAGTCTGCAGCACCTCGTAGACATAGTGGTGGGCTGTCGTTGTCCCTTCAACAACAACCAACTCAGTCGTCCTGTTGAAACTGACTGCCCCCAAAACATGGCACCAGCGGCTGGACCTGTGAGACGTTCTGAAATCACAGCAGGGTAAGTCGTTTCTCCACTACACCTGCGGCGTGTTGTAGATTATCACTTTACCTCAGACAGGGGCCAGAGAGTGTATCGAAGCTTCAAGTAATTGGTTTACAATCGTCCGGGTGGTGACTCTCTCTGTAACGACTGCTTGTATCTGGCCTGCAGTCACCCGTCTGCCACAAACAGTCACCCACACAATTTGGTGGTCTTCAGTTTCTGCTGTGCTTTGTATGCACCTGAACCTGCTCTAGGTGTACTAGAGGCTTCTTTCATCCTCTGTGTAACAAATCTGTATACTACATTACACTACGATCAATCCTTCGGGAGATTTCACGAAATTATGCACCCATTTCAAACACGCCAATTCTCCGACCTCTCTCACAGTTAGACATTTGGGTGTGGAGGGTCGTCGCTCTTCGCCTTGGCATACTTGGTTAATAAGAACTTGTGGACAAAGAAATGTCATGATTGTGAGGTTCCCACTCACCAGTCATTACTGCGTTATAGTATTATATTATAAACTGTTTATAAATAGGTCTTCCAGTAGAGTAGTCTGTGTTGAACGGGGTAATTATAAGTTATTTGAGTAATTTATGTTGCGAGAGTTGGCAGTACTGTAATGTTATGTGTTCGTTGAATGAAGAAGCCAATATGGCGTGGGGGAGTCTGTCGTTGGCTAGCATGGAGTGAACATGTAGATAGACTGTTTTATAGAGACTATGGTTAGCTAGCATAAGGTGAACATGTAGAAAGACTGAATATGGCGAGAGAGACGTTTATTAGCTAGCATAGCGTGAACATGTGAAGAAACTAATTTCGACTAGCGCAAGGCAAATTTGTACTGAATATCGTTTCAGTAAAAGCATTGTTTTTTTTGTGTGAATTTTTGAGTATAATAAATTGTGGATTATAGCAAAAGTGTGGTGAAAGTTATTTACATAGTATTAGAATATCCGTTGCGCAAATTGAGAGATTATTGAAACTTTAGTAATAAAAGTACTTTATATTAATACAAACGGCGAGGTGATAGCGACTACCGTTAAAAGGCATATTAGGGCCAAGTGCCAAATAAAGCGGGCTATCAATCTTTCTTGTCGCAGTCAAAATAGCGATAAGAGGGACCTCGCATGATACACCACACTTTTCACTAGTTATACGCTAAAAAACATAGCAATTTTTCATAATAAATAGGCCAGTAATACTCATACTATTACATGTGAAACTTTCAATTTTTAATCATTTAATACTCTTCATTAATTTATCACAGTTCCGTCTGGGTGTTGCACTTTTAATTTCCGCCAATGTAAAACATACAGAATTAATGTATTTCAGTTTATTTCTTGCTACATGGTTTGTGTTCTTCACTTGAAGTGTTTCCTGCACTAACGCATTAACCTATTTTTTTTTTAAATATATGAATTTTCTGTGGTTATTGGTGTACGACGCGGAGAGAGTCGAGAGAGAGTCGAGAGAGAGCTCGAGCGTCCAGGCCTACATGAACAGCACCGTAGCAGTACAGTGCGATGTTGTGTTTATTTAGTTATGGTGCAAAGCAGTGAGCATAGCGAAAAAACTAATCATCTTGCCCATAAGTACCTACAATCGTTGACAAATTTTATGTCCTGAATTTTTTGGGCGTACAAATCATCTTCAGTAGGTAAAGTTAATTGTAGAGCAAGAATCAGAAACCGATTTTTCAAGAATTGTAGCGAATAGGGCATCAGCGTTCAGGAGAAAAAAAGTCAGTATGCTACGATTTGCTGATGACATTGTCTTGTTAGCAGAACAGGCTGAGGATATTGAGAAGTTGCTGAATAACATGAACAAAATACTGGAGGAAGATTTTGGACTGAATATAAATCAAAGCAAGACAAAAGTCATGAAAGTTAGCAGAAATCATACCAATACTAGTAGATTAAACATAAAAATAGGATCGGATGCAATAAGAGAAGTAAATTAATTCTGTTACTAAGGAAGCAAAATTACAATCAATGGCCGAAACAAGAATGATGTTAAAAGCAGAATAGCACTAGCAAAAGGAGTCTTTATGAAAAAGAGAAATCTTCTAGTTTGAAACATTGATCTAGGAATTAGAAAGAACCTTTTAAAATTCTATGTGTGGAGCACAACACTTTACGGTAGCGAAACATGGACTTTAGGAATACCGGAAAGAAGGAAAATTGAAGCATTTGAAATGTGGTGCGACAGAAAAATGCTGAAAATTAAGTGGACAGACAAACTACGAAATGAACGAGTTTTGGAAATGTTGTATAAGGAAAGAAGTTTGTGTAAGAAGCTTACAGAAAGAAGAGACAGGCTGGTAGGTTATATTCTGAGATATGAGGGATTGGTTAATTTGTTAGTGGAGGGAACAGTCGAAGGTAAGAACTGTAAAGGAAAACAGAGATTAGAAAATATGAAGCAGATAATTGAGGACGTGGGCTGTAAGGGGTATGTAGAAATGAAGAGGTTAGCACAGGATAGGAAAGGATGGAGGATTACATCAAACCAGTCTAAAGACTGACGACAACCAAAACAAGCGAGTATACGAGGGAGGTAGCGTACCTGGATAGCTGCTGTCGAGGAAGGAATCGAGAACTCGACACAAAAGATGGGTCGGGATTGTTTGGCGGCTACACGGCGTTGTCTCTTGTTGATTGAGAAGAAAAATCTCACCCGTCAAAGTATTTTGGTCGCAAAGACAGAACAAATTAGGTGCCGCAGTGCTGGTTGTCTCTGTCGCTTCTTCAAAGATAGGAGAGCTGAAAGGGGTTTCGGTTCACAGCACCCTCTGCACACAAAAATTTGGAACTGCATAGTATTCGGAGGTAGGACCGCCAGGCTAGAGTGATTTTGAGAAAACATGGAAACCGAAACCTGCACAGCCGGACCTCAGTGGAGCACGCACTGACAGCTGGTAGACACGGTCAAGCCCCTTCCTGTAGGTACGAATCGCGTGACCTTGTCGCATTGGCTGCTACAGGCGCCGTGCTCGTGTTGCAGGAGGCGTGATCAATGGCGCTCTAAATGTGCTTTCATTGCGCGCTTTGTCCTCATTAGTCACTGTGAGCAGCCGAGAGGTACCGTGGCGAGGCATGCGGCGCAGCAAATCGAACCACCACGTCAAACATGAGGCAGAGGGCTGACGGATGGGGCCTGAACACATCTCGTGCTACTGTGGAACCTTCATTTACAGTACCCATGACGAAGCTTCATTATCACTCAACTCTAAGAGTGCTAAGTCACACACAAATAAACTGTCGCCCACCTTGAGTACATCGCACGCTTAAATTACTATGGTTACACTGTTTTATTCATTGAAGGAGAAATGAAACAATTTAATATCATTCGTTCATGGCTAACTGAGGGTTTAAATAAATTTTTTCTAAATTGAATACGAATTTAGTTTCACTTTTTTTGTGTTACCTACCGTTTTTCTCTCCTTTACTTGCTAAAAGTTAAACATCCTGCCCGATTCAAGTAAAAGCAAACGTAAGATGGAAGTTTTTCACTGCGTTGTTTATAATAACTCCTCCTTGGACTTCCAGCCTAGTAAAAATGTCACAGTTGTGGGACGTTACGAAGGCGTCTATCTCAGCGCTCATTTTCAGCCATAGATGTCACTGAATAATATCTATAGTTGAAAATGAGCGCTGAGGCGCCAGAGGTGAAGGTTGGGTTAAGGGCCTTCGAAAATCCCCACTGCGACAGGGATTCGAACTGGGGACCTTTCGTTTCCAAGTCGGATGCCTTAAACCTCTAAGCAACCAGACCGCTCGATATTTATATTTATATATATTTACATATATATTAGAGGTACGAGGGTGAGTCGAATGAAAACCTTAAATATTATTTATTGTGCAGAAGTGGTACAAAGCTGTATCACTTTTCAACATAATCTCCCCCACGCTCAATGCAAGTCCTCCAGCGCTTACAAAGTGCATAAATTCCTTTAGAAAAAAATTCTTTTGGTAGTCCGCGCAACCACTCATGCACCGCGTGGCGTACCTCTTCATCGGAACGGAACTTCTTTCCTCCCATTGCTTCTTTGAGTGGTCGAAACATATGAAAATCACTTGCGGCAAGGTCTGGTGATTATGGTGGATGAGGAAGACACTCAAAATGCAGGTCTGTGATTGTTGCAACTGTTGTACGGGCAGTGTGGGGCCTTGCATTGTCATGTTGCAAAAGGACACCTGATGACAGCAATCCACGTTGCTTTGATTTGATTGCAGGCCGAAGATGATTTTTTAGGAGATCTGTGTATGATGTACTGGTGACAGTGGTCCCTCTAGGCATGTAATGCTCCAAAATGACGCCATTTTCGTCCCAAAAGAGAGTCAGCATAACCTTCCCTGCTGATGGTTCTGTTCGAAACTTCTTTGGTTTTGGCGATGAGGAATGGCGCCACTCCTTGCTCGCTCTCTTCGTTTCCGGTTGGTGGAAATGAACCCAGGTTTCGTCCCCAGTAACGATTCTTGCAAAGAAGCCATAACCTTCTCGTTCAAAGTGCCGAAGAAGTTCTTCACAAGTATCAACATGTCGTTCTCTCATTTCATGAGTCAGCTGCCGTGGCACCCATCTTGCAGACACTTTGTGAAACTGGAGCACATCATGCACAATGTGGTGTGCTGAACCATGACTTATCTTTAAACATGCTGCAATTTCAATCAGTGTCACTCGGCGGTTTTCCATCACTATGGCTTCAACTGCTGCAATGTTCTGTGGAGTCATAACTCGTTGTGCCTGACCTGGACGAGGAGCATCTTCCACTGAAGTCACACCTTTTGCGAACTTCCTACTCCATTCGTAGACTTGCTGCTGTGACAAACATGAATCACCGCACTGAACCTTCATTCTTCGATGAATTTCAATAGGTTTCACACCTTCACTATTCAAAAATCGAATAGCAGAACGCTGTTCTTCCCTGGTGCAAGTCTCAAGTGGGGCAGCCATCTTTATACTGATACTGCGACGGTATTTGTGCATCTGCACTATGCTGCCACCTATAGGCCATTCTGTACGCTGCTTGTAGCACGCTTACAAACTTACAGGATAACTGCGCGAAACTGCGATTTTTTATTACAAATTTAAGGTTTTCATTTGACTCACCCTCGTATTAAAATCCGTGCGTTATGATGAGCAATATAAGTTGTTATTCTGGTTCAGGCTGCATTTCATCTTTAAACATAATACTACCATCAGTCGTACCTGTATAATGTACATATCTTGATAACATTGCGTCCTTCAACACATATTGGTCTCACGCAAATGTTATGTACACTGTAATTATTAGCAATAACTTAAATGAGAGTTCGTGACGCGGTGGCAATTTTTCCACAAATTTATTTCTGAATTTTTTAGTTCTTTCTCTGTCTTAGGAAATCCTTCATCTCAGCCTTCGAATTTACGACTCCTTTACCTTTCCCATCCCTTTATGCCTGAAATGAACTAATATCAGGCAAGTTTCATCTCCCTTCTACATTTTTGCTTCTAAATATTTTTCCAATATCCATCGTGTCCTCACTTCTACTGTCTCTTGTCTTTCAAAGACTTTCAACACAACTTCTTCGTGCTATCACTTACTCCTCCCCCAACTTCTAGTCATAATGTGAGTCCCATTTGTTGTATTCTAGTTCCGTCAATGTGGTTGCTTGGTACCTTCTCTCATCATCCTCTCTTTTGTAACTTTGTCCTACCACTCTCCTATTGTTTATGGGTCAGCTGAGTTTAATAGTCGAAACATATCTCATGATCTTTATTCCTTGAACCCATATTTCATCGTCATGGAAAAGTTTATTTTTGTGTCTGGTAAGCTGAAATAATTTCGGCATTTGTCTTCATTTCGTGCTACTCTATCCAAACTAGATACCCCGTCCAGAAAAACCATCCTCTCTCAGTTATCTGTATCAATGTAACTTATAATTGTAAACCAACTACAGAATGTTTTTTCGACTCATGAATGGTTTTAAGAATCCACTGGGATTGAGGAATCGTGTTTTTTTATTTCAGCTCCCGTGATGTTTCTCCTTTCAGTATCTGCTAGCTGTTAAGAATTCCTCTTCCGAGACATTTGTGGATTTAACGGCTATTCACCACCTACTATTCGCTCATTGAGTCGCGAGTTGCGGTGTAAACGTGGCGTCCTTTGTCCACTTCACGTGTAATATCTTTGCCGGTGTTGACAGCGCGGCGAGGGAGCGATGCGACACTGGAGCGCTCTTGTGTATTTATCCGGCTGGCCGCTTGAGTCAACAGCGCGCTCTCTCAAAGACTCTTCATAAACTGCCGCCCGTCCACACAGCACAAGCCAGGCCTGCTGTCTGGACGCAGTCCGCGTCACGGTCCAAACCTATATTTCGACTTCGAAACCACTGCAGGCGAATGCCGGAATTGTTTCCTAAGAAAGCTATAGAGTTCTGTAACCTCAAGGAAGTATAATAGGACCATTTCTTTTCTTAATTTTTATAAACGATCTCGGTGACAACGTTAATTGCAGGATGCGATTTTTTGCTGGTGATGCACTTATTTATAGGGAAGTGAGGTGCTCTGACGATTGCTTAGAAATTCAGCGCGATCTGGATGTTATTTCGGAATGTTGCCGTAAATGGCAGCTTACACTTAACTGCAAAAAGTGAAAGGCAATGCAAATAAGTAATAAAAAGACCCCGTTTGCTCACGAGTACAAAGTTAACAATTCAGTTGTTGACACTGTGGATTCCCTGAAGTATCTAGGCGTAACGGTACAAAGCAACATGAAATGGGACTTGCACATAACTTCCGTCGTAGGAAAAGCTAATTCTAAATTACGATTTATAGGTCGTATTTTGAGAAGTTGTAATGCTCATACAAAGGAAATAGCGTACAATACACTAGTGCGTCCGCATTTGGAATACTGTTGTGGAATTTCGGATCCGTATCGCAAGGGATTGATTGACACGTTAGAGAAAGTACAGAGGAGAGCCACTCGATTCGTGACTGCTATTTACAGTCCTTACGTAAGTTTCACAGAGCTGATACGAGGGTTGGGCTGGGATTGTTTGGCGCACAGACGACGACGTTTTCGTTTGAATTTGTTGGAGAATATGCGAAAATTTTTAATTTACGAGTGCAACGAAATACTTCTTCCGCCACCCTATATAGGTCGCAATGACAGGAGGGATAAGATTAGAGAAATAAGATGCCGTACTGATACATTTCTGTATTCCTTCTTTCCTCGTTCTGTTCGGGATTGGAACGCACTGAATTAGGATTGGTGCTTAGCACCCTCTGCCACCCACAGTATTTGTGATTTACAGAATATAGATGTAGATATGGGTTGTAAAAAAATACAGCAACCAGTCACACTATGATGTTGTTTATTAAACCATTACCGGTTTCGAGCTATACCTGCTCATCTTCAGATGGTTTGTAAATTTTTACATCAACAAATGCAATATACAGGAATGTATGGTTGTCCTATAGTAACAAAAGAAGTTTTTGTAAATGTTTACATCAACAAATGCATGGTTGTCCTACGGTAACAAAAGAAGTATTTGTTTATTGAGCATAAATTAATAAGGTATGATGAAGAAGATTATAGTATGTTATTACTTACATTTTGCATCTGAATATATCCGAAAACCAAACTAAATCATTATAAATGCACATATTTATAAACATGCGCTGCACTAGCACTGATGGATATGGATTTGAGCACACTGTGTTTGCCACCATTTCACACATGATATACAAATACACAGGATATACAAAGCAAAGAGGACATATTACAAAGAAACAATATATAGCAAAGATGATTATATACAAAGAAGTTTACATAGTAACAAAGGTAAAATTAGACTGAATGTTATTTCGTTAAAATTATAATGTGATAAACCAGGATTTATAGATATAAAACACTAAAGGTTAATTGTACCATGATATGTATAGTATAAACAGAAATAATATATTTATTGATACAAATTAAATTTTACATTTAAGTCTATATTATTATATTTTAAATTTAGTCTGTGTTGGGTTTAACAAATAGTTCTAGAAAATTATATAGGAATGTTTTATTAGATAGCTCTATCTGTTCATTTAATAAGTGGTTAGGCATTTTCTTGGCATGGATGTAGATTTCTATTTCTTCAAGCAGATCCATTTTTTTACCTTTATCAGCAATATGTATTATCTGTAGGTTGTCATCTAAAGATGGTGGGGAATGTTTATCTTTAATAACATGGGCAGCAAAAGTGGACTTTTCTATATTTCCTAATCTGAAGGCATCTAAATGTTCTTTAAACCTTATGGAGAAGTTTCTGCCCGTTTGACCTATATATGCCTGAGAGCATGTAGTGCATGTTATTTTGTAAATGCCAGATTTATTGTAGGGGGAATTATACAGTTGTGTGTTGTGGATGAGTTTATGCTGTAGCTTATTATCTGTATTGAAGCTGATAGTTATGTTAGTCTTACGAAATAGGTTTGCAATTTTATAAGATACTTTACCTAAGAATGGGATGCTGGAGTACCTGGTTTTCTTGTTCAATGACTCGTGTGGCTCGCAGAAAGGGGATTGGTATGTTTTCTGTGCATTGAAGAGAGTGATTTTATTTTTAATCTTGTGGGATAGGTATTCAACTATTGATGGTTTATATCCATTATTGTAAGCTATAGATTTTATTGTTTGTAATTCATTAATAAAGTCTGGTGTGTCCATGGGTATTTTGTGTGCGCGGTGGATAACATAGTTGAAAAAAGCCATTTTATGTTGTGTAGGGTGGTAAGAGCTACTGTTTATGATGAGATCAGTGGTGGTGGGCTTTCTATAGATTTGGAATCTATGCTTTTGGCAAACTTGGGTAATCTTTAGGTCAAGGAAGTTCAGGCAGCCATTATCTTGGTGTTCCACAGTAAATTTAATATTTTTGTGCATGTTGCTCAGACCTTCAGCAAGAGCTTCAATCTCAGTATCTGTTCCATTATATAGAAGAATAGTGTCGTCAACATATCTTTTGTAGTAGATAATTTTTGGTATAAGGTGCCTGTTATTATTAAAAAATTTATTCTCAAGGTGGTTAATATAAATGTCTGCAAGTAAACCTGAAAGGTTGTTTCCCATTGCAAGGCCATTAGTTTGTATGTATATTTTGTTATTGAAAGTGAAATAATTGTATGAAAGGATCAGAGAGAGTATCTCAATAAGCTCGTGTATTTCAGGTAGGGGTAATTTCTTGTATTTTAGTAGGTTGCTTTTTATAATTTCAACAGTATCTGTAATTGGGATATTTGTATATAGATTGACAATATCAAGGGATGCAAATCTGGCAGTGGTAGGTATGGTGATGTCTTTGATATTTTCTATTAGTTGATAACTGTTTTTTACTGTGTATGTTTTTTGAAATGTATAGTTGTTTAGGAGGAGATCATTGAGTTTTATACTAATTTTGGATGCTGGACTGTTTTTAGAGTTCACAATGGGCCGTATAGGGTGATTAGCTTTATGTATTTTTGGTTGTGACCTTAATTTGGGAGCTGTGGGGTTCATGACAGTACATTGTTGAACTACATTGTCAGATAGAAGGAAAGTGCTTCTTTTGAGGAGCTTTTTGATTTCTTTTTGAAATTTAGGGGTAGGATCCTTTTTTATCTCTAGAATGGCATTATTATTAAAAAAGTCAACTGTTTTATTAACATAGTCTGTCTTATACATGACAACTGCAGTATTACCTTTGTCTGCTTTGACAACAAGTGCATTATTATCATTTAGTTTTCTGTTAATATTTGAGAGGGTTTTATAGTCATTATCTGTCTTGTGTGATGAATCATTATCTACTAACTCTTTGTTGATGATGTTGTTTGCTTTGGAGGCTAATAGGTTTCTTTCTCTGGGAGTAAGTTTGGCTGTATCACTGGCTATTTTTATGTTGGTAACTAAGTTTTTTAGATTTCTACTGTTAAGTGGAGGAGCAATATTGTGTTTAAGTCCTTTGTTTAGGAGGCATGATTCACTTTTGTTAAATATAATATTTGTTGTATTCAGCACTCTATTGTAAAACTTATGCTGTGAGGTAGGTGGAGCACTACTGCTATTTTTGGTGGTGTTTGCTTTGAGTGCCATGAGTTTATTCTTATGTCTTAAAGCTATTATTTTTTGTTCTTTATTCAGTAAGTGGTCAATGTATAAGAAAACGTAATCTAGCTGTATTGGAGAAAGGTATTTTCCTAGTTGAAGATGAAGTAGATACATTTGCCTATTGAGATGGTCTTTGGTTTTATACTGTGTTTTAATTTCTGATTTTAACCATATTAATTCACTTTTCTTTTTCGCTATTTGAGCAGATTTAGTAATGGTACTAATATTAACCTTAATATAGTTAGGGATAACATTCATTACTATACATTCTTTGTTAAATTTAATGCTGCAATTTGTTTTCATTAGCTTAAGTTTACATTTTTTAAATGCATATATAATTCCAAGAACCTGGTGATGTATCATTAATAATATTTTATCCATGATGGATTGGTGGAACTTCCGCGACTGTGATGTCAAATATGGGTTGTAAAAAAATACAGCAACCAGTCACACTATGATGTTGTTTATTAACCCATTACCGGTTTCGAGCTATACCTGCTCATCTTCAGATGGTTTGTAAATTTGTACATCACTTTGACCACTTACTGAATAAAGAACAAAAAATAATAGCTTTAAGACATAAGAATAAACTCATGGCACTCAAAGCAAACACCACCAAAAATAGCAGTAGTGCTCCACCTACCTCACAGCATAAGTTTTACAATAGAGTGCTGAATACAACAAATATTATATTTAACAAAAGTGAATCATGCCTCCTAAACAAAGGACTTAAACACAATATTGCTCCTCCACTTAACAGTAGAAATCTAAAAAACTTAGTTACCAACATAAAAATAGCCAGTGATACAGCCAAACTTACTCCCAGAGAAAGAAACCTATTAGCCTCCAAAGCAAACAACATCATCAACAAAGAGTTAGTAGATAATGATTCATCACACAAGACAGATAATGACTATAAAACCCTCTCAAATATTAACAGAAAACTAAATGATAATAATGCACTTGTTGTCAAAGCAGACAAAGGTAATACTGCAGTTGTCATGTATAAGACAGACTATGTTAATAAAACAGTTGACTTTTTTAATAATAATGCCATTCTAGAGATAAAAAAGGATCCTACCCCTAAATTTCAAAAAGAAATCAAAAAGCTCCTCAAAAGAAGCACTTTCCTTCTATCTGACAATGTAGTTCAACAATGTACTGTCATGAACCCCACAGCTCCCAAATTAAGGTCACAACCAAAAATACATAAAGCTAATCACCCTATACGGCCCATTGTGAACTCTAAAAACAGTCCAGCATCCAAAATTAGTATAAAACTCAATGATCTCCTCCTAAACAACTATACATTTCAAAAAACATACACAGTAAAAAACAGTTATCAACTAATAGAAAATATCAAAGACATCACCATACCTACCACTGCCAGATTTGCATCCCTTGATATTGTCAATCTATATACAAATATCCCAATTACAGATACTGTTGAAATTATAAAAAGCAACCTACTAAAATACAAGAAATTACCCCTACCTGAAATACACGAGCTTATTGAGATACTCTCTCTGATCCTTTCATACAATTATTTCACTTTCAATAACAAAATATACATACAAACTAATGGCCTTGCAATGGGAAACAACCTTTCAGGTTTACTTGCAGACATTTATATTAACCACCTTGAGAATAAATTTTTTAATAATAACAGGCACCTTATACCAAAAATTATCTACTATAAAAGATATGTTGACGACACTATTCTTCTATATAATGGAACAGATACTGAGATTGAAGCTCTTGCTGAAGGTCTGAGCAATATGCACAAAAATATTAAATTTACTGTGGAACACCAAGATAATGGCTGCCTGAACTTCCTTGACCTAAAGATTACCCAAGTTTGCCAAAAGCATAGATTCCAAATCTATAGAAAGCCCACCACCACTGATCTCATCATAAACAGTAGCTCTTACCACCCTACACAACATAAAATGGCTTTTTTCAACTATGTTATCCACCGCGCACACAAAATACCCATGGACACACCAGACTTTATTAATGAATTACAAACAATAAAATCTATAGCTTACAATAATGGATATAAACCATCAATAGTTGAATACCTATCCCACAAGATTAAAAATAAAATCACTCTCTTCAATGCACAGAAAAACATACCAATCCCCTTTCTGCGAGCCACACGAGTCATTGAACAAGAAAACCAGGTACTCCAGCATCCCATTCTTAGGTAAAGTATCTTATAAAATTGCAAACCTATTTCGTAAGACTAACATAACTATCAGCTTCAATACAGATAATAAGCTACAGCATAAAGCTCATCCACAACACACAACTGTATAATTCCCCCTACAATAAATCTGGCATTTACAAAATAACATGCACTACATGCTCTCAGGCATATATAGGTCAAACGGGCAGAAACTTCTCCATAAGGTTTAAAGAACATTTAGATGCCATCAGATTAGGAAATATAGAAAAGTCCACTTTTGCTGCCCATGTTATTAAAGATAAACATTCCCCACCATCTTTAGATGACAACCTACAGATAATACATATTGCTGATAAAGGTAAAAAATGGATCTGCTTGAAGAAATAGAAATCTACATCCATGCCAAGAAAATGCCTAACCACTTATTAAATGAACAGATAGAGCTATCTAATAAAACATTCCTATATAATTTTCTAGAACTATTTGTTAAACCCAACACAGACTAAATTTAAAATATAATAATATAGACTTAAATGTAAAATTTAATTTGTATCAATAAATATATTATTTCTGTTTATACTATACATATCATGGTACAATTAACCTTTAGTGTTTTATATCTATAAATCCTGGTTTATCACATTATAATTTTAACGAAATAACATTCAGTCTAATTTTACCTTTGTTACTATGTAAACTTCTTTGTATATAATCATCTTTGCTATATATTGTTTCTTTGTAATATGTCCTCTTTGCTTTGTATATCCTGTGTATTTGTATATCATGTGTGAAATGGTGGCAAACACAGTGTGCTCAAATCCATATCCATCAGTGCTAGTGCAGCGCATGTTTATAAATATGTGCATTTATAGTGATTTAGTTTGGTTTTCGGATATATTCAGATGCAAAATGTAAGTAATAACATACTATAATCTTCTTCATCATACCTTATTAATTTATGCTCAATAAACAAATACTTCTTTTGTTACCGTAGGACAACCATGCATTTGTTGATGTAAACATTTACAAAAACTTCTTTTGTTACTATAGGACAACCATACATTCCTGTATATTGCATTTGTTGATGTAAAAATTTACAAACCATCTGAAGATGAGCAGGTATAGCTCGAAACCGGTAATGGTTTAATAAACAACATCATAGTGTGACTGGTTGCTGTATTTTTTTACAACCCATATTTGACATCACAGTCGCGGAAGTTCCACCAATCCATCATGGATAAAATATTATTATAGATGTAGATGTAGATTAGTTTATTTTTTTGTCACCTGCAGCGCCACCATACAAAGCGTGGTATTGTCAACTTTTGGTTGCGTTTCTTTTCGTTTGCGATACAGTTTGTGTACAAGAATTTATCAGTTAAATAGCTGAAGTAATTACTTTTTAAAGCCGGAGCACGTAATCTATAGAAGTATACTAAGAAAGAATTGACTAACAGGTAAGAATTAACACCATCAAAACCAATTAAGTCTTGAATTTACCGTTTAATTTGGGCCTCTTGCCGGCGTTTCAATCCTCGTTTTGAACCGCTTGAAATCATTTGAAAATTATAAGTCTGATTTTAGGCCAAAGTGTTTTTATTACTGTTTTTAGATTAGTTTTTGCGTTGTTTTTACAGGTAATATAGGAGATAAGAACTCCTGAACATCAGCCAAACATTGTTTGAAGTTAAATTTGTTCTTTTGTATGCTAATTTCCCAAAGATTGGTTTAACGAGTTTCGTGCCGACCCTGAAAATAAATTTTTGATCTTTCACGAAGTTATGTAATATTAGCCAATAGTTTCTTTAGTCCTTTTGTTGAGTTTTAAGATCAGTCCATGTTGCTGGTCGTCGGCAAAATGTGCGCCAAATTTAATCTTGGAACCGCTTGAAGTTTGAACTACTGGGTTTGTTTATGTTTTTACCTTCCTGTAAAACTCTGTTTACTTTATGAATTGTTCAGCTTCCGAGAAAATCTTAACTACAACAGATTTTTGTCTTGTCATGCATATTTTTTATTTTTTAATCGCGTGAAAACGATTACCTTGACCAAACTATTTATTTTTTTTGGTCAGTTAAATAGATTTTCAGTCGATCTAAAGTAATAATATTTTATCCATGATGGATCAGTGGAACTCCGTGACTGTTATATCAAAATTGATGGTAAAGAAAACAGCAACCAGTCACATTTGAATTTCGATCTAAAGTATTTTTAAAGTTAATTTTCTCATGGAGTGTATCAGAAAAAGGTAAGCAATCCACAGCAAATCAAGGCTATGTTGCCGTGATATAAGCACAACTACAACATAAATAATTGATTTCCAGCAGAGGCACATATGAGGTTTATACAAACACTGCGTAGTCTTAATTCAAAGCATGAAAATCAAAAACCACTTGCCACTTGTCAAGCGATGAATTAAAGTCCGATTTGGCAAAGTGACAACTACGCACTGGGGTCCGTTTCGATGGAGTTTTTCCATGCTGCCACTTTCGCCGGTGTTTATCTTTGGAGAAAACATGATAATTGTGGTCCTTATTTTTTTTTTTTTTTACCGAAATCGTCAATCATCCGTAGAAGAGTCGATTGACCAGCATAATTCGGTTTTTACTAAGCCTTGTGGTAACGATAGTACATGTTAACACAGTGCTATAGCGCAACCGGAAGTTGAGTATATCACATTCCGGTGGCCATATTGAAATTATAGAGTCCTATAGCCGAACACTTTGTCTCTTAGCTTCTTCCGGCAGTAACGCCCTCTATGTCGAACAGCCATAAAGCCCTAACAAATATAATTGAGAGACATCGAATTTGACTCATATTAATTGCCCGCATAATGCGACGTTCTGAAATTCCGAATCTCCAGAGTAATACTGAATGCTATATCTATAGTAGGCGATCGATTGGTAGATGCCTGGTAATACAAGCGTTCACAGTGACAGTCGGAAGGGAACCACTGAGAATGTATTGGCTTCCAGTCAACTCGCTCAGGTAGCGTTCATGGATATAACTGGATTGCTGGTGGGAAGCTATCCCTAATTTCGTCTAATATTCGCATAGGCAGACATTGTTTTGAATTTTATTTATTTTGTTTTCAAATTCAGCGCCACGCAACTTAACGGCAGCTACTTCAGCGGAAATCGATGTTTGTTGATCGATACTTGACGAAACCATAAAGAACGTCAGAAGTAATTGTTCACATTACACTCTAGGAGTGTAGGGTATTGATGTGTCACGCTAATTGCGACATCAGAAAATGTTTAATTAATTTTATTTATTATAAATTTATCACTTAATAATATTTATCATGAGGGATGTGAATTAATCATCAAGGCACCAATTTAAAATTACTATTTATTAGATCACTCATATGGATGTATTAATTAGTTAGACGTGATTCAGAGATGTGATTTGTTATTGTAAACTGTCCGGCATACATTGTTGTTCATCAGGGTCGTTACTGGGCTAGTGTACGCGGTAGGCGAATGCACTCAACACACACAATACCGTTTGTTGCTCCTGTGACGGCAGCTGCGGGCAGGTCCGTGGTGGGGCTTCTTACGACACGACCGCGGGAAGTGGTCTGATCAGCTCACGGGAGGCGTCGTGTTCGCCTCACGTTCGACACAGCACAGACGTAGAGTGACCCCTCAAGCAGCTAGGACGGGAAGATGTCAACGCAGTCTGGCGACGAACCTGCTCCTTGCAGATACGGACTGGAAAGACTCTTCCAGCAGAAGCGCGAACTCACACTCGCACTCGCGTATTCTTCCAACGTCCGTGCGTACAGCCACGAGTTGCACACCCGAGTGTCCTCCAAGTGAGTCCCCCACCTCTTCGCCTAGTGGTCCAGCGGATTCGGGGAAATACGATGGGTTGCCACATTCCTGTGGGCGACAGCTACCTGTCTGCATCTAGCTGCAGCCTCACAAATCCGTTAGCAAACTTACGTGGCTGCAACATCACACGGCTGTAATGTGTCATTACAGTGTAGACCAGGGGGGGCCAACCCAAATGATCTTGAGGGCCAATTTGGAAATGCATCATAAATCCGCGGGCCGCATATAAAATTATATATCCCCATATTAGATTTATACCTACTATAAACTTTCATTTCTTTGAGTGAAAAATTGAAACATAATGAGTTATTATTGTGTTTATATTACCCTTACATGTAAACATAGATAATATAACAACCATAATACTAAACGCACATTTAATGAAAAATACAAAATAAGTGTATTTTGTAAAAGTGTGATGAAACTCGAGGGTTAAAAAAATGTTCAAGGCGCACCACATGCACCCGCGGGCCTTGGGTTCGTCACCCATGGCTCGTACAGTTTGGTTCTGAGCTCCAATGCCCCGATCTGGTTGTCATCTGGATTTTTTAATGCCCCCCAGTATGGAAACCAATTTAGGAAATTGCTGTATTCACCACAAAAATACACTTGCCATTATATGAACATGGTAAAATTTAAAATAATGACCATTGTTTAATACGATACGTACACCAATGCAACTCCTTTAGCGTTTCATTTATTTTCAGATGCGTTTAGTCGCTCGTCGAGTATTTTCTGTAATGTATGCATTTTCTTTAACGTTACAGTTATGTTTGTTTATGGTACTGGCTGTACCCGCGACTTTGTCCACGCGAAATTTGAGATTTGTGCTGTAGTATGGTCCTCCCTCTTAAACCGTTTATGTCACAATTAACACAACGACAGTGCGGCACAGAAACTAATTATTATTCTCGAATCATAAACATCAAATACGCAGTTAAAACACTGTGCAAATTAACAACTTTAAACACATTTCACCCAGTACTTCACAACCTCAAGTGCACTCGATGTTGCTCGAAACATATCATCTTTGTTGTAGGATGATTGGCCATAGGGCACTCCAGCACATGGTAGCGTCAGAAACTAATACGACACGTGTCCCGTGGTCAACAAAAAATATTTACTGCTTTCTGGAAACATTTACCTTTATTTCCTCAGCTTTCCAAATTCATATCAATCTGAAACATATCCTACTTTACCTATAGAACGCTAAGGGCACTAAAAACAACTTCTTATTGACCAAAAAAGTATGAACAAAATCGGCCCAATAGAATCCGTTCAGAAAAACATAATTGCATCTCACAGTGCAATATAGAATTTAGACTATAGCGCCTAGTATCAGAATGAAACGTAACTATAAATCATCTTAAAGTCCAGCTCAGTAGTATATAGTGTGAATATGTCAAGTGTTTTGTCAGTGATGTTACTACTTACAGAGGAATAGTATTTTATATATGAAGAAAATAGACTGCTGCTCTACCCGCCTTCGGTGTTTGAACTGCCTGCTAACTCTAAACCTAACTCTAACTATCCCTAATACCAAACAACCATCAGAACCGCTTAATAAATGATTTTGAATACGTTTTAGATGCTAGAATTTGTAACAATATCAAATTACAAATCTCATATGTAATTGTAATGATATTCGATTTTTGGTTCACACTCATTATGAATGATGCTAATTGTTCAGGAGATGTATTCAATTCTAACAAGAAAATTTTTCAAACTACAAAAATTGTATATTTTATTAATAATTACAGTGTGACTATAGCGATACCAACCAAAAGCAGAGCACTCTATGATCGATCACCACAACAAATGTAAAATCTCACACACTTTTTGCATTTTACTATTTTTAATTTCCTTATTTAATAAATTATATCCTCACTATAACAAACACAAATAGCATTAATTTTTTATTTAGCATTAAAGATACAGAAAAACTACCACAAATCTCATGCGTTGAAACAGCGAGTAACGTCACCTACGCAGTAGGGATATCTCTGGTACAGAACCGCTTTCGAAAATATTTGTTTTAGATTCTGATCCTCCGATATACTTCCTTTGGTAATTGAAAATACTTATTTCTTCACGTCAGGTAGAAAATAATCTCATATATTAGTTTAACTCAACAATATTAATTCAAACAAAAGATATTCAACATCATTATCTTTGCTACTTATCCCTTGTCTTTGCTTGTTAATCGCGGGTAGCATAACTTAATTGTAAATATAGGGATTATACTTCGGCGCCACCAATCGGAATGGAATATATATAAACCATTTCACTCCAATAAAATTTCGCGTGACTATAGCCTAAATTTGTCCAGTGATTTTTCCGTGGTTATAAGGATTTTATATTTAAAGAAGATTATAGGTTACTTACAATTACATGTCAGTCGTCAGGTTTGGTAGCTGCTCTCCTTCAACTAACATGCCATTGCTTATGCTGTACGCATGGAGGCAGATAGCAACAAATTATTTCATTTTCAGTGCTGTCAATTCTACGGATTTATCCGTAGATCTACGGATTTTTATTAAAAAAGTTAGCATTTTCAGATTTTGTTAAAATATCTACGGATGTTTGCTACTTTTTACTATTTGTTGATTTTTCCTTATATTTGTGTTTTGTTAAACTGTGAGCGTATAGTGTTAATGCATTTTAGAATTGTCAATAATTGCGAATAGTTTCCTTGAAACCACTTGTGTGAGGTGTGAATCAACGATTGAAATAAAGTTCATATTTTGGTTGATTATAGATTTTATAGATCTTAAAAGACCGTAATACAGAACTATCGGCGCACTCTTTATGCACGGTGACACACCCGTTAGCACGGCTTACAAAGCAGTGCCTTTGGAGAATGAAAGAATCGCAGTTTTTAACATTTCCTTTTAGAGAAGATATGCTAAATTTAATGTCAACAAAGAAAATGTATAGTAGGAAAAGCCGCAGCAGTGATGAAAGTGAAGATATATATATTTTTTTTAAAAAATCAGATATATTTCTTACTTTCAATGTAGAATATTATTTTGTATTTCGAATTTTAAAGACTTGGAAACAAAACGTATTCTTATTTTTGGCACTCTCTTCAATAATTATTGTTTCTGTCTTTCGGTTAGCGAGTCTCCAGATTTTTGTACCAAATCTACGGAAATTTTAGTGTCCATGTACGGATATTGAAAGCCGCAAGTCTGGCAGCACTGTTACTGTTTACATTTGACTGCTAGCGTGATCGGAAGGAAGTCGCTTTTGCGCGTCGTTGTTTAATTTAAATAATACAAGCAACTTCAGAATAAAAAAGCCAACTGTTGAGCTCGTGTTAGCAGTCTAGCAATGCAAACGTCGCTTGTTGGAGACCTGCTTCATGCTCGGGTGGTTTTCATTAAGTTTTGTGTCAGTCTTGCGTTTTCCATACTCAGTGGAATCAATGCACCACAGAATTTCAATCACACATACGTTTGAAGATTTACAACTACACTACAGCTGGCTGTGTGACATAGAAGCCAAATGCCAATTACAATAAATTGAAAAGGATTATGTTAGAAAAAAAAATATTTTAGATTACCAACAAATCTTTCCTTGTCTACTGCAAATTTACGGCGCTTCTAATTTCGCTGCACATTTATTCTAAAACCGAAGTACCAAAGCAAACACAGAGCGAATATAAAAGTAAATTATATGTAAGGATATCTTCGCAGCTTCTCCCCATTTCGTTGCGGCATTAGACTAGTTTAAGTTTCTGCTTGGTGCAAGCAGCTAAGCTTTAGCTTATAGCATACGCCGCACAGTGAAGAAAGTAATGTAAAGTGACAGATTTTCGTCAGGGTGATCAGATATTTTGGGTCGGTGAGCCGTAGGATGGTGTGCTGACGATTCTTCTTTGGAAAGCAGCGAGACAGTTCTCCTACGAAGTATCTTACGGCGATGGTATGAAAAATTTCCAGGTTTCTTGTTATATAAAAGTATTATTCTTGAAAATGAGTATACAGATCTTCATTGTTAACTTATTTCTTTTCGTATATGGGGTAGAAGAGATAGCTGAGAATTTTCCAGAACATCATCATTGATTATGAAAGCTAAAATTGAAGGATAGCATTGTCGCCCATCACTCTGTTTCCATGTATTATGTCTCTGGTGGGCACTTAAAAACCTTAGCAAAATTCCACTAATTGGTAGTAGTGTTAATATGTTTGTGGTAAAAATATTTGGGAATGGAGCAGAGGGTGCATGCCTATCATCGCTTTTCTCATTGGGGAAGGTGGCTCAAGGTCTCATTAGGATTGTCTCCGCATTTGGTACAGCTCGCGAATCTGATTCAAATGAAGCAGCCTCCGTGAAGACTGTGAACACGCAAGACCGTTTCCGAGCCGTCGGCGTGTAAAAGCGACGAGCCTTGGTTTCTGTGACGAGGGATCCCCTCTCTACTAGACCTCGGGGTGGTGGAGTTTCTGTTTGACCGTCTCACTAGTCGCCGCCTCGTGGCGTTGTGATTCTTTACTCGTCCCCCGCTGTGCTTCTGCTATCCTCCTCGCCCGTAAATCTCCCGCCGGATTAATGAGTGGGCTGTGCGAACACGTAGACGAATTAATATCGCCGCCCCGCTGCTAACGCAGACTGGTTTCGCCATGTTTGCTCGTGTTCCTCCAGCGGCGAAAGGTCACCCATCCATTTTGTCAGTCTCTGTTCATGCCGTATACCTACGACAAACAACGCTTTATATACTGCTTACGTTAAAGAGGATTAAAATTTTCTGCAAATCTCAAGTTTTAACTATTTTTCGGCAGCATGACTGACTTATCTATAAGAAAAAAATATGTGTGAACGTCATAAATCGAGTAATAATATAAATTTTTAACAGTGAAACTTCGCAATAGATTTCCTATTACGAATGCTCAAACATATTTAACTTTGCATTAGAATGATTCACAGTGAAGCCACGTAGCTATGCGGATACAGCGTCCGACTGCGATCCAGTTTCCGACTGAGCCGTGTACCCCCCCCCCCACCTTAGCTGGACCTCCCACAATACCTGCTCTCCATTGATTACGCTGCTCAGTGACGTAAAGAAGGTTCACGTCTCCAGAGCAGAAGGGACATCTGCGCCGGGTACTACGAGGGTACCACGAATGACTATCGATACCTCAGGGCAGGCAGAATAACTCAAGTCCACTATTTTTCTCCCCAATCACATTACAATATCACGCTCAATACTGTGAAGAACCGCACTCGTATCCTTTTATTGCCGAAGGATAGATTGAACTACACACAGCAGCAGTGAAAATGATGAGCCATCTTTTCTCAGACTATTGCTTCAGATACTGGGCTGATGCGGATGACGGGGTATCGCGTGCCTCCCTAATGGACTGCACCCCAGGATACGCCCCTTACTTAGATGACTTGCGAAAACCATTTTCGGCACATCTCAAGTTCCAAATTAGCCCCTCTGTAAAGACGGTCTTGAGTCCTTTCTGCAGTTAGCAGTATCTGTGCCGCCATTTAAAAGCATCTAGGAAAAAACGTAGAAATATCGTTTACTCAATGCAACAAAAATTTGATAAAGATTCAAAGTTGTTTCTTTTTCTTATGACTTTACGCCTCGTCGACGTCGACGTCATTAGAGGCGGGATGGGACTGGTGAAAAGGAACGGGAAGGAATTCGGCCATGGCATTTTGAAGGAAGCATCCCGGCATTCGCCTGGAGTGATTTGGGTAAGCCGTGCAAAACACAAATCTGGATCCCCGGACGGGGATTCGAACTGGCGTCCTCCCGAATGCGAGGCGAGAGCGTTAACCGTTCACTCACCACGCTCGGTGTCAAAGTCGTCTCTAATTGTATGATTTACTTTCAGTGCGTATTAAGATAGACACATGCAATCTCAATTCTCCAGGTTAATTGCCAGGAATTTATCTTTAGCCAAAAAATATGATACCGCAGGTCTTCCTGTCAGATTCAAATAAGTCTATTTGTAATTTGTGGGGAACCGAAACAAATTACTTTGTAGCCCACTACCTCTCGCGCAGTACTCCTTACATAATGGACTTTACCAGTTATTCATATTGCTAGAAACAATCCCGCCAATAGTCGTAGAGTTATTAAGAATTTCCTTACTTTTAATTCAGTTTCAGTCTTTAATTTTTAAAACTGTTACCGAACACTTTTGAGTGAGTTTCAGATGTCTAAAAATATGTTTGAGATATTTTTCCATGCTCTCCATTTCCTGTAACCATACATGGGCGACGACATGACAGAGTACTAATGAAAGCTACAGTAATGTTACTGAAATAGGAAGTTTAATAAATCGACAGTCCTGCTGCAAAGTGATAGGAGAAAAAATGCTCATAGTAGCCGAGGATGTCTGCGCAATAAATAAATTAGGTCGTTAGTCCTCAGAATACTAATGTAGTACAATCTTTTTACGGAGCATTGTATGCCCCTCTCCTGTGGTGTGTTCGACCGGTATACGGTAGTGTCAGATGGGATGCATAACCATCAGGCGGCGGCTCGTCCAGAGGACAGTTGACAAACAGAACACGGAGTGGGTTTCAGGAAGCCTGCAGAATCCTTCAGCAGAATTATGCTGTTCTCATTCCTTGAGACAATGCTAACAATTTAATTTTATACTCAGTTCTTTTTAGCTGTTACTTTAAGAACTGCATGACTAATTTCAAGGAAAAATGTAAAATTCAAAATTGTAACACATATTTAATGTTGTTGCATGAAGCTGAATGTATAGTTAAAAATACCAACGCCACGTTATTAAGAAGACTAGAAGCAATATTATACTTTACATTAAATTTAATTTTGCGAACTAAATTCCAGATCTTGTTCGTAAGTAGGAATATTTGAAGGAATTTTTGGGCCACTAAAGAATAAAAGTAACATTTGGGGGGAAAAAACGAACAATGAAGCTAATACAGAAAATAGAGAAAGTAACACACACATAAAACAGAAGTCTGAAATTTTACGAACACTTATACAGACTGACTAAGTAAATATTACAGGATTTCTTAATTAAGGAGAGATGGATGAAATAAACAAGATTAGCTTCGGAAAGACAAGCGATTGCTGAAGACATCACTAACATTAGTGAAGATTTCATACGACTGGCTGACGTTTCAGGCGTTTACGCCAGTACCGCAACGTAAGACAGTGACGCCAGATGATGAAGGGCAACATTTATCTTACGTTCTGTAGAAAGAAAATTAAAAAATGACCCTACTGTAGTCTAACCGTTCGACAAATCTCAAAATTCTTTATACATCCTTTAAAAAATAAAAACTTGTTACTTGCGTTGAGGAATAGTGCCCAGGGCGTTATTGAAGAAATTCTAAATTTCACTCGCAGTTTAAAATAAAAACGATATAAGGAACCCTCACCACGTGATACTTAACCTCATTTGACGGGTTTTTAGTAGACTTGCAACGAATAGTATATTCGGCCATACGCCGAATACCGAATATTCGGCAGACTTGCTGGCCGAATAGCCGAATATTCGGCAAAAGTATTCGGCCGGAGTGAGCCAAAATATCTGTATTGCTGTGCTTGTCTCTCGCCCGCCTGTTAAAGCAGAGTTACCTCCCACCACTCTGTGCCTGTTTTAACAAGCTTGAAGTATGGCCTCAATTATCTACGTTGGAATATTTATGACATTACTTTTTTTTTTTTTCTTAAGAATAACATCCAATGCGGTGTGAAGTTGGACAAGCTTTCTTACGATATTTCGTAATACGGGATAAGCAATTGGTATAACCTTCTTAAGACGGAATTGCTGATACCACTTTCTGAACTGCCCCCTACATAGTACGATAGTTGTATTAGGATATGCCATTCTTCACTATATGGATCGATAAAAGAATGCAGTATTTCCGTAGTCACAACATCCTGATACCTCGTTTTTAAGTCTGTGAGAAGGGCATTTAGACTAAATGTTTAATATAGGCCGAAACGTCATCATCCTCAACGTTTGTCAGTTACAAGCTGGAGAACTGGGAAGATTCATGGTTTCCGTTTTGTTTGAATATATTAATTTTGACAAGAAAACCTAAAATTATGACCTTAGTTTTATTAAATTCAGACTATCACTTTGAAACCGCAAGTCAACACAATTAAAATTAGCAAATACATCTGTTAAATAAGCCGTGTATGGTTTTCATTTCATCTATACTAAAAGCTTGAAATTACTTTACTAAATGCCTGAACTGTTGAAAGTGGGTGGACCCCCCGTTTTCACTTCGTGGGTACCAAAATTTCCTTGTTACTCACACAGAAGTTCCTGTAGGGTCAATATCAACACCTTGGGAATCATTGCTCTATGTTTTTGAGATAAACTGCACCACATTCATCAGATCGACATCGCACCGTACCGTATAAATAAACCAAACTAATAGCAGTAGATGACGTATCTCACGGACTGCAATATTGCCAACTTGACTGCTGCTCAATGGGAGCTTTTAGAGCAACTTTTGAGATTACTATAATCATTTGAAGAACTAACAAAAATCACCAGTTCCGGAATGCATGCATTTCTGAAATTATTCCCTATGTTGTTACTCTAACGCGATATTGCGATAAAACTAGCACATCAGAGCTAACAGCCAACTTAAGCCAAGTGAGACTTGTCATACAACAAGGGTTGAACGAACGATTTGAAGACATTGCCACAAATAAAAATTATTTGTCAGCAACAACTTTGGACCCTCGCTTCAAAATGAATGTTTTCACCAGTCAACTGCAAAGAGAAAAAGCAAGGCAGTATATTATGATCGATGGTCTAAAGACGTACTGTGACACAAGCAGTGACGGCAGCGCGAATTCGTCCCCTATTCAGTCCAAGAGGATGACGGAAGAGTCGGGTCACAGTCAGAGTTCACACTCATCTTTTATGGATTGTTTTGAAGAGATCGTTACAGAGGAAAGTACGATCAATGCAGGGACATCACAAGAAAAAAATGCAGTTGAAACTGAAATTGATGTTAATTTAAATATTAATAGTATATCATGGCATGATAATCTGTACATTTGGTGGCAAGCAAGAAGAGAGAAATTTCCGTGTTTGACAAAGCTTGCAGCAAAATACTTGTCCGCGCCAGGAAGCAGTGTTTATTCGGAGCGGCTTTTCTCTGAAGCTGGAATGTCTGCGAGAAGAAAAGAAGTATACTACTACCTGACAATGCAGAAAAATTAGTATTTCTGCATCACAATCTTCCAATCCTACATTTCAGTTATGATGATTCCAGTGAATAAGTATTTAATATTTTTGTTTTGCTTTGACATCGTGTAAGTTGACCATGCACGATTATTTTTTGTAATTGTAAGTTAAATACATTACCTTGCAATGAATCAATCGTTTTATTTTAGGCAATTGTCTAACTAAAAAAAATCATAAGTATTCGGTATTCGGCCGAATAGTAACTAGATATTCGGTATTCGGCCGAATAGTAAAAAAGTGGCCGAATAGGCCGAATACCGAATAGTTGCCGAATATTCGTTGCAAGCCTAGTTTTTAGTGTATTATATTTTCATATTTTAGAATACATTTATTTAGATGTTGATTAACCTCTATCGTCAGTAATACTTCTTCTGATGTTTCATAAGTTATACACCATTCTTCTTCACTTCATTCTTTACGTTAGTTTACTGATTCTACAGAGTGATTCTGTGAAGATGTTACAAACTTTCCGGGAACGACTGAGTCGAAAGTTATGAGCGAAAATTTACTCAAGTTCCACCTTAAACTCGCTTAAAGTCCCGACTTCCGAACCCTAATCGTGACGTACAGAATTCCCGGTGAATACTCTCCTATACCCTCAGATAATTTTCCATGTCGGAGGACTAGTAACGACGCAAGTAACTTGATGTCAGAGAGAGAAAATCCTGAGTCTACGGTACAGTAATAATTAATTCCTTTTACATGCGTAAATTTCACAAAGTGCTGTATTTACAACAGTTGTTCAAAATGGCCTCCTCCAGTGCCAATGCAGGCAAGGCATCGTCGCACAAAGCTCTGTCACGCCAGTTCTAATATCGCGGAGTCGTTTGGAGAGTGTCGCAGGCAGTGAGAATCAGATCCTCTTCAGTCTCGAGTCGTGTCTCGTAGACGAGACTTTTCACAAGGGCCCACAACGAGAAATCAAGTGGGGTGAGATCAGGTGAACAGGGCTCCTCTGCCTATCCAGACGTTCACGAACCCTCAGTCCAAAATGATGTGGGGTACTATCAAGTTTACAATGTTTCAACCCGTGAAATGTACGTTTTAATGCAACAACCACTAATTTACCCGCAGGCACTGATGAGACCCAAGTTATCTATATCTTGGGTAGAAGGATTCTTATCCTTTGTCACAATAACTATAGAAAACTACAGTTTGCAACATTTAATTTTACACAAAGATTTCTTATAATTACAATGATATCAAGGGCACCATAACTAGTACTTCTGATACAAACAAGCAAGGAAACTCATGAATGTAATCGGTGCTAGGTCAAGATGTGGCGGACAGTAATTGCATTAACGTTATTGTTCCCAGTAAGCTGTAGGCTACGACTGGCTAACATGAAACAGTCGGTGAACGTAAATACTCTCGCAAGATACAGAGTATGGCAGAGGCCGTCTGCAATTCGCCTACGTTAATAGGCACAATTACTATCATACGTGTTCCAAAATTACCAGCATCTTTCGACAGTGGGAGATTGAGACGGGGCTAAAACCCCGATCTAATATTCAGCAGCCAGTAATCACATCTGTAGCCCAATACCAAACACGCAGCACAGGCCAATAATGTGCCAAGTGTTTGCAGCAGTGAGACCTAAGAGAGTTCCTTTCCGCAGGAGGAATAACTTCAAGAGAGCTGACGGGTCCACAAATTAGCTAACATTTTCTGTTGAACGTGATTCACACGTCGTATTAGTTTCTTTGTCCCACTGGCGCTGTGTTAATTTTGACGTATTCGGTGTACGAGAGAAGTCTGTACTCTGACACCCCTCGTGAACTACGTTACTGGCAACATCCAAAATTTCTTTGATGGTTTGTCTGTGAATATCAGCGAAACTCTCACATTTCGAGTGGAAGAAGTCGCGGGTACAGCTAGCTGAATATAAACTGACAACACAAAGGAAAAAATGCAGACATTTAAATGAGTTACCAAGGGGAATGATGAATAACTTATCGAGAGCGTTAAAAGAATTTAAAGTTAAAATTTGTAGAGGACAAATGTAGGTGGGTGCAGGATAGGGGGAAGTTGGGTGTGTAGGGAAATTGCCACCGGAGCCTGTGCTCCATTGCAATTAAATTAAATTAAATCCTTTACGTCCAGGTATCCAGATTTGGGTTTTCCATGGTTTTCCCAAATCACTCCAGGCGAATGCCGAGATGCTTCCTTAAAAAGGATCATGGCCGAATTCCTTCCTGTTCTTTGTCCCCAGTTCCATCCCGCCTCTAATGACCTCGACGTCGACGAAGCGTAAGGCCATAAAAAAAATCCTTTACCCAAATGGAATATAACTACTGTTGAGATTTTCAGTTTCGCTGTAATTGGAGAGATGATATGTTACGATCGCGTTTTTACTAACCATATCTCTTATTACGTGTAGTTGTCGAAACCACTCATTTCATCTGGTCGTGGAGTGAGTTAGCGAATGTGTGAGGAGCAATCACAACGACGCAGTGATCTCCAGTAACGACGTGATCTGCGTCCGCCGACAGCGCAATAACTCAGTCCTCACCACGCGACAGCCGGGCACACAACTCATTTTCTAGATTGCGCATTAATGAAGCCCGTCTCGATATCGGGAAGACGAATATGGAGAAGAGAGCGGCGTGTCGAGTGGTGAAAGACCACCCAGCGCCGGACGGCTTCATCAGCACGGCCGCTCACCTCATCTGCATGCGACCGGCAAAACAAAATGGATCCATCAAGCGCGCGCCACAGCCGGTTCTTTTTGCTTCTATTAAAAAATCTGTTGCTATGTTACAGCGCTTTTGATCGTGCACACATATTCGTGGACTGTTTCCCCCCTCCCTCTCTGTTTCCATTCAGGCTCTACTCCCCGCCATAGTCGAGATCATAGCGGTGAGAGAGGATACAGGAGCAAGGAGTAGCTAGCTTTTCCATCATGACTTTCTGTAGGGTCTATTCCGTCATTCGCCCGGAGTGATACGGGGGAACCATAGAAACCTGAATCCGGATGATCTCTTCTTTAAACATAGCCATACGCTTTCCTCAGTACTTTATCATAGGCCTTTTTATGTCAATGAAAGCTATTACAATGTCTTTGCCATATTCCCACATTTTCTCTATGATTTGCCTGAGTATAAACATTGCATCCACCTTAGATCTTCCTAGTCCTAAAACCAAACTGCTCCTCTCTAGCTGTATTCTCTAGTCTTTGTTTGATTTTATTTTGAAATTTTTTTTATATATTTTCAGGCCGTGGCTCAGGAATGTAATACCCCTGTAGTTCTCGCATTTCGATTTGTTTCCTTTTTTCTTAACAGGTTCTATGACTCCCTTCCTCCCGTCCTCTGGTTTTTCCTTTGTTTCAAGACTCTCCGTATGACTATATACAACCATTGCATTCCCTTTTTTTTAACTGCTTTACGTCTCTCAACAGCGAGGTCTTTTAGAGACGGGAAAGGATGGGGGCAAGGAATCGGAAGGAATTCGGCCATGGCCTTTTTAAGGAAACATCCCGGCATTTGCCTGGAGTGATTTGGGAAACCATGGACATTGCATTCCCATTACTCCTGCAGCTTTTACCATTTCTGCTGTCAGTTCATCTAGTCCTGGCGATTTCCCATTTGGTATTTCTTTCGTTGCCAACTTTAATTCCAGCATAATAAATTCTTCTGTTTGCCTTTCTAAAGTAATTGTTCCATTAACCTTTTCTTTGGTTCCTTCCTGATTTCATTCAGTTCCTTCCAACAGGTTTATGTAGTACTCTTTCCATCTACTCAGTACCTCTTCCTCTTTCCATTGCAGTTCACCTGATTTATCCATAACTTTGGCCGGCATATCTCTAGGTTTTGTTTTGTTTCTTACTACCCCGTACAGTATTTTGTTATTTCCTATGTAGCTTGTCTTCAATTTATCTGTGAATTCCTCCCAAGATTTTACACTTGCTATTTTTATAATTTTTCTGAGGCTTTTGCTAACCTTTTCCATCTCGCTCTTTTCTCTTCAGCTCTGTCTTGAAACCACTCTCTCCATGCCCTGTTCTTTCTTTTAACAGCTTCTGCAATACGCTCATTCCACCATGCTGTTTCCTTCTCCTGCCTCTTATTTGACGTTCTTCCACACGTCCTTTGTGCTGCATTTACTAATGTTGCTCTAAATCTTCTCCATTCATCTTTGCTGTTCTTGCTTCGTTCTAGAGAAAGTTGGCCTTCACTTCTTCCTGAAATGTTTCCTTAGTGTCACTGTCTGCCAGCTTGCAACACCTGATCCCTTGGATCCTTTTGCTTACTGCTTTGCCCAAGCTGAGTATCTTAAGGTCTGCTACAGCCGAACAGTGATCTCCTTCTAGGTTCACACTTCCTATGAATTTTACATCCATTAGTTTTGGGAGAAGACATTTTTCGAACAATATGTAATCTATTAAGCTTCTACTTTGACCATCCCAGCTATATCGGGTAAACTTGTGACTATCTCTTTTCTCATGCGAGGTTTTGCCAATAACTAATGAGTTCCATAGGAAAAAATCTAGAAAATTTTCTCTCTTTTTATTCCTTGATTCTACGCCCTGGCATCCCATAATATCTTCATATCCTATTCTGTCTGTGCCAACTCTGGCGTTTAAATTTCTTGCCTTGATTTACCCTTGTATAAATTCTTCTTCCTCGTCTTCTGTGCACCCAACTTGGGAACCATACGCTTGGATGATATGTATTACCTCACCGTTTACTATAATCGACAGTTTCAATATCATTCCGTTGGTGTAGCTAACATCTATGACTTTTCTTGCCAGTCTGTTATTTAGAACTATTGCTACTCCACTACGCCCCTTGTCTACTTCTCCCCACCACCATAGTGTGTACCCTTTTCCTATTTCTTTACTTCCACGTCCTTTCCATTTTGTTTCACTTAATCCTAATATGCTTATGTTCCTCTCTTCCATTACACTGATAACTTCCTGTTCCTTCCCTTTTAGCGATAATGTATTGATTGTTCCAACTTTTAAACCAGTCCTTTTCCCAGATTGTCGTCCATAACATCCATCCTTTCCGAGGCTGTGCTTAGTTCTGAAAGCATGCTCCATCCACTGTCGGCTTGCTAGGCCTGTCTCTCGTAGCTTCACCAGAGCCTTGGTAGCCGTTATTTTTAACGGTTCCTGTAGCGCCTTCACAACTACCGTATCGGTCCCGGGACACACTAGGTCCCCACCGTATATCGCCCCCACAGGTAGTCTCCTACTTCACGCCGTTAGCAGTTTCCCATCACCTGGAAGGGGATGGGGCTTGTGGAAGAACGTTTGTAAAGATGCGAAATAGGTGCGCTGACGCGATTCCCGTAAACAAAAAGCGTTGCCAAATTTCAAGAGAATGACCATTTTCTTCGAAGACTATGTGTCTCTGGGGATACTGAAAGTGAGGGTACTTTTTAACAAGCTTACTTATGTCGGAATGTGCATTCTCGACTTGTATAAACTGAGTATGTATCGATTTCACAGGGTATTTAGAATTCTTCAGTTTTGATGCACCAAAATGTTTTATATGCACATAGTTTCATCTATTTACTGTACAACTACGATCCATATAAAGAAATGAATCACTACAAGGAGGAATTTGACGCATCTGGATATAAGACCGACAACTATTTCGGATTGTGTACTATCCCGAAAATAAAACGAGAAGGTTAAGGATGAAGCGAATCGCTACTTGACTATGGACTTTACAGATCTGCGATCAAAAATGTACGAAGCTAAGGGTCAGTCACCAAGAAACTTTAGACAGAGGACTATCAAGATTGTCCACAAGGTGTAAATTTTAAGCATCATACTCATCACTGCTGTGAATCAGATCTCCATTCGGTACAAACTGTTGAAGTATCTAAGCTGAGTCATTCTAGATTGGATGGTAAGTAATGTATTCTCTCCGATGGGGGTAGAGACACTAATATGGGAGCACAAGTCTGTACCTACATCTGTGAATTAGAGATTAAATAAATATGTACAAGAGAAGATAGTATATAGCTTTTATCTCAGTCTAGTGGTCTCGTAGAATACGTTGGTATAATGTATATTTTCTATAGTGTATATTTCGCATATAATGACCAAAAAGATCGAAAGATGGGCAACATATCTTTTATTCGTGTATTATAAATCGTAGTCATTGTGTGCAGCAATGTAAATGCATCTGTGGCGTGACAAGGAGCAGAGGGCCCTGAGGTTTCCGTGCTGATCCGTCTTTGGAAGAGGTGTATACACCTAATAAGTTGTTCGGCTTCTTTGCTATTTTGACGAGTAGTCATTTCTCAAGATTACCTCGAGACAACTAGTCGACTTGGACTTGGTATGTTTTTCTAGACATCAGTTACCTGTGCATTTGCATGACACTTATCAAAACATTTCCACAAACTTTCAAAGTCCTTGTAAAAGATGAGCAGAGCACGCAGTTGGTGCACATAATCCTTAAGCATTAAGATTTTATTTTTTCGTCTGTTAGTTTCATTGGAAACTGCACTTTTATTGAAATCGAATGGGTAGTTGTAGTGTACTTTCGCATATGTACTATTTCCAGTTAATTTTTAAGCGCCTTTACTTGTGAAGTAATAATCGTACTCAGAAAACAGGGCTCATCTTTGTTTTCTATATATAGATGTTTAGCGTCAGAGCAACATAAGAAGGTTGTTCAAATTAAGTAATTACAAGACAGATTATTTTAACTGGGCTCCGTTCTCAAAACTCGTTTTTTTTAATGATCTCCGGCCTCACTGACCACCAATCACCAATCAAACGCTGTGATTAGTCACTTCTTAGTTAAAATCACTCTAGGGTAGTTTTGAAATATAGTCCTTATGAATTTTGAAGTCGTTAATCAATCCGATCGTAACCTTTATGGCTGGTTTACGGATTAGTAACGATTTCGCGAATTTATTTTCGAAACGTTCATAGCAAGCATTGATGAACATTCGTGGTAGTTTAAAATTTAGTGAACTTTGAATAGTACCGATGCATTTTCAACTCGAAGTAACTCTTGGCCTGTTAATCGGGTTGGACTCAACTTACCTCCTATGCAGCTGGCGACCCCGTTAAAAGCAGACTAGACCCTCCAAAAAAGGAAAAAAGTTATGTAGTAACGAAATAAGATGAACAAGCTACATAGTAACGTGACTTCTGATTGTTAGCGGCGTTCCGAGCCCGCCCGTAGGCAGACGCGTCAATGTTATTCACTTCCGGTCGCAACCTGCAATAAAACAAAGGAACTATGAATGAACATAACGGATATAGTAAAAACTAAAGGTTTATTATGATTATAAGGACGGGAAAGAATTGCTTATTGATGACTTGAAATGCAAATATCTTGCCATTACATTTGATAACAAGCTTAACTGGACAGGGCACATTAGACAGGTAGAAGGAAAAGGTTTCAAAATTCTGTATTTGTTGGAGAGGGTGATGAGGGGATGTACGAGAGAAGTAAAGGAATTGGATTACAAAACTTTGGTCAGACCATTGCTTGAATATGGTAGTGTAGTATGGGACCCACATTTTGAGTTACAAATACAGGAGTTGGAGAAGGTGTAAAGGAGGGCTGCTAGATTTGTTTGTGGAAATTATCGCAGAATGCAATCTGTAACAGATCTGATAAAAGAGCTAGAATGGGACTCATTGGAAGACAAAAGGAGGGTGAAGAGGGTCATGGGAGTGTACAAGGTGTGTACTGGTGATGAGGCATGGAAAGATATTGGTGTAGGTATGAAAAGTAGTGCATGGAAGGGAAAAGCTGGCACTCAATTTCAGGCACAATGGTGTGGGCAGATTCTCTTTTTTAGGAAAGGGTGTCAGGGATTGGAATAAGTTACCACGAGAAATGATGAATAATTTGCCAAGCCGGCCTCGGTAGCGTAGGGGCTCCACATACCGATGGTCGCCGGTTCGAGTCCGGCTAAGGGCATGGGTGTTTAGGTTAAGTATGTGTTTTATGTGTCCTGTGTTGTCTTACTAAAACACAAACACAAAAAAAGTTGGAAAGCTTCATTAACATTGATGATATATAAAAATACATTGAGTGCTGGCTGAATGGCTACAGGCCGATTACCAATATAAAGAAATAAAAAAGTAATAATAATTTGCCAAAAACATTGAAAGAATTTAAAGTTAAAATTTGTAAAGGGTAAATGTAGGTGGGTGCAGAAAAGGGGGAAGATGGGTGTGTAGGGAAATTGCCACCGGAGCATGCGCTCCATTGCAATTTATTTTAATTTTTTTTTGTAAACAAATAAGGCCATGGCGTTATGCATGTACTATAAAATGTTCTTACCACTAGTTATTCCTCTTCGTTTTGCCGCATGCCCTGATTCCTGTTTGTGCTTTAAATTATAGAACACCCAATCACGATTATTAGTTCATAACTTATACTTATTGACTAAGACAAGTTTCTTAACAATTAAATATATGATTTAATTTCGTTTCTAGGTTTCTATAATTTTTTCGCTCTAGTGTGAACGATAAAACTGCTAAATTTCCCTAAATTTTCTGATATTCCATAGTCATCTTCAGCAAAAAATATAGCAGAGTGCATGTCAGTGGTGCTGAGTTTGCAGGTAGTGTCTGGTGGGGCCTGACTGCCTAGTCCCAGAGACCCAGCGTCTGCAGAGCCCACGGCAGGCGCGTGGCCGCAGACAGCAGTGGATGTTGCAGGTGGTGTCTCGGGCGAGCAACTCGTCCCAGGAGAGCAGCTAGCAGCACAGCCCAGGCGTGGCCGGCGACAGTAGGGTGGGCGTGAGTGGTACGGTTAGATGCTTGTCTCAGGTGACCAGAGCTTCGTGATAGTAGTACAGCTAGTGGCAGCCGGCAGAGTGTGTGCCACTAGTGTGATCAGATGCTTTGTTTCAGGAGGTGTTTCTGCATAAGAGCCAAACGCCAACAGCTATCACACTGCACAGCCACTGGCTTAGGGGTGGTGTCAGGCAGCAGAGTGCGTGCGACCTGGCTGAATGCCTGTCTCGCTGCACAGCCCGTGTTAGTTGGGTGACAGCCAGTAGCAGACTGCGTGGCGGTGTTGAGATCAGATGTTTTGTTGTAGGTGGTATCTCTCGCAGCCTGTCTGAGAGATACGTCCCAGCAGAACATGACGCTGCACATCCCATCGCTGGAAGGTGGCCGCAGTCAGCAGACTGCTAGGCAGCGGTCTAATCAGATGTTGTGTTGCAGGTCGTGTCTCTGTCAGCCGTCTGCGTGTATATCCCCAGAAGTACAGTTTGCTCCACAGCCTCTGGCGGAGCGAGTGAAGGTGGTGTGATCAGATGTGTTGCAGATGACGTTTCTAGCGGCCTCGTCCCAGCAGACCAGACCGCTGCACAGCCAGTTCCAAGCGGGAGACCTCGGACAGCAGAGGGCTGTGATCAGACTTTGTGTTGCAGTCGGTGTCTCTACCGACACCTGTGAGAGTCTTGTACCAGCAAGTCAGCTCGCTCCACTGTCTTTGGCAGACAATTTGTCGCAGACAGCAGATCAGCGGTCATGGCAGTGATGTGATCAGAAGTAGTGTTGCAGTTGGTGTCTACCAGACGCATTGAGAGTCTTGTCACAGCAGCCCAGCTCGCTCCACCGCTCTTGGTAGGCGTCTGGTCGCAGACAGCAGAGGTCGTGGCAGTGGTGTGATCAGAAGTTGTGTTACATGTGCTGTCTCTACCGGCCAGGCTGACAGTCTCGTCCCAGCATCCCAACAGAACATCTCGCTACAAAGGCTGTGGTGAGCAGTGTCCTGAGCCGGCAGATTGCGAGTTCATGGTGTGATGAGATGTTCTGCTGCAGGTGGTGTCTCTGGTGGCCTGTCTGAGAGTCTCGTCGCAGCAGCCCAGCGCGCTGCACAGCCGGTGGCAGGCGGGTGGTAGGCTGTGGTGTGATGAGATGTTCTGCTGCAGGTGGTGTCTCTGGTGGCCTGTCTGAGAGTCTCGTCGCAGCAGCCCAGCGCGCTGCACAGCCGGTGGCAGGCGGGTGGTAGGCTGTGGTGTGATGAGATGTTCTGTTGCAGGTGGTGTCTCTGGTGGCCTGTCTGAGAGTCTCGTCGCAGCAGCCCAGCGCGCTGCACAGCCGGTGGCAGGCGGGTGGTAGGCTGTGGTGTGATGAGATGTTCTGCTGCAGGTGGTGTCTCTGGTGGCCTGTCTGAGAGTCTCGTCGCAGCAGCCCAGCGCGCTGCACAGCCGGTGGCAGGCGGGTGGTAGGCTGTGGTGTGATGAGATGTTCTGCTGCAGGTGGTGTCTCTGGTGGCCTGTCTGAGAGTCTCGTCGCAGCAGCCCAGCGCGCTGCACAGCCGGTGGCAGGCGGGTGGTAGGCTGTGGTGTGATGAGATGTTCTGCTGCAGGTGGTGTCTCTGGTGGCCTGTCTGAGAGTCTCGTCGCAGCAGCCCAGCGCGCTGCACAGCCGGTGGCAGGCGGGTGGTAGGCTGTGGTGTGATGAGATGTTCTGCTGCAGGTGGTGTCTCTGGTGGCCTGTCTGAGAGTCTCGTCGCAGCAGCCCAACGCGCTGCACAGCCGGTGGCAGGGGGGTGGTAGGCTGTGGTGTGATGAGATGTTCTGCTGCAGGTGGTGTCTCTGGTGGCCTGTCTGAGAGTCTCGTCGCAGCAGCCCAGCGCGCTGCACAGCCGGTGGCAGGCGGGTGGTAGGCTGTGGTGTGATGAGATGTTCTGCTGCAGGTGGTGTCTCTGGTGGCTTGTCTGAGAGTCTCGTCGCAGCAGCCCAGCGCGCTGCACAGCCGGTGGCAGGCGGGTGGTAGGCTGTGGTGTGATGAGATGTTCTGCTGCAGGTGGTGTCTCTGGTGGCCTGTCTGAGAGTCTCGTCGCAGCAGCCCAGCGCGCAGCACAGCCGGTGGCAGGCGGGTGGTAGGCTGTGGTGTGATGAGATGTTCTGCTGCAGGTGGTGTCTCTGGTGGCCTGTCTGAGAGTCTCGTCGCAGCAGCCCAGCGCGCTGCACAGCCGGTGGCAGGGGGGTGGTAGGCTGTGGTGTGATGAGATGTTCTGCTGCAGGTGGTGTCTCTGGTGGCCTGTCTGAGAGTCTCGTCGCAGCAGCCCAGCGCGCTGCACAGCCGGTGGCAGGGGGGTGGTACGCTGTGGTGTGATGAGATGTTCTGCTGCAGGTGGTGTCTCTGGTGGCCTGTCTGAGAGTCTCGTCGCAGCAGCCCAGACGCTGCACAGCCGGTGGCAGGCGGGTGGTGGCTGTGGTGTGATGAGATGTTCTGCTGCAGGTGGTGTCTCTGGTGGCCTGTCTGAGAGTCTCGTCGCAGCAGCCCAGCGCGATGCACAGCCGGTGGCAGGCGGGTGGTAGGCTGTGGTGTGATGAGATGTTCTGCTGCAGGTGGTGTCTCTGGTGGCCTGTCTGAGAGTCTCGTCGCAGCAGCCCAGCGCGCTGCACAGCCGGTGGCAGGCGGGTGGTAGGCTGTGGTGTGATGAGATGTTCTGCTGCAGGTGGTGTCTCTGGTGGCCTGTCTGAGAGTCTCGTCGCAGCAGCCCAGCGCGCTGCACAGCCGGTGGCAGGGGGGTGGTAGGCTGTGGTGTGATGAGATGTTCTGCTGCAGGTGGTGTCTCTGGTGGCCTGTCTGAGAGTCTCGTCGCAGCAGCCCAGCGCGCTGCACAGCCGGTAGCAGGGGGGTGGTAGGCTGTGGTGTGATGAGATGTTCTGCTGCAGGTGGTGTCTCTGGTGGCCTGTCTGAGAGTCTCGTCGCAGCAGCCCAGCGCGCTGCACAGCCGGTGGCAGGCGGGTGGTAGGCTGTGGTGTGATGAGATGTTCTGCTGCAGGTGGTGTCTCTGGTGGCCTGTCTGAGAGTCTCGTCGCAGCAGCCCAGCGCGCTGCACAGCCGGTGGCAGGCGGGTGGTAGGCTGTGGTGTGATGAGATGTCCTGCTGCAGGTGGTGTCTCTGGTGGCCTGTCTGAGAGTCTCGTCGCAGCAGCCCAGCGCGCTGCACAGCCGGTGGCAGGCGGGTGGTAGGCTGTGGTGTGATGAGATGTTCTGCTGCAGGTGGTGTCACTGGTGGCCTGTCTGAGAGTCTCGTCGCAGCAGCCCAGCGCGCTGCACAGCCGGTGGCAGGCGGGTGGTAGGCTGTGGTGTAATGAGATGTTCTGCTGCAGGTGGTGTCTCTGGTGGCCTGTCTGAGAGTCTCGTCGCAGCAGCCCAGCGCGCTGCACAGCCGGTGGCAGGCGGGTGGTAGGCTGTGGTGTGATGAGATGTTCTGCTGCAGGTGGTGTCTCTGGTGGCCTGTCTGAGAGTCTCGTCGCAGCAGCCCAGCGCGCTGCACAGCCGGTGGCAGGCGAGTGGTAGGCTGTGGTGTGATGAGATGTTCTGCTGCAGGTGGTGTCTCTGGTGGCCTGTCTGAGAGTCTCGTCGCAGCAGCCCAGCGCGCTGCACAGCCGGTGGCAGGCGAGTGGTAGGCTGTGGTGTTGATGAGATGTTCTGCTGCAGGTGGTGTCTCTGGTGGCCTGTCTGAGAGTCTCGTCGCAGCAGCCCAGCGCGCTGCACAGCCGGTGGCAGGTGGGTGGTAGGCTGTGGTGTGATGAGATGTTCTGCTGCAGGTGGTGTCTCTGGTGGCCTGTCTGAGAGTCTCGTCGCAGCAGCCCAGCGCGCTGCACAGCCGGTGGCAGGCGGGTGGTAGGCTGTGGTGTGATGAGATGTTCTGCTGCAGGTGGTGTCTCTGGTGGCCTGTCTGAGAGTCTCGTCGCAGCAGCCCAGCGCGCTGCACAGCGGTGGCAGGTGGGTGGTAGGCTGTGGTGTGATGAGATGTTCTGCTGCAGGTGGTGTCTCTGGTGGCCTGTCTGAGAGTCTCGTCGCAGCAGCCCAGCGCGCTGCACAGCCGGTGGCAGGCGGGTGGTAGGCTGTGGTGTGATGAGATGTTCTGCTGCAGGTGGTGTCTCTGGTGGCCTGTCTGAGAGTCTCGTCGCAGCAGCCCAGCGCGCTGCACAGCCGGTGGCAGGCGGGTGGTCGGAGACAGCAGCGATCCAGGGAACACCACTCGACACTGTAAGTACTGATCGCTCCTTACATCTTCCTGTGTCGACCGTCGGTAGTTTGTCTATTTGAACGGAGGATGACAGAGAAGTTGAGCTCGCTAACGCCGGAATAACCACCGAGCTGTCTCTTTATGTAACACGGAGAGTGGAGGAAAATGTAGAATCCGGTACTGATCCTGCTGGATGGCGGCAACTGTTGCCGTAACACCGCAGGTTACGAGCAGCTGAACACATTAACAGACTCTACTCCCTGACATAAATCCTCAAGTCAGATGCTATTTATGACGGCGCCTCCTATGCTTGGTTTCCTGAAATACACTTCCCATTGGTAAAGCGACTGAAGTTTCTTCTCTCTGAAGAGCACGTTACGTCTGTAATATAGATCATACTCGACGGCTCTGCGAGTACAGATTGCGAATGCCGTGCTGGGTTTTGGTCGGTAGTGTTCCGGGATTTTAAGACCCTATTGACATGAATTCTCGTATTCTTACCGCCACGCTACCGCAGACAACCATTCATCTGATTACTCTCTTCTTTCACGTCCGACTGCTCCGATTCCTTCTTTTATTCCATCCGCTCCATTGTCTGTGGCACCAGTCACCAATGATTCCCTGTCTCAATTTTTCTGTATCTTCCTATTAGATTTCCTGCTTTCTACGAATCTCTTTAATGTGTTTAACAAACCCGCCGATTATTATTGATAATTATTGAAAGTTCTTTTGTCGGTTTTGTGCTGTAGCATCACTATTAATTATATCAATTTTCAACAAAGCCGAACTGTGCATTTTTACTGTAAAAATATTGAAGAAACCGCTTAAAGCTTGATATACCAGAGAACTGAATGACGAAATAGGGCACTTTATTGTATGCTACTAAAAATGTTGGCTCAAAGCAGTTAATATACTAGAGAGAATAGAAACGGTTTCTATTTCCCTCTATAATTACAACTTAGGGCAATGCTAAACTAATCTATTTAAAATAGGGTTTTCCGAAGTATAGGTTCATACATTCGCTTCGCCTAGTATCGAGGGAGAAATTTTGTAGATCCCCGAATTATTTTTATTTTCTTCGTATGCAGCAGGACGTATAGAAGTTACAACTCTCAAAGAATTTTTTCATAATAGATTTGTAGTCGTAGAGATTGATCAGCTTGTGCACTACAAGACCAAGGTTTTATATTAAACTATTAAAACTTTTGCTATCATCATCATTATTTTTTTATATCACAAATCTGAAAAAATAGTTTAACATTGGTTCAAATACTTAAAGCATTCCATTTACGTAAGGAAATAAAGTGAAGACAACAAGAGTGCAAGTAATAGCCCTATAGTAACAGTTACAAGCGTTGACGTCTTTGACAGTACAGTCATCGTACAACGGTAGTGCACAAGCCATTATTTTCGCAAAAAAGTACTACAAATGTAGGGAAATGGTTTCAATTACAATAGATTGGTATAAACTAAGAGGAAGATCGCAACACTCATCGAATAAAGACACGCGGAAGCTGGCAAAGAATTTCACAAGACCTATCTGTCTCAACAAGACTGCCGAAGTCCTATCTGGTCCCATGTCTCTGAGATGGCACATCATTGTATTACTGAGATGGCGGATTGTGATCCTCTTGCTACTAAAGATGGCTATTTAGATCATATAACGTTTAAGTATATGGAAAAGAAGTATTGGCTCCTACCCAGAGGGCAATAACGAATGCGGAGTGAGCCTTACGTGCTCGTATACCACAGACAGCTTACCACTAGTAAGCGTGAAGTAATTACAGCACGAGATGCTTCTATAGGATGATCCATCGTAAGGATAAACTTAGATAATCCCTCAAAAATATAAAATACTTCCAATGATTTATTATATCAATGGTAATCAGCAATACGAAATCTTGCTGGCTGGATGCTAGCATTGATTTGATGTAGAAATAGTTGTAAATAAAATATTGTCCCCAGAAATAATTTCTTACAACGATGAAGATGCGAAACAAACACTTAAACAGACATTTCTTCTGCTGTAGAAATTCCTGTTTATTACTAGCTTATTGGTTTAGTAAAAACTTAAAGAGCAGATCGGAGTGTAAGGATTTCCGTATAGATGCACCTGTAACCAGTCTAACTAGGCCGGTTAGTTAATTATTAGCTATTCATTATTCTAATGAATAATTGTGTTGATCGTTTACTATCAGAAATTAGATTGTTTGCAGATGACATAATGCTATGTAAAAGAATCAAAACTATAGAGGATTGCAAACAGTTGCAGGGTGATCTGGACAGGATATCTAGTTGGTTGGTAAACATAGGATGAAGATAAATGCAAAGAAGAGTCAGCTTATTAGATACACAAATAAAAAAAAAAACTAAAAGTTGATTATGGTTATAAGGTGGGGAAAGAATTTCTTGCTGAAGACTTGAAATGTAAATATCATGGCATTACATTTGATAACAAGCTTAACTGGACAGGACACATTGGACAGGTAGTAGGAAAAGGTTTCAAAACTCTGCACTTGTTGGAGAGAGTGATGAAGGGATGTACGAGAGAAGTAAAGGAATTGGGTTACAAAACTTTGGTCAGACCATGCTTGAATATGGTAGAGTAGTATGGGACCCACATTTTGCGTATCCATACAGGAGTTTGAGGGGTGCAAAGGAGGGCTGCTAGATTTGTTTCTGGAAATTATCGCAGAATGCAATCAGTAACAGATATGAAAAACGAACTGGAATGCAAGACAGCTGGAGGTTGAAGAGGGTTGTGGGAGTTTAAAAGGCGTTATATTGGTGATGAGGCATGGAAAGATATTGGTGTAAGAATGAAAAGTAATGAATGGGAGGGTAGAGGAATGAGAGGGAATGACCAGAAGCTGGCACTCGATTTCAGGCACAAGGGTGTGGGAAGATTCTCTTCGTAGGTAAGGGGGTAGGATTAGAAATAAGTTACCAATATAAATGACGACTAATTTACCAAAAACGTTGAAAGAATTTCAAGTTAAAATTTGTAGAGGGTAAATGTAGGTGGTGTAGGAAAGGGGGAAGATGGGTGTGCGCTCCATTGCAATTTAAATAAATATTATTATTAATAATATTATTATTAGGCGGCAACACACGGATGTGTGATTAGGTAAGACCAGACAGACTATCCAGATTTCGGTTTGTCAAAATCACTGTGGGCAAATCCAAACTGAATCCTTCCTTAAGTCCATGTCTGATTCCTTACCTTACCTTCATGGTCTAAATTTCCTTGCTGCCACGAACCATTAAGACCTAAAAATAAGGAAAAGCCGTGCTGTTAAAATCTCATTTACAAAAATAAATAATAACCGTTCATTCGCGGCGGTATTTGTTGACACAAATCTTCAGGACACGTCGGCAGTTGTAGAGACTGAGAGGTACGGCTTACGAGTGTTCAACTCTGCCAGTCTTAACAGAGAAATTCTCCTTTATTCAGAAGGAAACACGACACGAAATTGAGGTACACTCTTTGGCAAAAAAATTGATCGTGGGCGCCTGCGTCTAAGTCCCTTATTTTGCACAATGTGGATCAATGGAGATTTGTCTTCCAGGAAACTTTAGCGCATCTACTAGCTCCGCCCATCAAACCATCCCATTGGCGGGTATTCAATTCAGCGCCATCTGTAATTCATTTCCTTAAATCATGCCTGTAACATAACAGGAAGACTCCGCCCATCGAAGATTCTTATTGGCAGGGTAGATCATCATCTTCCCCTACATTTCAGTAAAAGGCTACTGACCAATCCTGAGTCAAGTAATGCATTTTCCAGTCCCGGGATTGGCTATCATATTCGGCAAGATATGGCCGACCATCGAATCGAACGAAATTCGGTTCCAGCTATACTTTTGTTAAATTCGATCGTGAAACATGTCGCTAAAGTTGCAATGAACAAAATTGCAATAAAGCGCCGCAAACATGAGTTCAGTGATTATTTTATTCAAATGATTTGCGTAAACTATAACGATGTTTATTTATATATTGATTTGGCTAATTCCTTCCAATAATACTACACGTAATGAGATGTGTGGGCCAAGCATTGGGTGGAAATGTTCATAGATCCAGAACTAGAGAAATGATTATAAAGAGATTATTTCGGAAAATTGTCTAAGACCAGTTGATGTAACTGATTTGCGAGACAGGATAAGGTTGTTTACACACTGCACGAGCTATCTGTTTACACGAGCTCAGTTGGCTAATGGTTAACGCTCTAGTCTTCTGAACAGTAGGTCTCGGTTTCGATTCAGGCGTTTCCGATTATTTTTTTGCATTATTTTAAACAAAGTCGAAGCTACCAATGACTTATCCGTTAAAATATAACGTCGACTCTTACCTACTTGCGTCAGGGAAATAGTATACCTAAGGAAAGACTCAGAACTGAGTGATTCTTAACAAACAGCACGTAACTATGAAAGCATTCATGAGGTGACACTGGAAGAAACCTCGGGTTTCAACCTCGTCGAAATCGCATCATCTGGTGACGTTAGGTGGACTACAACGAGATCGCACAGTCGTCAACGAGAAGAAATACTAAATATATTTACTGTAGCAATTTCTTATTATTCCTCTGGCTTTAACACTCGTCTACTTCTAAGTCGTTAAAGATGGGAAGGGAATGGAGACAGGAACGGAAAGGAATTCGAGCACGATTTTCGAAGAAATAATCCGCCAATTCCCCGAAGTGACTTGGAGAAACGAAGGAAAATCAAATCTGGATAGCCGTCTGGGGATTCAACCGTCCTCCCGAATGCGGAACCATAGCGTTAACGCTCAGCCATTGGGCTAACTTTTTCAATATTTTTCGTATTTGGTCTATGATGACATCCATAAAATTATTTAAAAATAATTTACTTAAAACAAAGTTAAACATTGTAAATGAAAATATATGTGCAGAAGTGATTTGATCTGATGAGAGAGGGTTTCAAAACAATCTCGAAATCAGAAACGCATTTCAAATTTCATTTTCTCTCTCTTCTTTTCGCCCCTCTCTCTCTTTTTTCAATTTTTAGCACAATCAATACTAACTGAAATATAAGCTCCCTCTTATCTATTAAACTAAGAATGATGAGCGAAATTGATCGGTTTGCTAGTAACCAAACTAAGTTATATTTCAATCTTTTCGTAGAAATGTTAAAAATAAATGAATCATACTTCAC
>JARYHS010012519.1:12738404-12925734 GCA_031002005.1 Vandiemenella viatica
TTGGACCAAAGAAGTTAATGCACTAGAGAGAATAGAAACGGTTTCCAAAAATCTGATAATGTTGGTTTTTCCATCTATAATTACAACTTAGGGCAATGCTAAACTAATTATTTTAAAATAGGGTGTTCCGAAGTATAGATTCATACATTCGCTTCGCCTAGTATCGGAGGGAGAAATTTTGTAGATCCCCTGAATTATTTTTATTTTCTTCGTTTGCAACAGGATGTGTAGAAGTTACGACTCTCAAAGCATTTTTTCATAATAGATTTGTAGTCGTAGAGATTAATTAGCTTGCGCACGGCAAGTTGTTGTTGTTGTTGCTTTAGGGAGCGTCGACAGCGGGGTCATTAGCGCCCTAACAATTCGCACGGTAAGGGGGAGTCCACTAAATACCTGGGGTGAAATCGGGGGGGGGGGGGGAGGGATCCGGCAAAATCTCACCGAGGGGTCGACAGACATCTCACGTAGATGTATTTGTTGATTGCGTAGTGTTAGAGGTCGACGGTTTTCATGAATGAGTTTTTGCCCAGGTCTTCATGTGGATACGAGTGCCTCGCATTTATCTACGTTGACTTTAATTCGCCATCGTGTGAGCTAAAGTTTAACTACGTTAAGCACATGCTGTAATGTACTTTTTATGTGAGATACTTGCCGTAGCTGTGCAAGGTAGGCGGTATCGTCAGCGGAGGGACTACTGTACTTCCTTGAGGCACTCCTGCTTGTATCCTGTGAAGTGTATAATTTTTGTTATGTACGAAGACGTGGAACTTTCGGCTAGTGAGGTATAAGTGTTTTAGGCGTATCAGTCCGTGCGGGTATCGGTCGTCACTGAGCCTTCGAATCAGACCGTTGTGCCAAAGACGATCGAACGCCATTCCGATGTCCAGAAACACAGCGCCAGTAGATACAGAGAGGTTATATCCCCTTGTTACATGTTCAGCAACACACATTAATCGTTGTGTTTTCTAGTGGTGCTTCGTGAAACCGAATGGCTCCGGTTTCAAGATGTTTCTGTCCTTAATATGTTGGGTAAGGCGTGTGTGTATTGTGGAGGACTGGGGTCTTTTTTATTTTGCTCTGCCACTTCCCAAGAGGAACTTTATTACGTGTCATGTGAGCGGTAGAACAAATCAATAACACTATTGCTAGATACAATATCTACATTTATTTACAATGATACATAATAATCCCTTCATAAATCATTGTTTGTCCAAGACTCCTGTTACAGCCAGGTCAGTTACCCTTGCGATTAAGGTCAGCGCTTGCGTTCCCCGGAATTTCTATAGTTCCAAGCATCCCCTTCCTAACATTGCCAGTGTGGATCATTCCCACCTGCGTTAATGATGATGCTCAACGTAGACTGCTCCCATCGTCAGCTGCCTCGGCTGCCACCGGTTCTCCTCACAGACCTCCAGTTGTGACCTGCCAAAATTGACCAGACAGACCCTCTCTGCTCCGTGTATTCCAGTTTTGTTCACTATTGCCCCCACTCCCTTGTACTGGGTGGGTATCCAGCTGCTCCCTGTACGTAGGACCAATGAAAGAGATATCTATCTCTGATGTTTCAAAAGTATAATTTAGTTTTTGTTTACAAGACCAAGGTTTTATATTAAACTATTAAAACTTGTGCTATTATCATTATTATTATACTCATTATTTTTTTATTTCACAAATCTGAAAAAAATAGTTTAACATTGGTTCAAATACTTAAATCATTCCATTTACGTAAGAAAATAAAGAGAAGACAAGAAGAGTGCAAGTAATATAGTAACAGTACAATCGTTGACGTCTTGGACAGTACAGTCATCGAGAAACGGTAGTGGACAAGCCATTCTTTTCGCAAAAAATACTACAAATGTAGGGAAATGGTTTCAATTACTATAGATTGGTATAAATTAAGAGGAAGATTGCAACACTCATCGGATAAAGACACGCGGAAACTGGCAAAGAATTTCACAAGACCTATCTGTCTCAACAAGACTGCCGAAGTCCTCTGGTCCCATGACTCTGAGATGGCACATCATTGTATTACTGAAATGGCGAATTGTGATCCTCATGCTGCTAAACATGGCTATTTAGATCATAATATGTTTAACTATACGGAAAAGAAGTATTGGCTGCTACCCAGAAGGCAATGATTTTTTATAGCAATGATAATCAGCAAAACGAAATCTTGCTGGCTGGATGCTAGCATTGATTTTATACAGAAATAGTTGTTGATAAAATATTGTCCCCAGAAATAATTACTTACAATAATGAAGATGCGAAAAAAACACTTAAACAGACATTTCTTCTTCTGGAGTAATTCCTGTTTATTATCAACTTATTGGTTTAGTGAAAACTTGGCATATACTGGCGATGAGACATGGAAAGATATTGCAATAGGTATGAAAAGTATTGCATGGAAGGGAAAAGATAACCATGACCACAAGCTGGCACTCGATTTCAGGCACTAGGGTGTGGTGTAGTGGGTGCCTTGGTGGGCAAACTACGTTACAATTATCTTTCATACCTTTATGATTAATAAAAGGGGATTTTTAATTTCAATTTTTATGAAGGAGTGAAAATTTATTAATTTAGCAAGAGTCTCGACGTTAGTTGGAATTTAGGAAAAATTGTCACAATATGACATTTATTTTCTTATCATTGGCGATTACAAGTCAGCGAATTTACCGTTAACATTAACAAAAATTGACAAAAATATAAAATGCAACGCTCAGAGGTACAATTAGCCGTCATGAGCAAGCAAACGATTATATATTTACTTTTAAATATATCTCAGAATCAAAATGCAGGAAATATTGACAATTGGAAACAATGAAAAATACAAGTTATGATGACCTCAGACTAAGGTATAATAATACTGTGACTTTACAGTTAAAAAGAAAATCATGGGCGCCACGAATGAACAATATATCATTCGAAAATAACTAGTTCTGGCAAATTATGCCGCTAGCTCAGGGGTTTTTACAATTACAAAGTGAGAACATGGATCTATCCTCTCAAAGTCGTTTAAGGGTTCTGTTTCACGGAATGCACAGTCAGATGACTCGGTCGTAATAAGTTACCATTGTAGTTCTGCGTCTGATGTCTGCGGTGACAGAAGATGACCCACGGCACGTGAGATTATCTCACACGGCGGCTACAGACACGTCCTGTCTGTTAATGCGCATCATCGCATTACTGGCAGTGTCGCCGTGATAAGCCTGCTCCGGCAAGCCGGCCGTAAGAAGTCGTACAGCGGCAGATGGCGAGAGAAGCCAGCTTTCCACGTCCACCTCAGACTAGACTCGCATAGAATCGAATGTCCAGCTCCTCGCTCTTCGGTCCACGAGGAAAACTTCTCGCTCCGCCCCTTGTAGTCTCGAAGCTCACATATAACAGAAATTCCCAGGATTTTAAGTTATACGTTCATTTGGATTGGATCTTCAGGTTGGCACCTAATGTCACGTGATATCCCCGATATCTGATTTGTCCCGCTCATATCACAGAGGTCGGACATATTCGGTTAAGTTCGCCGGGGTGAGAGCACATTCGGGTGTCGGGCGGCAGGCAGTTCCCGCCAGGTGAGTGACCCTGTTGACCACCCATCCTCAGGGAGCAGAATGTGTGGTCAGGCAAAACCCCAGATCCGCGACTCCCTGTCGCCATGGTTCGGGAAGACCACGATTAGCTTCAAGCCTACGCAGCTCAATAACTCTTTAATATTCGCTTTATCAAGATACACTGTATGTTCACCATTTCATTACAGTTCTCACTTGGAATCTTGCGTACTTTACTAAAATTCCAACAAAAATCTATTTAGGTGGTCGCCCAAGATTTATGTAAATTACTCTAACATTATGACATATATAATAAAAATGCACCTTGTAACGTGGCGACAGCACGTCACGTTACAGTGGGAAGATTCTCCTTTTTTAGGTAAGGGTGGCAGGGATTGGAATGTGTTACCAAGAGAAATGATGAATAATTTACCGAAAACTTTGAAAGAATTTAAAGATAAAATTTGTAGAGGGCAAATGTAGGTGGGTGCAGGATAGGGGGAAGATGGGTGTGTAGGGAAATTGCCACTGAAGCCTGTGCTCCATTGCAATTAAATTAAACTTAAAGAGCAGATCGGAGTGTAAGGATTTCTGTATAGACCAGTATAACTACGCCGGTTAGTATCTATTCATTATTAGCTATTCATTAATCTAATGAATAATTATGTTGATTGTTTACTATCACAAATTAGATTGTTTGCAGATGACATAATGCTATATAAAAGGATCAAAACGGCAGAGGACTGTAAACAGCTGCAGGGTGATACAGCTGCAGGGTGATGTGGACAGGATTTCTAGTTGGGTTGGTAAACATGGGATGAAGATAAATGCAAAGAAGAGTCAGTTTATTTGATAAACAAATAAAAAAAACTGAAAATTGATTATGGTTATAAGGTGGGGAAAGAATTTCTTGCTGAAGACTTGAAATGTAAATATCATGGCATTACATTTGATAACAAGCTTAAATGGACAGGACACATTGGACAGGTAGTAGGAAAAGGTTTAAAAACTCTGCACTTGTTGGAGAGAGTGATGAAGGGATGTACGAGAGAAGTAAAGGAATTGGGTTACAAAACTTTGGTCAGACCATTGCTCGAATATGGTAGTGTAGTATGGGACCCACATTTTACGTATCAAATACAGGAGTTTGAGGGGGTGCAAAGAAGGGCTGCTAGATTTGTTTCTGGAAATTATCGCAGAATGCAATCACTGACGGATATGAAAAACGAGTTGGAATGGAAGACAGGAGGAGGTTGAAGAGGGTTGTCGGAGTTTTAAAAGGCGTATATTGGTGATGAGGCATGGAAAGATATTGGTGTAACAATGAAAAGTAATGAATGGGAGGGTAGAGATGACCATGACCACAAGCTGGCACTCGATTTCAGGCACAAGGGTGTGGGAAGATTCTCTTTCATAGGTAAGGGGTTCAGGATTAGAAGTAAGTTGCCAATAGAAATGATGAATAATTTACCAAAAACGTTGTAAGAAATTCTAGTTAAAATTTGTAGAGGGTAAATGTAGGTGAGTGTAGGAAAGGGGGAAGATGGGTGTGCGCTCCATTGCAATTTAATTAAATACTAGCTGACCCGGTCACGCGTTGCTGTGACTTAGTAATTATATTACGTTGGATTAATGAAATTTCAGTTTTATAAATGAGGCCTATGAAGTTGATTTTTAAACATTTTTAACAATTATTTTCATTATTTTAAATTATTACAATTAATAATTTTAATTTATCTAAGCGCTAATTGGTGCACCATATTTTTAGTTAGCCTGTCTTTTGCTGATACAAATAGATTTAATGGTTTCCCTACAAGTGAGCAGGCGACATATAGTTGCCCATGGGAGAAACACGTTTTTTCCAAATCCAAGCCGCAAACGGACATTCTTTGGCATTGTGACTTATTTATTGTCATAGCGAAAGCCAAACGAATCGGAAATTGAAGCCTTTAAAATGGTATTGGATATTCTGACTGTATCATTGGAATATGTGGCAACAGGACGATTTCTCCTTTAAACATTCCAGTCAAAATAGTTGCTTCAGGAACATTTCCGGTGATCCTTTTGATCACCAAACGTGTACCGTTGCATAATCTAGGTGGATTCAAATTACGAAGAAGAATAATCGGTGAACCAATCATTGACCGGAGATTGTGTGGCAGCATTCCTGTTATATCCAAAGAGTTTAAAAACTCATTTGGAAAATTTACAGCTTCATTTTCATCTACAATATTATCTATTGATTTAAAAGACATCAGATCACCTGGCAACAACTGTCGTATCTGGAAGTTAATTTCGTTGACATCAACATTTTTTGCTGCCAAAATAGCACGATTACTGATCCAATTATGATCTAAGTAATTATTTGATATATCCAGGAACACACCCTGAGTTAGTTCTTTTTTGAGTGAACAACAGTGCAGAATTTGTCTGGGAATTTGATGTGTTGTGTATTTCGATGCAGTTCTATTTCACCTTTTCCAATATCCAGCAATTGCTTACAAAATACTTGTGCCAATGGATCATTTTGCAACTGTACTCGCATGTTCATGGTCAATCAAAGTGTTTCGACACTCCGCCATAAAAACGATTGTTTTAAACATGCGTTAATCTCATCGGCAAAAGTAGAGCGAGGGATCACTGGTAATGTCTGTCGGAAGTGACAAGACAGTAGTAGGACAGTACCACCGAAAAGTTTATCGTTACCTTTCAAATCTTGCACAGTTCTATGAAATGCATCGAGTGAATATTTATGAGCCATAGTACACTCATCCCAAATTATAACTGAACTCTTTTGCAACACTGCAGCCATTCCACTTTTCGTTTTGATGTTTACACATTGCGTTTGGTTTGTTATGAATGTCGAGTGGCAGCTTAAATGCTGAAAGTGAGGTTCGCCCACCATCTAACAAAGTGGCAGCAATGCCTGACGATGCAATTGCCAATGCAATTTTCTGTTGCGACCGTACCTTCTCAAGGATCAGCGATATTAAAAATGTCTTACCGGTTCCACCTGATGCGTCCTAGGAAAAAAAAAAAAAAAGACTAACGCCTTGTTCAGCATCAACAGTCAGCATAATCCGATTATAAATATTTTTTTGTTCTGCTGCCAGTAATGGCTCATAATTGTCGGCCGATCAGGTGATAGCATACCATAATGATTAAGTGCCAAATCTGAAATTAAAATACATAAATCTTCGATTAACACTAATGCTTCATTAATCTTTATACATCTCTGGTGTGAAATCTAGATTTGGACATTGTTTTTTTTTTTTTTTTGTTTAACTCGGTGTAATCTTCAGTCATACTATTTTTATATTTTTCCCACATACTCGAAGATTGTGTTGGATAACGTGTTGTCAAAATAATTGCAAACAGTTTGACGAATACTATTGGCGTGGCTGTCAACGCTGCATCAGAAAGTGTCAGGTCCCAATGATTGTCGTCTACCAGCAGCTGCAACTCGCGACATGCATCTTGACATGTATTGAACACTCGACATGTATTGAACACTCGACCATTAACTGTTCGTAAAAATTCGAAAGAAGCTGATCCGGGAACATTCACCAATAACAAACGCTGAAAGAAACATTCACATTGTTTTGGATGCACAGTGTAAAGTCGTCCTAATGTCTTGGCTTTGAATATGCCTGCGATCGAAGGATGTGGTTCTCCTTGTTTACGTGGCTACCATTTTTTACCTAATTTGTTCCATGAAAAATAGCTTCGAACATCGGTATATAATAATGTTTTTGTGAATTGGCGGAACACATCAGATTTTTGACACACTGTGAAAAATTCAGTTTGTGGTTTGTCGTTTTTCGTGGCTCAAGTACGGATTTTAACTTCAAGCCAAATCAAAATGTGAGAATGAGGCATACCTCGCTTTTGCCAGTCAATAAAATACAGATAGCAACGTGTGTTACCGAAAACCGAATGTTACAAGATTAAATCAATCATTGATTTTAATTTTTGTTTGAACACACGTGCCGTGACATCATGACGATGCATTGATTGATCGCCTGGTAATAGCAAAGTTTGTATTTCCTCCTAATTCTGATTATATGTAAATGTAATAAACAAATCTGGACGACCATAATGACGTATGTAAGTCATCGCATCTTGTATATATTCCTGCATGTTCCGTGGACTGCCGATGTAGCTTGAAGGTAAAATAAATACATTACCGATATCATTGGCGTTTAAATTTTCATAAATATTGCCGATAACAGTATCTCGTAAGAGGATGTATTCCTCCGATCGTAATTTAGCCTGGTTGTGTCGAATAAATCGCAAATGCTTGTTTTCAACCTTGGCGTACATATCCACGACGTATTGATGGCACAGTTGACGATATCGAAGGATATATTTATCCTAATTACGTCTAATCATCAATCGGTGGGCGTATTACTTCATTGAAGTAACTTTTTTATTTGTTTTATTACCTGAAAAAATAATAAATTAAATAGTAAAAAAAAGAATAAGAAATCAATATAGTGGGCCCGCTTCAATCCGGCCCCTGGTCGGAATACCGCGGTTCTACTGTACTAATAAAATAACGAATTAAATAGTTGAATATTAAATTTACCAGCAACTGGATCATGCTGTATGATGTTGATGTGATATTCATCCTGCCCTTGTCAGAATATCAGTGGGTACTGGAGTGCGTCATACGAACGGTGTAGATCCGAAATTATACTAACAGTTCTATCTTGACGTGTGACTTTAATCAACTGAGTCACCAACCATTATTTTCTAAAAAAATTTCCAACAACACCACAATTGCTCTCTCTTCTGCTTGTTAGATGAAATTATACTGGCACCTAGTTTTCAAGCGTTCCTCACAATTTCCAATAGATTTGGAGAAACTTCGGGTCATCGTTTGACATCGGTATCAACGACCCAATCTTATGGTACACCTGGCCTTGTATTTTGAATTTAGTTTCAAAATGACGTCCATCAGATTTGCATGTCTTGCGCAGAAACAATTTCGAATCGTTTGATTCGCCAGCAAGAAGGATTGTAAATGTTCTTGCGGATTGGGTAGCGGTAATTATACAACTTTTCCTGATTCCCAACACATGCCGGCTGCTTCATTGCGGAATTTCAACGTCTGATAATATTCACATATTTTTTCCATTGCACCGATTGCAATTTTAGAATGTGCAGAGTAATCAGTGGCTGGTGCATATTGGAACGCAAGACGAACAATTGATACACGGCTGATTTGCTGTTTCTCTCGTTCTCTTTCACTAAATGTAGCTATGTGCTGTTCTCGTGCCGCTCTTGTTCTCGATATATTCTGTCACAGACGTTCATCACGATGTTCTTGAGATTCTTGCATACGACGCTCAGCTGTCCTGATTCTTTGAACTTCCTAACTTGCCACGATTTGTGTTGCTGATTGATGAGCTCTCTCGTCGTGCGTCGTGCCTCTCTGCTACATGCATCGTCGAGGTTAGATTCTTTGGCGACATTTCACTGAAAAATATTTGAATTACAACAAAAAGTGCCTTTCTGAAAGCCTTAAATAAGACACTATAATACAGTGGTGAAACCGGAATTTTTGGGTCCATTAAAAAATACAGTAAAATGGAAGTTAAGAACTAATGAGGAAATATATAATAACATTGAAAAAATAACAAAAAAGAAGAATGATATTTTTTTCGATACATTAATAGCATGGATGACACCAGGCTTTCAAGAGGTTTAGAAAGATTTGAAACGAAATAATACCAGTGAACTGTATGGAAAGAAAATTTTTTCGATAGCAGACTTTGAATATGGCAGGATTTAAAGGTAGAGAGAAGTGCAATAATGAAGGAGTACTGGGGAAGAAGAAAGAAAAAACAACAGGAGAGGAATTGAAATTGACACGTGGTCTCTAGCTGACCATAACAAAAAGAAGAAGAAAAATGATAAGCTAGCGAGGAATACTTACACGAATCGAATTTATCGTAACGTTTTCTTCAATATTATATTCATATGTGTAATTACTTTGTCGTTAGGTATAATGACACACAAACTATGAACAACAATACAGTATAATTATAACACAATACACAGCACAATTAAAATTGAAGAAACTCACACATATGGCGTGGAATAGACTGCAGCATAAATAAATCGAAATACAACGCCATCTACTGGATGGTTCGATAAATTAACACACCACCATCTGTTAGGAATAAACTGTAGCATAAATAAAATGAGACAGAACGTGACCTATCCAACCTAGCTAACCAAGTGTTGTATCGATAAGTTAACACATCGCCATCTGTTAGAAACTTATGGAACTATAATAATAATTTCGTGTTGTCGTAATGACTTGGTGACATGGTTTCTACTGGCTGGGCATTCTGCTCCTGTCGTAGCCGCCTTTACCTAGCCCGCCCATCCTACCTGCTACAGGGGACCTACATTTTAACGTCGAATCCAAACCACAGTACCATCCTGGTGTATTTCACCTCACACAGCATGCTGCACCGGAGGTTAATGCCGGGTTAAGTGTCTATAAAAATCACCGCCGAGACAGGGACTCGAACCAGGGACCTTTCCATCTCCAGTCGGACGCCCTAACCACTTTTTTTTTTTTTTTTAACCACTATTATCTTTATTGAGAGAATAAATATTACATATTTACATTAATGTGTCTTACTTGATAAACTTTGAACATTTGAGTCTTACTGTAGCTCAGGTTCTCTGATTCCCGGAACCGTTCAAGCTCTCGGCTCAGTTCTTTTCTTGGCTGCTGGATGAAGCGCAAATCTGTTGAACATTGCCTGCCGTAGCCCTGCGTACATTCTAACACTTTTTTTTATTTTTTTTTATTTTACAAGAACATTTTTTTTTCTTTAATCAAGTTGGTTGTTAATATGGCATTATTACCTGCAGGAATCTAGCAAAATTGTCCTTATACGTGTTTAGTCTCAGTGTTCTATGATGTTCTACTATTAGGTAATGCCAGTAGTCTTCTGAGCCACCACTTAGCTTTGGTGGCTTACAAATAATTACAAACCATTGTCCTATGACAAATATTTAATGAACATTTGTTTCGCAAATAATAAATATTGAGGTCTATAATCCAGATAAAAACTATCCTATCTTTTAAGTTGGACTAAATTACACACAGTAAGCCAAATTTCATCTAAATCGGTTATGTAGTTTCGGAGTTCATCCCGGACGAACATCGTGACACGAGATTTTTATATATATAAAGATTATTATTATTATTAATATTATTATTAGGCGGCAACACACGGATGTGTGATTAGGTAAGACCAGACAGATTTTGGTTTGTCAAAATCACTGTGGGCAAATCCAAACTGGATCCTTCCTTAAGTCCATGTCTGATTCCTTACCTTACCTTCATGGTCTAAATTTCCTTGCTGCCACGAACCATTAAGACCTAAAAATAAGGAAAAGCCGTGCTGTTAAAATTCTCATTTACAAAAATAAATAATAACCGTTCATTCGCTGCGGTATTTGTTGACATAAATCTTCAGGAAACGTCGGCAGTTGTAGAGACTGAGAGGTACGGCTTACGAGTGTTCAACTCTGCCAGTCTTAACAGAGAAATTCTCCTTTACTCAGAAGGAAACACGACACGAAATCGAGGGTAAATGACGTTTGTCTACACTTAAACTTCGGTGCAGTAATGATGATCAACCGAATTTAAATTTTATATGAACTGATTTCTTTTGTTTCGGAAAGGGACATACACTAACATCGAATTTCTAGTGCCTTAAAATGTTGCATCTCTGAAAAAAGTAAATGCCGAGTGTGCTGCTGAGAAATTACTATGATTCAGAAAGTTTCGACAGCCAAATTATTGCATTTTATTAGATTTTTGGACTCGAAATTTGATTACAATTCCCGTCCGTATATTCTGGAATTACTCGTGAGCAAGGGACGTCGGTTCCTGAGTATTTTTATTCAGTTTATTAGCAATAACAACCAAGCTTTGAACAAAGAGACGTTATGCCGAGATTTAAGAAAAAAAATTACGAGTGCGAAGTTGTTCATTGACATGGGTTAGGACCGCTGTCTGGATTCATCTATCAGTTGAGAACCTCTGAGTTCAGTGCCGTTGAATATGTGGTCTCTACCCGAGTGGTTTAAATTCCATCGAGTGTGGCATAGTGGGAATATTTGCTACCAAAAGATGAAAAGATCAGAAGACACGACACCCCTCTAGTAATGTCACATATGTCAGAGATTCTACATACTCCGTGTGCTGACAACAAAGTAACCGTAGAAGGAGCTAACCTGAGAACAACTCACGTGACCACGGGGCGGCTGGTTAGAAGGAGCGCAGGCTGAGACATACAGCCTCGTACTGAATACTGGCATCTTCCCAATTATTTCAGCCGGTTATCTTCATACGTCATCGGGTTATGAAAATAAATCCCCTGGCTTCGTCGTTAATACGGACGCTTACGCAAGCAGCACACAGGAACGTGGTTACACGTGGGGCGTACATGAAACATGGATTTCATAGGAGGTCCGCAACAACTCACTCTTTCTCTCCTCTTTCTTAGATTCTTCCCGCAAATTAACGTTTATCGAGACTTTGATGGGATATTAATTGAACGTATGAACAATGCAACTATACAGACGATATATGAAGCAGCGTAAAATGAAGTGGATACGAACAAAGCAGTCACGCAGTCGAGTTAGTAATTGATTCTGCACGCAATAAATTGTGGATAATTCAGATAACTATTTCTATTAACAGATATAATCTGCTGTTCCTCTTAAGGTAGTATAAGTGTCTGCACGGCTTCTTTATAAACGATGAGATTTTATTGATTAATTTTTTTTCCGGTAAGGTAACGCAGAGCATCAAATTTGTCACTACCTCGCATTCCCAGTGAGTAGCTGCGTGGTGTAGTGAGGTACTCTATCACTGATTATCACTACATCATTCACTCAAAATCTGCCATCTTTCTTTTTGTCCCTCCCTTTTCTGCTCCCCGTCCAACTGTCTTTGGTGTTCAGAATAAAGACACGTAAATGCTTCCCTATATAACTTTATGTTTCTCACTTCTCTTCAAATCTCCAGATATCTCCTTCTCGTAGTGCATCGTGCATATTTTTAACTGTACCTTTGACGTTAATATCTGTTCTGATCCTATATATCATAATGACATGAAAACCATAGTTGAGGGTTAACGATTATAACACAGTTTGAAATTAAAAACATAAAAAGTTGGCGGGAGTTTTCAGTCGTAATTTATAAATAATTATTAATATTACCAAAAGAGGATAGTCAAAATTTGCATTACTGATTTTGTAAATTAAAATGATTGGATTAGGCTTATAAATGAGTTTATATGAAATTAATATTACACGTCTCAAGGATTTTATTTGATCCCGAAAACATCAAAACAAATGTCTCTATTAATTGAACTACAGTTTACCAAATCACGGATTAAATTGAATTTAAGACCTTGAGAATCTTGGTTCACTATTCATTAGCAGGGTGCTTGAGTGTGAATGCAGTTCAGCGACGGTGTGTCCGGCACTGCGAAGCGGAACAGTCTGGGCAAGAGTAACGCCAGTGGTGACTGGATGAAAATCCTGATCATTTTAGACGCGGTTTCTCGGAGAACCGAAAAACGCACTTACGAAACTCTCCTCTGGAGTTCCCGCAATGAATGGTCCCGTGTTTACTACGTGTTCCATTCCATTCTTCGGCAGATTTTACCGGTCTAGAAGCTCCCTATGCCCTATGGAATGAATGTGTCGTCAAAGGACAAGTGTACGTTGATATTTATGGTCATATCATAAATTCTCCGTCATTCAGGTACTTTGTCACGACAGCGCTCTCCGACTCAGAATATTCATAAATAAATGTTTCTGGAGACAAAGTGAAAATATTACGAACTTTAATTTTCTCTTGAACGGTGCGCTTGACAACTCAAACATTATCTTTTCATTTCCTATCATCTCCGTGTCTTAATGAAAAACTTTCCCATGAGAAAATCTAATTAAAATTTTGAAAGAAGGGGTAACCCAAAGAAAAGGAATGAAGTAACGTTGGAATAGAAAACAAGGTTTAAGAGTCTGGAACGAAGAAATCAAGAGAATATTTGAGGAAAAGAGAAAAGCTTATAAGAGATATTTGACAACAAAGAAAGCAGAAGGTCTTACTGAATATAAGAGAAATGAGCGATTACTAAAAGGGAAATTCGGAAAAGGCACAGAGTAAAATGGACCACTCCATCAACAATTCAGAAAGAGTTATTAAAAAGTTAAACAGAGAAGTAAGATGTGACTCAGGCATTCAAGTGACATACAAAGAAATCTGGCTAAAATACTTCCAAGAGCTATGGACCCAAAATCAAGTAGATAATCAACCGGAGATAATATCCCAACTATAGACTAATAGACCAGCGGAAATTCACTACGTATTAAAAGTTAGAATCAGTGCTGAAACAGATCTCCTGGCGAGAATGGCATCCATATCGAAAGAGTTTAATCTAGAAACACACATGACATTTATTTATTTCAAGAAAGCTTTTGATACAATCGACAGAAGAATGGTAAATTCTGACTGAAAGTAACACCCCACCACATACTGTAAATGCAACTCGAAACATTTACAGCCGCAATATGATTGCAGTCAGAACCGGACAACAGTTGTCGGAGTGTGGAAAGAATGTTGCTTGTCACCAATTCTATTTGGTACGAGTATATATATATAAACAAATTCGTTAGCGACTGGTGACAAAAACCTCACGACAGAATTAAAACAGACACACCAACCTGAACACAATACTGTTTGAAGATTACCAAGCACTTTTGTGGAATCTGAAGATGACTTGCAGAGATCAGTATATAACCTGCATAAGACAGCAAAAGAGTATAACATGGAGATTTCCCTCAGTAAAACCAAAGTTATGGCCTGCATTCGAAAAATTTTATAAGAACGAAAATTTCAAAAGTAAACAAACCCATAGAATAAGTACCAGAATTTAAATACCTAGGTTACAACCTCAGCTACATCCTAGAAATCGACATGGAACAAAAAAACATAAACTTCACGAAAGTTACAGGAATAATAAATAGCACCTTCAGACCGTCTCTTGTTCAACGGCACACAAGAAACAGGTTACATAACATTCTGGCTAAACCTGCCCCACTATACGGCAGCGAAGCCTGGACACAGCGGAGGTCAATGGAGGCTGAGATGCGATTCACTGAGAGAGAAAGAGAAATCATTAAAGAACTCAAAGTCAAACCAGATCTCCAAACTGTGCAAACCTACAGAACATCTCTGACAGACCACGTACTAAGGATGCAGAGGACCGAATCCCACGAAAAATCCTTAAACACCATCCCAGAGGCAGGAGGGATGTAGGGAGACCACCAAGAAGATGGAGTGAGACCATAACAGACCACCAGGCCTAACACTGGACAGGAAGAAGAAGATGAAAAACATTCCAAGGATGTTATAATTTCACTAAAACATCTCCGAAATGAATGTCTCATCTTACAGGTTATATTCAACACAAACAAATCATTCTGAAATTATGTGTTTCTCCCTTCATTTTTTTTAGGACTTTCTAGATGTTTTAGATATTTCCTCTTTTGAAATAATAACTCCCACGTGAATTTTCTCGGCACTTTTCAGTTATTATTGATTACATCCCATATCATAATAGAATTATTTCTAATATTTAATTATTATTTTTAGAGTATTATTTTATTAATTGCCTCCCGAATTATTTGAATTTTTTTTTAAAAAAAATAATTCAGTGGCGCCGAGCATATGCCTACTCGTGTACTTCCATGTTACAAGATTTTTTTTTCTTTATGTGTAATTTTCCTAACCACCTATCTTTGCCCTTCACGAGTTTTAGTTTCTTTATGTGTATGGCCTAAGTTATTTATCGTTTCCATTTAGTAATTTATTCCAGTCACTGATTCCCTTACCGTACCAGCTTGTGCTCATGGTCAAGTGCTCCTAGCTGTTCTGTCAAAATACTTCCAGCTCTCGTCGACGTATATGGTTCATTCTCACCAGGAACTCTCTTCTTTCCTCCGCCTAACCTAGCTCCTATGTCATATTCATTGCTGATAGTGTTCTTCTACGGTAATTTCCACAAACACAATTTCCTAGCTGCTCTCTCCAATTACTGTTGAAGCAACACTCTGACCAAAGGTTGCACCCCAATTCTCTCAGCTCGCTGCCACACTACTCACCCATCACCCTTTTCAGTAAATGCGGGATTTTGAAACCGGTCTTTCTCAGTTAAGTTTATTAACAAATGTTATGCCGAAATATTTTATTTTACGTATTAAAGAAGCAATTCCTCCTTGACATTGTAATTTTTTTAAATCCAGTATTATTTTTGTATCTATGAACCTAATAAACTGACTGTTTCAGGCATTTATCTTCATTCCATGTTACTCTACGCACCTGAATCCGCTGTGGCTTTTCAAAGTGCTCTCCCGTTTTGATCGTATTACATAACATTTGTCATCTGCAAATAACTAACTTCTGTCTGTAAATCATCAAAACAATGATTCAATAGACTAAAGAGAGCAGCAGTGGTTTCACTATACTACTCTGTTTTTAATTCCATCTCTTTATATTTTGCATTTACTACCTTAATTCTTTGCTTCCTGTACTAAAAGAATTCTGCCGTCTAGCCATCAACTTCAGTGATTTTTACCTCATGGCTCACTCTGGACTGATTTCGACCATGAAAACCGAAATCTGGACGCCTAGAAGGGAATTCGAACGCCGTCCTCCCGAATGCAAGGCCAGAGCGTTATTTAGTGAATACGATAAACTGAAAAGCAGAAAGATGGTTACAGCTTTCCTATAACCTTTAGGAAGCTATGTACGAACTCTAAATTTTCGAAGAATTTCTAGATAAGTTTCTTCTCAAATAGAGGGTAAGTTAGTCTTTTCATGGTTTTAGTTTTCTTGCGGTTTTATTGTTTTTCACCAAAACTCGTACAAATACTGTAACAAAGAAAAACAGTGAAAAATGTTGAGAATCGGCGAGTTGCTTACTTTCAAAATATCATGATTGAGATTATACAAAGAAAATATTTCCTCCACTTCCCCAAATTCCCTCTGATTATTTTCACATCCAATTATTTTTCAAAATCTTTTTAAGTTTAGGAAGATCAAATATAATGCGCAGTTACAAATTTCTAAGTTATTAAAGAGTTTAAAAATAACAGACGGTACGGCATGTGAAAAGAAAGTCATATCCGGACAAATGAATGAATCGAAAAGATTTCCATCTGTCATTAATAATATAAAGAACTTTCGGTTTAGAGTCACTTATCCAACTTCCATATATATATTCATGGGTGAAATTTCAGAACCCTTTGATATTCAAACAGGTGTGAGACAAGGCGACGGGCTCTCTCCTGTTCTGTTCAACGTCGTTCTAGACAAGGTTATGGAAGAATGGGAGAAAGAACTCAAGAAATGTAAGTGTTGAAAACCAATTCCACTTGGCTTTCTCAAAAACCACCTCTATATACCATACCTCGCTTTTGCGGATGATTTTGCGATACTAGCGGAAGATGAAGAGACTGCCATCAAACAGCTTGAGACACTGAAAGAATATGCAGAAAAAGTAGGATTACGAATCTCATTCGATAAAACTGAATTCATATGATCAAAGACAGAAATAGCAAGTTTGAGAACAAAATACTGTAAAATTAACAGAGTCCCATACTTTAAATACCTCGGAGAATTCATCGAACCGACTGGCCTTGAGAAAATCTCGCAGCAAAATCGCCTTCAAAAAGAAAAAAAAAAGCATTAGGATTAGTGCATAATCTCTACAACAACAAATCCATGTCAAGACACACCAAAATTCGGCATTACAACACAGTCATAAAACCAACAGTCCTCTATGCAAGTGAAACATTAACACTTAACAGAAAACATGACCTTGAAGAAATATAAAAATTAGACAGAAAATCATTAGAAAAATTCTAGGATGAAGACTCACTAAAGATGGTTACAGACTACAATCAATCAAAACAACAGAAAAGTTTTCAAACATCGAAATTGACATCAAGAAAAGGCGAATGAAATTCTTTGGTCACTTTATGAGGTGCCAGAAAATCGATTGACAAAAAAGATAATAGATTATGTAACATCACTTACTTGTAAAAATCCAACACCTTGGCTGAATGAAATTCGGAAGTATTTTAAAAGTGCATGCATAGGAGCAACAGACATCTTAGAAAGAGACACCTTCAGACAATTAGGAAGTTATAACTGAGCAACCAAAACAAAAACAAAACAGACCAAGGTGGTCGGAAGAACGCAAACAAAGCTTTATCAGAAGGAATGAAAGCCTACTGGAACAACAAGAAGAACTCAAAGAAAACTTGATTGGGTCATTTGCTTAACGTCTTCCATTTATTGGAAGAATTCGCCAATAATAATAATAATGTATATCTTACACTTTCACGATATTATAATTTAAGAAATCACATAAGAAGTCACTTAAAATCTTACGTGTCTAAGGCTATATTTAAACATGTGACCTGTTCAAGTAATTGCTTGTAGCCCCAAGTGAATTGCGGCTAAGCTCATTTAAGACAACTCGGTGAGAGAATAATAATACAGAATATTTGTTTAGTTCGATACATACTTGAATGACCGCTGGACACGTAATGAGTCCGTCCTGTTGGAAAGTTTCCATATTATCAGAGTGACTGTGGCTGATGACAGTGTCTACACTGTTAACTACTCGAGGGCCATAGTGGCGTGCTGGCGCGATAAACTCTCGCTGCCTACTGCCGCTATACTAAGTGCAGAATGCTGCTCGACTCACCTCACTGCTTAACAACCACCCGGCGATAAAGCGCTCCGCACATAAATAACGACTGCCTGTGAACAAGTGTCAGACGAGCAGGATGATGCCAAGATCTAGTCTACGCCACAGCGTCGCCGAAAATACTACCCACGCTGGCAAGACAACTCATGGACAGCACAGTAGATGGAGATCTTAGAAAAAGGGTATTCCAGTAGGAAATGGAAGCATTGCTTCGGAAACGAGAAGACGATACTGACATAGACATGCAAAGTGCAGGCTCTCAAACAGTAAAAAATATTTTAAATAAAAAAGTATTCTGTGAACCCTGTCAGATTAGTGCAATGCCAACCGACTCTGGCCTAAGACTGAAAAACTCAACTGCGTTCCTTCGTCTGTCAAACAGAGAAACGCAACTCAATATAGGGACAATGTGTTGAGGTATATAATTTCCTTTAATTGCAATGATGCACATGTCCCGCGGACAATCTCTCCATAATACCTATTTTCCTGTCACTTATTACTTATATTCAATTCTTTGTATGGAATTTCTTCTCCCACCTAATCTTTCTTGATGGATCATTGGATCTATATTGGAATTATGTATTATAATCCAAATCATGACCGGATTATTTTTAGCAATACATTATACTCCTAATATCGATATAGCATTTAGTAGTGTAGTACATATTTTTCGAGATGTAAATAATGGATGACAGTCCACGCCAAAGGAGCATCATTTATCTTTATTTGTTTGTATATTAACTTTGGCCGAGCTCTATATTAAGGATCATATATATTTATACATTTATACTCTTTCAATAAACTAATTTTAAATTATTTCAGTTTCTTTCGTAAATTGTTCATCACTTCTCTCGCTAATTTATTTCAATTTCTGATTCGCATGCTTATATATAGGCTATATGTATTCCCTTATGCGTAATTCTTCTATAAATGTTCACCAAATCTTCATCGCCGATGCCTGTCTTATACGCTCTCCTATCTTCCACCGACTGCCGACCCAATTCCATAATCATGTCAGTTTCTGATTGTGTTCTGCAGTAATTTCCACGAATATATACAGCTGACCTCCTTTGTATTCCCAAAACGTGGGTTCCACACTTTTATATCACATTCAAGCAACAGTTTAATTCAAAGTTTTATAATCCACTTCCTTCACTTTGCTGGTACATTCCCCAATAATCCTCGCCAGTAAATACACTGGTCCAATCTGTCCTACCCTATTCAGTTAAACTATGAAAGGTAATAACAGCATATTTCCGCTTAAGATCTTCAACAAGGAATTTCTTACCCACTCTATTCTCATAAACAACCTTCAGTTTTCTTTTCTTTTTTTATCTTTGTGCCTAATAAACTGACTCTGTATTTATCTTCATTTCTCATGGAGCGACCCAGCTAGATATCCTCTTCAGGTCACGATGCAGCTGTTCACTTTCTTCGCCTGTTTTGATCCTATTATATAACATTATGTCATCTGCAAACAACCTAATTTCTGACTTCACAACCACCAACACCGTCATTTGTTAGATCAATAATAAGCAAAGGTCTCAAAACACTATCCAGTTGCATTCCTGTTTTCACTTCACCTTTTTTGATACTGCATTCCATACAATAACTCATTGTTTCTTCTTAAGAATTCCTTCGTTCAAGAGTCGTTTATCTATCCTTCCCAATGATTTTTTTTTCATTATTTTACTCCATTTTGGAAAATTCCATGGAAATTCCACTGCCAACCTGGTTTCAGTAGTGCGGCTAAGGGGATTTTGGATCACTTTCGGTTCTCAGCAAATCAGAGGCCAAGGTTTACTGTGACAGCACAAGTTTAAAAGATCGAATAGGCCAATCAGAGTCCAAGGTGGGATGACTTTACTCACGGTCGATTCGAATGGGCCTGGGAGGAAATTTGGCGTCAATGTATGGCCCCAGTGGAGGGGCGCAGCCAATGTGAGGCCACTGGTGACACTGACATTTTCTGTCACATACTAACATGCGAAATTCCCATGACATCATTGCGCCAGGCTGCTCAGACAGGTTTGTTTGCTCAGATGTGGAATATTTCCGTCATAGCTCCAGGTGTCTGGGAATTTTTGTTGACGCGCCAGACGTCAGCACTCTGGTATGCCGTCTATTATTCCTCTAGGTGAAAGCGGTAAAGAAATGAGACATGACAACCGAGTTGGTGCAGGAAGTCAGCCATTAACCATCCACAAATTCCTCCGAGAGATCGCGCGCTTAGCAATCGCTGCCCGAGGCAACTGCAGCTGTTCCCTCAATTCGGGTATCAAACATAGGAGTTTTAGGGAGTTCAAAGGTGGACAACTAGATTTGTTTGTGAACGCTGGCAGTAACCGATGTAAAAAAAGCAGTTTGATTGGGAGTAATTGGAAAACAGAAGGACACTTGAGAAAGTGTTTGGAGAGTACATGGCATGTGTTGGTAATGAGGCTAAGCAGAGAGACCATGGTCGAATAATTAGGAGTAGTACGTGGAAGAGAAATCATCACGATCTGGCACTTAATTTCATGCATGGGAGAGTGGAATAATTTTCTATGCGTCCATCCTGGCCACAGGCGATGGTCTCAGGCATCCTGTGACGAGTCATCATGTTCCGTAGAGTACACTGTCTTAGCGTACACACCTCCTTTGTGGAGCGTTGAGGAATGAAATATTTCTGTGTACCTGCACTGTGACACTAGCCGCAAGTTTTTATCACGTGACGAAATCCTGTTGAGACACAGGTGTCTGAAATAGCCGGAGTTGCCTCGGGCAGCGCTTGCTATGTGCGCGATCTCTCTGAGGCATTTGTGGATCGTTAATGGCTGACTTCCTGCAGCAACTCGGTTGTCATGTCGCATTTCTTTACCGCTTTCACCTTAGAGCGCACTGTAGGAATAACAGGCGGCATACCAGAGTGCTGACGTCTGGCGCGTGCACCTGAGCAAATACGTCAACAGTAATTCCCTGGGAAATATTCCACATCTGTACAAATTCACCTGTCTGAGTAGCCTGGGGCAATGACGTTTGGGAATTTCGCTTGCTAGAAAGTGACAGAAAATGTCAGTGTTGCCAGTGGCTTCTCATTTGCTATACTCCTCTACTGGTGCCAGTAATTGGCGGCAAATTACCTGATTCGCGCATTCGAATCGCCCGCGAGTGTCGTCACCAGACATTTTACTCTAAATTGTCCTATTCAAATCGCCCACACTTTTGACGTCACAGCCAACCTTGTCCTCTGAGTGGCTGAATACCGAAAGTGCTACAAAGAACTCTGGGTCCCACTACTAGCCTCCCTTGTCCATTTCATTTGAAGTAACTTGTGTATAACCAACTAATTCAGATTCATATGAATATCCTTGCCTATAGCCATCTTGTCGATTTGAAAATCACTTACATTGTTCACAGACATTTCTGATGTGGTTGCATATGCAATGCTCCACCAGCTTACCTCTCGCGAGGAAAGAAGATTTACGATTTTTATGAACTGGGGCAAAAACTTGAGATTGCTGTTCCTCCCTTCCATCATTTGAGATGAAATATTTCAAATTAACATGAAATAAAAATCCACATTTGGATTTGTACAGATGAACTGACAAATTTCGCCACGACCTGAATGCCAGGCGCTTTAGTTAAACGATTAAAGACACATCAGCCGCACAAATCTGCCGTCCCTTGATATTGCCAACAGGTCAGGTGCTGCCAACCACAAAGGGCAAACCAATTTGCCTATAAGTCTCAACTTTATTAGTTTCTCATCTTTTATGATCTGGTACTAGCGTGTCATTTTATAAATCTTCTACCATGCAGCTATTCCCTAGACTCAGTCCAAATAACATTTCGACATGGAGTGTCCACTTATCCATAGTAGTGATTTGGTTCTATTAGACTTTAAAAAAGCTTTCGACACTGTGCCTCACACTAGGTTACTTAGGAAACTTCGCGGTTACGGCATATCTAGACAAATATGCGACTGGGTTGCAGACTTCCTGAAGGGCAGAACACAGTGTGTAGTTCTCGACGGTGAGCGTTCATCACTTACTGAAGTGGAGTCTGGAGTTCCCCAGGGAAGCGTGTTAGGGCCTCTGTTGTTTCTCATATACTTTAATGATCTATGCGACATAATAGGGGGGATGAAAAGATTATTTACCGATGATGCTATTATTTATCGCGAAATAAAAACCCAGGACGACTGCGCTTTGTTACAAGACGATATTATGAAAATAATTGTGTCGTGTAAAGATTGGCAGTTGGAGTTAAACGCTAAAAAGTGCCAAGTAATGCGTGTAAGTAAAAAGGTGACACCAATTAACTATGAATATACGATTAATTGCACTGTCCTTAGAACGGTAGATTCCGCTAAGTACTTAGGGGTAATAATTCGTAATAATTTGTCGTGGAATGAGCATGTCGAGAATGTAATGGGAAAAGCAAATCGTATGCTCCGATTTCTAGGTCGTAATTTAAATCAATGCACTCAGGAAGTTAAATCGATTGTATACAAGTCACTAGTACGTCCTCATTTAGAGTATTGTTGTTCTGTATGGGGTCCCTATCAAAAGGGGTTAATGGAGGCATTAGTGAAGGTCCAAAGGAGAGCCGCCGGATTCGTGACAGGTATATATAGTTGGAGGGAAAAAGTAAGTGCGATGTTGAAGGAGTTAGGTTGGGAAGACCTGGAACACCGAAGGCGTTGCTCTCGACGGAAGCTAATTGAAAAATTCACGACAGGCGTATTTCGAATGACAGCAATCAAATATTGCTACCAGCAACATTCATATCTCGAAATGACCGCGAAAATAAGATAAGAGAAATCAGGGCCAGAACCGATTCATTTCTGTACTCATTTTTCCCACGAGCGATTAGGGAATGGAATAAAAAGGATTTTCCGGGCGAATAGACTTAAAATCCGACAGGACTCCAGCCATCCTGATCTGGGTTTTCCATGGTTTTCCCAGATCACTCCACGCGAATGCGGGGATGGTTCCTACAATAGCCCATGGGCGCCTCGTGCCATATCCCTTATATCCCTTCCAAACCATAACCCTTTTCGATAGGTGCAATGCACCCTCCGCCAAACACTTTTAGTGAATCGCGGAGTAATAATAATAAGAGTAAATGTGTAGAAATAGTGTTGGTACCACACTTCCCAGATGAAGTGGTTAGAGGTTCATCCTGTGTGTTGCAGCAGGCCGAGCATGGAGGCCGCGGATGGCGTGTGGCTGCGACAGGGCGGACGTCTGTCGTCGCGCCAGCTGCAGACGATGGTGCGCGCGGCCAGCGGCGACTCGGGCCACGCCGTCGAGTGCTGCCCGTCGCGCATGGAGACGGTGTCCCCGCTCGGAGGGACCAACTCCAAGGGCGAGTACGTCGAGCTCTTCCGCTCCGACGACGACCAGCAGAGCTTCTTCGAGGTGTCGTGCGAGGAGAGCGTCGTCGACCAGCCGTGTCTGTTCGTCGATCGGCGACTGCAGAACCAGTCCAAGTGCGTGCAAAAGTATTCCTACTCGTATGCGCTAGTTCGCGAGCCTCTGCAGGACAAGTGGTACATGGACCACATTCGCGTGCGCAGTGGCTGCAGCTGTGAAATAGCGCCCAAGGCGAAACAGCGGAAGCGAGGTGGCGGCGGTGGCAAGGGCAAGCGTCGCCAGAAGGACACCTGACGACGCGTGACCTGCTGTGGACGAAACGTCCTCCCACTACTACTACTACGCTTATTCCCAGAGGCCATAGAGTCTCCACCGTTCTGTGTGTGTCGCTAACTTATATCTCTGACGGTAGAGAGACCCAGAATCACTTGACCAAGACTGCCGCATCACGTAACCTCCAAAGAACAATTATTATGCGCGAACGAACTAGATTTAGCACGTATAATGCACAGCGTACTGGAGTGATCAGAAACAACATAAAACAGCAAACGCTGACAACTTTCGTCCATGACATTTGAAATCCCGTTCTTTTGAGTTTCACAATACTAGCAGCACTAATTTCTTCCACGTTGGTTTTATGCAGTATATTTACCATATTAATTAAAAAGTAATATTAGTCTACAAGGAAAATTGCAATATACACAGGTTGATTTGGTGCACCGGGCATTTATATAATGTCTAAAGAGGATAATAACGAGGCCTTGCACATAATGTCTTTTCATATAGGAGATTGGCTGTAATGTGATACAATACAAATTAATATCTTTCTAACAAACAACTGGAGTGGAAGAAAGAAATTCTCAAGATATTGTGTAGCTCAATATTACCCAAAATTTCCTCATCACACCTCATTTCTCAGGAATATGCCAAACACTATTGACAATGATACCAGGAATCTTGAAGAGGAAACGGCGATAGAGTTAAAGGCAAAAGAAATTTTGATAATATGTCTATTTATTATTCTCTTAAACATAATATAGCTCTCATGCATTGAACAATTCTAGCAACAAAATGTAAAATTATACGTTTCCTGTTGTTAATTATATTCTGGCATCCAATTTTTCTGATGATCTATTTGTTGTAATAAAATGTGTCATATTCTGACCCTACTAGTAAGACTAAGATGACATTTTCTCCAAGGGATTTTCCATTAATTTTTGTTGCTGTTTTCTCATCACATTGGATCGATATTTAAAAACTTTTAAGTTTCCATGGTCAGGATACAGCAACTTACATTTTAATCCCGCCTCTCCAGAACAATTGATGGTTCTAATGTGTAATGTGAGACACTACAGATCTGAAATAGGGTAAAAGGTGCTGCGTGGGGAAATTGCCACCAGACAGCACTCCATCACAATTAAATTAGTCACACTGAAAACTCATTAATACTATTAAAAGGGTTCACTTTTGGATTAAATTAAAAAATGCATATAATAAAATTAGAACATACATTTTAGCTGTTCATTTACAAACCAGATTTTGCTTGCTGTGAATATTTATTATTATATTTTAGATCCTGATCAAATTTTCATATCTGCAGCAAAAATTAATATAAAGTCACAAATGTAATGTGACGTGAGTTGATATATAAATAAGAGAATTGACATGAATTATTTTGAATGTATTAACATTTTCAGTATTAAAAATAGTTCATTCAGTAATGGGGAAATATTCATGATAAGTGTACATCATTTTTTTTTTTAAAAAAAAAAAACCACAAATTTTTATAGAATGTGGCCGAATTGTTACAAAAATTAAATTTTAGTGTGAATGAATTTAATTTATTTCATTGATGAAAAAAATATGTTAAGTCTGTTTCTTATTGCTATGTTCCTTGTTGCCAATCTGTAAACATAATTTGGTTACATATTTTTTATACTTATTCCCAAATTACATCAAAAATATATTAATGTATATTCAAAATTAAATTTATATACATTGTGTCTGAGTATTAAAATTTCTCATGCAACCAATAATGTTTTATTAAGTAAAAGCATTTTGATACATATCTCAAAACAACAAAATTTATTTCTTTATGGTAGGGAATGTGCACGACATTATAAAAGGCCTCTTATAAGTTAAAAACTCATAAGGTATTAGTAAAATACTTTAAAGCCAATGCCACAAAAGTCCTCATTCATTAAACCTATATTGTAATTGTAATAAAGGAAAAATTATAAATATTGCTCCTTGAATAATAATACTTTGTACTCAGGATACCATCTACATGTGGTTCTAAAACTAATGTGTTGGTACAAAGGAAAGTTACCAAATTTTTGTATTAATTGTAACTGTACATGGATGTAAAGTTAATAATAGTGTTCTCAACATGCTATTTTACATTAAAGCTTAATCTTACAATTTCTTTTATGTATCACCTTTCAAAGAATGTGAGATTAAAAAAAAAAAAAAATGTTGTGAAAAGTTAATACATTTTATGTGTCACCAGAATTTAATGAGAATAGGTTTGAACTCATTCTTGAGATTTTACTTCTGCATGATTAATATTTCTCCTAATGTCACCATGCAAATTACAACTTTAACATCAGTATTCAAAATGTTGATTCTATTAACCCTTTCCTCCCTGACGGTACTTATAAGTACCACTGTATTTACCACCATATAAATCGACAATTCCAGTGTCCACTGCATTTTTAAGCCTGTTGATGTATTGTTGTATGATTAAGTCAGACAATGACAACATTAATTTTTTAATTTCTGCGTGAAATTGCTGAAAAATTAATTTCCTAAGTTTTCAGCATACAGACCAAAAAAAAACAAGTGGTACATTACAATGAATACAATGTAAGATTTGGAAACTGTCCCTAAATTGTAAAAATCTGATGAAGATGTGAAGTATGTAGAATGAAGAAAATACAGTAAAAACATCATTCCAAATGTTGCACTACAATGTCTTTTGTGTCTGAATGAGCAAAAAGAATTGTTTTTTTTTAATATCGTGAGGGCAAATATTTAATAAAAATATGAACATAATTGATTTCAATTGCTATTTCTGTACATCATGTGATACACAAAGTCCCTGACGGTACTTATAAGTACCGGCTTAGTAATTAGCACTTATAGTTCCAAAAATTTTTTTGAAAAAAACATGTGTGCTTAATTTCAAGTATCTTTATACAAATATATAATTGAAATTATAAATTTCCCTTTTTTTCCAATAGCCGGTAGGAAAGGGTTAACAAAATAGTTTTTACATCTTCTTTACACTTCTTCCATGAGTAATATTTTTGAAAGAACTGAATTAGTCAAGCAAAAAAAATTTTCTTGGACATTTCAATATCACCAATTTTGTGTTACTTACTATTCATGAAATTTACATTTTCTGACGTAAACAACAAAATGAGAAAACTGATCTGTAACCAAACTCTGCAACTTTACTTGTATGGATATGAGTGTATATTATGAAAAATATGAGAAGTATGGTATCTGTTGAAAGTGCATCATTCTTTCTATGTATGTATAATAAAATATATTATTTCTTTCAACATAACAATATGTTGACCATACCAAACATGTATAAGCCAACAAATATATCATCTGATTACTGTGTAAATAAAAAGAATTATGATAAAGTATTTGTATGTGATTTAAAAAATTTATTTAAAATAATTTAAACAGTATACTGTTACATATATAGCAAAAAGAACTCATTTTATGTAAGCTGAATATGTATCTCTAACAAAAATACAAAACTGAAAGCTGATTCTTATTTTATAAAGAAATATGTATTTGAATACGTGTGCTTCCAATTTAATCATCATTGATGACTTACTACAAAACATAACCAAGCATAAATTCAAAGAACACCTACTCTATTAAATCTAATAAAGTTGAAGAATTTACTGTAAATGGCAACTGAACAGAAACAGCAGTTTTGAATTATCTGTTCTCATCAAAGTTTTAAGGGGAATTGTGGATGAGAAGTTTATATATTGAGGGTACTAGAAAGAAAATAATCAAAATTAATGTAACACTTGTTGAGTCAGAACGTAACACATTTCAATTATACATACACCAAGAAAATTGCAATATATGAACATATCAATGAATACTTTGGTCTGATAATTGGTTGCTGCATATGAAATGAAGTTGAAAAAAAAACTTTTTGATCTAGGATGCCACATCTATGGATATTACTAATTTCAAAACTAAAATAAAACCAACACTAGCAACAGTTTTTTCTTTTTTTCAGTTTCATATTTATCTCAAAAATAACTACTGTTGAATAGTGTAGAAAGTTGTCAAATTATTAAAGGAGACTTCCGAGTTTGGTAGGAAAAGGAGAGGAATGGGCATGTAGCATGCTGATTGTAGATGAATGGTTTCTCCAGAGTATCTTTCGTAAACAGAAGATCAATTGGCTGCAATCACCATCCTGCAATTGAATGCTTTTATAGTTGTTGCTCAAGGTAAGTGCAAAGAAACTTCCCACTGTAGACAGAAATCCACTGCTAATTTATATTAAATGAGTATAAACTCCTCATATATGAATTCCACTGAACAATGCTCCAGGCATCTTCTGCGTTTAAGAGCACAATCCTTGCAAGTTTGGGCTTTCACTTAAACTAAATATGGAAGGAAGAATGTGTTCAGAAATCTCTATCTCACAGCCATGATTTACACTGCATGACTACAAATCACCAGGATTGAATCTTCTGTGAAAAATGCATAAACTGGAACCTCAATAACCATGGTACAGGGTGTCCAGAAAAGGACTCCCTGATTTCAAAATTAAATATCTCGAAAACAAAGATCGATAGAGGAATGCAGTAAACGGTATGTTTATCGTGACAGCTGTAAGAAGTGTATACAGCAGTTTGAAATAATAGTTACAAAAGCTGCTAACAGATGGTGCTGTAATCGCCATACGTAATGCCTAAATAGTGATCCGAAGCTAAGGGCGATCAGTTCCACCATTCTGTAGTGCCAATGGTGAACATTTTGAAAACATTGTGATGTGATTGTTTGCAAAGATTGTTTTCATACGATTATTTCACTTATGTATGCTGATATGAGCTGTACAGCGCCATCTGTTAGCAGCTTTTGTAACTATTATTTCACATGCTGTATACACTTCTTACAGCTGTCAAAATAAACATACCGTTTACTGCATTCCTCTATCGATCTTTGTTTTCGAGATATTTAATTTTGAAATCAGGGAGTCCTTTTCTTGACACCCTGTAAGTAAATAGCTATTAAACAGATAGATGTTTTCCTTCTATGATGCAAGGTACCAAACAATTCATCAGATTATGTTGCTGCATTCTTTTAAATCATACATAGAAAAATTTGATTTTCTGAATGCAGCTGCAAGTGTAATCGTATATATTATTCCAATAAGGTGCTTTTTGTCACAACCTCCCTTCATACCTAACCGAGACTAATAAATGAGATATCATTTAAAATAATAATACTGGCGATGAGGCATGTAAAGATATTGCAATAGGTATGAAAAGTAGTGCATGCAAGGGAAAAGATGACCATGACCACAAGCTGGCACTCGATTTCAGGCACAAGGGTGTGGGAAGATTCTCTTTTTTACGTAAGGGTGTCAGGGATTGGAATAAGTTACCAAGAGAAATGATGGATAATTTACCAAAAACTTTGAAAGAATTTAAAGATAAAATTTGTAGAGGGCAAATGTAGGTAGGTGCAGGATAGGGGGAAAATGGGTGTGTAGGGAAGTTGCCACCGGAGCCTGTACTCCATTGCAATTAAATTAAATTAAAATTAAATAATGTAGCATTACAAACTGAATAGGTGAGATAAAAAAGGAAAACATTCCACATTTTGGTCATTTTAAACTGAGATAGCTAATACTACGCCCAGCTATTGACCTATAGAGAGAGAAAAATTTCTTGACTTCTACAGTAATGGGTCAAAACCAGCTGTTACATTTTGAGTGACATTCAAAAAGAAAATATTCCAGAAATGTTTTTCTTCTTGTTATCATTAGTCTGTTAGTTCTGAATTTCTTTTGCAGAGCGCACTTCTTCCAAGGTTTAACATTACATGCCTTCACCTGTAATGAACTTGGAGTGTGGGTTGACACGCAACACAATGTTTGAACTATTCTTGAAGAAGCATCAAGCCCTGAAAAATAAAATGAAATACGAACAGCACCTGAGGCACATAATTATTGATCTGGCTGTCCCCAATAGAACGTGTGCTCACAATATGAGAAACTGGGAAGTAAAATTAAATCCCGTACACTTAATGATGCTAACAAAAGGGTTACAACTGCTGAACTTTCATTCATAAATGCAGGGCCAAGAAATTTTATGTTGAACGAAGTAATCACACTATGTAGAACAAAAATGATGAAGCAGGAATAGTATTTGATTACATGCAAAATCTGCCTCTGCCCTTCCTTATACTGTAGTTCTGAATATGATTTATTTTGTTGACATATCATCAAAATTAGTTAAAAGAGCTGAGAGCATATAGTAAATAATAGAAAAACACTCTTAAATTAGTTTTCTAGTAGTTTCAGATATAAAAGTCATATTTTAAAACAAAGTTCGATGGAAACCAGAAGTCAACACATGTTATACAGGGAGTTTTTCTTATTTTTTAATAAATTTTGTTCCCTTTATTTACACAACTGCAGACTGAAATTACTATTTAAACAAGGTATGACACTTAGGGTCGATAAAATTGTATTAATGAGATATCACGAATTAAATACTAGAAGCACATGGCAAAAATGACAACAAAAATAGTTTTTTAACTCAACAACTTCAATTTACACCAAAGATTTATAATTCAAAAGATTCAGAAAAAAGAGCTCCATATTTTATAGAAAAAATAGTGTCTATAAATAAAACAGAAGTGAGTTTTTAGGAAAGAAAAGGAAGCTTTTGACTATTTTTCAAGTTCAAATTTTTACAGAGTTTGGTTGATTCAAAGTGAAGAATGATTTTTACTCAGTACATAGAGCGATTGCCTAGTCGATTAAACTAATATTTAGCCCATAAAAGCCAAACTTAAGTCTTCAGTAATAGAGGATAATGGAAGCTTTTCGTCTTGAAAATAGGAGGAATTTGAGAAAACATAAAAATAGTATAAAAAGATGATACTTAAGGGTGTAAATTGAATACCAGTGGAAAGTAGAATTTTTGTGAATAAAAATGACACATATTCTAGATTGAAAGCACTCGTATTTTTGGAGATTGATAACATCAAAAATTTGTAAACCAGATGCCATTACAATTAAGGGTAGTTTTTAATGTTAACTATGTTTAGAACTAGATAATGTTTTACATCAAAAGTTAGAGAATTTTCCATAGAATGTTTTTAAAAAAGAATTAGCTCACAAACTCTAAAACTTTTCGAAGAAGAGAAAATTTCATGGTTTATTTCTTCATGCGGCACCAATAAATTTCGCAATAGGCATCATCTATATTTATAAAAATGAATGTTTGTATGTTTTTCCTCTACGCACTCCTATACCAGTCATCTGATTACGTTAAACTTTGGTGAGTAAATCCCCTTAATTTAAACAAACCCACAGATTTTATCCAATCTCGATGGACATTTTGACACGTATATTTTAAAACAAACAGAAAAATACAGTCTATATTTGGTTTGCCAAAGCGCACCTGTCTCCCCTTTTAGACCCTCACCTCTTATTTTCCAATGATCTTTGTAGAAACCCATAGTTTTAATTTGATTACGATGGAACTTTGCATACGTATGCTATGAAACAAGGAGAAAAATACTTTCTAAATTTGATTTACAAAAATCAACCCCTCTCTCCCTTTCCACACCCTTAATTTTTTCTACATATTTTTATACAAAGCTACAAATGATACTGTTTGAATGAGCTCCTTGAAAGTTAGCACATATGCGTACTTTTCATGGAGGTTTCTGACCATATAAAACATCCAAAAGCCACACCCTCTTCCCCTTTACACCACTTAATATTTATACAAACTAACACTTTATATCTGTTTTTCATGCAACATTGCACACGTATACTTTAAAACAAAAAGAAAAATACTTTACACATTAGTTTTACAAAAACTCAATCCCACTCTGTTCACCAGGGTCCCTCTGAATGAGATGCTGGCTCTATTAAAACAGCATTTTGAGCCCTGATTGATTGAATTGTTCCGACACACACTCCAATCAACGTACTTCTTGTATAACAGGGAGTACTACGAACAGGTGGATGGAGTAGCCATGGGCAGCCCCTTGTCGCCAGCGATCGCAAACTTCTTCATGGAGCACTTCGAAGATAAAGCGCTTACATGAAGCGCGTTTTACCGTTATGTGGACGACACTTTTGTGGTTTGGCCCCACGGCAGGGATAGCCTGGAAGGTTTTCTCCAGCATCTGAATAGCATCAACAAAAATATCAAGTTCACGATGGAGGTGGGAGAGAACGGCCGGCTTCCTTTCTTAGACATTCTTATAGAGAGGAAACCAGATGGGACACTCAGACACTCTGTGTACAGGAAGCCTACGCACACAGACCTGTACCTGAACACGTGTAGCCATCACCACCCAGCACAGCGCAATATGGTGCTCACCATGCTGGTAAACAGGGCGCGAGCGATTTGCGATGTTGACAGCCTACTGGGCGAAGTTATCCATCTATGGCACACATTCAGATGCAACGGGTACTCGGAGCATTAGATCAGATTGGCATTCCGAGAACCGAGACGCAGGCTCAATAACACCAAGAACAAGCCACAGGATCGCATTGCCTTCTTGCCATACTCTGGTCCTACAACGTCGAGAATTGGCAGAGTACTGGCCAGAAACAGGATTAAGACCATCATCCTGCCGCCACCGAAGCTGAAGAACATCTTGCGCTCCCCCAAGGACGACCTGGCACTCTGGACACCAGGAGTTTATAGCATTCTATTTAAATGCGGTAAGAGATACATTGGCCAGACGGTAAGGTGCATTAACCAGCGATGTCTGGAACACGCCCAACATATTCGTCTGGGGCAGAGCGAAAAATCGGCGGTGGCGGAACATGCCTGGAACAAAGCCATGGTTTCGATTTTGAGAATACCAGGATATTGGCGCGTACATGGAACTTCTGAGACAGTATTCTCACAAAAGCAGTTGAAATTCGCACCACGCGCAATCTCGCCAACCAGGACGGTGGACACCAGCTGAGCGAAGCGTGGACACCTGTCATTAATGCAATACGTCGTCAGCGTGCCAAAGTGCACAACACGGTGGCCGCAGACCAATTGCACCCACGCCAGCCTTCCACCGGTGCCAACACCCCCTCCACTGCCTAGGCGCCGACCGAGCCAGTCAACCAGCTGCGCGCACGCCAACCACGTGCGCATTCGGAGGATATAAGAACCAGCCTTCTGACGGATCCAGATACAGCAGTATACAGGTCCAGCCGAAACCAAAGATTCATTGCCAGGAAATTAACACAACACCTCGAACTTCTTACACAATGGTGTAATAAGTGGAAAATCAAAATAAATGCATGAAAATCCCAAACAATATGTTCTCGACTAAAAGATTAGCACCGAATGACTGTGTATCACTGGATGGAGAGGATCTCGCATGGAGTGACACAGTCAAATACTTAGGTGTTACTTTTGACAAAAAACTTAAATGGACCAGTCACATTCAAAATACATGCAACATAGGAAAAGCCGGATTATTCAAGCTGTACCCCCTCCTCAAGGGGGCCAGCCTCAACACCAAAACAAAGCTACAGATTTATAAAGCTGTAATAAGGCCCGCAATCCTTTATGGTTTGGAGGTATACAGTATGGCATCAGACGGAAATCTCAAAAAGCTGCAAATAATCCAGAATAAATATCTTAGGTTAATAGCAAATGCCCCTCGGTACATGACCAACATACGACTCCATAACGACCTAGGCATACCAACATTGACAGACTACATAAAAGACAAATCAACAAAATTCTTCACAAAAGCCCAAGTTTCTCCCCATGAAATTATTCACAGCCTAGGACAAGACCCATACGACCCAACATACAACCGACCAATACTGACACTAACACGACATTACAGGACATAATAAAAAAAATATAATAATAACAATAATGAAAATAAACATTATCACTTACCACAAGACTTGACTGGACAGCCATTATGAAAAACTTTATCAGACAAAAGTCAGAGCCCAAAGGTCCGGAACTTTAGACTTTACATGAGCCCAGCTCAGACAGATGACGTCATCTGGCACTCCACCAGAAGATGGCCACGGAGCCTGAGATCGCCGAAATATCATGTGGAAACAACTTGTTTACTCGGCTAGTCTCCCAAGAAGACTACATCCATTCTCAACACCGAGAAAGACTTCATTCCTATATAACTTATATAAAGTGAGCGGCAGAGACTCAATTGAGACAGTTTATGGACACAGTTTTATGTCCTTAAAGATATTCAGTGGAAATAGTTTTGCATGTATGGCAGGAATGTATTTGGAAGTATTATTGAGACTAATTGCTGGAGTTTGTGTTTACATAACATCTTTGATGTCCGATGTCTTTACATGAAATAAAAACAAGTTAAAATTGATGGTATGTCTGGAACTAATTATTTCATATATGAGATACCACTAGACACCTAATAACACCAAGTTAATTATCGTCAATGTTCTTTATACAAAGCTACAGTTTCTATCCGATTTTGAAGGAATTTTGCTCACGTATACTTTTAAACAAACAGAAAAATACTGTTTACATTTGATTATAGAAGACCATAGTTTTTAACAGATTTTGATGGAACTGTGCATGTGTATACTTTAAAACAAGGAGAAAAATAATGTCCACATTGGGTTTAAACGCCAATTACTCTCCCCAACCCCCTAATTTTTGCCAGTATTTCTTATACATAACCACAATTTTTATACGATATAGATAGAACTTTGCACATGCATACTTTAAAACAAACAGAAAGATAGGTCTACATTTAGTTTGCATGGACCCAACCCCTTTCCTTCATTACCTCCCCCTCCCCCCATTATTTTTTACCAATGTCCTTTATACATACCCACAGGTTTTGTTCAATATTGATGGAACTTTGCACACATATAGTTTAAAACAAACAGAAAAAATACTGTCTACATTTGGTTGCCAAATCCCAGTCCCTCACCCGCTTTACTCCCACTTCCTTACACAAACTATCAGTTTTTATTTGATTCGGATAGGACTTTGCACTTGTATACATTAAAGGAAAGAGAAAACATAATTTTTTTAAAAAAAAAAAAAAAAAAAAAAAAACCCCTTTCCACCAATACCCTCATTAAGCAAAATTTACACTTGAAACCTTTTAGTTTCTTGCAAATATCTCAAAAAACAGTGGGTAAATTAGCCAAAGTTGATAGTGATATACATACCCTCTTAAACAGCAATGGACCAATTCCAATCAGACAATTTCTGACCAAGAAATTCGAATTTTAAAAATTATTTTAAAGTATTTGTGACACGACACAAATCTACAGTTTTTATTCAAAGGACGTTTGCACACATATACTTAAAAATAAGTAACAATGATGTTTATATTTAGTTACAAACTGCTCGCACTCTCCCCTTTCACCCCTCTTAAAACAAATTTTCAAGTGCAATTTTTCCATGTTTAGCATGTATCTCCAAAATGTTAGGGAAATTTAATGATGATGCTGAATGGTTATTACAAAAGGGGTAAAACATCAGAATTATCATGTCCAACCACCGAGCAATGCCGGTTACTCTGCTTTTGCAAAAGATAGAAAGACCAAAAATATTGCATATCTTAAAGCACTAGAATAAACTTTTTTCAGTTTAATTTATATAAAAATCTATAGACTTTCATTTAGTTTATATATGTAAATGTGTCTGCTTTACATATGTGTACCCACTTAGAAAGACAAAAAAAAGGTATTACAGCACATGCCCGGCAAAGCCATTTCTCTATAAATGGGATATGGGCCGCCATGTTGGTGGCCAGTATTTGGACAGACTTTGAGCGATAGGATGTGTGTGATGTAAGTACACTGCGTGCCAGTCGAACACGAGTAAACACAGTCGTATCGAGATGTAGTGGAATCCTAAGTGTTGTCTAACCGTGACTCTGGTTTGAAGTGATAATTAGTTAGAACCATTAGATCTACTGAGGTTTCATTGGAAGCTGCTTACTGTGTGTTTGAATGATTCAAACTACAGTTAATTTTTTTTTGCATAGTAGTCTGATGTCTTATCCTAACTGGTACTGACCATTATAATGAACGTTGAAGAATATAACAGATTTAAAATTTGAACCAAAGTATATAGTGCATCTTATTTATGAGCAATCTCTTGGGGTATCACAAGGGATTGGCGACCAAGAAGAAGTTAGTGGTTATAGTTTAAGCATTATTCTTATGCACACCTCAGCATAAATTTACTGTTGAAAAGTGTTTTGTTTCCACATCTTGCAAATGGTAAATCTCTGTTTTATAGGATTGAACTGATTTTAAATAATAATAATAATAATAATAATGAAGTCTGTAGCTTCCTGTGTGATTCTGTATACACTTTCATTCCACATGAAGTGAAAACTATACACGTGTTCCGTGATGTCTGTGGATGGTAAAATTGAAATCACACTGTGATCAGGTTTCTTTTGAGTTTTAACATGACTGACCAGTTTGAAAAAACTTATTACATGGATACAGCTTTCTACCCTGTGATAGAGATTTTACTGTTTGGTTCCATGGTAGAGACAACCTAGATAAGTTTCTCCTTCATTTGAACAGTATCGACAAAAACATCCAGTTCATGATGGAGGTTGAAAAGGAAGGCCATCAGTCCTTTTTGGGCATTCTTATTAAAAAGAAAGCCAATGGAACTTTAGGACACATGGTGTATAGAAAGCCAACGCACACAGACTTGTACCTAAATGTGCACAGTCATCATCACCTGGCACAGCACAAGACAGTACTCACTACTCTTATCCACAGAGCGTGGGCAATAAGTGATAAATACAGCCTCCCTAGTGATTTAAAACATCTATGTCATACCTTCAGAAAGAATGGGTTCAGTGAACATCAGATACAGTTGGCCTTATGGGAAATAAAACGCAAGCCTAATAACCACGATAACGGTCAACACGATAACTTAGCCTTCTTGCCGTACCCTGGCGCCACAACTGGAAGGGTCCTGGCAAGAAATGGCATTAAGACCATTTTCCTACCACCACCAAAATTGAGAAACACTTCGCACTCTCCAAAAGATGACCTTGCACTTCGTACACCGGAGTTTATTCCATCCCGTGTGAATGTGGAAAGAAGTACATCAGCCAGACGATACGGTGTGTTAAACAACGTTGTTTGGAACATGCCCAACATGTTTGTCTGGAGCAAAAAGACAAATCCATGGTGGTGGAACATAGTTTGACAGGCTTGCTGAGGACTTGAAATGTAAATATCTTGGAATTACTTTTGATAACAAACTTAACTGGGCAGGACACATAGGACAGGTGGTAGGAAAAGGTTTCAAAGTTCTGCACTTGTCGGAGAGAGTGATGAGGGGATGTACGAGAGAAGTCAAGGAATTGGGTTACAAAACTTTGGTCAGACCATTGCTCGAATATGGTAGTGTAGTATGGGACCCTCATTTTACGTATCAAATACAGGAGTTGGAGAGGGTGCAAAAAAGGGCTGCTAGATTTGTTTCTGGAAATTATCGCAGAATGCAGTCAGTGACGGATATGATAAAGGAGCTGGAATGGGTTTCATTGCAAGACAGGAGGAGAATGAGGAGGGTCATGGGAGTGTACGGGGCATATACTGGCGATGAGGCATGGAAAGATATTGCAGTAGGTATGAAAAGTAGTGCATGGAAGGGAAAAGATTACCATGACCACAAGCTGGCACTCGATTTCAGGCACAAGGGTGTAGGAAGATTCTCTTTTTTGGGTAAGGGTGTCAGGGATTGGAATGAGTTGCCAACAGAAGTGATGAATAATTTACCGAAAACTTTGAAAGAATTTAAAGCAAAAATTTGTAGAGGGCAAATGTAGGTAGGTGCAGGATAGGGGTAAGATGGGTGTGTAAATTGCCACCGGAGCCTATGCTCCATTGCAATTAAATTAAATTAAATTAAAAATTAAATTAAAGACATGGATTCGATTTCGAAGCAACTAAGGTGCTGACACATGCGAGAGGCTTCTGGGATTGCGTCATTAAAGAAGTGTTTGAAATTCACCTCACATCTTATTTGGTTAATGGGGATTGTGGGTTCCAGATAAGTGATGCATGGATTCCTGTTATTGAGGCTGCTTGTCACCAATGCTCTCTTTTTTGTGTTCCGCGAGTGTCTAATGACGTCCGAGAGGCTGCTAGGCAACATAACAACGTCTATCGTTGCCATGCCAGTTTTCAAATAACGCATTCAAGGCAGACTTCAAGGATTACAACTGCACCTGAAGATGTCGCCAAAATATTGTGCATCAATAATAATATTACTCAGTTTGTTTCCTGAGAAACGTTCATTAAAAAAAAAATCTTTATCACTAATTACTAGTAGATAATCACAATAACTATTAAAAGCCTATGGGTAGTTTAAACCCAGAAACATGGTTATAAATATGATTATGTAGCATTATTCCAAGCTTTTACAGCAATATTTTATAATCTGACATGAAACAGAATACACATTCACTGTTTCTAGATAGTCTAACAATGGCTCAATCAATAGGTAATTATTACTAACAATTATAACTTGCAAAAATACTCACAACTAAATGGTAAATAATCTTACCTAAAATTGCAAAATTATTTAAAAGTTTTTGAAATTGCACCGAATAAAATAATCATTTTCAAAGGACCAAAAACATGTTACGGTAGCTGGTGCAATATATTATGTTAATGTCTCATCTAATTAAAATGCCTGGTATCACACTCAATTTATCACCCACCACAATGTTTTACACACCCAATCAAAACAGTTTCACTTAATATCCAGAACAAAATACTATACATTTAGGAACCAGTCTCACGTAATTTCTCTCTCACAATTTTAAATAATTAAGTTATACATGCAGTTTTGGTTTTTGTTCATTTATAATAAACTGGTTCTTAAGCTTGTAGGTTGTGGAAAGCTAATAATTATTTCAAAATGTTGAGTCTTTAAAACTTTCATTTTTAGTTAAAAAAAAAAAAAATTAACAAAGAATTTTGTTTTCTGTTTTTCTTTTTACCAATATTTACAATTATACAAAGAGATGATTTAACTTTTTTTAGAGGCCCACAGAAATTTTCATTTTATTTTTACCATTATCAAGTCTGATTATACAGTGATTTTATATCATCACATACAGTTGTGAGTTTCAGATAAAAATAAAAAAAATTCTCACAATTAATATTCTTTCATTTCATATATTAATGGATTAACACACTATATAACTCATGCTGAAGTTCTCCTTGGTCGGATTTACATCCACCAAATGCTCCCCCCACCTGACCCTTACAGGTCCGCCAGACACGGTACATGGATGTAGGTCAGCAGAACTGGATGTACATTCAAACCCAACTCCTTTAAAATCTCGGACCTGTCCATCTCTAGTTTGAAGGGGTGGGAAGCACCTTCTTCCATAAGGATACTCTAATTTCTTCTGATGTTTGTCGAGCACCCTATTTTTTTAAATAAACTTCTCCATGAGTGGAAGCATGGTCGGGCCATGATTTAGTTCTACATCGAGTGCTTTGGATCTGTCTATTATTTGAGCTTCTCCTTTTTTCCACCTTATATCTGGTGGTGCTATTCTTGCCAGTGCATATAATTTTTGTGTAGGAGGTGGTCTCAAGCAACCTGGTTGCAAACTGACTGTCTCATTTAGCGCTACATCCACCGCTTTACAGTGAGTGGTGGCTACCCATACTGGCACATAATATTCTGTGGCCAAAAAGCAGAGAGCCATTGCTGTGGATCTTAAAACTGTGAGCTGTGTTCCCCAGGTGTAGCCAGTAAGTTTGCGCAGTACATTATTTCCAGCACTTATATTGCCTTTCAGTTTTTGGAGGTTTTTTTTTTAATAATAATAAAACGTGAGAGACCTATGAGTTTAAGACCCAAACATTTTGGATGCCCAGTTTATACCAGAGTGGTCTCCTTTCACACTATTTTTAGTGCCACGTTGCCTCCCAGATAGAAGGCACAGACCCGAGTTTTCCATGGGTTTGGTTGCAGCAAAACTTTGGTCAGACCATTGCTCGAATATGGTAGTGTAGTATGGGACCCTCATTTTACGTATCAAATACAGGAGTTGGAGAGGGTGCAAAAAAGGGCTGCCAGATTTGTTTCTGGAAATTATCGCAGAATGTAATCAGTGACGGATATGATAAAGGAGCTGGAATGGGATTCATTGCAAGACAGGAGGAGGATGAGGAGGGTCATGGGAGTGTACAGGGCATATACTGGCGATGAAGCATGGAAAGATATTACAATAGGTATGAAAAGTAGTGCATGGAAGGGAAAAGATGACCATGACCACAAGCTGGCACTTGATTTCAGGCACAAGGGTGTGGGAAGATTCTCTTTTTTAGGTAAGGGTGTCAGGGATTGGAATGAGTTACCAAGAGAAATGATGAATAATTTACCGAAAACTTTGAAAGAATTTAAAGATAAAATTTGTAGAGGGAAAATGTAGGTTGGTGCAGGATAGGGGGAAGATGGGTGTGTAGGGAAATTGCCACCGGAGCCTGTGCTCCATTGCAATTAAAATTAAATAAATTAAAAAGCAGGTTGTCATCAAAGTAAACTGACAATTCCTTCCTTTCTAGCCGTTTGAAAGTTCTGCCTCAGGCAGTGATAGCGATGTCATTTAGCATAAATGAAGCTTCTCATGCTGGTGTATCTCAGTTGGTCAATTGCATAGATATTAAAGAGCCATGGGTACACACACATTCACTTGGGGTAGTCCATTTTTCTAGTCTCTCCCTCTTCTTTTCTTGCCCTTTAGAGTCACATAGAACCTTCCATCATGCAGGACCATTTTAGCAGTTTGTGTAAGTAGATAGATTCTGTTAGTGAGTATACTTCAAAGATTAATTTCTAATGATTGACAGTGTCGTCTGCAATGGAAAGATTAGTGAAGACCACTCTACTGACGAGTTTTCTTTCATAGCCATGGTCTGTGTGATGGGTTAGATTCAAGACTTGATTATTGCATGCCTTAACAGCTCTAAAATCTGCTTGCTTCAGGATAAGTTTTGCATTGACAGTAGCTCCTATCTGCTCTAGAATCAATCATCTGAAAGCCTTGTATAAGTGGCATAGGAGCGAGATTGGTCAAAAGTTTTTAGCACTGGTTGGTTCTTTTCCCAGTTTTAAGAGGGCAGCTACATATGCTTTTCTCTCTGTCACAACTTCAGTCATCATTCATACCAGCCATATAAGAGTTTTTGGATCAAAAGGTTTAATCTGTTTGATTTGAACATGGTACTGAAAACTGTTATTATATGTACTGCCAGGAAACAACAAGAATAGTTTGGATGAATATAAAATTTCATCATCTTTATTCTCCAGCTCCAGTTTCCTGGGTTCTTGTCACAAGCACTCTCCACTTCTTCTTGTCCACGAGTAGTAGTTGTTCATGAGTAGCCCTCCAATCAAACCCTAAGTCTTCTATATCCTCCTTGATTTGGTCTATCCATTTATTTTTGGCCCTTCCCACACTTCTTTTACCATGGGTGTTCATATCAAAGAAGGCCTTTGCTCTTCTTTCTTCCTCCATCTTTTGAACTTGTCCATACCACCTCAGGTGAGAACGTTGCAAGGATTTTGTCACACTGATGTTTATACCAGCCTCTGCACAATTTGTTTCATTCCTTTCGTGTTCTCTGCAGCATGGTACGCAAGAACTTCTTTTCAGAGGCTTGAAGTCTACTACTGTCTCTTCTGGACAGAGTACATGCGTTAAGTCAGTATGGGGATGTAATAGGTTTTTAATAATGTATGTTTACACTTTCTGGGAATTTTGTTATTCCACGATAGAGTTCTCACCTGGTTATAAAAGATGCTGCGTTATTATTTCTGTTTGTAAGTTCACGTTTACTGGTATTGTCTTTACTCAGAGTACTGCCTAGATAGTTGAATTGGTCAACATTTAGTAGTTGTTGGTTTTTTAGGTAAATCTTCACACTGGAAGTCCCTGTACCTGTCTTACTCTGGCTGATTTTTGGTCCATACTCCTCAAACAGTTTGTTCCAAATCTCTAGCTTCTCTTGTACCTCTTCTGCACTTTCACCCCAAATCATGACACAGTCAGCAAAGACTAGGGCTTTTTTTTCTTTTCCATACACTTCTTTGAAATTCTTCAAGATGTCATCCACCATAGCAATGAAGAGGAGGGGTGACAAGAGTACTGCCCTGTTGTACTCTCCACTTGCTTGCCTATTTGCACACAGGCTTTTGTCTTTTCATACAGCATTTTGATCTTGATTAGCTGGTACGTTTCTTCATTCTAGGCAATCCCAATCTTTTTTTTCTTGCTATGCTGTCATAGACCCTTTCGACATCAAGGAAGATTGTGCTGATTTCCTTACCCCTTTCTAGACTTTTTCAATGAGCATTCTTGCTGAAAAGATCAAGTCTGTAGAACTTCTTCCTGGTCTGAAACCATGTTGCTATTCCTCTAATAAGATTTCCAGATGTCTTTGTAACTTTTTCTCAATCACTTTTTTCCAAGATCTTCAATCCATGGGAAAGAAGTGTGATTCCAAGATTCCACACTTTTTTCTGTTGCCCTTTTTAAATATTCATCTAAGACTCAATTTTAGTAAACCATTCGAACAGACATCACCATGCCAAACCCAACCAATTCCTCAATACCTATTTGTTCTATATTCCATCAACAGTCTATCAAATAAGATCAACTTATTCAATTTTTAGGATTCATTTGTTCTGAATGAAAAACACAACCCTTGTTGAATAACTCATTTTTCCATCTATTCTTCTATCTGCCACAGTCTCCTAATTTCAAATCTTCTAACTGGTGAATTTTTAAGTGCACAGTATTTTTGTTCTTACAACATAAAATTTTGAGGATCATAGGAGTGAAAATAATTATGGAGTTTAAAGAATTTTCTAAGGTATTTTCATTGGATACTAATTGAAATATGGTAATCTCTGAAGATTTTTGGTTTGTTTTAATTTCAACTATTTGAATGTATCTTTGAAGAAAAAACATACAAAATCTATGTACCACTTTATTTTTCAAAACTAATAATCTTTAAATAGTTCTATAATTTACTGTGACAGTTTTCCCCAAATGATTACAGGAAAACTATAGTGGACATTCTGCAATTTAAGATTTACATTAAAAAAATGTGTCTTGAAAATAATTTTGTAACACATTCACTGCCAACCATGCACCATCATGTGGAGGGTGCCAATGATGAAGTCCAATCACGCGCTAGTGCATTTTGTGGAGTGATGTTTCAATGCCAGCCACGTGCTCGTGCAGGAAGAGTCATGCCTAAACATTTATCCTCTGCTTCAGTCGGCGTTATATGTTGAGTGTGTCTGCTGGTATTGGCAAGGAATACAAGGAACCAGGAATGTAAGTACGATGTTTTTCACGGCATTGTATATTAAGAAACTCTTTTTGGGCTTCCACAACTGTGACATTTTTATACGGCTAGAAGCCAAGAAGAATTTATTTAGTTACCAGGAAGTTGTAAATGCATGTGGTTTAGAATTTACAGATTTATATTAAAAAAAACTTGTAATATTATTTGTAGTATTTAGTAGAAGATATATGCAGTCTAATAAACCTTCAACTTAAGATGAAATTTGTTGGCTGAGCTTTCAGACGAGTGCTTGAGTGATATTAGATATAACAGTGATGAAGAATTCTTTCCTCCCCAAGGTGCCCATTATATTTCAGATCAGGAAGAGTTGCAAGACATGCAAGAGGCTACATATTTTCCGCACAATTCCTCTGTGATTGGAAATATAATTTGGAAAAATGAAACCACAACAATCAATTGCTTTCATTAAATCAGTGGGTTTGTTGCAAATATTGTTTGTGGTAATAATATGAATGTAACCAATTTTTAATAATTTTCATATTAAATATTTGTTACTAATAAAGTTTAAAAAAAAAACAATGCATTTCTTTACTTATTTTCATTATTTTTGCATCATGCACAAAAGCGTAATGTGGCATTTAGGAAACTAATTTTACCTTCAGTGCCAAAATATTCCATCAGCAAAGGCCAAAATAGTATTTAGTAATTAGTATGACACCCATAATCATGTTTTATTACCATTTTCCAATCAAATTGGTTATGAAAATTAAGTCCACTTATGGGGGAAAAGCCATTTCTAGAGAGTGCCATTAACTATTAACACCTCCTCAAGTGACCAGCTGCAAATGTGTTAATAGAAATTTCAAAGTTCCACCATAACTTCTTTAAGAAGGTTTTACAAAATAATTTTAATGAATTTATTTTAGTGAGTAAGGAACATTCAGCATGAGCATGAGTATTATTTACCTCGATATCAGAGATTGTTTGCAGATGACATAATGCTGTATAAAAAAAATCAAAACGATAGAGGATTGTAAACAGTTGCAGGGTGATCTGGACAGGATATCTAATTGGGTTAGTAAACATGGAATGAAGATAAATGCAAAGAAGAGTCAGCTTATTAGATACACAAATAAAAAACAAAAGGTTAATTATGAATATAAGGTGGGGAAAGAATTGCTTGCTGAAGACTTGAAATGCAAATATCTTGGAATTACTTTGATAACAAACTTAACTGGGCAGGACACATACGACAGGTGGTAGGAAAAGGTTTCAGAGTTCTGCACTTGTTGGAGAGAGTTATGAGGGGATGTACGAGAGAAGTCAAGGAATTGGGTTACAAAACTTTGGTCAGACCATTGCTCGAATATGGTAGTGTAGTATGGGACCCTCATTTTACGTATCAAATACAGGAGTTGGAGAGGGTGCAAAGAAGGGCTGCTAGATTTGTTTCTGGAAATTATCGCAGAATGCAATCAGTGACGGATATGATAAAGGAGCTGGAATGGGATTCATTGCAAGACAGGAGGAGGATGAGGAGGGTCATGGGAGTGTACAGGGCATATACTGGTGATGAGGCATGGAAAGATATTGCAGTAGGTATGAAAAGTAGTGCATGGAAGGGAAAAGATGACCATGACCACAAGCTGGCACTCGATTTCAGGCACAAGGGTGTAGGAAGATTCTCTTTTTTAGGTAAGGGTGTCAGGGATTGGAATGAGTTACCAAGAGAAACGATGAATAATTTACCGAAAACTTTGAAGGAATTTAAAGAAAAAATTTGTAGAGGGCAAATGTAGGTGGGTGCAGGATAGGGGGAAGATAGCTGTGTAGGGAAATTGCCACCGGAGCCTGTGCTCCATTGCAATTAAATTAAATTAAAAAAAAAAAGAGTATGATCCTAATTATCACCTCCATACACTCAATCTGAACTGGGTGATCAAGGTTCATTTCCCAAAATAACCAAAGATTCTTTTTTCCTCACAGCTGGGCAGACACACCCAAACCTGGGGCTCTATTCTATCAATCTCACAATACAGACATTAACATTCTGAATGAGGATGATTCTATCTTTACAAGTCTAAAAATCTGCTGTACATACACAAACCACTTTTATGAAACAGTTTTTAATGTTTCCATTCAAAGCTCTAAACAGATATACATCTTATTGCATTTTGTACTTATTTTAAGAATTTGGATGGCCCAATAACAGAATTCCGACGATTTTCAAAATTATTGAACAAAAATAAAGTGTAAATGTCTGCTATTTTGTTGTGTCAGATAAAATACTGTTCTATCTTATGAGAATTCATGTTAAGAGCGTCTGCTACCTCCAACAGTTACGACTTTGAAGTATTAATGTCCTGAAAATATATTCTTCTTGTTCCTAACCAGAGTTAGGCCTGGTGGCCTGTGATGGTCTCAATCCATCTCCTTCCTAAATCTCTCCAGCATCTGGATTTGTATTTAAATATTTTTCATGAGGTCTGGTTCATCTTTACCAGTATTATATGGTTTGTCAAAGATGTTCTGTAGTTTTGCACAGTTTGGAGAACTGGTTTAACTTTGAGTTCACTAAGGATGTGATCTGATCATTTTCTGTCTGGTAGTGTGAATCCAGCTGTTCTAGTCACGAACTGCATCTCGGCGCTCATTAGTCTGTTCGTCGCCTTTGCAGTGTGCCTGGGCCTCCCTGCTGTACAGAAGGGAAGGTTTAGCTGGGATGTTACACACCCCGATTCCTGTGCACTGTTGAACAAGAGATGGTCTGAAGATGCTATTCCTTGAACAGTCATGACATTTTTTTGTTGCATATTGCTTTCTAGACTGAGCAGAGGTTGAATCCTAGGTATTTGAATGGTAATACTTTCCCTATGGGTGTTTCTTCTATTGAAATTTTAATTCTCTTGTGATCTTTCCCAATAAAGGTTTTACTGTGGCATATCTCTATGATGTACTCTATTGCTGTCTTATGAAGGTTACGTACCAATCTCTGTAGGTTATCTTCAGATTCTGCAAAAAGCACATGATTACCTGAAAACAGTGATGTGTCTAAGTCGGTCTGTCTGTCCATCTATCTTGATTCTGCCTTGGGATTTTTGTTGCCAGTTGCTACTGACTTTAATCTATTAGTATAATAGACAAGTGTCACGCTGACGTCATGTCACACCATTACGTCAATCTATGACTTTGCACTATGTCACGCTTTACGATATTATTTGTGGGATTGCGCGTTATTTAATAACATTTCCAAGCATCAATGAATAAATTAACTCACAGAACACAGAAATAAAAGTATGTATTGCGTAAAATCTACATATCAATCATTAGATGCTTATATTTACGTAACATTCTTTTGATATATAGAAGTATTCCTTAAATTCTTTGTCCACAGAAATGTAAGATAAAAGCTTTGTATTTCGTGCATCAATGTAGAGAAAATTTTGGTTAGAGTATTACAAGTGGCATTTGATGTTACAGCATAGGGCAGGAATAATTTATTTTATTTCAAAATATTTTAAACTGTGTCCTATTATTGAAATTATTAATTCATTTGAATGGAAATGGTTGCACATTGATCCAGGATCTGTGCAATCCTACACTACACTTAGAACAATAATGCGTTGCATAATGTAAGTTCACACGGTTTATTTTAATTTCCTTTGCTATCACTGCGTAATATTACTGAGCCTATGAGTTCAGCAATTGTGTCAACCATTCACTACCATTTTACTACCAGTCTACCAGTCTGAATCACAAAAAAGAAATGTGCAAAAACCCTTGAAGATTTTTGATCAAAAATTATATCGCGATTCATTATTGACACTAAAATGGGAAACAGTTCATGTATTAATATGTGTGAAATTGAAGTATTGTTTTTCTGGCGAGAAGTTAACGTGGTTAGGTTGAAATGCAACCTGGACCCTAATGGAAACTGAAACCTTTTGCTACAACGCAAGTCACGAGGAATTACACTAAGCCGTGAATTGTCAGAACACTGAAATAAAAGTATGTATTGAGTTTAAATAGACATAATAAGTATTAGTAGATTTGATTTATTTAATAATAGATTCGTTTTATGTCAAAGTATTCGTTAAAATCATTGGCCGCAGATATGTAAGAGATATTTTGTCATTGTTAGCGGCAATTTGGATAGATTGTTATTAGAACTGGCACTTGACAGCAGAGGGCATAAGTAATTTAATTATTTTTTAAAATAATTTTAATTTTGTTTTCCTAAGTGTTCTGTTATTTTCATCATTGCTTTGTTTTAACGAAAGTAGTTCCACATTTTTCAGATCTACACAACATAGACTACATTCATCCTAATATTACGTGAAATGATGTAAGTTGTTAAGATTTATTTTTAATTTCCTTTGCTTGTACTGATGCCATATTTCAGCCGCATGTAACTGTGTCAGCCATTCAAAGGTGTTAGTATCTATCTGAAACACGAATATAAAAAAGTAAGATGCAGAACCCATAAAGATTTTTGTTTTAGTTAATATCGTGATGCATTATTACCACTAAAATGCGATAAAGTAATGTATCACCATGCGTGTGATTAAAGTATTGTTTCATTTGCAAGTTCAGTACGTGGTTAGGTTGAAATACAACCTGGACCAGAATCGCAACGAAAACCTTTTCTTACAGGGCAAAGCACTATGAATTGCACTGAACTATATTTTATGACAATTATATTTATTTAAGTAATTGCTAAGAAATGTAATGCTAGAATGGCATATTAATTAACAGATGCTTTTTTTAATGAACTCATTACTTGGTCTGAATGAAAGAAGTTCCAAATTGTTCGTGATGTGTGCTATGTAAACCACAATTAAAACTAATATTACGTGACATAGCTTAGGTTTTCAAGATTTATTTTTAGCATCTTTCGTTTTCACTGGGGTCATTATTTCAGGCGTTAAAACATGGACCTTCATCATAGAAAATAAGAAAGTTGTATGAAACTGTGAAGATTTTGGATCAAGTTTGTGTCGCATGATTGGTATCAATGCATGATGACATTGACATGCGATACAGGGAAAATATTAATTCACGTGTGAATTAAGTTTTGATTTTCTACCGGCTATATTGGTGAAGATTGTTGTTAGGCTGAAACGCAACCTGGACCAAATAGACAATGAAACTTTTTGCTATGTCACAACGGATGAGAAATTACAGAACATTGAGCTTTATTTCATTACAATTATATTTAGGTACACTACTAAGAAGAAATCAGTTAATCCGTTAAACCCGTCATTTTTGACGGGCTTTGTGGCTAGTATATATATATAGTAGAAATGGCGAAAGGCAACAACTTTCTCTGGATTTCCATTCGAACATCTGTTGTCTAGTTGTGACTGCAGTCACATTGTGGCTATGTATTGTTACAAATTGCTTTTATTACACATAGCCAGGATTTGCCAAAGTCGCCTTCTGTCAATTATATTGAAAACTTTCTTGAAATTAATTACTGCCCGGGGAATTTCCAGATTAAACACTTATTTTCTCAGTTAGCAGTACGAGTGTGAAATATCCATCTGCACATGGTCTACCCTTCTAGAACCCACTCAGTTCTTTTCCAAGTAGGAGTTTACTAAATTTTTGTAATTTTGATTTAATGATGCTGGAGTAGATTTCATAACCAGTATTGAGCAAGCTTATTCCTCCGTAGTTATTGCAGTCTCCGATCTTGCTTTTTTTATGTATCTGGATCACTGTTGACCTCTGCCATCTCTATAGGGGGCATTCTCCTCCCTAGGTCCCATTCATTAAGTTCAACAGCTATCCCTTGAATTTCCTGTCGGTAAATTTTTAAATGTATTATACGGATACCATCCTTGCCAGGAGATCTGCTAATTTTACAGGTTTTTAGCACTGATTGTAACTTCTTGCAGTGAATGTCATTTAGGCTATTAGTCTCTAACAGGTATGTTACCGCTGGTTGAATGTCAGATTGATTTCGTGTCCATAGCTCTTGGAAATATTTTAGCCAGGTCTCTTTGTTTAGCAGTTGAATGTCTGTGTCGCATTTTACTTCTCAAGTCTCTGGACGATGATCTCATTACAAGAGATATTACTGATAAAGCAGTCCCATTGATCTCCGAAGCTTTTCCGAGTTTCCCTTTTAGCCGTTGCTCTTTTGCTCTTAAATTCACTTAAGATGATCTACTTTTTGTTGCTAAATATCTCTTATTTTTGTCTCAGACTATTCCAATATTTACTTCTATACTCTCATTTGCCACTCATTTCAAAATTTTGCTTAGGTTTTCCAGTTATATTCAGTTTCCTCTACTTCATACTACTTTTTGATTTCACTTAATATTCTCTGATACACCCATTTGATACTCCTCGATAGGACCTTGGTTTTGACTTGTGTGTTTCTCTTCTCTTAATGTTGCCATTCAGCCAGCAGGATGAAAATCTTGTTGTACCATCCAACTCAATTTCCATTGGTTATCACATAATCTATATTTGTCATCTGGCAGATTAAGAGTATTTGTGCAAGTCTTTGTGTGGAAATAGTATGTGTCATATGAAGAGTTTGTTATAGATTACTGTATTAATTGATTTTTGTCCCTTGCTACTTTTTGCTGGCCCTCTGTGTGGTCTTACTTTATTCCCTATCCCTGTGTCTCCATCCCTTATATTGAAGTCACCTATTAAGATCAGGTCATCATATTTATTGATCTTATCTAGGACTTCTTTCAGTTTGTGTTTAACTTATCAGTTTCTTCCTTTCTAAACCTGCTTACACCCATAACTGTCAGGAAACCAGGTTGCAGTTTTAGTCTTTCTTCTACTGCCTGTTCATTGCAGCATGGGTAGTGATTGATCTTTAACTTTAGTGATTTATGTATCATTACCATGACTCCTGCTTGTGCTCTTACATTTCTACTGCATTGAAGTTTTGAATGTAGTTGGTTGTATACTTTTTACCTTCCAAATTGCATGTCATGACTGTTATCTTAACACCTTTCCTCTTTAAGTTATCATCTAGTTTCTCAACTTTGTATGCTAGTACTTGCAAATCCCATGTACCAAATAGGGTTTTATCCTTTTTCAAGCCTTTGTGCTTTTTCTTGCCATTATCATTACTATTAATATCCATCTTGTTATTTTTTCTTTGAGACTTGAAAGAAAAATATTTAGTCATACCAATTACTTGCTAGCTGAGATGTAGTAAGTCTGGTTGTGGGGCTGCAACATTATGTTTCCAGACCAATGTTTGATTTTCTGTTGGGGTTGACTCCTTTTACCTTAGATAATCCCCTATCAAACCTGCAAGGCAGCAGAATCTCCTCATCTTGAATACATCAATATTACATGAATATTCCTCAATATCCTGTATCCGCAGATTTTTCTCTTTTTTTTTTTTTTTTTTCAATCTTGAAATTAAAAATACACCAAACTGTACCGTGTGAAAGATGATTCAAATTATTTTAGTACCCAATTTCACCATTACCTGTAGTTGCAGCATTTCATTAATTATGTAGATCAGTTAAAGTTTCAGCATCAAATTTAAGATTTCAAACACTTTTAATGTAATGTAATGTAATTTTTTTATTAAATTACACAAGAGCTTAGAAATAATAAATATTGTTTAGTGCAATGCAGGTAAAATTGGTGTAGAAAAATAGAATTTCCAATGGTGAAATAATGATGCAACTAAGGAAAATGGAAGCGGCTTCTAGGTGTTATAAATAAGAAAAGAAAGGAAAATTAACCCACCATGTACCAAAGTGGATGGCAGCGATGAGAGGGAACACTTATGCTGACAAACAACTACACAATATTTCGGCATCTGCCTTGTTCACTAGTAGAAAAATGGGCCATTAGGCTTGGTACGTGTGTACACAACAAACGTTACCTAAGTCATTGGGTAATGTTCGTTGTGTACACACGTAGTTGTTTGTCAGCACAAGTGTTCCCTCTCAATGGTGAAATAAGTCACTTTTCATGATCAATCTTTGGTACATAGTTAAAGATGATTTGTATTTGCAATGTCCACCATCACTATTAATATTAGCAACATTACCAAAACAATGGTGATAATCAGAAAGAAAGAAATGTAGGTAGTATTAATAAGAAAGGACAAGGTAAGTGAACCCAACACTTAGCATAGAGGGAGAAAGCCTGACATTGATGAACACGAAATGATGAAAACACACATGACAATATTTCATTGTTGAACTTAAGTCTCACAAGCAGATGAGACATACAGCAAGTAGATTAGATGCAATTACACTGATACCCGACATGTGACGGGATCATCATCATTATCGCTGGGGACCATTTCCAGTTTCCTGGATGTGGTTAATGAGCCTTCCTGTTTTTCCGTCTTGGTGGTTATGTACAATCGTCTTCCACTATCTTCTCTCCAGAAAAGTTTCCCTGTCCATAACAGATTCCCAGTTCCAGCCTCTTCTCTCTATGCCCTCCTTCAGTTGTTCTATCCATCTTCTTCTTGGTCTTCCCACTGGTCTTTTGCCCATTGACTGGGGATCCACAGTAATAAAGAAAGAGTGGTAGGGGTTCTTTTGGATGAGGAGAGAAAATACCAATTCTGTTTTGTGGGGAAATATCATCCCTGGAATTGGGGAAACATCGCAGAAGTGATTAACGTAAGACAAAAGAAATATGAATGGATAATATGAAATTTATATGTTAAATATTATAAAAAATGGTAAGTGGTGAGTATCCTGGAAGAAGTTTATAAGAAGTTGAGGCCAGGGGAATGACGGGTATCATGCAGTACTCCTCAGCAGAGTTCAGATGGGTTGTAGTTTCAAACAAGACTGACAGCACTCACTGTTAACAGGTTTGTAAAAACTGTTTGTCTGAGGCCATTCATTCTGATGGGAAGTTGTTTAGTCGTGAGGCCTACATATGAACTGGTACAGTGGAGGCAGGTGAGTTGGTATCTGAGGTAGTTTCCACTGTGGTTGGATTGCAGTAGGTGGTGGAGGCCGAAGACACATAATTCAGCAGACCACACAATCTTAAGAATGTCTTGCCCACAAAAACTCATCTTATGATTCTCCCAAATTGTCACATAGATCCCTTCCATGCAATTGACTCAACTACAGCATGGGAAGCAACTAAATGCTATAACCAAGATACCAGTCATCCCCCAGGGGTCACCCTCTGATAAATTCCTTCTGGCCGATACAGCCTTGTTATTAAATACGTATAATTCATAAAACTTATATTTTTATTCATATTTATTAAAACTATTGTTCAATGCTTTCACATTTTTGTACACTTCCATGTTAATGTATCGCTCCATGTGTCTCGTCTACTTGCAAGACTAAGATTCAAAACCAAAATATGTCATGTGTGTTCATGTTTTTGTGTTCATCAATACCCAGCCATCTCCATTGATGGTAAGTGTAGGGTTTACTTTACCCTGCCTTCCTTATTACCCGACTAGCTGGTACCCACCACTTGGTTTGTGTTTGTAAAGAATTTTGATTGATAGCTACTGACACGCAACCACCATAGAGCATGATGGGAGACTTGAGGCTAATACCACAGTTGTGTTTGCAAAGTGAATTATAAGGATGCACACATATTTGGTCCAAATAACAAAATACCCTCGGCTGACCTCTTTGAACACCCATAACTCCCTCACTCCCACTGCAACTGACATGCAACCACCATAGTTCATGATGGGAGATTTGAGGCTACTGCCACATACAAGGAAGTAGGAAGTTGTGACTGGAAAGTGAAATATAGGGACACACATATCTTACATCGAAACATGACAACTTTCAACCACCAAATCTCCCATGCTGCCACAGTTACTGACATGCAACTACCATAGTTCATAATGGGTGGCTCAAGGTTACTACTGCTCAAATACCAGTGGTTTGCACTAGGTACTGCAGAGTGAAATATAAGGACACATGTCTTTGCTCAAAATATGAAAATGCCCTCCATTGCTGAATTTCAACCACAATATCTCCCACACTCCCACAGCTATTGGCATGTAACTACCACAGTGCCCGACGGTAGACTCAAGGCTGCTACCATACACAAACGCCAGTGGTCTGCGTTATGTTGTGGCAGTAAAGAGAAATATAGGAACTTGCTTGTGTTTGGTTGAAATATGAAAACGTCCCACATCGACCACTTTCAACCACCATATCTCCTACATTCTCACAGCTACTGACATGCAACCACCGTAGTGCCCGATGGGACACTCGAGGCTGCAGATCGAAATATAGGGAACACATAAACAGTTTTATTTTATATATAATATTATAGAGGGAGCAGAGGGTCTGTTAAACTAAAGAAAATTATAAAAATTATGGAAAAAACTACATCTATCAGATAATATAATATGAATATTTATAGTAATATTACACATCAATTTTCTTTCCATGTTAATATCTCATACTTGAGTAATATTAAAATAAAAAATGAAAATTAATGAAAATTTTATTTTATTTCATATATAACAAAAATAGTGAAAATGATGAGCTACAATAATTACCTGGTCTCATTGTTGTAATTGAGCAACAAATATAACATATTCATGCTGTAGTGCATCACAAATCTGTCAATAATTAGGTTCAAACATTTCTAGATTAAAGTAATGTGCATTTTATTAATGGTTTTCCTACGTTTATGTTAATATTAAAAAATCACAGCCGAGTGCACAAACCAAAATATTTATTTGCTGATTGCTACTACTAGCAGCATAATATCTCAAATTAAAGTTATTTTTAATAACTACTTAAATCACATCATCACCCTTTCCAGCTTACACACACATTAAACCTTGAAGTGCAAAAATGTAAGTATATGTACACAAATTCTGAACTGTTTTAATTATATCAAACACAAGTGAGCTGCTTTTACAGATTTTATCCTTTCAATTCTTTTATATTTCTATAAAAAAATTCAGCTAATACTTTTATTTTGGACAAAATACAGGATTTGTGTCAAAACAAAATAGCAGAAAATTACTTATAATTCTTTTTTTTTTTACGAACACTGCTGTATTGAAATCATTCAACTGAAAATACAATCGTCTTTCCCACATGTTTTCTGAAACTTTCTCAACAGAGTGATCATATTTTTGAGAAAATTATAAAGGCATAATAAAAGTTTCTGACCCAGGGGAACAGGTCTTGCAGCCAGTTTGGTTTAATTGTCTAATAAGCATAATATAATTTTAAGTAAACCAGCTATCACATCCATATATGATAAAATTTCAAGTATTGTTGTTAGCTTCAGCTATGCAAAACTTTATTCACAAAGAAATCATTGAAACAGAAGAAAAAATTATACTAATTTTACAACAGAAAAATAGAAATCATTTATTGCCATAGTCAATAGTAACTGGATAATGGCGATAATGAAAGCATTGTTAGGCAATGAAAATAAAGAAGAATATGGAAAGTAAGAGATCATTTAACCACAGATGAAGGCAGGAGGGCAAGAGGAACACTATCACACTTTACAATATTTTGATTTAGAACTTTATTCATGTTGATAGGATTGTGCCATTTGGCACATACCTTGACTTATCACATTGAGCTAGTTATGCGGTAACTCCCTTGCCAAATGACACAATCCTATCAACATAAATAAACCGAAATATCATAAAATGTGTTGATCTTTTGTATTTGTCTTACTCTCCTCCTTCATCTGTGCTAGTTGATGCATAATTTTCCCTATCCATCCTTATTTACAGACAATAGTAAAGAGCAATAGCAATAATGAAAGAAGTTAAACCTAAGATGCCTAAATCTCTACTTTTAGTTTTTAATTACCGATTATCCCTTCCTACAAAAGAGAAGAACGTGTCTTCCAACTTTATTCATGGCTATACTCATCCACAGATATTTTCACAACAAACTATTGTCAATATTACTTTCTAGTAAAATATTTCAAGATGAAATATTATAACTACAGTTATACTTCAACAACAGCTTGTGAACTTTCTAATTTCTAACTGAATAAAAGTTCGAAGTACAAAAAATTCCATCTTACTTATAAAAATAAAAAAAATAAAAAATGGGAGGGGGCTGATGCAGAAAAATGTCAGCAGGCAAGAATTACAATGCCATTGCTTTGGAAGTGGCTGTAACAGAAAAAATTAAGATAAAGTTCTCTCTATTAATCTTTCAACACATTCCAGCATAGGGATACACTAAGAATCATATTTGTTTCACCACTTTTATCAAATTTTAACAACAATCTTATCAACATAATTTAGATTTTAAAGATTTCATCTGTCTACCATCACAACAGAGTAGGTATTCTTCCATACAGATAATTAACTACCTTTTCTTTTTTCACAGCCTAGAACTGCTGAAGCTAGTTCTTCCCATATTACAATTTTCACCCAGCCATTATGAAAATATACCTGCATTTCATTAGAGTTTATTACATGCTAACAGTACATTACAGTAAACCCATTACTTTGAAAACCAAGCAAGCAAACAATGCTCCTTTATCAGTAACAGAACCAGGAGGCAGAAAATCGGATGGAATGCTCATACAAACAGTATTTATACTAAAACATACATTAAACTACCATCACCTGAAGTGACAAATATAGCATGGCAGCCAAAAATTGTAGAAAACTTTTAATGGGCACATTTCAAATAAGGGAAAGCAATTGCAACATCCTTTTTCCATATAATCTTGACAAGTATTCAACCAGGATCTCACATTAACACAAAACATTTTCAAAGCCGTCCCGTTGTCTTTTTCAGGTGAAATAGTGGATTCTGCTGCATATAAGAATATCTGCAACTATTACTTCACGGTGCACAATTATACATGACGGATGGTGAACAATGGACGCATAATAAGATGGTTACCTAATTGGCAATACCATCAGGTAGGCTGTATATGCATCCCACTATACACACTTTCACTACAACTTTCAAGAACACACTTCTGCCACACTGCTAGTGTTGATGATGAATAATGGGCCTCCATACTTCACTCACAAATAGACTGCTGTCTCAGGTTAAGTTTTTGTTGCTTATCTTTATCTCCAATGGCTTTCCTACCTCCTAATCTCATAAATACAAAGCCCATTTTAAAACTTCAGTATTACTGAAATTTATTTTGTGCCATTTGTCACAGCATGTTCAGCTAATGAAAATTTGTTGAACTGTAGTAGGCCTAGAAAATGGGATTGAATACAACTGTGATGGAGTACATGCTCCAGAGGCAATTTCTTAGTCATCTATTTACCCACTTCATAACAATCATAATTTTTATGATTATCTAAAATACTTTTAGTGTAAATTCCTCTACCTGTCTCCCTTTCCAAATATGAATTTTACATTCCTTGAGAATTTTTGATAAATTATTCAACATTTACCTTGATAATTTATTCCAATTACCAACACCATTACCCATACAAAAACAAAAAAAATTCCACACCCATATGCATAAAATCTAGTGTCAGATTGTGCCCATGCTCATCTTTTTCCTTCCATACATTAGACATAATTGGGTACGCAGACTGCCGTGGTCGTTGTCGGTGTTATCTTGGTTGTCTGGGTTGAACCGCATCAATTTATCGAAACCTAACATTTCGGCCATCATTTTGTGGCCTTCTTCAGAGGACAGACCTCTGAAGAACCAAGATAACATTAGTCATAATTCTTCAACCAATATCTTTTGAAGCCTTATCACTAACATATGCCTGGTAAATTCCCATCTTTCTCTTCACCTTCCTCCTGTCTTCCAATGATTCCAGCTCCTTTATAATTTCAGTTACTGAATGGGTACTGCTGTAATTTGCACAAACAAATATAGCTACTCTCCTCTGTATATTTTCAAATTCCTGTATCTGACATCCAAAAACTGTACTGCCATATTCAAGCAACGGTCTGACCAAAGTTTTATAACCCAGTTCACCCATTTCTCTGGTAAATGCTCTCATTACCTTCTCCTGTATATGAAAGATTCTGAAACCTTTTCCTATCACATGCCCCTTGTGTCCTTCCCAGTTTATTATCAAATGTTATGCCAAGGTATTTACATTTCAAGCCTTTATCCAAGTACCTAATATGTTGACTCCTCTTGGCATTTATCTTCATTTCATGTTGACCTATCCACTTAAATATTCTATCCTGGTCAACCTGAAGCTGATTATACACCATCATGTTATCAGCAAACACCTAAATTCTGGCTGTTAAACATCAAAACAATCATTTATAGCAATGGTCTCCACACATTAGCTTGTAGCGCTCCCATATTCACTTCCGCCTCTTGATACTGCATTTCCTATCTTAAGACTTTGTTTGTACCTTAATACTTTGTTTTAAGAATTCCACTACTCTGCAAGTCACTTTTTCATCCACTCTGATAGTTTTCAACTTATTTAATACCATTTTATGGCTATCTCCCAAGTGAATTAGAAACATCTAGTGCTAAACTATTAACTTGGCCTCCCTTGTCCATTTCAACTGAAATATCTTGCATTTATCCCACCAACTTATAGTCACATGAATATCCCTTCTTTTTTTTTCAAATCACTTTCTTTCCCCACAGTAATTTCTGATGCAGTGGCATATTATTCTCTCCATCATTTCACCTATCACTGCCAGCCATGATTTGCAATGTGTACATATGTGAGCACACATCACAAAGTCATCGCAGTAAGTACCATGGTACTTAGAAAAATCCACTATTTCACCTGATGAAGACAACAGATGTGTGTAGATGATATGTAGGGAGTTCAGAGAGAAAATCTTGCTGAAAACAACTTCAAGACTGTGGACAAGCAATACGCCAGGAAAATACACAATTGTCACATTCCCCTTTCTATTAATTAGGCACAACATTACCATCCACTTAATCACCATTTCACAGAAGCTTTACTTAGTTGTCACAAATACACAATACCACATTATCTCTGGTCTACTGCCTGTAAATCAACTTCTTTACTTAAAAGACTCTTAATCCAACACTGGTAAGTAAGAATGTCCTGATAGATGGTTCACTAAAATCATCCAAGTCATCATGTCACATTAAAATTGTTGTTGATTGCCATACTAAACCGGCACTCTTCTCTGGACAGTTGTATTGAAACGGACCCCTACTGTTCACGTCTATTAATTAAATAACAGGACCAAATTCCTCGTAAATTTGTTATGCCAAGCAAACATTCTGGAATAAACTGAACATTAACTCTGAAATTTCATAAGCCCAAGAACCAAACAACAAAAAATAATACTTCAGTTCTCATCACCACAAAATGAAAACTGCACAGAAAATAACTAAAACAGTTTACACCAAACTCACATATCCCCAGTAATTATGAAAATAACCATTTTACACAGTTATCACATCCTTATTATACAAATATACATGTGGAAATAACTAAATATCTTAACTATTTCAATGTCCTCCTCCTCCTCCTCTATATTGAAATTTCTTTTTATATAACAGTTCAACTACCAGCATACAGAAATGCAGTAACATGAATGAAGTTTTTGCAGATTTTCTCACAATCAAAGTCATAAACTTTTCAGCAAAATAAACCAACAAAAATGTTTCAACCAAAAATATATTTCAAGAACTGTAGCAGTAGCAATTTGTTTATCTAATTAACACACTATATTATTGATAGACATCAAACTGTTACTAAAATAAGCATTATAAAGGAGAATTATCTGCATTATAAATACTTTGAACTAAATAAGATATATTAGTAAATCAGATTTACGAGGCAATTTATGATAGTTTCTCTGATTACTATGCTATAAATTTAATTTCTGAAACATATTCCAGTCAATTAATCAACAGGCAATTTGAAAATTGAATTAAAACAAGAAGAGGACAATTGAGAGAGAAGGATCTACTGGAACTTATGTAATAGCTGTATCTTTCCTACAATGCATTCTATTATTCTGGTAAACTAATCCTTAAATTTGGATGGTGGAGAGTCACTAGTTAACCAGATGTTACTCCATGGTAATAGATATTCCATGCTCGGAATAAGAGATTCAACTATCACAACTATAAATAATTTTCCCATACTTGAAACTTCTTTCCTTTCAAAATTACAAACCAGCTGTTTCAGCAAAACCATTCATTTATGAGTCACGATACTGGGATATTACTTTTCTCTTCACAGTTAAAGACAATGACAGGAAAGAGGTTGTCAGCATGGTCACAGTATTCAGTAAGTAGTAGTGATGATGATGACGATGATGTGACATTTGTAGTCATTTAAACTGCAAGGTTGTTTGTCATGTGAAATTACAATACCATATTTAATAGTAACATCATGGAAGAGAGTGGGTATGCTGCTAATGGATAGTTCCAATATTGCTGCAATCCATTACTGTTATGCTTTCACAAAAACCTGCAAGTAACCCAATTATAATCTGTTTTATATTACTGTATTTAAGTAACAGAAACACAGAACTGGATCAAATTTTGATTTATAAAGAAAAATTATTCATATCCATAATTTTTAATAATGTTTGTTTTTTTTAATTTTTGCTTTGTGTAACACTAACACAATGGAGTGAAAACATACACAACTTCAGAAGTGCTAGAACTAAAACGACAAACAAATGGAAAAAAATTAATACACTAAAGACTAAATTTTTATACATGTTTGGGCTAGTTACAGTTGAGTAATTTGCTGTTTAAAAAGATGCCCATCAACATTTTTTCTTTTATTCAGGACAGGTTTTTTTTTCATCTGAATAGTTTCATAGGAATAATTTATTAAAGCAATGGACGACCAAAACAACATCTTCCAGTATATAAGTTTATCCCCCCCCCCCCCTCCCCACAACCTTTTCCTTTAATGATCATTGAGAATGTTGATTCCCACATATACAGTCTCAAGTGGAATCAATATACAATATTAAAATTGCCAAAAATGCATCTTCAGATTAGTGGAACCCGGCATCCTCAGTTTCCACTGATGTGGATAAATCTTTATAACAATCCATTAAACAATAAATTAGCTCCATAAAGCAATTTAGCAGTTTTAATGGTCTTATAATTTTGAGCAAAAAGATATGATTTCATTCCAAATTTTGTTCAGTTTTGTTCATACAGAAAGTAGCAAATGTTTACCATACAAGGAACATTTATATTTTAATGTCTGAAGTCAAAGTCACATATCATTAATTATCCATTACTGCCATGTACAGATTTTTTGTAATATTCAATTAAAAATGATTAATCTCAACTTGATGTTTCAAAAATCCAAATAACTTCACACACTGCATCATAATGCACTTGAATATGGGGGGGGGGGGGAAAAAAATTGTTATTTTTCTCCTTATTTGCAGAATTGTCAATGACTGGAAAGTTTCATGCTACGTGTATCTACTGTAGTCTTATCAACTTTGGTTGGGCAATAATTTGTATAAATACATAAAGTTTAGAATTAGAGAAACACATAAATATACAATTTTATTTTTTGGATTTTAAATGCCCTCATTTCAGGTACATCGCCATTTAGACACACACACACACAAACTTTTTACAAGTTTGATTATTTACAAATGCCTGAAACAATTAAGAAACATTTAAGAAATTATATTTTAACACAATCCACCTTAAACTTTAGGTATGCAGACTGAAATTGAAGTTCATACCAAGAAATCATAGGAGTCATTAGAAATAGTGCTATCATTTGTTTGTAAAAATAAATATCAGTACTAAGTTAACAGATTTAGAAACACACAAATATTGTGGTTTAATAAATACTATGGCAGAGACAAAACTTGAAATTGGCTTATTTATTAAACCTCTTTTTGTCTTACACAGACATTGTGTCGCATGCATTACAGTCGACAGAAAAATGTAACCCACAATTTCAAAAGTACAATAATAGAGAACAATGAAAACCACAGAATTTAAATTCACACATATTCAGTAGGTATATAAGATACATGGAACTTATGTATCACACACTAATATATCTGGTACAATCTGAGGCATCATGAATATCTGAAAAGTATAAAACTCTAAAATTTGAGGTAATACTTTGCTACAATCATATTAAGATGGATATCTGCAGAGCACAAAGATATAAGTCCCACTATCAAATTAATGGCTGATTTATATAACATATATTATTGGTGTGTAAGCAGAGACAGACCCATTGTCTTACTAGACATAAAATTACAGATTTCATTTCTCAGAGCAGATAACTGACAATGAAACAGAAGCCAGCTACGGTACTGCTTTGAGATGGGCTTGTTACCTAGCTTGATAAGTACAGAAGACAAATGTGCAAGAACCAGGTAAACTATTAAGATTTGAAATGGATTTAATGCTGTTTTAGTCAATAGCTACATCTCAGAACTATAATAAAAGATTAAGAACAGTGTGTTTGTTAAAAATTTTTGATATATAACTCATCTTGTCTGAAAACATTAACATTTTTAATTCATGCTACCAACTATATAACAGATTATTTCACTTGAAATCAATATGTAGATAGTGAATTATCCATAGTCAGAAACTTCGTTTCTTTTCTCAATACTTCTTATTGTTAAAACCTTCACTCTTCAATTAACCATTGCTGAGAAAAGAAAAGTGTAGCAAGAAATAATGAACACTGCATATACCATTCAAAACATCACAGTAAGAATAGATGTAAAAGACTAAGCAGTGCTGACAGATAAAAAACAGTGCTGGTATATGACTCCAGGAGTTCCTGCCTCCTAAATTATCTACAGCCAACTCAGAATAAACCTATGTCTCTGGAGAGACTGCAGCGACCGTGCAGGTGGTGTACAGCAGAGAGATCCTCAGCGAGGAGGCCAACGTCAGACGCGAGACTCGTGGCCGGGCTGTGCTCCCCCGTCCGTCTGCTGGGGGAAGAGGGGCAGGGGTGGGGCGGTCGGTATCGGGCCCCCACCCAGGAGGCGTCCACTCTCCATTTCACTCAGTTCCTGCTGCCGCACTCCCAAACTCGCCGCACTGCTCCGCTGACGGCACAGGTAGGGCGTGTCTCCCGGCGAAGGTGTTTCCCGACCCTGGGAACGTGACAAATTCTTAACTTATTACTTCTGAAGTCCAGGGACATAAAAGGTCATATTCTGCTGCTGTCTCAACAATCCAGCCACATTATTGTGCTCAAGTTTGATTCTAATAATATTATTGGCGATTTTCTTTCTTCTATTCTTGTTTAAGTTGTGTCAGGAATTAAAGTAAACTAACATAGACTAAATGATTGAAAATTTTGCTGAACACTGAGAAATAGCAAGGAATGTTTCCTGCAGCAAAGGTGGCCAACTTGTTTGGTCCAGAGAATAACTAAAATGTGGTGAAATTTAACAGAAAATATTCCTACCATGTTTTGGGCTAATCTAAGTATTCTGAAGCATTGCAAGATATATTTTGGTTTCAGGAGAATTTTATCTATCTGTCAAAGCCCTTCACATTTCATAGCTTGAAGGTAATACACCGGCAGTTGAGATTTTTATAGTTAATGTGGTTACAGTACCTAGTTTAACAGTCAACAGAATTAATCGAATTATATAAGGGAAAAAATGACAACAGATGTCAGATCATTGGTGTTTGAGATTTTTCTAAAATGTCAAAATAAACGCTCATTTTTGTTAATTATTACAAGAAAAGTAATAGTAATTACGGAATTTTTATTAAATAGAAAGTATTTTGGAATTCAAAGCAACATTCTAAATCCATTGCCTCCTGGTGCTTTTATAATTTATACACAGTAATTATTGATGGTAACATTAAGTCTCAATTCTTGTGTGTTAAATCAAAAATATAGACAGTTTCCAGATCAAAAATATACTAAAATGTGCCAATCAATATCCATCCATGATTTATTCGTATTTCCATAAAACAAATAACTTTTGAATTTTCACATCAAAATAAGAAAGGATAAGGGAAGTAAGCCCACCACTTATCACAGAGGAATGGAGGAAGGTCAAACACACAAACAGTAATACACTTTTCAATTTTGGTACAAAAAACTTGTTATGTAAGAGAAGGGGACACTGATACTCAAGAGTCTACACTTCTCCTGCCGTGGTTGGACATGCAGTGTAATGTGGAATACAAACCAGTCATTCAGTGTGCTCTTCTGATCACACTGCCACATTTCTGATTCCTATACCCAGGAATATTGAGATTGTGTGTTTATCACAGCCCTCATGGCTTCATCTGTGATAAGTGACTTTTCTTATTTTCACTGCCTAAAAGAATTTACATTCTCATTATTTTCACATTTTTACATCACACTGTAATATATGTTAAAAACACCCACAAGTCAAACACTCTGTACAAGCAACCATAGATATGTAGCACACCACGAAAATCAATATACTTACTCATAAGGCCAAGTGTCATAAAAAGCTAATGCTTTCCACAAGATTAAAGGTAACCTTTTTCTTTTACTATTTACAACATTCATTAGTTGGAACGTGTGGAAAAGATAGTTCATTAGCAGCAAAAATTCAAAGTACTGCAGGTCACAACTTGATTTCCAATCATAGAATACCCATAATTATTACAGTTCAAACTCACAAATTGGCAGGTTAAAACATTTAGACCAACAACTAGCATGAAACATCAGTAACACAATCTTTGTCGCAGCAAATGTTTTTAAGTGTAAAGTTATATTTTAACAACTAAATTTCCTTAGTTTCATGGATGAATCAACTTTATCTAAATTGTTTATGAACAGGCATACAAGTCTATTACTAGACATTTCAAAATGCCGATTTCCAAGGATCCAAAATGAAGCTGAATCACTACTACTACTACTACTACTACTACTACTACTACTACTACTACTACTACTACTACTACTACTACTACTACTACTACTACTACTTCACAATTCACTAAATGTGGGTGGCGGCAGATGCATTGCAGCTGTCCTAATGTATAATCATTCGAATATTCGAAGAGATATATGGGATATGGCAGCCTATGGGCTGTTTTGAGGAATAATCCCAGCATTTGCCTGTAGCGATCTGGGAAAACCATGGAAAACCCAGATCAGGATGGCCAGAGTGGTCTCTCGGGACCACCTCCTCTTGGATTCTACGATTTCTTGCTCAATAAATCATTCCTATTCCATTCCCTAATCACTCGTGGAAAAAATGGGTGTAGAAATGAATTGGTTTTGGCCCTGATTTCTCTTATCTTATTTTCTTGGTTATTCCTAGATATGAATGTTTCTGGTAGTAATATGTGTTTGCTGTCATCGAGAGATAAGTCTGTCATGAATTATTCAATTACTTTCACCGAGCAATACATTTGGTATTCCATATCTTTCCAAGCTACCTCCTTCAACATCACACTTATGTTTTAGCTCTAGCTATATATACCTGTCACAAATCGGTTGGCTCTTCTTTAGATCTTCTCCAATGCCTCCATCAACCCCTTTTGATACAGAACCATATTCTAAATGAGGTCGCAACAGTGCTTTCTATGCAATCAATATAACTTCGGGCATACACAATTTTAAAATATGACTTAGAAATTGGAGCATTACCTTATCAATATGTCCATTGTATAAAAAAATTATATGAACTGTTGCACCTAGGTATTTACAGGAATCTACCATTCTAAGGAGAGTGCCATTAATTGTATATTTAAAGCTAAATGGTGTCACCAATCTGCTTGTAATCATAACTTGACAACTGCCAGTCTTTGTATCAGGCGATTATTACAATGCACTGTTATCTTGGGTTTTATTTCACAATAATTGGTAAATAGTACTTTTTCCTTCTTTATTATGTCTCACAAATCATTGATGTATATGAAAAACAACAGGGACCTTATCTCACTTTGGTCAGGATAATAATAATTACTAGACGACCCGTGCGAAAATTTCACGAATAAAATGCCATGAATAGTGAGGTTGAATGCTTGTAATATAATGAAAAGTAGAACCGTACTTTTGGAGCAAATTTTTTTTTTTTTTTAGTGTAATAGGTACGCATCAAAATACATGCAACATATTACAAAACAGTTAGGAAAATTTAAAACACTCTGCATTTATGACAAACTGTTACTGACCTTAATAGAATAAAACCAACCTGAACAAAATGCACACAACATATCAACATCTCTGAAATATTGTTGCTGTGCGAATGAAATGTTTGCATTGGAATTGTATAGCAAAATGAAAGTGTTTCCGTAACAGAAAACAAAAATATCCGAAAAGCTATTTATTTAGTAAAAAAAAGTTTATTGACATCTCTGTGATATCCGCTGCTGCAATATAGGGACTTGGCTCTGAACAGTCTCATACGCGCTACCACTTTAAGTACCAAATTCCGAAAAATTCTTTCTTAATTTATGATTTTACCTAGCTAGAGACCTTAATTTTTAAAACGATATGTCATTTATCGATTTTGGCTAGGTATCAAAGAAGATAAATGGCCTGTATAAATAAAAACATGCTGTAAAAATAATATTGATACTTTTGCCCTTTAAGGGTCGAATTCCAAAAAATTCCTTTTATGAAATATGGTGTGACCAAAGCAGACACCTTGGTCTTTGAAATGATACCTCATTTACCAATTTCGGTTAGTTATCAAGCGAGCTAAAAAAAAAAAAAAAAAAAAAAAAAAAGTTTTGAGAAATGATGATATTTTTGCTACTTAAGAGTTGAATTTGAAGAAAGTTTTTTCTCAAAATTATGATGAGACCATAGTGGATAATTTAATATTTAAATTGATACCTCATTTATTGATTTCGGTTAGGTTTCAAGGGAAATAAATAGCCGGTGACAGTAAAATGTGTTGCAAAAACATTAATACCTTTGCCCTCTAAGGTTAGAATTTTAAAAAATTTCTTTCTTAAAGTGTGTTAACGTAACTGAAGACATTACGAAAATGCCTATCTTTTAAATGAAACCTTTTTTATCAATTTTGTTTAATTGTCAAGGGAGATAAATGGCTCAAGATACAAAAAAAGCATTTTAGAAAAATTGACATTTTTGCCCTTTCAGGTTCGAATTACAAAAAATTCCTTTCTTAAAATAAAATGTTACCACAGCGGAGATCTTGGTCTTTAATATGATATCTCATTTATCTATATCGGTTAGATATCAAGGGAGATAAATAGCTCATTATACAAAAATGCGTTGTAGAACCATTTATACTTTTTCCCTTTAAGGGTTGAATTCCAAAAACATTCTTTCTCAAAATATGATGTCACAAAGCTGAGACATTACTCCTCATAATCCTACTTCATTTATAGATTTTGGTTAGATATCCAGAGAGATAAATGGCTCGAGATGCAAAAAACGCATTTTAGAAAAAATTACATTTTTGCTCTTTAAGGATCGAATTACGAAAAATTCCTTTCTTAAAATATAATGTTACCATGGCCGAGACCTCAGTCTTTAGTACGATACTTAATTTATCTATATCGGTTAGATATTAAGAGAGATAAATCGCTCGGGACACAAAAACGCATTGTAAAAATATTGATACTTTTGCCCTTTAAGGGCCAAATTCCGAAAACTTCATTTATTAAAATATGATGTGACCAAAGTGGAGACCACATGCTTTAAAATGACACCTCATTCATTGATTTTGGTTAAGTATGAAGGAAGATACAGGCTTGTGACAAAAAAATACCTTATAGAAATAATATATACTAGACGACCCGTGCGAAAATTTCGCGAATAAAATGCGTTGAATAGTGAGGTTGAATATGATGTCACCAAAGCTGAGTCATTACTCTTCATACTCCTACTTAATTTATTGATTTTGCTTAGAAATCCAGGGAGATAAATGGTTCGAAACACAAAAAAAAAGTATTTTAGAAATATTGACATTATTGCCCTTAAGGGTCGAATTACAAAAAATTCATTTCTTAGAATATAATGTTACCATGGCGGAAACCTTAGTCTTTAATATGATACCTCATTTATCTATATCGGTTAGGTATCAAGGGAGATAAATAGCTCGTGATACAAAAATGCGTTGTAGAACCATTTACACTTTTTCCCCATTAAGGGTTGAATTCCAAAAACTTCTTTCTTAAAAGATGATGTCACAAAGCTGAGACATTATTCCTCATGATCTTACTTGATTTATCGATTCAGGATAGATATCCAGGGAGATAAGTGGGTTGAAACAAAAATAACGCATTTTACAAAAATTGAAATTTTTGCCCTTTAAGGGTCAAATTACAAAAAAAAATTCTTTCTTAAAATATAATGTTACCAAGGCGGAGACCTTATTCTTTAATATTATACCTCATTTACCTATATTGGCTAGATATCAAGGGAGATAAATTGCTCATGGCACAAAAATGTGTTATAGAAAAATTTGTACTTTTTCCCTTTAAGGGTTGAATTCCAAAAACATTCTATCTTAAAATATAACTTCACAAAGCTGAGACATTACTCCTTATAATCCTACTTCATTTATCAATTTTAGTTAGATTTCCAGGGAGGTAAATGGCTCGAGATAAAAAATGCAATTTAGAAAAATTTACATTTTTGCCCTTTAAGGGTCGAACTACAAAAAATTCCTTTCTTAAAAGATAATGTTACCATGGCGGAGACTTTAGTCTTTAATATGATACCTCAATTATATATATCGGTTAGATATTAAGGGAGATAAATAGCTCGTGACAAAAACAAATTGTAAAAATATTGATACTTTTGCCCTTTAAGGGTCGAATTCCTAAAAATTTCTGCCTTCATATATGACGTCACTAAAGTGGAGATCTTAATATTTAAAATGATACTTCATCAAATGATTTCAGTTATGTATCCAGGGAGATAAATGACTCTTAACACAGAAAACAGCATTTTAGAAATATTGACATTTTCGCCATTTGAGGGTCGAATTCCGAAAACTTCATTTCTTAAAATATGATGTGACCAAACTGAAGACCATAAGCTTTAAAATGACACCTCATTCATTGATTTCGGTTAAGTATGAAGGAAGATACAGGCTTGTGACAAAAAATACCTTATAGAAATAATATATATGATGATGGGTGGTTGCAATGAGCTGACGACAGGGTTTCTATTGGCTGCACATTCCGCCCACCATAGCCGCCTTAACCAAACCCAGTAGTCCTACTGGATACAGAGGACCTACAGTTTAATGTGGAATCCAAACCATGGAACCATTCTGATGCACTTCACATTACACAGCAAGCTGAGCAAGAAGTGAAGGTCCGGTTAAGAGCCTATGAAAATCCCCACTGAGACTGGGATTCAAACCGGGGACCTTTCGATGTCCAGTCAGATGCCTTAACCACTGAGCAACCAGACCAGTGAAAAATGCTCACCGTAAAAACTACACACTGTGTTCCACTCTTCAGAATGTCTGCAACCCAGTCACATATTTGTCTAGATATGCCATAATTATGAAGATGTACATAACCTAGTTGAGTTTTTTTAAAATATAATAAAACTAAGGCAACATGGAATTGTTCATCTACCTTATGGCACAAGTCATGAATTAAAAGTTGTGACTTGCAGCGTCAGTCATTTCTGAATCCATGTTGATTTGGGTTTAAAAATCCCCTTCATACAAAAATTGTATGACATTTGAATAAATGATATTTTCTAAAACTCTGCAAAATATTAATGAGATAAGCCTATAATTTTGGGGATAATTAACATTCCCACTTATAAACACTGGAGATATGATGGTGGTCCTCCAGTCAGCTGGTATGTTTCCTTGATTCAAGCATGAGGTATATAATTTCATGAAATGCAGTGCAATTTTCTTTGCGTGCCTAGTAGAATCTAGTAGGAATGCCTCCTGGTCCGGGAGCCACTTCCTAAACAATTTTGTTAGTCCCTCAACATCAAGAATAAGATCTTTCAAAATTTTGTTCATATGACTGACAAATATCGGGATCCACTCATGTTTTTTGTTGTGAAAGCTTTGTTAAAGATATTATTTGAAATTTCTGCTTTCTCTATACTCGTAACTAAGAAGAGATAATCCATCAAACACTTGCAGGAAGTCTCTTACTTTTAGTTACTTAAGTAATCTCTTCTTGATCCATTATTGTCAATTTATGATTTCAAATAATATATTTTTTATGTGTCTGAATGTCAAACATAATTTTTAGCATTAATGGCTGGAATTTTCAGTGATCGATCTGCACATTGGGCAGCACTTGATTATGATGAATAGCATCACCAGTGAACTTGGGCTTGCCTCATAATATAATTACATTTACTTTTAGAAAACAACAATTTGTAAATTTTATACAAGTATACGTAAACATTTATGTATGTCCACAGTAACAGTATCAAAAGAATAAGTATCTAAGCATCACAAGCAAGAGATGAGGGTAGGGAAAAGAAAAATCAGATCAAGCTTTCCTTATAATTATTTATGTTTTATTACTTGATTTCAATACTTGTGGATCAAGCCTAATCTCAGCTAAAATAAGGGGCATATAAGGCAATCCCATTAAATGTATCTACTTAAGTACTCAATTGCATATAAGAATGGAGCAAGAAATCGTGCTACAATTTAATATGAATTCCATTAAGGAGGCAAACTTTTTCAGTTCAACAGAATGGATTCTTCAGATTTATAGCCCTTGTGCCAAAACAAGTATTGAACCGCAAGAAAACTATAGGATATTTGATGGAGTTTAGGCAACATTATAGTTGAAAAACAAGTGTTACTTTACTATTAATAAGTTAGGATAGGTAAAAAATAACCCATCACAGAAGAAGGCAGGAGGGTGAAATGAACACGTAAAAAAATACAAAGAAAAACTTAAACAACTTCACAATATTTCGGCAAATCATCATCATTATCGTTGGGGACCATCTCCTGTTTCCCGGGTGTGGTTTACGAGCCTTGGCTGTTATAAACTATCATCTTCCACTATCTCATATCCAGAAAAGTTTGTCTGTCCGTGATGTATTCCCAATTCCAGCCTCTTCTCTCTATGTCCTCCTTCAGTTTGTCTGTCCATTTTCTTCTTGGTCTTCCCACTGGTCTTTCGCCCACTATCCTTTTTTCCAAATAAGGTTTTGGTAGTCGTGTACTAGTAATTCTCTTGACATGCCCAAACCACCGAAATCTTGAGGACCTAAGTCTCTCTTCCATGGATTCCCTTAGCTCTAATCTCGTCATTCTTTATGTGGTCAAGTCTAGTTTTCTGGAGGGCCGTTCTAAGAAACTTCATTTCACATGCTTGGATCTTGCTAAGGTCCCTTGATGTTAATGTGCATGTTTCCAAAGCATATGTGAGAATAGGAATGAGATATGATTTGTAAAAGACAATTTTTGTTCTTCTGGTAACCTCCATGTCCCATAGTAAGCCCCGCACGGTACTGTAGAAGCTGGCTCCTTTGGTTACTCTATTCATTGTTTCTAACTCACTTCTACCGTTATTAGCAATTATGCGCCCCAGGAAGCCGATTTGGTCAAAAACTTCAACTTGGTGATTTTGCAGTTTTATACGACAGTCTGTATTCTTTCGGTTTATTTTTAGTGCTACAGTTTTTTTTTTTTTTTTTTTTGATTCAGTTTAATTCCATATTCTTCAAACTTATCATTCCACATTTTCAGTTTGTTTTCTATTCCTTCTTCTTTTTCATCCCATACTGCTACATCATCTGCAAACACCAATGCCTGTAGATCTCTATTGAATGCTCTCTTTAGTTCTTTTAAGATTTTATCCATCACCGCTATGAACAGAAGATGTGAAAGGGCACTTCCTTGTTGTACTCCTTTGGTTGTACTAAACCATTCAGAGTAACCATCCCCAACATTGACACATGCTCTTGCAGTTATTGTACAGTATTTGGATCTTTCTAATGAGGTAATCTGGTATTTTAAGTTTTCTTAGACTTTTACAGATAGTTGATCTAGGAACATTATCATATACCTTTTCTAGGTCCTTAAACACAATAATTAGGTTTTTTCCTCTTTCCCAATATTTTTCTACCAGTTTTTCAAGGCAAATATTAGATCTGTTGCGCTTATTCCAGCCCTAAAACCAAGTTGTTCCTCTTCTAAGATAGGCTCTAATATTGTTCGTACTCTAGCTTCAACTACCTTTTCCATAATTTTGAGGCCGTGGGATAGGAGGGTAATACGTCTGTAGTTTTCACTTTTCCTACTGTTCCCTTTCTTGAAGATAGGAATTATTTCCCCTTTCGTCTAGTCTTCTGGTATTTGGTTATCATTCCATGTTGCTCTGAGGACTCTATACAGCCATTGTCTCCCTGGTGGACCAGCAGCTTTAATCATGTCAGCTGTAACTTCGTCAGCTCCTCCCGACTTGCCACTTTTCATCTTCTGACCAAGTTATTGGGGTGTCTTCATCTATTATCCTCTGACTTGTTTCTTCATCATCTATCCGTTTAGGTCCATTTAGTAGCTTGTCAAAATATTGTTTCATGGCTTCCCTGATACTTCTTATATTGCGAACTATATTTCCATCCACTGTGTCTATTGCTGTAATTGTTTCCTTATCCGATCTTTTGTGTTTTACAATTCCATATAACATTTTCATATTCCCTTTACTATCCTCTTCCAGTTTAAATGTAAAATATTCCCAAATTTTCTCCTTTTCTTCTTGTACAATTCTTTCAACTTCCAATATGCTGCTTCTATATTCTTTTGCCATCCCTTCAAATCTGCCATTATCTATTTGTCACTGTTGTTTCTTCTATAGGACTTGGCCATATCTAGAGCTTTTTTGGCTTTATTTCTTTTGGCTATTGCCTCTTTTACTCTGTTGTTCCACCATGATGTCCTTTCCTCTTTAACTATCTTGCTTGTTCTTCCACATATTTTTTCTGCACTTGCAACAAGACTTGCCATAAAATAATTACATTCTTCTTGGCCCTTTTGTACGTCTGTTGTTGGTATTTTGGCTCTAATTTCCTCTTGGAACTGCTGTTTATTTCGGCAAATAACCTTTAAAATAAGATAGGAAAGGGAAAGATGACCTATCACTTACCAGAGATGAAGGCAGGAGGGCGAGATGAACACACAAAAAACACAAAAACAAACAAATTGCTCAATATTTCGGTGAGAAACCTTACTCTTGTGAGAGGCGGGACATATGGTGGGGGGAAAGACGTGATCACAACCCAACCCGCCACATGAATCAATTTCATGTGGCAGGTCGGGTTGTGATCACAGGTTTTTCTGTAGTATAGTAGGATGTTTAAGACCTGGAGTAAGTTTAAGGATTTAGTTATAATTTATTTATTTGAATTTGGTAATACTGTATGAATGAAGTAGATGACTGGACAAAAACGCGTGAGAATAAGAATTGTAATGGTGGAGAGAGTGATTGTGTTGGCGCATGGTAGATTTATTTGAACAGTTGTGTAAATTGGCAGTATTGTTAGATCTGAATTTATGAGTGTAAAAAACAGTGTATTATTTGTTATATGTGTGAATAAATCACAGTTATTGTCCTAGTGGTTGATCGTAATGGTTTTAGAAAAAGTCAAATGCCATGAATGATTAAAGTTATACTATTTCATCTCGAAGCGAGGTGGTAGAGCAAAACATGAGAGATGACATTTTTGGACCACATGTCGTCTTCAATGGGCTACCATTACCAACAGTTTACGAGAAAGCCAATTGTCAATGTCGTGCGATGTGATTGTCACTGTAGCACCGCTATCACGTTGCCTGTACAGAGGATAGCCATTGACATAAATGTTTGTTTCATTGTGGAAATGTTTAGGGAAATCTTTGGATCATTGACTGTTATGCATGGACTGTTGGGATTGAAAATGCAGCTTGACCCATGCACCATGCATTGCCTAATAATGTTATATAGCTGTGGGTCATCATTCTTATTTGGAACTTCAGTACAAATTAATTAGTCAATATCTTCACTTGAACATATTTTATCAATGTCTCGAAGAATGAGGAGAATGTGCAAATGAGGTAGACCTCTTTTTTGTAATTCAATGGCAATAACATATGCAATGACAACCCCCAATATATGCTTCTTTTACATGATCACCCATTAATGATTTTAGTTTCAAGTGAAACACTCACATAACCAAGTTTGGTTGGTGTTCAATCTGTTCATATGGTTTCAAGTGAGAGGTGATTTGAATCCGTTTTGGTTTGCAGGTAAATGAGGGGAAAATATTGGGTTTGCCAAAGCGAGCAACTACAGTTATTGAGTCTTGACAATTTTGTAGCATATTCCTAGGACTCTCAATAAATGTTGAAGGTAGAATAACACTAATTCCCCCAACAGTATCTCTTTGTTGAGCTTCATTGTGAAGGAAATCCATCAAACATTTGTAAATTTCTGCTACAAGTTCTTTGTAATTTAATCTTATTTATACTATTCTGGAGCCGTCTACTTTGACCTAACTGTCAACAACATATTGTTGAAATAATTTACATGACACATGAAGAACGCTGATACCATCCCTAATTGCCAACCAGTAACAATAGCGCTGCTGCTGTGTAGCGACTTCATACTGCAGTTGCACAGATATTGACATGTGGCATAACTGGCTTGCGTCGTCACATGGAAAAAGCAATGGGTAGCACATTGGATCAGAATGTGGATTTAAATAAGATATTTTAGTAAGTGCACCACCTGATTTAGAATGAAGAACAAAATCAAATGTACCCAGTGGTGTCCTATCCTGACTGAAGAATACAACTGCTACTGCACTTAATGTAGGTGCATTGTACGTACCCAATTGGAATGCATTTTCAGTAGTGAATTGTAATTGCATGTGATATGCATCTTTAGGCACATCTTTTACACATTTGAGCAACTGAGCATACAGATTATGAATAGCAAGCATTTTTAGCAACTTATCCATTAAATCAATGCAACACTGCCTATTGGCTACATGATCGATGTGGTATTGCAATGCAGTATCATAATCGATAATGAACAGGCTCAAGGGCGTATCCAGGATCAGAACTAGAGGGGGGCAGGATTTTAACTGGGGGAGGGGGGGGGTGGCAACTCATTTTGGTTTCGAGGAACTGGGATGGGGGACTGAAACATGACATTACAAAATCAAACTCAAACCTATTCAGGAAACTATTTTTGTCATTGATTAATATAGTAACCCAACTACTTAATCTAAGGACCTACTATGTAGTTAATTAAGATCGTAAGTCAGTTAGTTTTTATGTAAACATTAATTGTCTCGGATTCTCAATTTCAATAATTTTGTTTGTCAATATCTCATGGTGTTCTTTCACGAAATTTCGATGCACAGTCATCAGAGATAATCCAGTCAATCTTACTCTCCCAAAGTGCTCCTGAACTAGTTCTTCACTCGTCGAAGCATACTGAAGGCAACTTAATTTTTCTTCTAGGGGGGGGCGGGGGGGGGGGGGCAGCAGCCCCCCTCTGCCCCTCACTGGATACGCCCCTGAACAGGCTAGCATAAGCAGGTGTTACACCTGCAGGAGTATACAAACTTCCAACCAATTGTTACACTTGTCCATGCAATTTAAAGCAAAATGAGCCTGCATTAGGAATATGGACAGAGTCCACCTGAACAGAAGCAAATATAAGTGCATTATTAAATTGATGGACATTTTGTAGGTAGTGTTTGGCTAACTCACCATTTTTCTCAATGAGTATTTGTAACTCTTTACAAACAGTACAAGGATTTTAGCTTACCTTTCCCTTGTGACAACAGAGGGAAGCCCAACTGCCACTGACTTCACCAGAATACAATTTAGCTGAACAAAAGACACACAACTTATCCATATCTCCGACATCATGCGTTTCCACATCATCTTCTTGTAGAAAAGGGCGTGCACAACAATGCATTTTAGGGAGTTTTTCTTGTGATCTTCTTGCTATGACACCCTCATGCAGTTGCAGTACATATGTTTGCGGCAACAGATTCCTACATTGGTCTACCAGCCAACTGTCACTAACCTTAACAGAATGCTACTACGCAGAACAAAGCACAAATAGCATATCCGTATCTCCGTAATATGTGGTGCTGCGATCATAGCCCACGAGGAAATATCACAACTAAAATATTTATGTAGGAATTATATATCAAAACAGGAATGTTTCCACAACAGAAAAAAAATATCCCAAAAGCTACTTACTACACACACAAAATGTACACTTTATTGATATCTCTGTGATATGTGCTGCTGCTATCTGGTGGCTTGGCTCTGAACTGTCTCATATATATATGACCAGTAATCACTTTTTGCCCTTAAAGGGTCAAATTCCAAAAAAAATCTTTCTTAAAATATGATGTGACCAAAGCAGAGATCTTAATCTTTAAAATGATAACTCATTTATTGATTTCGATTAGCTGTCGACAGGGACAAATGGCTAGAGTAAAAAAAAAAAGAAGAAGAAAATAGAATTAATGTTGTTTTGTCCTTTAAGGGTTGAACTCCAAAAAGTTCCTTTCTTAAAACATAATGCAATCATAGCAATGACCTTAATCTCTACAATAATACCACATTTATAGAAGTTGATTAGCTCTCAAAGGGAACAAAGGGCTAGAGACCAAAAAAGAAAAGAAACGAGTTTTAGAAATAATGATGTTTTTTGCCCTTTAAGGGTTGAATTCTGAAAATTTCCTGTCTTAAAATATAATGTGATCAAATAAAAAAACTTTTAAAATGATACTTCATTTATCGATTTATACTACATATAGAGGGAAATAAATAACTCATGACAGAAAAATGGGTTGTAAAAATACCGATACTTTTGCCCTGTAAGGGTCAAATTCCAAAAAAAAAAAAAAAAAAAAAAAAAAAAAAAAAAAAAAAAAAAAAAAAAAAACCTTTCTTAAAATATGTGATCAAATGATACGTCATTTATCAATTTCGGTTAGGTATCAAGGGTGATAAGTGGCTCGTGACAAAAAAAAGAAGCTTATATAAATAATATATATCTACTTTTATTAGCTTGACGCCATCTACTAGACTTTGTTTTGATCACCAAACTAAATACCTGTAACATTAATTACTAGAATAAAATGAAGAAAAAAAAAAAAAAAAAAAAAACAGGATAGGAAAACTAACTCATCACATACCACAGTTGAGAGCTGCAACAAGAGAAGAGAGAATAGCATGTAAAAGAAGAAAAAAACCACACAATATGTCATACACTACGGAATGAGCCCGAGGTGTGCACACACTGAAGGTTACCCTATAACTGACTAGGTAGCCAAAGAAAGGGTGTAAGGAGCGGATGGTGGGAATGAACTTTTAAAAAGAGGACTATCGCCAAGTAGGGAACATCTGAGATAATATATACACTTCGTGGCCAGTGGTTAACTTAATACATATAACAAAGCGTACATAGTATTGACGCAAAAAAGAATTTGTGAAAATTACACATTTCTGACATGTTGACAGTCCTCTTCTTAACAGTTCATTCCCACTATCTGCTCCCTCCACCCTTTCATTGACCTCCTAACCAGTCATGCGGCAACCTTCGGTATGTGCACACCTCTGGAACTAAATGGCTCATTCTCTAGTGCATGAATAAGCTTTTATACCAAAATATTGTGTTTTTTTTTGTGTCCATGTTATGTGATATTCTCTCATCGCATCCCTCATTGGTATGTGATGGCATATATAAAATATAAAGTCATGCAACTCATTATTTTTTAAACCACACTGGAATATTGTGGGTTTACCAAGTTTTAGACTCGGGTTCAAGGTGTCTGACAAGGGGTCATTACAATTAAAAATAATATTCTTTAGTAACTTTACACATAAACATTCAATACTATAAATACATCCTGATTATTGAGTTAGTTTTATAAAATCTTGTAACATCAAAGCAGAATGGTCAAAAGAGAAATATGACCACTAGCTCTGAACCTCAGTCTTCCAATTTCAACCACATTAGAAGTGTAAAAAATAATGGGTATCCAGTTTTAACTAACTTTTGTTTTTTAATGAAGCTGTACAAACTAATTTAACACTATGGTTTCTCCATTAGTAAAAATGGAACTGTTCAAATTTGACACTTGTAGAAGCAAATTCAGCAGTACACCTCAGTCTTACATAATACACACCACCTCCCTTGGGCTTAACACAAAAATTAAATAAATAACAAATAGTAAGTTCAACAAAGGCAATATATTGATAATAAATATACAAAGTGATAAATTACATGTCACATAAAAAAAAAACTCTGAAAAACAATAGACAGTCATAGGTAAAAACTAAAGAGTTTTGAAGAATACATAAATAATAAATAAATAAATATATAAATAGACGGGAAAATTATTCACAAACACAAGAAAGATAAAAGAAGATGTCGATTTAAACATTTATAGGTAAAAAATAAAGTGTAGGATAAAGGATGTTAGACAGCAGAAACAATGGTGCTGACTCTGCGACTCACATGTTTGGATGGCCCACAACAAGTGGACAGTGCACACGGCTTATCTGTCTTGGGGCAATCCAGCACACAGTCCTCTGTCGGAGCAGGCTGGACAGTATCTTGAGTGTACTGCAAGAAAAAATGTAACTAAACATTTTGTTCAACGTAAATTTAATACTTTTTTGATATAACCTAACACAATTGATCATTAAATCCCACTTGAACATTTACAATATTATTTAATTTACTGTTTTTGTATTTAATATTGTATTTATATATTTTGATTTAACAAACTACATTTCAAATGTGTTAAGCATTAAAATCCCATTTAATACAACACAATTTACAAAAAATAAGTAGAATAAAACATTAAATGCTTTTGTTCTTTTTTATTTTCAGAAGAAATGTGCTCCCACTTATTGTTGTCATGTGCATCACCATTTCCAATATAAAACAGATTGAAAGCAGATGTGCACAGAGATTACTCTTTTGGAAATTCCGACATGTACATAGGATTGGCTTACCAAATTCACAGCAATTTTTAATCATTCTCTTATGCATTAAAAACAATGAATACAACTGACCCTCACACTGCACAGGAATGTGAGAATTATTTTTTTTTCAACAGACTTGGCATTGATTACTAATTATTACTAATTATTACTAATTGTTATTACTAATTACTAATTGCAAGTTTTTCTATTGTATCAAAATATTTATCTATATTTGTAATAAAGATATAACTGGGAAAGGTCTGCACACTGAGTTGGGGTACCATTATTATACTTACAAAATTAAATCAATTACTTTTTAAATTTGTTTCCGTCTGCTTACCTTCCTACCTACAAGACGGAATGAGCAGGATTTACGCAAAAACTACTGCTTATATTCTGACACAGTTTTGATTGATGTACAACCTGTGGCCCCACTGTTCAAACAGTGTACATTTAATTTTGATGTGATGTTGAAAAGATTACATATTAAATATATAAATTTTGTTTAATGAGATTTGTGAAAATTTGTTGTTTTTGATGGTGTTTTGATTTATATGCAGCCCCTGTATTGTGGGTAAAATAAATTGTTTCCTTTTGATGTGATGTCACAAAGCTAATAGATTGAAGGTGATTTTTCACTGAACAGCATTCACGCAAAAACTATTGGTCATATTTTAATGGGATTGCAATTAATGTACAGTCTGTGGTACAACAGGTAAAATAGTGTGCTTCCTTTTGATGTGGTGTCAAAAAGCTAGGTAATTTAATACAACTTTACATTGAACATGATTTATGTAAAAACTACTGGTCAGATTTTAATACAGTTTTAGTGGGTAAAATACAGTATGCTATATTGTGATGTGACATCACAAAGCTGAGAAATGTAATATAATATTTTTGTTGACTGAGATTCATGCAAAAACTATATTTTGGGATTTGATGTAATTTTTAATAATTTATTGCCTGTGGTCCCATGGACAAAATAGGATACGTGATGCTAAAAACCTGAGAAATGAAGAAAAAGGTGTCCACAAATTACTATCCATTTAAAGACAAGTTACTTGTTATAGTCAAAATGTTTATCATGATTTTGCATGATGATGTATCATATCATTCCTGGAAAGAAGTTTCAGTTTGTTATGGAGACCTTTCTTCCAGACACAGTAGCTGTGGATCTGGTTGCTCTTGATGATCTTGTCTGTACATTAACATTCCATGCAAACAATGATCTGGACAACAGCAAGTATACAACATATATTAATAATGAGCTGTTTACCAACACTTCATTCACTTTTGAAAAATTGCTCTTACTTGTCTCTTTTCTGGTTTGTGCTGTGTTTTTTTGTTGATATCGCTAATATTTCAGCACCAACCTGAAGCCTTCATCAGGGCTTCTCTCTATCTAAGCACCTGGTTCTTTTTGATAAACGTGAGCACTTGATTCACTGTTTATTTTTCACCAGCAAAGATGATTTGGTTTCTCTGCCAAAGAATATTTACTGTTCCAAAGAGGTTTGTGTATTATGGAGCGATCTTGTAGTTGTTACAACATGTTCATTTGCTAGTACACACTTCCACATTTGGCTCTGTTGAAATTATTAGGATGTTCATAAATTTCTATAGATTCCCTTATTTTACATTCTAAAAAAATCCTTTGGCTTTGCAATGATCGTAGTTTTCTCCCACTGAATTTTGTGTCGTCCTTCTACATGATGTTCCACCACTGCCAATTTCGTAGTTTGTTCTAGTCTCATGTGACAAAGATGTTCTTTCACCTTTACGGAGACTGCTCGGCATGTCTCACTGATGTACACATGACTACAATCGCAGGGAAGTGCAAAATTTTATATTACTTCATTCACTTGGTTTTACAAAGGGTTATGAGAGAAATTACTTGTATTGACAGTTTGCCATTATAATTTTCAGTCAAAACTTATACAAGAACATCAAAATACATTAAGAAATTCAATACATTCACAACTTTCATACATGGATTATGATATCAGTTTCTGTTATGAACAATTTGAATTCCAAATAATGTGATTCCATTGGTATGTAATCCAGCAAAAATTTGGACTGTGAGAAGAAACCTTCTAATGGAAACTAATTTGTGTCTTAATTTCACAGATTTTTTTAAGTCATATCAAAATGAAAGATATAGTATATTGCTTTTAGGACAATGTGTTGTACATTGTTCAAAATTATGTTGAAGTCAGGCCAGTTTTTTCATGAACCGTATTCAACATCATAAACTGACTAACAGACAAATTTTTCTTAATATATCAGCTTCCCAATGCCATATCAAGATCACCTATACCTCACTGTAGGCTGATCGTCCACTGCAAGCGTATTTGAGCGACTAACAACTCAAGCAAGTATAGACAACTTTGAGTTGTGTCACAGGGAACGACTGAGGGCGTCCACTATAGCCGACTGAGTCGCGCAACTGTGAAAGGGTTAAGTTGATGACTTGTTACTTATTAAGTAGTAAAGAGTACACTAAAATAATTAGAGTAGCTTATATGTGAATTTTCATGTGGCATGAACACATCAAAAAGAAACAACAACAACATACTTTTAAACAGAATTTCAATAAAATTAATAACATTGCACAAATGTATACTTACATCATTGATTTCAATGAATTCAGGTTGAATAGTAGTAGAATGGATTCCTTCATTGTGAAAGAATTCCTTTACTTTTTCTGCTATCTTCATATACTCTGAAAGGTTTCTACACCTGGAACAAATTTATCATACATCAATTGACATGAAATAAATTTAAAAATGTGCGATAGTTCAAATATTTCAGGTGAGAAATCCACAGAAATATGTGGAATACTAGCCATACTAACAGCTAACAGTTGCATATCTGAACAAGAAAAATGAATGCAAATAATAATAATAAAAAAAACCTGATACTGTAGTTAGCACAGTTTGGTTTACTTTAAAATCAAGTGTGAAATAATTGTAAACTAATATTTCCTTCCAACATGCAATATACCTGCCTTCACCTCCAATAATTCTTATTAACTGACCCATCGGTCTTCTTACTAAGACTGACTGCATCCACTGAAATATGATTGACTGGCCACAAGGTTAAGAGGCAGGAACATTTACAATAAAATAATTAATGAAGAACACAAATTTAAACCAAATTCTGTTCTATTTGAACAAATTTGATACAGATATAGGCACTAGATACTGGTAAACTGTATCATGGATGTAATTAAACAAGTACCCAACAATCTTCCAAAAAACCAGCAGTTGTAAATACCCAAGTAATCAAGAGTAATCAGATTCATCATATTCGCAAAATAACATAGTGAGAGTGAGCATTTTTATGGGGGCAGAGAAAGAGAAAATCAACAAGCAGTGCAGGCTTCCAATACAGGCAGTAGCAGCTATGGATCAACAGGGCTCCTTATGTGGGTGCTGGGGATTAAATACCTTCCACGTAACGCTAACTTGACTCATGTTCTTTCTCTCTTTCTCAAATTGGCACTAACAACCCGAAACTTTGTGAATTTATATTGCTGTTTGGAACCTCTTTGCCTTGTTGAGTAATATACAGGATTCCACAGATAATACCCCTCCCACTAGTCAACTTTTAATTCCATGGGGGGGGCCTAGTGAGACCCTACTCTTTGTGGTGCCAACATGTTGGTGGGAATAGGGGGTGAATGACATCCAAGTGTCCCTTCCTGGCATACAGTGGCTGCCATTCAGCAGCACACTTAAACCCATAATAAAATATTCCTAATGACTCACTTCTGCTACAGCAAAACTTAGATTCTTAAGTCATTCCTTATCAACTAATTAATTTTAAACTTAGAGTTGCTAATTATAATTAATGGTTCTTCTATTGCATCTGAGTTGCTAATTATAATTAATCATTCTTCTATTGCATCTGTCTCATTGCACTGAAAACATAATAGTATCAGCATTGTAGTCTTCACAGGTGTACCGCGGATTGTGTTGTGTAAACACGATATTTCGACAGCTAGCTCCACCGTCTTCTTCAGGTGTAGAGACTATCTGCACTGGTTGGCTGACCCACAGATACTGAGTAGCGGAGCTAGCCATTGAAATATCGAGTTTCCACAACACAATCCGGTGGTACACCTGTGAAGACTACATTGCAGTCATATGCCGGGAAAGTCTTTGTTCTTACATAATATTATCAGATTAAAAAAACAGCAATATGAATATACAAGTAAAAAAACATAAAAGATCACGGGATTATTATTATCATAATTTATAAAGGTGTTTACAGAAATTGTTTATTTCTATACTTTCACTCAGTTTCACAATGTACTCAACAAGTAACCAAATTCACACTGCCTCCAGTATCTCAATACTGTCCATGAAAAGCCTGACCTATTAAAGTTATTTCAAAGAACAGAACAGCTGATAATCTGACAGTGCCATGCTTATGCTGTTTAACATTTCAAAATTCAGACCACATTGTTTTCCACTGCAAAATGTCAGTATACAATCCATAAAGCAGCAACACTCGTTTGAAGCATTTAGATCATACTGCAGGTATCACCTTTTTCACCTATTAACACTTTCTTCAAAGCCACAGTGACATCATTTTCTTGAGTTGAGAATAAATGTGTTTCCAATGAACCATTTTTTTTTTTGTGGTAATTGAGTTCATAATTTTGTTCTCAGGACTAGTCTTCTGACATAATTCAGTTTTCACGAGTACAATGGTTTAAGTACTACATCTAAATCTTCTGCTTTTTCCCTAAGATATCTTATGGACACACAAGAGTAATAAAAGGATGGCAAAGAAAATATGCAATTTTAAACTGGAATGTAGGAGGCTCTGAGTAAAACCACAGGATAGAAGAATTAAGGAAATAAAAAAAAGTAATGTACAAGACAAAGGAATGAGTTGGACAGTATCAGAAAAAGAGAAATGGTGGAAGGACAAGGGACACTGGAGAAGACTGTGTCCCTGGCAGACCTGGCGAGAGGCTGGAAGCTATTTAGGATGATGATGTCTGATTTGCTGGGAAGACTTATCTGTCCGTAATGACTGGAAGCTGTGGGACACATTTTTCAATTAAAATTGTTCAATTTGTTTACACAAAAAACTTAACTTTTTCACAATCTTTACCCTGGTTCCTCTTAAATAAGTCAGTTTGAATGTTTATTATTATTATTATTATTTACCACTTTTCCCCCAACATTTTGGGATTGGTTACCTTCAATGTGTTTTACTCATCATTGCCATGGTCAGATTTGGAACTATGGTTATACCTACTGCCATGTCTTACTAACTACTAATGGAGGAAGTGAAGTGTTTACAACCAACTAATTACCTAAATCAATATAATAATAAAAATTAACAAACGGCTATCCAGCCTTGGATGATAGCTGGTACTTTTTTTTTAATTAGAGCATTACACTTCAACAATATAAGGGCCATGAGAGCAAAAATGGAATTGCTGACAGGGAACGATAAGAAAATTGGTAATGGTATTTATGTAGCATTTTTCTGAACCAATTTCCCAGGCATGAACCCACCAGTGTGATTGCTCACATTACAGTACCATCACACGAGATTGAGGTGGTCCAACAGGGCCAGGTTCAAACCCTGGGTTCCGTGCACTAACCATCCTGATTCTGGTTTTTAAGAGGTTTTCCACAGTCGTCTCAGCAAGTGCTGGAACATTCCCCGATCTCCACCTCAAACTTCATATTTGACAAACAAAAATAGACTTAACACATAGAACACAAGTTTCGTATTTCTCAGACAAATGGTAACACTTCTGCCTCCACTCTTTAAAATATCAACAGGCCTCACAAGCCGGTAGCGGATGAAGCCTTGTCTTGAAAATAAGCCAGCCTGGAAAAGTATGTGCAACAGTGGAAAATTCTCTATATAATAATGATGATGCCTGGGCATGACAATTTACTTTGCCTGTAGAGATGGCATTATGGGAGAATACCAAACAAAAATATTCATTACAATTAGCTAAAGAAATTTTGAAGCAATCCACCTTGAACAAGAAAAGCATAAGCAGAATGCCTCAAGTATACCGAACCTGAACTTTTAAGAAAAAAAATACTATCATGGAAATGATAGAGAAACTAAATTCATCACACAATTTAAAGCGAGAGGCAAGAAAGTTTGAAAGGTAAAAAAAATAGACAAAAAAATAGACAAACAAAAAACGAGACTCCTTGATCATGTAAGAAAAAAAAAACCAAGAGTGAATGGTAAGATCAACAGATTGCAAATCATATCACATAAGTGAAATTAATTTTCTATTGACAGTTGGCCAAAGCAAGAAGAAAAGACCAAGAAATGAGATGGTTATAATGCTAAAAATGAAATGTTGATAGCAATAAATGATTCATACTGTGGATGGAAAATATAAACAATAATATACTATAAGCAATTTAAAGTAAACGAATGATAAAGGAATATTAAGCAGGATTTAGACCAGGTAGATATTGCACAGAACAAATCCTCAATCTAAATATTATCTTCAAACATCAAAGAATTTGTGTGCACATCTGTCAATTTTAAACTTGTGATTGAGAGTATATATTCCAAATATTGAAACAATAAGGCTTAAACGCCAAAACTCTTATTTTATTAAAACATACACTAATATGTACAAAGTCCAAAATAAAATTCATGGAGGAAATACCAGAATCCTTCATTATTAAAACAGGAAACAAGATGTGGAAAATAACCCATTACTTACAACAGATGGTAGGTGGGCCAGCCAAACACAAAAATCACACAGAAGATATTTCACGATATTTCCATTGATAACCCTACTCGTGTAGGAGGCAGGACATATGGCAGGCAGAAATACCACATGAATGAAACAAAAATATTCCAAAGACAAAATTATAAAATAACAGGCAGACTGAATGTAAAAGCCTCAAACTAAGAAATAATATCATCACCCCACTGGACAGATCAGCTACCACGGGACCAGGTTTGGGGTCTGGCCCCCTTGTACCGGCTAACCTGCCTGAAGCTTTTAGGCCGTTTCACACAGTCGGGTAGGCTAATGCTGGGACGGTCCCAAATGTCCTGCTTCAAAACTACATATTTCACAAACAAAAATATACTTATCATACAGAACATGAATTGCAGGTTTCGAAGGCAGATGGCAACACAAACATTCCTCCACTGGGGTTAAATGTAACCATAGTGTGGCTCCCGGCACCACTCCACCCTGTGCTCATGATTCACACTGAGCCGCCTGCATAATCAAGTAACCAGTGTTCACATGATCTTAGGAGCTCTAACAAGGATAAATAAATAATAATAATAATAATAAATATTAATACCAGTATGTGGAAAGAGAAGTTAAAGCAGTAGTTGAATAAAGAAAGCCAGTGACAACAGAAAGCACCAAATACAACAGCCTTTCTGGCTTTGACTGTACTCATGAAATTAGAGGATTGATAAAAGCACAAAGCTACGTCAATCCAGCCATATGAATGGTTGTTTCTGACTGTTAGGTTAAGAGTGGAAATGATGTGAGGTGATGAAAAACAAATATGAATCATGAACAAAGACGGCCGCAGGAGTCTTAGCAATCATTGTTGACAATGTTGTACAGAAATGAAATTTATTAAAGAAATATACAAGTACAAGATAAAAGTATTAAAATAAAATAAATGAATAATTATGATAAAATTTACAGTAAAAATAAGGAAGAATAGGGAAGTAAACCCATCGATGAAGACAGGAGGGAATTAGCAAACAAATAAAGATGAACACACCAATAAAACTATCATTTATTTTTGTTATATATATTTTTACTTAATAATAATCATTTTTCTGATCCAAATTATTATTATATTACCATTGCCACCCTCAACCTAACTACCTTGTTCAGCTCTTCCTAGTTATGTGCTGATTCTCAGTGTGTACAAATTTGATCCCTTTACCACATGTCTCACTTCTATACATAATTATATCAAAATATTGTGAAAAATGGTCAAGTTGCTTGTTCATCATGGCCATCCTGCCTTCAAATGTGGCGACTTTAATTCCCTATGCTTCCTTAAAAAAAACTACACTATACAAACAAATGATGGGTTTTATTACAATGGAAGTAAGTATTATCTGAATTTAAGGCCGTTGGGGATATCTGGTGTCTAGAATGTGTTGGTAGGGTGATTCCACCTTCAGAGTTCAGATCGGGATGTGTTTCAGGGTGTACTCTAATGGCTCTGAGCGTGAATTAGCTACCGAGGCCATGAAAGCTAGCACAAAGAGCAACAGGAGGGTCTAAACTTTGGGATTAAACCATTTGTTTGTGACCGTTCATTTTACTTTCTTGTTTGTCTAAGATAAGATGTGAGAACCAAGGAAATAAAGGCAGGTGAACTGGTATGTGTGGCAAGTCATAGTACTGGTGGCATGGCCTACAATGGAGTAGAATACATCAGTGGTAAGGTTGCAATAGATGATGATGAATGAGTGCATATCAAATGTTTCAAAATGAGACTTTTGAGGGAAGGAGGGAAGGTGATGAAAGGGCAATAAAGGGTTGATATTTGAGGACAAGTATATTATTCAAGTTGGGTGTTCTACTGTAGGTGTTGCAGGATGTTGTTGGGAGGATAGTATGAAGAAAGCCAAAAGTTTCTAGGGAAAAGTCTTACAATGTCATAACCACAACAAAGGATTTGGTTCAGAGATTCAAGGCCTTGGGAGATTTGCGTGAGGAAAAAAGGATTTCTATTCATTTTGCATAGTGGGTATTTTGGAGTAATTGATGGGGTAGTGACCAAGGATACCTGTTTATAGACCAATTTTTGGGGATAATTATGAAATATAAGGACTTGTGTCAAAATATTGGAAAATCAGGTGACGGAATTTTGATGAGAACAAATATTTCTGCCTCAGGTGTGGAATTGCTTTGTTCGATACGCATGGAAACTATCAAACTGTAGGTATTATTGCAGGTTTGTGGCATGGTGTGGCTAAAGGTGGCCGTTTGGCACAGAGATGCTTATTCTAGGGCAGTGATGTGGGTCTAAGAATAGGACTACATCACTTTTGCTGCCCACCAACATTCAACTTTGGCGAATGACTGATTATTTTACCTAGCTTTTGTTATTTTCATTGCCCAAAAGCCTTTCCCATCCCATTATTACTGATACTTATAAACTAATAAATACATTATTTGAGATCAACACTGACGGAATGTCTGGTACTCAGAATGTGTTGGTAGGCCAAGTTCCCACCTACAGAGTTCAGATGGGGCTGGGTTTTCAGAAGGTACTCTGAGAGTCCTGACAGCAAATGAGTTATAGAGGTCAGGAGCTAGTGTTCAATATTTTATTTTTTTATCAATATTATTCGAAATTACTTTGCTTTCACCACCTCCCACCATCCACCCTAAACATTCTAAATGAAATATTCATATTGCAAGTGCTTGTGTGAACATACCCATGTGAATCACCATCTAAAAATAGAAGATGTACAATGGTAGTAAAAGCAGAATGAGAGTCGAGAAAAGATGAAGTGATAAATCACAGAATCAGAAAACACTAACTGAGGAACCCCTACAATGCTGGATAGAAAAATCCATGTTACAATAGTTAAGGAAAGTTGTAAAAAGAATGACAGAAGGAGTTAGACATGGTTTTGAAAAAATAAAGGCTCAGAGTTGGACAAAGAGATTAGAAGAGTGTTGATAAAAAAAAGACTGGATTGGAATACAGTGAAAAAAGAGAAAACTAGATTGATATTGCAAGAATATAAGTGTTGGCCAAGAAGGATAAAAGAGGCATTATAAATCAACAAAGACCCAGATAACATAGATGACAACAATGGTCTTAGGCTTCACGATGCATGGCAGTCTCTAGTAGGGACAGAACAAGTCGTGTGCCACTCCCCCATCTTTCCACACCTCATCGGGCCAACGAAATACTCTAAGGCTCAGGTATTCCTATTGGCCAAGTGGATCAAACTTTCCAGATGGGTATTCAATATACACAGACGGAAAAAAAAATCCCAACACCAAGAAAAAATTATTGTAGAGTAATGAAATTTGGACAATGCATTTGTCAAGTTAACATGTTTAATTGATTAAATTTTCAAGATCACAGGTTAATTTAAGCTCAAGAAAATGCATTTCAAATGTGAAATACTGTTAAATTAATAGCCGGTGTAACCTCCAGAATTTTGAATGCAAGCCTGCAAACGTGAATGCATTGTGTCATACAGGTTTCGAATGTCACTTTGTGGTATGGAGTTCCATGCTTGTTGTACTTGTGCTGTCAATACTGGGACGGTCAGTGCTGGCTGTGGATGATGCTGTAGTTGTCGTCCAATGATATCCCATACGTGTTCAATTGGAGACAGATCTGGTGATCTCGCAGGCCAAGGTAACATGTCGACACTCTGTAGAGCACGTTGCGAGACAACAGCGGTATGAGGGCGAGCGTTATCCTGTTGAAAAACTCCCCCTTGAATGCTGTTCATGAATGGCAGCACTACAGGTTGAATTACCAGACTGACGTACAAATTTGCAGTCAGTGTGTTTGGTATAACCACAAGAGTGCTCCTGCTGTCATAGGAAATTGCTCCCCAGACCATGACTCCAGGTGTAGGTCCAGTGTGTCTAGGCCGCAGACAGTTTGGTTGCAGGCGTTCCCCTGGCCTCCTTCTGACCAACACTCGGCCATCACTGGCACCAAGGCAGAACCTGCTTTCATCAGAAAACACAACAGATCTCCACTCCGTCCTCCAATGAGCTCTGGCTTGACACCACTGGAGTCGCAAACGGCGATGGCTTGTAGTCAGTGGAATGCACGCTACAGGGCGCCTGGCTCGGAGCTGTCCTTGAAGTAACCGATTTCTAACAGTTCGTTGTGTCACTGTGGTACCAACTGCAGCTCGAATTTCTGCCGCAGACGCAGTACGATGCGCCACAGCTGTACGCCGAATACGGCGGTCTTCCCTCTCAGTAGTGCCACGTGGCCTCCCGGAACCCGGTCTTCTTGAGGCAGTACCATCCCTTGACCACTGCACCCAACAATCATGCACAGTGGATACATTCCGGCCAAGTCTTTCTGCAATATCGCGAAAAGAAAATTCACCTTCTCGTAGCCCTATTACACGACCTCGTTCAAACTCGGTGAGCTGTTGATAATGGCTTCTTCGTCTTCTTAAAGGCATTCTTGGCTAACATCAACTCACTATGTCAAATCTCAGCGGTAAATAACGTTCACAAACTTTACAGCGCGTATTTAAAGCAAACCTGATTTGCAAGCTCTGAGTAGCGCTACTAGCGCCACACTTATGCGCGAAGCGCGAAATTTGAATCGATGTCATCTTTCAGATGTATAAACACGCCTACCAAATTTCGTTTATCTAACACAAGTCTTTCTTGGTGTTGGGATTTTTTTTTCCGTCTGTGTATACACAGTTCTGCCCAGGAAAAAGGCTACAGCATCACAACCAAAATTACAGCTTTCTACACAATGCTGTGGCATATCCTGGCTGCCATGAGACCAAGAAGAGGGATTGACAAGTAGGAAATGTTGCACAGGCTTATTCAAGCAGACTTTAGCAGTAGATGGAAACTGTTCAGTTCAATAATGCCAGGTTTAAAATTGGGAAATGCGATATCTATTGTATGCGACCAGTGCTGTATGTTAAATATTTGTTTGTTAAATGTCCTGAAAGGCAGAAATTAGTGGTCATCCCAGCATTATTACTGAAATTGACTAAATCAGTAAGACTAATTTTAATATAAGACATACAGTACTAAAAACTAATATTGTACGTGATCATATTTAAGACATAATAAACTTCAATATTAACCTGCTTGAAAATAAACTTGTAGATTAATCTTAGAGAATATTTAGAGTGACTATGGCAACAAGAAAGAAGAAAATCTCCCGTTAGTCAATCTGCATCTAACTTTTGAAAGCTAATTATAGAAACCAAACATAAGTAAAGGGAGAAAACACTAAACTGTGAAAATTACCTACGCAAGGAAGATGATAAGAAGAGAAACATTTAATAAAAAAAAAACAAATGAGAGATAGGTATTGTTAAGGAACCTGAACAAATAACAGTGGTTATTGTTTTGCAGTCACTAGCCAAGGAAATATCTTTCATCATCGGATATGATAAGATCCTGTTGTAGTTTTATGTTGAACTAAAGAACAGTGTTAAAAAAATGCACTGCTGTAAAATATATTGGGTTGCATGTTTCCTATTTTATATGAGAACACATACCAAAGGAAAAAAATATTTTTTGATTATAAACAGTTGTGTTCCCTCGTGACTGAGAAAACAGAATTAAGAGTAAGGGAAATCTAACACGGTGACCATGACATGACTTGAAGACACATGACAATCAACACGAGAACTACCTGGCACACGCTAACACCTGGGCCAAAAATGACAAGCTGTTAGAGAGACTTGGGGAAGCTACATCACTGGTTGCATTACAGATACATGAATTTTATTTGTGTGTTAGCAAGGTAGACTCAATTTAGGCTGTCTCATGAAAAATGTAAATAAAAAGTTAGTTTCCAAATAACATATTTCATGAATAGTTTAAACATAGTTCTCTTGCAGACCTAGTTCTGTAATTTATAGCTATTCATAATGCAATTAGTATTCCTGGTATAATTTTATTAGAAGTCATAATTAATTACTCCTTTTGAAGTTAATACTACAAACTAGACACAAAAATAAGATACAAATCCAGTTTCATTAATAGCTAGTACACTTGAAACCTTTTAATGGATATGAAAGATTATGTGAGCGATGAAGTAGACTCTGCTAATTTTCAAATGCTGGTCCATAGCTGGAATAGGGATAGTTTAACTAGTTTTCTTCTTTCACCAGTTTATTCTATCCTGCAATTTATTGTGAGATAGGCTATTTAGTGATGCAGGAAATTGATGTGTCTGAGAGAATGGGAACATATCCTCTTATCAAACAGTGGGAGGGTAGGTGGGACACTTTCTATCACTATCTTCTGTGGATTTCCTGAAAATGCATTACCACCGATACCAGATAGTAGTATCTGATATTGACTTTAGCTTTTCCAAGCAAGGATTAACAATATCAGCTATTGGATCACAACATGTACAACTGTCTTCACAAATACCAGCCTAGAAACAATTGCAAAATGATTCAGATGTGAGCCCTACCATAGTTATAAGGAACTCTAACGTTATGAAGTTTCTAGATGGAAACGAGTTACTTACAGCAAACCAACATGGATTTCGGAAGAACCGATTGTGTGAAACGCAACTGGCTCTATTTTCGCATGACGTAATGAAGGTTATTGATGCAGGCTCACAAGTTGACACTATTTTCTTGGATTTACAGAAAGCTTTTGACTCTGTACCCTACAACCGGCTTTTGGCGAAGATTCAAGCGTACCGTACATCTGATCAGATTTGCGAATGGATACGCAATTTTCTAACTGGTCAGTCGCAGTATGTAGTTGTTGACGGGGAAGCCTCTTCAAAGCTAGATGTTATTTCGGGGGTTCCTCAAGGAAGTGCAATAGGGCCACTTCTTTTTTTAATTTTTATAAACGATCTCGGTGACAACGTTAATTGCAAGATGCAATTTTTTGCTGATGATGCACTTATTTATAGGGAAGCGACGTGCTCTGACGATTGCTTAGAAATTCAGTGCGATCTGGATGTTATTTCAGAATGGTGCCGTAAATGGCAGCATACACTTAACTGCAAAAAGTGCAAGGCAATGCAAATAAGTAATAAAAAGACCCCGTTTTCTCATGAGCACAAGGTTAACGATTCAGTTGTTGATACGGTAGAGTCCCTGAAGTATCTAGGCATAAAAGTACAAAGCAACATGAAATGCGACTTGCACATAACTTCCGCCGTAGGCAATGCTAATTCCAAACTACATTTAATAGGTCGTATTTTGAGAAGTTGTAATGCTCATACAAAGGAAATATCGTACAAAACACTAGTTCGTCCCCATTTGGAATACTGTTGTGCAATTTGGGATCCATATCACAAGGGATTGATTGATACATTAGAGAAACTACAGAGGAGAGCCGCTCGATTCGTGACTGCTAGTTACAGTCCTTATGTAAGTGTCACAGAGCTGATATGTGGGTTGGGCTGGGATTGTTTGGCGGACAGACGACGTCGTTTTCATTTGAATTTGTTGGAGAATATGCAAAAATATTTAATTTACGAGTGCAACAAAATACTTCTTCCACCAACCTATTTAGGTCGCAATGACAGGAAGGATAAGATTCGAGAAATAAGATGCCGTACTGATAAATTTGTGTACTCTTTCTTTCCTCGTTCTGTTCGGGATTGGAATGCACTAAATTAGGATTAGTGCTTAGCACCCTCTGCCACCCACAGTAATTGTGAATTGCAGAGTATAGATGTAGATGTAGAAGGTACAGCCTGTATCAAAACTCGTCCACAAAGTATCTGTCATATCAGAATTTTTGATAAAAGTTAAACTTCCTTTGAACACGGGAAAAAATAATTCAGGCTTAAAAGCTTTTATATCCAGTCTATTTTGCACAGTTTGCACCTGAAATTAAAGCTGAGTTATATGAAACTGAGTTTAAATCTACTAATGAAAGAACTAATAGTGCCATAACACATCTTCATGAACAATTTAAGCTATCACAGGAGACTTTTACAAACTCAGATTAATCCAAAATTTCAGGATGTATGAACACAAGTCGAAAGAACTTCTAAAGAGCTCAAGTCATACATAAGTATTTGTGAAAAGAACATACAAGAGTTAACTACACAAATCAACTATATCAAAAACATTCTCATAACACTAACTCAGCAGTCAATGACTTAACTGTGAAGAAATTAGTTTTTAAAAAAAATGTAAAACACAGCAAAACATCATAAGTGGGCCATCAGATGGGAAAAAGATAGACATCAAACATCCATCACAATAGTTCAACATTTTGCAGTAATACATGGAAAACTCTCTCATACAATTAAATACTAACTGCAGTCAAGAGGTGTGAAGTTCCTAGAATTTTGTATCAAATATAAAGGACAAGAAATCACAAATTCTTGGAGTAGGGTAGACTAGGTAACAATTACATACCACAAAAAATTTGAAGTTACAAAATTTGGAAACCTGGTAAGCCATAGGAATTTTGAAGGTTACAATGATACAAAAAAAAAAAAATTATTCCATCTATAAGCTTCTCAGAAATCAGGTATGGGGAGAACAATAAATACAAAGATGAAGGACATAATGAATTACAAACTAACTTTCTTAACCACTTCTGGTAACTAGAAAAGCAGTACACTGCAAAGAGTTAATTGTGTAAGGGGATTTTAGGCAGTACAGGAGCTGCTATGAGAGATTTTTGTGGGTGAAGTGGCAAAGAACATTTTTTTTTACAAGCCTATTATGTGAAGGAGAGCTAGTGAGAGACTTTGTAAGTAGAATGCCCGAGAATATACAGGATTTATTCAGAACGTAGAATACAAGGAACACTGAAGAAGCCTAAAGAAATATAATAGATTTGATATGGGACAGGAACTTAGAAATTATTAGACAAATAGTTACGACGCACATAAATTCCAACAACTAAACAGATTGTCAATAAGTCAATCAACATTAACTTCACAGTCAAAAGAGGTATCCGAACAACTGTCATATGCATGACTCTCAACAACTTGATGATGAAAGACTTGAAAGGCAAAATGATTTAAGAAACAATACTTGTTATTTTGCCCCCAAAGGTTACACAAACACAGAGCAATTTTTTTTTCCTACTAAAGGTGGAGGTGATGTAAGAAATATGAGTTAGAGAGGAGGTGGTTTACCACAGGAAGGGGGGGGGGGGTTAAGGCCAACAAGATTGGGAAAAAACAAGATCGCTATTACTTCATTTAAGAATTATAAGGGGATCATGAACAGTCAAAAAATTTGAAGCTGCTAAATTTATGGTCCAAATAGAGATGGACAAAAAAATAAAATAAACTCAAAGAGAATTGCACAATATCAGCTCGAAGTGTTTTCTGTAACAATATGCATGAAGATCAGTGGTCTTCAGCAGGGTTTCTCAAACATAGCTCCACATACCACAAATTTAGGTCCCCCACAAACCTTTTTAGTTCGCCTACTGGCAACTATGAGCAATAATAGGGACAGCAATCTCACAGTTTTTGCCCTGGCTAGGAAAATTCCTAGATCCTCCAGTGTTCTGTACGTTTTACACACTCGAGACAGCCAGGCAGCTGTCATAATGTAAATCTTGTTGTGAACCCCCTACTATCAACTGGTGAACCCCTAGGGCTTTGGGTACCCCACTTTGTGAAGCCCTGGTCTATAGGGAGGAGGTAGAAGTATTACTTGATTTGATTGCAAAAATTTCATGTATTCCAGAGTGCCTCTTTGAAACATTTCAAACCTAGCCAAGGAGTCAGAGTTCAAACTTAAAACAGTCAGTAGCATGTCTTTCTTGACTGCAATAGGAGAAACAAGTCAATTGATAAGGAAACACATATTTGTAGAAGTAAATGTGTGAGAATGTTTTTGACTTTGAAGTTTTTGTGGCATCTGCCTCACAACTGACTGCATTTTCAGCTTAAGATTGCCTAAGGTCCTTTAAGGCCAGTATGAAATTTGAACTGTAGCATGAAAGATTCTGACATGACAAAATAAAGTAACTGTCAGGAAAGAACATAAACTTTGTGAGAAATTGGTTAAGATCATAGAAAAGCCGTACTAACTGGTAGAAAGGAAAAGATAGAGGAGAAAAGATTAAAAATTGGGGAGGATTGTACTCATTATAGACATTGTGAACAATTAAGAGATATTTTAGTGTGTGTGTGTGGTTTTATTTATTTATTTAAAAATATGGTTCTTTAGTTCAGTACAAAACTACAATAGGATCTAATCTGAATTCATATGAAGGCTCTTTCTTTGGACAGGGTATACCAAAGAAAAACCAGTTATTTGTTCAGGTTCATTAGCAACACTTGTGTCACTTTTCCATGTTTACTAAATGTTTCTCTTCTGTCACTTTCCTTGCCTAGGAAATTTTAATAGTTTGTCGTTTTCTTCCTTTACGTATGTATGGTTTCAGTAATTAACTTTTGAGACTCAAAACTTTGATGTGATTCAAGTGTCTAATCAGACACACTTTATTCTTTCCTGTTGCCATGGTTACTATAAATATTCTCTTAGAATATGGTGAAGAACTGATCAAACACTGCATGGGAGACACAAGATTACAACCTGGCTCAACATGTTTTATGGCACCACTGTAATCCATTCAGCAAAGCAGGCAGGTATGTCATTTATATATATGATATAAATTAATATCTTCTCACCAATTCCAAATAAAGTAGGGCATTAATATTCAGAACCAACTGGGACAGAGGGTGGTTCAGAACATTTTTGTTCAGATTTTCAATTTTTTCAGATAAAAAATATACTACAGTATAGATTTTATTCTACCTTTAAAATTACATACTTTATAATTTTACATCCCCCAAGCAAAAGAAGTCTCGGATGGTAATTTGACTACAAAAATTGAATGTTCAGTTATTTATTTAATAAATACAATGATTTTTTGCAGAGGCACATGTGTGCAGTATAGATTGTTATAAACTGTATAAGCAATATTATTATGTTACTAGTACCATCAGTGAGCAATGGTTTGTTCTCAATCTATTATGTATATCATGTAGTGTTACAATATCTCACTGTTGGTTCAAATAACTGGTATAATATTGCTCGTGTAAGTGTATAAAAAGTTTCAATTGAGGCTATTCCTTACCTAATATGAGCCGAGGCAATGATACGATCACCGGCAAGTTGCCACACGTGGAACTCGTGCACGGCAAGGACCCCGTCTACCTTATCCAACAGCCTGCGTTGTATAGCATCTACTTGAATATGAGTGGGGACCGTCTGAAGTAGGATAAGGGCAGATTCTTGTAGTAGAGGCCATACAGACCGTAGGATAAGCACAACCAGAAGCAGACTTAGTGCTGGGTCAAGGTAAAATCGATATTGCCATTTTGTCAGATAAACAACCTGAAATAAGAAAATGAAACAAACCATAAACACTTTAAATTTGCATTCACGTGATTAAACATGCAAGACCATGTAATATAATAGCTTCAACTTATTACATATGGCCAATGAAAAATAAAAACAGAAAAAAAGCTTACAACAAATGTAAGAACAGAAGTGTTAAAATCACAACCAACTAAAAACAAAACTTCTTAGAAACTACACTAAAAGAAATAATCACTAAAGAAAGGAAGCATTGTATACAAAGATTAACATAAATACTATGATAAATATGCCATTACATTTAACATAAATCGTTAACTGAAAAAGCTTACCGACGCTGAGGCTATGACGATGACAGAACCGAGAGCATCTGCTAAAACATGTAAGAAGACTCCTCGCATGTTCATCTGTGATGCAGAACTTTTTTTTTCACTGAAATGGCGGTTTTTCTCAGAGGCAGAGACCAGCGATTGTGGGGGAGGCGGCTGGAAAGTCTCGTCATTCTCATTGTCATCAGTGGACACCAGCTGAGACAAGCGAGTATGGCTCCGCGAGAGCCCACCGTGTGAATGGCCGTGTTCATGTCCATGCTCTATAAAACAGAAATACACACAAATGTGACTCCTTCATTAAAAATATTAAAATTACAAATAACTAAATTAAAAAAATTGGGATTTTTCCCCCAGAGATAGGTGTGCGAAGTTTTTATTTTGGCTGTATAATGGATTTAACAGAAATTTCAATTTCTCTCAATGGATTTAACACCCATTACTTTGATTGTGTAGTTCCAAACGTCATAGAATTGTTCTTAGCTCAATGATAACAATTTTTATTCTGGAATGATTATTTTTAGTCTTCATAGAGAGATAAAAGTTACATGGAACGAGGTATAAGCTGTAAGGAAGATAAAGAATGTTGAAATTTCCTCACTTGCCAGATCATCTCAAATTAAAAGCAAGTCATGAGCTGTCTCATTATTTCGGGACAGAACGCAGTTATTTTAAAATTCCTTCAGGCTCACTGCACATTTTTCAAAAATTTTCTTACAGTTCCACAGACTTATTGACTATTATCTCCTCCCAAATTTATTCATACTTGCATATTGTTCTGAAGGTCACTGTCACTGTACTGCAGTTTTGTCTGAAAGTTCCTCAATATCGGCAAGCTTGAATGTCTTCTTTTGTTAGTGATTTTACACTTGAATTGGCACCTGTGAATTCAATTGGGTTATTCTGGTACTGATATGGTGAGAAATGAATTACTTAGTGTCAAATTTTATTTGATGCAGTCCTTATACTTGATATTTCCGACATCATCTTTGCACAAAAGTTCATCCCTAGTTTCATTAGGAAAAATTTAAACACCATTCTTGAGAAGCCATTCAATAATCCGTGCTTTGTAAAAGTTTGAATGAAACAGTAGCTGGCATTATTTACCAGCATAACAAATCCTTCTTCCAGTAAGCCTAACATATCTAAAAGTCATCTTTTAAAAAAAAACAAAAAACAAAAAAAACTCATTGTTCATTTGTGAATGGTAGTCTGATGCACCCCACCTTTTTCCATGATAAAAGACAATTTCGGTGCCTGGTATGAAGCCTATATGTCCATAACCAGCATGTGCAATCACAAGCCAGATTCCTCAGCCAGCAAGTACTTTAAGACCCTTGTTCCAACTCGAACCATGGCAAATATATTTTAGTGTAATTCCGATTATGAGTCCAGTGTCCATAGTATGCAATTATTTCATAGTTTGCTAAAACTTTGCTCGTGAAGCCACAATGTTCCATGCATTCAAATTTAAAAAAAAAAAAAAAAAAAATCCGCTGTCGTAGGACCTCCTAAACTTTTGGATGATGAATAGTTGATTTTATGGCAGCAATCAGACTAGATTTTCATTGTTGTGGGGCATTTTCCTCAGAGTAGTATTCTAGAACAATCCTGAGAACTAATTCTTTAACCGTGCTCACACCTTCAGTTCTACCGAACATAAGGCACCAGTGATGCACTGTACACACTTCTCAGAAAGAATGCTTCAACTTTAGTCAAGTTAATTTTTCTTTTGGATTCTTCATTAAGAGCAAGAATTCTAAAATAATCGTAAACTTTTGTAATGGAAAATTTAATTTCCTTTAGAATATCTGTATGGCTTGCATAAATGCCGATATTAGTTCTGACTGTCATGCACTGCACATAGGATTCTGTTCCTCAACATCATTGATTGTGAAAACAAATGAAATAGCATGTAAGCTAGCAAAACAAACACATTGCAAAGTTATTCTTTGACTGGCCAGCAGAAAAATGTCTTGCAACCATGCTGGCTCAACTTAAGGCCAAGGGGGAGAGAGACAATGAAACACAACCTTGACTGGACTATTTTTGTGAAGTGAGCCGTAGTATTTACCACTCGTATTTTGTAACTTATTATGATTGGCAATTACTGAAGCATTCAGCCAACATATTCACGTGAATCTCAGTTGGTGGGATATATGCAAGATATTTCAGATGAAATGGACAAGGGAAGCCAAATTGATAGTGTAGCACTAGATCTGTCTAAGGCAGTGTTTCCCAACGTGGGGCCCACGCCCCACAGGGGGGCAATTTGGTTTTTTTTAGGGGGGAAAATTTAGAAATAGACTTGATACGACTTTACCGCTTTCTCTTTGGGTTATTTAAACGCAATGCCAGATATGGTTACAAAATATAGCAAAAAAGCAAATTCTTAAAAGGATCACACTAAATTGCCATAATAAATGTTTATTATAAATCTTTTCAATGTGAATTTTAGTATTTCATTATATGTTTTTTAATTTTAGTTAATGTGTTTTATGATAATATTAAAGTGTTTTCTTTCAAAAACCATCCTATATCAGTTTCTTTAATAACAAATAATTTTTTATTAAAATTTTGGTAAGGGGGGCAAAAAAATGTTGAAAGTGGGACATGACCCAAAAAAGGTTGGGAAACACTGGTCTAAGGCGTTTGACAGAGTAAGCCATAAAATGGTAGTAAATAAGGTAAAAACCATTGGAGTGGATAATAAAGTCATTTGCTGGGTAGAAGAATTTTTAAAAGGTAGAAAACAGAATGTTAGGGTAGGAAATATAGTATCAAAAGAAGTGGAAGTAAAAATGGGTGTGCCACAGGGTAGCGTATTGGGACCATTGCTATTCATTATTCTAATGAATAATTGTGTTGATTGTTTACTATCTGAAATTAGATTGTTTGCAGATGACATAATGCTGTATAAAAGAATCAAAACGATAGAGGATTGTAAACAGTTGCAGGGTGATCTGGACAGGATATCTAATTGGGTTGGTAAACATGGAATGAAGATAAATGCAAAGAAGAGTCAGCTTATTAGATACACAAATAAAAAACAAAAGGTTAATTATGAATATAAGGTGGGGAAAGAATTGCTTGCTGAAAACTTGAAATGCAAATATCTTGGAATTACTTTTGATAACAAACTTAACTGGGCAGGACACATAGGACAGGTGGTAGGAAAAGGTTTCAAAGTTCTGCACTTGTTGGAGAGAGTTATGAGGGGATTTACGAGAGAAGTCAAGGAATTGGGTTACAAAACTTTGGTCAGACCATTGCTCGAATATGGTAGTGTAGTATGGGACCCTCATTTTACGTATCAAATACAGGAGTTGGAGAGGGTGCAAAGAAGGGCTGCTAGATTTGTTTCTGGAAATTATCGCAGAATGCAATCAGTGACGGATATGATAAAGGAGCTGGAATGGGATTCATTGCAAGACAGGAGGAGGATGAGGAGGGTCATGGGAGTGTACAGGGCATATACTGGTGATGAGGCACGGAAAGATATTGCAATAGGTATGAAAAGTAGTGCATGGAAGGGAAAAGATGACCATGACCACAAGCTGGCACTTGATTTCAGGCACAAGGGTGTGGGAAGATTCTCTTTTTTAGGTAAGGGTGTCAGGGATTGGAATGAGTTACCAAGAGAAATGATGAATAATTTACCAAAAACTTTGAAGGAATTTAAAGATAAAATTTGTAGAGGGCAAATGTAGGTGGGTGCAGGATAGGGGGAAGATGGGTGTGTAGGGAAATTGCCACCGGAGCCTGTGCTCCATTGCAATTAAATTAAATAATTTATTTTCAATACAATTAACTGAAAGGCGCCATTTCCATTCTGTCCACTACAATGATGATATATAATAGCTGAAATGTTACATACCAGCATCAGGACCGGCTTAAGGAATTTTGGGGCCCCCTTCTTCTTTTATAGATGTACTTCTGCCTATAATTTTGATAATTTTTGTGACTTTACACACACACACACACACACACACAGCTCAGACAATGATTAAAGAGACAGACTGAGGTTTCTCTAAATCTGTGTACAAACGGGTCAGCAGTTTATTGAGTATTAGCTGAACGGGAAAAACTTCGCCTGGTCTTTGGTGTTTAATCAATGCATCTCATTCATATGCATCTCTCAACTACTGTCTCTTTCATTTCTGGCTAAGCCCTTCTGCCCACTGTGTCAAATGAAATTGTTTTTTTATTAAATTTTATAGAACTTTTTGTATGCGACTTTGTTTTCTTGCCTTTATTTGCTAGTATATATAGGTTTTTGGGGCTGGAGACACGTGAGCAGGCATACATAGTTTAATTCAATAACTTTTTATATGAAACGTCAAAAAATGAATGAGTTTATTCAAACAAAATTACATAAATTGCTGTAACAGGTTCAGAGCAATACACGCCTTTATATATAGAGGCCTACTGTAATTACAATTACATCAGATACGACTTTCTCAAAACTCTCTCTGATGAAGGAATTCTCCTGGAACTCCACGCTTTGGAGACGTCTACTGTCTACGCAGCTTGTTAACATTATGAATTTGTAGATTATACTTTAGCAGGAAAATTTTTCGTTAAGTAAGGACAAATTTTGTAGGAGATTGTGATTTTTATATAATGTTTTACTACCAGGAATATAGTGTCCCCCCCCCCCCCCAGAAATCGCCCTCGCAACTTTTTGAGATGCCCTTTTTTTGTTTAGGTATCACCCTTCCAAAATCCGGTTACACCCCCACTTTTCGACGCAATACTTCCCTAAAATCAACTTTTGCATCATTTGTAGACTTTTTTTTTTTTAGCTCTACAGTCCAACAATTCCCCCCCCCCCCCCACTTCACCTCACATAATTTATGGACATCCTCTTACATTTAACCAGCTAAATCACATTTAGAGAAATACACCAAATACTTACAAGTGCATATTTTTATGAACTCACCATGGAAGAGAAAAAGTCCCACAATATTTACTAAAAGGCCAAGAGTACCAACTATCACAATAAGTTTTGGTTCATGTATCTCTTCCACTTCAATGAACCTGAAAATAAAGAAAATTAATTGTTGTGCAAAAAAGTTGTCCAATATCTAACAGAATAAAAAATCAATCAATCAATCAAAAAAAAAAATTGGCAGTCACTGAGGACTGCTGACAGAAGTGAAAACATAAAACTATTATTATAATATGCACAACATATCATGCATATAGATATACTAAATAATAATAGTTCCATGTGGTCTTAATGACCTGGTAACAGGGTTTCTAATGGCTGCGCAATTTGCCCGTCTCAGCTGCCTTAATCTAACCTGGTAGTGCTACCAGGTACATGTACCATTGAATCCGAATGGTGTACTTCCCATTACACAGCAAGCTGTACCAGAGGTGAAGGTCAGGTTACGGGTCTATAAAAATCCCCACAGGGATTCGAACCTGGGACCTTTCGTTTCCCATTCAGACACCTTAACCACTGAGCAACCAGCCTGCTACAAATTTACTGTTAACATTAGCATGTCGGTGACACAAACTCACAAGATTTTACCCATCCGAAAATTGCCCAACGAGCCTAAATTTTTCACTTAAAAAAATAAAAATCTAAGTTATTGCATCAACCCAAAGTTTTGTCAAATCGTCCTGAAGGTGATGTACCAAGCTGTAAGCTTACTCCTTATTGTCAATATTCAGTTAAAATCCGACGAAGTTTGAGGTTAACATTCGATACATGATACCATAGTTTGAAATCAAGACAACAACATTTCACTGTTAGGAAAGTAAATAAACAACACATAACAACCTTAAGTAAGAAGTTTCTAATAAAATATAAACTGTAAACTTACCGAGATGAGCGTAATCCTTAATAATTCTGAGGTAAAGTAAACAAGGTTTGGTTAAACAACCACATCACTAATATTCCACTAAACTGACCACTGTAAAGCACTGGTATAATAATAATTTAACCGGTTTATATTAAATGCACCAATAACTCGCAGTTTCCGACTGATTTAAAGCAGTAAATATGATTTTTAAAGCATCACACCATGTGTTAATTTCAATAATAAATTCCAGCACATCCAAGTAGTTTCTGAGTTTTAAAAGTAGATTTAAACAAACTAAATAACTGGCAGATTAATATTCTTTAAGTTTCTAATTGCCATCAACTAACAAACAGAAGATATAAATGAATGAAAATTCGTTATCCTGTGACGTCGTAGAAACCAACTTGTAATTTGAATTTCTATCTGGCTAACATATTTCATGAACTAAAAACTTTTCTAAAGCACTTAAATTAAATAAAGGTACGTTTTAAAAATAGTTTCAGGCCACAACCAACTTTAAATAAAAAGTGAAGAAAATCTTGAAACACCAGGAAATCAGCAAATTTTAGAAATTCAATAACTTTTGACATCCTTAACCGATTTAAAAGATTTTTACACCACTGAACTCAGCAGAGGCTGGGGAACACTTTAAACACAGTATAGACTTTATATTTTAAACTTTAGCAGATTCATATTCTGGACGTGACGTGTTGCAGTACTAAAGTCATTTGAGCTTTCCGATTAACCAACTTTCAAAAATCATTTACACCGGTCTGGAAGCTCTAAAAACAAAACTAACCACATCACCACACTCGTTTAGTTATGCTCTATCTCTTGTGATTTTCTGGAAGTTCTCCGTTAACAAATTTTTTTCGAGATAGCCTGTTGATTAGATGAGTAGGGCATTTCTGATAAAGGTAGGCCGGTCGCTCCTTTCGAGGCAGTTCGTGGAAACACTTGGTCGGATTAGGATGTTACTCGTGTTATAACAAATCCAGCGCTATTTGGGCGGGTGGGCTGCTGGGAGACCGGAAACAAACATGGCTGACTGACAGGATTGCCAACCGTAGAACTTTGACGACATGTGTTCACCAATGCCAGAACTTTAACTTTTACTTTCATTTCGGGGTAGAGCGGTCTGTTCTGTTTCATGATTTGTGATCTTCGGCTTGATGATTTACTCCGATTGCCGTAGCTAACTGTGACTTTAATGTAAACTCAGTGAAATTTTAAAGAATATATCCTACAGTGATTCTGACTTCAACTTTTATTTCTAACTTAGTACCTTTCTTACAGAAGGTTAATTCTGTGAGTGGCGACCGTCTTCATCATTACAGTTAGCTTTCTCCAAGGTTTTTCACGGTTATAGAACTTTTCTCGAACTTTTGGTAACGTTTTGGAAGAACTCAAGTTTAGGTGTACAAGCCGATACCTACCCCGGTTTACGGCTTTTCCCCTGACAAAGCTATTGTACAGAAGACAGGATGTCCAATTCCTTTCCCCAGGGACCTACAGTTTAACATGGAATCAGAACCATGGATCATCCCAGCATATCTTACATAATCAAATACAACTCCTGAAAATTTCTGCTTGTCACAGGATTTGAAGCCACGACCGGAAGAGAAAAACTCCTTAACTGCTGAGCTAGCAGACCACCTTGTTTTGAAGTGTGTTCTAAGTACTATCAAAATCAGATGAAAATTGTGGGTTTGTGAATAATGTTGAGTTAAGGAGATGAGGAATGGTTTTTGTAAATCAAATGTAAACAGTATTTTTCTATTTGTTTTAAAGCACATATATGTGAAGTTCCATCAAAATCAGATACAAACTGTGTGTTTGTTTAAAGAACATTGGCAAAAGAAAAGAGAAGAAGAAAAAAAAAACATACAAACAATCACCTTTATATATTAGTTACAAGTATAAACTTTCCAAGCACATACTTCATACTTATAGCTACAGATATACTGTTAACATTAGCATGTGGGCGAAGCATCCAACATGCATATCATTCACGCTACACATCATAGCACATTGGTGATGGGAAGTCTTGAACCCACAGATTTACACCCCGTCCAAACATCACCTAACACGAATATAGACGTTTTCACTTCAAAAAAAAGAAACTCGGCATTTTAAGTTTCTTAACCAGCTATCTAATATATAAAAATGAATATTTGTTTGTTTGTCTTCTATGTATTCCTACACCATTCATTGAATTACAATTATTGTGTGCAGGTTTCTGGGAAGGGGAAAAAATTCTTTGTACAAACCCACAATGTTTGTCCGATTTCGATGGGGTTTTTCATATGTGTAATATAAAACAAAGAGAAAAATGCTGCCTACATGTGGTTTAAAATTCAACCCCTCTTCCCCTTTACCCCCCCCCTCTTTATTTTTGCCAATGTTTTTTATAAACAAACAGTTTTATCTGATTTTAACGGAACTCTGCATTAGTATACATTAGAACAAATAGAAAAAAAATACTGTTTACATTTGATTTACAGAAAAAAAATCTCTTCTCCCTTCCACCACTGTTCTTAATTTAGTTAACATTTTTCATACAAACCCATAGTTTTTATACAATATCTATAGTACTAAGCACAAGTAAGTTTTTAAACAAAGCTGTCTGGTAGCTCGGTGGTTAAGACCAAGAAATTTGAACTTGAAATTTAAAAATCTACAGTTCTTAACCAATCCTAAAGAAACTTTGTGAACAGATGTTTTAAAATAAATGAAAAGTTATTTTTAAGCTTACAAAACTGTGTTCCCTATATTCCATCACTCTTCTTATGACTAATTTACACAAGCAACTTTTCAATTTTTTGAATTGGCAGGGAAATCTGCCAAAGTGGATACTGATTGAGGATTTTTACTACAATCCAATAAAAAGGAATAAAACATTAGAACTTTTATATCCAGCAGCCGAGAAATGCTGTAACCAGTAATTTTTAAAAAACACGCATAACTTTGGAGCACAACCCGAAGGTTGGTTAGATCCAACCGAAGGGGGAGATGCTAAGCAATTGATCGTATATAACATTTATTCCCGCTTCTGCCGGAATTTGAACCTCGGACTGGACGAAGAAACATTTGAACATAAGAGCCTTAACCACTAAGCTACCAGACTGCTACATTTTTTAAATATAGGTGTGCAAAGTACTATCAAAGCCAGATATAAACTATGATTCTGCTTTTGCAGAAAACAAAAGACCATAAATATTCTATATCCCAAAGCACTAGATAAAAACTTTTTCAGTATTAATTTAATGCATAAAAGTCATTGTCTTTCGTTAATTTTGTAGATGTAGATATGTCTGTTCCGTATATGTGAACCCACTTAAAAAACGAGGCATTGCAACGCATGTTGGGCAAAGTTAGTAAACAGTATATTCTTCTGTATAAACTGCTCTCGGGTGACTAGCCGAGTCAAGAGTGCGTTGTCACACGATATTTCAGCGACTAGATTCATTGCCGCCATCTTCTGGTGAAGTCGCCCGAGAGCAGTTTATACATTCTCAACGCCGAGAAAGACTTCGTTCTTATATAGTATATTCTTCTGTCTCCTTTTCAATGTAGAAACAGAATTTATTCAGTACAACAATCTACCTAGCATACATCAAGAATATTTACAAAGAATTTTTAATATTAAAATTTACAGAACAAGAGCTAATTTGTTTTCTCTCTTTTATATTGTAATTACAGTGTGTTCAGTCTATATTGGCTGCTCAAGGTCAGAGTGCATTATCCCCACTCTGCTGCCCTTACCCCTACATATTAAGGCGCAAAGGGCCACTTGCCACATCCATACATGGACACAGTGGTCAGCTAAGTGATTTAGAGGTGAGGTAAGGAGCAGTGACAGGGCAACACGACTTTGATCCACCAGTTTAGAGTGAGGAGAGCATATACAAATGTATTACAGTAAGGGTTCTATAATCTTGAAAACGGCTTTTATTCCTACATATCAAAAATGGAAATACTGAGGATTGGTAGTTAGAGTTATTTTTCAACAGAATCTAAAGAAAGAAGAAAATAGTACAGTAGACACACAGGTGTGTGTAACATACCTTTTACATGCTTCAACTGTGATTGAAAAACATAATGCCACTAGGAAAACTGCGTTTACTAGAGCACCAAGAACTTCGGCTCGGGCCCAGCCAAACGTATTCTTGGACCACTTCTTTGGTGACATCTATAAAATGCAATTCAGAATCTAGGATTACCTAAGGCAAAGTAATACTGATCTATAATTAATATTTAGTTACAAGCACACAAAATCTGAAGAAGATAGAAATGTGCAAACAAAAATAAAAATTTAATTGCTGTGTTGCGAGTGCAAAGATGTTAAGCATGGTCATTGACAAAATGGAGAAGGGGTTTGCCAAAACAGATATTGCACTCATCAGCTGTGGGTATTCAGATTCTGTAAGGTTCCAAAAAAAACTGACAAAGTTTTGTTATGGCTTAACTTTCTTTATACACCAAAGCAATACAATGACTAACAATCATTTTTAAGAGTTTGCTTGACAAGAAGCAACACCCTGTGGCTAAAACATGTAATTATTGCACCCACATTTACGAAAAATCTATTCAATAACGTATGTTTGCAACTGTGGGCCTGAACAAGTCAGAATGCAAAGATCAGCAGATACGCAAACATTACAAAGAACTTTTTATGAAATGCTCTTGGGTAACTAGCAGAGTTAATGAAGTGTTATCACATGATTTTTTGGAGATCACATTCACTGTCGCCATCTTCTGGTGACCAGATGACACTTCCTTAACACAGCTAGTTACGTGAGAGAATTTTATAAATTCTCAACACCGAGAGAAACTTCGTTCTTATGTATTACAAAGAACTGTTCATATCAAATCATAATATGATCTTGATATCAACCATGCAACTGGAGAAATCTGAAACAAATTTTTGAAAACATGATATATTATATAAAAAGAAATAAGTTTTCAAGCACAATAGAAAGGGAAAAAATTCATAAGTCATACTGATGGAGGAAAGGTAAATCCATCACTGACAACAATTAGAAGCAGAAGGACAATCATATTGTTTCCCAAACTGTGATTTTTTCAAGTATGATATATCATCATTTGTGCAGGTAATGGAAAGTTGCACAAAGTGTGAAACAACAATGCTGAGAGTTTACAACTACATCCCTACAATATAAGGAATAATTTATTACTATTTGATACAACAAGCTGCCAAAAATTTCTTTCTTTTTTTTTGTGGAATTTCAGTAAAGGGTTTTTTTTTTTTTTTTTTTTTTTTGCTGTTTAACGTATCTTTAACAGTGAGGTCTGGAAAACCCAAATCTGGATGCCCGGATGGGGATTCGATCCGCCGTCCTCCCGAATGCGAGGCCAGAACGCTAACCGTTACACCACCACGCTCGGTTTTAGTAAGTAATTGGTATTTCAATCAATATATGTCTTTCAGTGGAATACTGTTATTAAATATCCAACAGAACATGTAGATACATAATAAATACAGAAAATGATGAAGGTGGCACAACAACAAATCTGATGACAAAATGGACTACTGACACATGCACCAATGTCAAATACTACAAAATGTTAAATAGTCCCTCCACATTTTTACAGTCTCTTTCTGATGAAAACTGAGGCACTTACAAGATCTGACAGCCAATGGTGAATTATACTGCATGCATAGAAGTGTAACAAGTATTTTCTGAAACAAACCATTGTCACAGGGAAGTAGAAGATAAAAAAACACAGGATGCCTTCTCCAGCACATAAAGCAAATGCATGATGGCAAACCAATAAGACTGAGTGCCGTGGCAAACGAAATGCTGGAGCAGGAGAAGTGCCAAAATCCGTTGAAAGATTTTTGGGTCGTTGTTTACATTGATTACTATTTTGGATAGTATTCATATTCAAGATTGAGCTCATTATTATCAGTATAACAGTCACTTCATGTTTGGTAGTGAAAGCTAATATAATGTTAATGACTTTAATAGTGGCCTAGAAATTTGTATTACTGCCTTTCAATAGCAGCTAATAATTTTTCCATATAGACATAGATCAAGCTTCTGAGCAAAGGCACAGCAAGCACTTAAAAATCAATGTGAACGTGGTTATTCATACTCCCATCAACAATCATCACTTTCTTTCTCACTCCATCTGTTTTGACATTTTATCAAGCTGTTTTAGTTATGTCCAAAGGAAGCGAAGTGAAGTGAAGGTTGCAGGTAGAACCATACAATTGTTTTTATCAATCAATAGGCATAATTTATTGAAAATTCGATTTAAATAATAAAAGTTAATATTAGAGCTCAGTTTTGAAGATTATTTCCCAATCTGTCCCTCTCATGAACCAAGGTGATAAGTTGCATCTAATCGTTGGTCGCCCTACATTAAACGTTTTAGTCTTGTTTCATTTAATAGCTCTATATTTTAATGATTTGGTGATACAGAAGACTTAGTCTTAAAAGTAGTTTTCAAAATTTTCACATATTTTCCTAATTTTCAATTATAAAAGTGCTAAGAAGAAAAATTAGATATATTAAATTGAACTTATGATAATAAAGCTTATAAGTTTAAATAAATGATGTGTAATAAGGTGAGCTGGATTAAAACAGCACAGGGCCCATAGCAAAATGTGAAGAAGAGGCCCCCTTTGGTTTTTGGCATCTGGGGACAGTGGCCAGGAAAGCGAGGTCACGAGTAAGCGCAACGCCTGTAGCATTTGCTACCTTTTGTTACGTGGCTAATCCGGTACTGGTAATAATTTAATTTTTAAACTATATTGCATTACCTAAAGGATGCCAATTTAGAATCTCACTCCACTGTGATACCAGACTAGTGCCAGTGCTGCTGAGTGGAATAAACCTTTAAAGATTTCTCAGCTAATCTTGAGCTGTAAATGACAGTTTCAAGTAACTGGGGTGATCATTTCCATGGCTCAAGATAATTGCAATGATGAGACAAAACAAATAACACCAATAACTGTTTTTAGCTAAGGTTTTATAGCTCATCTCTACCAAGGTCCTTATGGCATGCAGAGGACTGGGGGAATAACTTTGAAAGGAATTTAGCCATCGTGTTTCAAAGGAACTATGGTCGAACTTGGCAACAGTGATTTAAGGAAACTGGGGGAAATAAAAATCTGGATTTTTCCACCAAGAATTGAATCCACATTCTGCTGAATATTAAGCTAAGTGTCAAACACTCTCCCATAAAAACTAATCCCATCACTGCAAACTGATATTTGTTAAACGGACTTTAACCGTTCCCAAACTTACATTTTCCTTACAATCCATTCAACAATCAATTCAGCTTATAAAACTGATTACTTTGCTAGATTAAACACAAATAATTATATTCTTCCCACATCATAATAATATGTACTTACTAATTAATTACTGCAACTAAATAAACAGGTTAGTTTCATAACGTAGGATATTTTCACAATATCAGTGCGAGTTATTTTGGAGATAAGTATAGCTTAAGTTCTGAACATTACTATACAAACAGGCTCATTGTTCACAAAAAAGTACTGGTACCACTGAATTTACATATGCCTATATCAAATTTTACTAGGTAATATTACAGTAAAATACTAAATTATCTAGTATCATTTTATCTAATGACATCCAAATCAGCAAATTTCAACAAGTGAAGAATTTATTAGCATTAAATTATGAAGCCAACTCCAGAAGCAGAGCAATAATGTCGCTGATTATTACTTTTGATACAACTACACACAATCTAAAGATAACAGTACTATGCAAAATTTGAAATGAATGATGAATATAACCATAAATGTGGGCACATGAATTACTGTTTTAATTTAGGTCATGGGTTTTCTTTCTGCCTGTGTTTTTTATACATAAAGATGAAGAATCTTACCTTAACAGATAGGAATGCAACGACTAGTGCGGCAACATCACTAAGCATATGAAAACTGTCAGCAACAAGAGCCATGGAATTGGTTACATAGCCAACCACGATTTCCACAAGGAAGAAGAACGTAGTCAGCCAGAACATGGAAATCAGGCGGCATTTTTTACCTGTGTAACGTCCCATTTCTCACCCTGCAACTAAAAGATGATCAAAATCAACACATGTCCAAAAAAGTAAAAAAAAATATATACATAATAAATTACCGCAAGTCCTGTTTGATGAGAAAAAAAGAAACAAAAATGAAGTGAGAGCCATGTACTAAAAATAAGCTCAAAAAGATCAATTATAATTAAGTCTAAAAGAGTAAAAAAATTAATAGAAATGACACTTGAACAAATTATCTGCCAAAGAAGTGCAATGTACATGATACAGAAAAATCTGAGAAATCTGCCAACCACAGAAGTAATCTTGAAGGCGCCATGATATGTATGTTGTGCTGGTGACTTAAATCTAAGTACATATATGTCACTAGTCTCAACATATGTTTTTAATATGGTACAATAATGATTTTTAAAAAAACCACACATAATCCATTACAACAGAAAAGAACAATGATGCATAAAAAAATGATTTTGAAATGTGTAATGAAATGAAAACAAACACACATACAGGGCCGCATTTAGGCTTTATGGGCTCTTAGGATATACATGTGGTGCCGGCCCCCCCAGTCGGCAGTGGCCGCTTAATTTCAAAATTCGGCCCCAAAACATTTATGGGTGACCTTTTTCTTTTTTTTTTAGCTCTTCTACTGGCCCAGGCAGGGTCCTGTCTTTGTGGTGCGAGCCCCCCTTTGTGTTGTGAGCCCCTGCTAAAAATGCTGTCCTGCACATATATATTTGTTTATATAAACACTGTGTGTGTGTGTGTGTGTGTGTCATCAAGAAAGGCAACCTTGAGCTTCCATTAATTCATAATTTCAGAACAGACTAGAAAGAAGCAATTTTCAAACTCCACAAGCTCTCCCATCTATATGAAGATAGAAGTAGTGGAACCAAACCCAAACCAATCTTCTATGAGCAACAAACTTAACACTTAAAAATAACAACAACACTGTACATATTGCATTTATTTGCTTATCTTCGCTACTTGTTTACAGCAGCACTTACCCTACGCTAATGACAATCAGCTGGTAAAGTGGCCTTGAACTTGGAAGCTGCGACAACCACCTGAGGCCTAATGCGTTTCCCCAGCAGATTGTTTAATTGCGTACAGATTTCACAGCAAAATTGTTCGAGACAGTCGCTTAACAACAAGACGAACAGTTAACACTGGTGATGGCAGACCTTCACAGAACGTAATTACAGGTGAGGAATCGTTCCGAATCCGTACAAATAATTGGGCTTGATGGTCGCTGCCTGCTTCCTGTAAACGTGAAGGAACAGTCGCGCGCGCTCTGTTGGTTCGGCGAGGTCGGACGAAGCAATGTTCCATAGCACACGGCACCACAGCAGCAGTCGTTTGCGCACGGCACGGCACGGCCGACACACGGCTCCGTGATGTCGACGCCATGCCCCCGCGAGGACCCGCCGGGAGTCTGACTACGACCAGCAGCTGTCAGGCGGTCCCCAGGCGGCAGGCGGGGGAGGGGAGGGGGCGGCGGAGGGGGACACGTTCAAATGACGCGCTCCGTCTTAAGCATCCGAAACAGCGTATGAAATATCATAATAGCACACAACGAACTTATGTTGTGTGACTCAAACAACCCAACCCAAACGTCGGTTGGATCCTCCCGATGGAGGAATATGTCAGTACGTTAGAGGTAGGACGGCCAGTTCATTCTTCTAGACCAGTGGTCGGCAAACTTTAAAAGTTAAAGAGCCAATATTTCCCTTAACGGAGTTGGGGAAAAATATTTGTAAGAGCCATAGTCATAATTTAACAAAGAAATTATTAATTTATTAAATAATCAATACACCATCATACATACGGTTGTGTAAATAATATATTCATAAATAAATCGCATCTATATAGAGTGCATTTTAATGAGAGAACAATGCGCTAGCAATTCCTAACAAAGTTTTGTCATACTAAGTGCATCACATTTCGAACCTGAATTATTTTAATAAGATTCATGTCAAAAAAACGTTTGTTTACACTGGTGAAGCCTGGTCTTTAGACCGCTAGTACTATTATTATCGATAAAAATGTATGAAAAAAAATCCTTTGAAAGAACCGCACTAATATCCTCAAAGAGCATAGACTCCTAGACCTACAGTTTAACGTGGAATCCAAACCACGAAGACTCCTGCTCATCCACTCCCCTTTTTTTTCCTTCTCCTTCTTCCATGTTTCTTCCTCCTTCTTCTTCAACGTTTTTCAAACAAGCAATGAGGAACATTGTTTTGAGCCATAAGTCGCCTCCATGGTGCGAACGAGCCAACGGGTAAAGGAGGCGTACATTTTCACCCGGAATCGGCATTCCTTCCACCATGGTTCCTATGCAGAGGCAGAAGCTCAAAATTTAGATCGCGAATATACGAGTAGTATCACCGCACATTTTTTGATTTAACTGAAGTTTGTGAGATTTTACGACCAATTGAAATAACTACTCGTGAAGTCTGTGGTGAAAAATATGTAACCTGTAGTAAAGTAATACCACTTACCAGATTACTTCCAACCAAAACAGACAATCGGAGAGAATTTAAGAAATAACATAATTGAAGAAATTAAGAAACCATTGCTACAAACGGAAAATGTTAATATCCTTGCAGTCGCCACTCTCATGGATCCTCGTTTCAAAAATATACATTTCCAAGATGCATTAGCCTGTTCTAGTGCCATTAGGAGTATCAAGGAATAGATTTCAGATATTGAGATGAATGAAAAAATTAAAAATGATCAATTGGCGGAGAATTCCAAGCTATAGATATATGGAAAGATCATTATAAACTTGTTAACGAAAATAATAATATTTTGGCTGGTCAACGTGACACGAATATGCCTACGGAATTACAATTTTATTTAAAAAGCCCGGTAGCTGATTTACAACAAGATCCATTACTTTTATGGAAAGTGCCAGAATCCACCTATCCAAATTTAAAAAAATAGCTGTTAAATGTTTGTGTTGCACAGCGACATCCACAGCTTCAGAACGACTTTTTTCCAAAGCTGGTCAACTCCTGTACCAGCTAAAGGGAAAACACCTGACAAAGTTAATTTTTTTACAGAGTGTGTCCAAAAAATACTGGGAATATTAATTTTTTTCTTGTATTGTATTTTAAATAACAATAAACACATTTAATAAATATACAGTTTTATTTCCTACCGAAAACATCGATGTTTTAGACATATCGATGTTTTTCTATAGATTTTTAACATCGATATTTTTCTAATATCGATCATACCTACGCAGAACGCCCGCGACTACTTTGCACAGCATTTGATTTCCCGATCTCAGTCTTAACAGAAAGAAAATTAAAAACGCAATTTTCGTTCACAGCAACTTAGGTGTCACTGTCTGAGCTACACTTCTTAATGAAGCCGGGAGCCAATTTGTTGCTTCACTTTCACATACTACTCTCACTTCTTCATTTAGTAACCATCCAGACATCAACTATTTTACTGTCTGACATTAGATACGCAAATAAAAAACAAAAGGTTAATTATGAATATAAGGTGGGGAAAAAATTGCTTGCTGAAGACTTGAAATGTAAATATCTTGGCATTACATTTAATAACAAGCTTAACTGGGCAGGACACATTGGACAGATGGTAGGAAAAGGTTTTAAAATTCTGCACTTGTTGGAGAGAGTGATGAGGGGATGTACGAGACAAGTAAAGGAATTGGGTTACAAAACTTTGGTCAGACCATTGCTCGAATATGGTAGTGTAGTACGGGACCCACATTTTGCGTATCAAATACAGGAATTGGAGAGGGTTGTTTCTGGAAATTATCGCAGAATGCAATCAGTGACAGATATGATAAAGGAGCTGGAATGCGATTCATTGCAAGACAGGAGGAGGATGAGGAGGGTCGTGGGAGTGTACAGGGCGTATACTGGCGATGAGGCATGGAAAGATATTGGAATAGGTATGATAAATAGTGAATGGCAGGGAAAAGATGACCATGACCACAAGCTGGCACTCGATTTCAGGCACAAGGGTGTGGGAAGATTCTCTTTTTTAGGTAAGGGTGTCAGGGATTGGAATTAGTTACCAATATGATGAATAACTTACCGAAAACGTTAAAAGAATTTAAAGTTAAAATTTGTAGAGGGCAAATGTAGGTGGGTGCAAGATAGGGAAAAGATTGGTGTGTAAGGAAATTTCCACCGGAGTGTGTGCTCCATTGAATTAAATTAAATTAAACAACAAGCTTAGTTTTCAGAGAGTGACAATTGCAGTTAATTTTTAAATTGCGCAGTTCGCAGATGGCATGAGGAGGTATGGTTTAAGCCGAAAATTTTGAGATAACATCACAAAGTCAAGATGAAACATAAATGGAAGCACTTTCAACATAAATTTAAACCTCGTACTACTGCCAGTCATCAAGTATGCCAATTTTATTACACAATAAAAGTCATAGAAAAGTGGAATCATCCCAGCCTGTCCATTGAGCATTTACCAGATATGCGTAGCCTTACATGTTTTATGAGAAATTCGAAATATAAACGTTCAGTGTAAATGATCTGGTTAAGGTAGATATATGTTAAGCGACAAAAGAGAAAAAAAAATTGTTTGGTGTGTGTTAGGCTTATTGTAGAATGTATTTTTGTCTCGTAAACTGAGGAGCATGCCAATATATGCCGGGGTGATTGCGGAATATCCTCTGAAAATACAAAACGGCAGCTAAATGGGCAGCGGCCAGACTTCTAGGCGATCATTTGTTTATTGTGTCAATAATGATTAGGAGACATCCATCCATTACGTTAGGTAAAATACAGGGCGGAGTCCGGCACAATCTCAACAAATCTAATTTTAAAAGAAGTAAAACTTTCACGCCAACTTTTTATATCATTTTTTCCCTCTTACTTCACAGAAAAAATGTAGTAAATACAAGACATCAGTATTTAAGCTTTGTTGTTCAGTAGCATGAAACAAAATACATGAAAATGGACAATAAATTAAAAATTAAAATTATAAGGTAGGATAAATCTCAAATGAGGGGGTAGGGGAAGCACCACATCTTACAAAGTCTCTCCAAGGGAGAGGGGGAATCAAAATTTAAGAAAAAACTCCTCACTGCCAATAATCAATAATTAAGCCAAAACAGACTCATAGAAATAATATAACTTTAATTTACAATCTAACACAATATTTTTTTGCTTAATGCTCCATTTTATTAAATAAAACCGTTCGTGTACAACTAACAAAGACGCGCTTGTAGTACTTTCCAAAAGTCACAGCAGACAGAAATCTGGACTGGATTCGAATCAGTTTCCTTCCGCATATCGCCTCACTGGGGTGGTTGTAAATAAATTTGCACAGTGGGAAAATTAGCGATGGAATGAAAGCAGTGCGGAGGAAGTAAAGGTTAGCTTTTCTATGGGCTACAACAGGTTTGCCAATGTGTGTGGAGTGACATCATGTCTGGATCAGAGACCTGATTTTGGGGAGCGTCCATAAACTACGTGGCTCCGTCTTGAGGGGGCGGGAGGGATTGGCTGGAAAGCTACGATGAGCTACGTTGGGGAGAAAGGGGGGGGGGCTCCAAGCCAATCCACGTAGCTTCTTATTCATATAATTTGTCACAGTTTAAAATAAGATACAGAACACACAACAGCATGGGAATATTTACTTCTGTCATTTAACTATCTCCATATGTAATTTACGATAGTCTGACAAGAAAAAACAGTGCAAACTATCTTCTAGAATCAATAGAGAAAAGAGCTACGTCCTACTTGGGGGGGGGGGGGGAGTGGTTTCACAGTTGGCTAAAATAGAGCTACGTGTTTTATGGACACTCCGTTATGTGTAGAATTAGATGCGGAAAGTGAGAGTTGTTATGACAGGGTGATAAATTCGGATGGCTGGAATGATCTACAGAAAAGGACCATGGACGGTAAAAGACGAAGGTCTGTAATGTTAACAAAGAAGGCAGAAGCCACAAACGAATAAAGTAAGATACTACATGAGACGATACTTGTCAGACATATCCACTGAGAAGACATTCGACTGTTCAAGCAGGGACAATAGCACAGCTAATCATATTTTTTTATTAAATTAAATTTGGAGATAGGCACTCCGTAGCCGTAAGCATAAAATATAGCAGAAGCACTATTTCAAAACAGTTGGTACTCCTGCAGTCTTCAGTAGTGTCCAACAAGTGTTATATTCTAGGATACAGACCTTGATGTTTCGCAATAATCAAATTCAGATACGTCCAGTAAATTTCAAGTAGGAGCAGTATCAAATTATTAGAATGCCGTTGGGTTGCAATGTTTCATATGCAGACAGAATTAAAGTTCCATAAAGTAGCCACCAATATACAATACATTCAGGGAAAAAATGAAAAAATCTATGCCCGACCAGATGAAAAACGGCATTAGTGAAGAACGGTTTTAACTGACATTTAGGTCTTTAAAAATCTCGACAGATTTTTGTTCAAACATTTCCTCCACCAATTACACAGCAGAAACAAATAATACCAAAAGCTTTCAACATATGTTACCTGTAACTCAGCGAATTGTCATCTGCAACGATTAGGAAAGAACTTGAACATTGCCTCGCCACAACTACACATATGTAAATATGACCACGATTCAGATATATTTGCAGTACATGATTGGAAGAAACAAGACTCCGAGAGTAAAGTTCCCTCCTGAAATGGCGGTGAATGCACAGATAATGTAGGTAAATACGGTGCACCGAGAGCCTGCGGACTTTGCACCAGCAAGCAGATACTAAGCTTTGGAGCTCACCGTAAACTCAAAGAGAAATATTACATAGTAGAGAATGTTGGAATTCACATCATGAAGTTGACAAAGATTTCGTTTTTGCAAAGTTTGCATTTCAGGCTCACTGAGATAAGAGTGTGATTGGCCAGTAAGGTAGTCACGTGGGACCCTGACGTCAGGTCTACGGAAGCAAGGCTTTTTATCGTTGGTGAGTGCTAGCAACAAGTACGTGTGCGTTCCTATAGTATCAACGGCAGTTGGATGCACTTTATTCAGTCATATTATAGTGTTTAAGTTTTTATGAAAATATCTCGTGGTCAAACTTAAAGGAAAATTGGTAATCCCTTTGCTGGTTATCAGCGTGGACTACTTCTGCGATTAATTAGAGAGGATGCGAAGTCCGTAGACATCACAACTGTTATCGGGCACATTTGTTGTCCAAAAACATTGCATTAAAGAAGAATAAAGATTTAAATAACATTTACAAGTTTCCTTTCATTAGGTGAATTTAATACAAGGATTAATAACGATGAATAAAAAGGCTAAAAACATTCAAGCAAGAAATTCTATTTATCAGTGACAGAAACCATACCTGAGTCAACTCTAATCGCAACGTCTAGGTCAGTTCCATGCCAATCTCAACTAAGAGAAAGAATAATCAAATTTGTATTCCATGCAGAACCTAGAGCATCGGAGTGAGTTTCCGGCTTGGATATTTCAGCAGCAGGGAGTAAAGAATGGTTCTGTGACAACAGAGCCTTTCCCATGACGGTTCTGTGACAGCCTTGATGTCGCCTTACTCTATCTCACAATCTACCACGGGTCGCTTAAAAAATTCGTTTAACTGGTGTTCGATAAACATACTAGGTACAGTATATGAAATGGAACAAACTAATAGCTATCTATAATACTACTGCTTGTGAAAATTGTCACTACCAGAAGGAATTATCTGAATCACTCCAAAATCTGAGAATATGTAAAATAGTGGAACCATAATAAGTGATTAAGATTATAGGAAAAGGTCGTGCACGTAGGCCCAGCCAGCACCGCCTTCTTTTGGGTGTCCGGACAAGTCAACGATACGCCAAACCCAGTCGGTTCAGAACCATCAAACGAAGTGGAAACGTGCAAAAAAAGCCCGTATGCCTCGTCGACATCACAGGACGCGATCTCAGAACTGATTGGGTTCGAGCGCGACGGGTTAGCTGCGCCGTGACATGGCGACTCTCACAGGGCACACTTCTACGATACAGATGCTTCTGAGGAGCCAGTGGACAGAAGCGACGAGCAGGAAATAGACTCCACATTGTGATTACAGCACAGGATGACCGCCATCTTGTGCGCATGGCTACAACCGAAAGAACATGGCTGGACTGGTGGCTCTCATGTCATTGCGTTGGGTTCCACTGACCAGAAATAACCATCGCTTCAGACTGCAAGGAACACACGGACGCCGACACTGGCAAGCCAAGTGGGAAAAAAGTGGCGTTTCTGGACGAGTGTTGCTCCAACTTGTGTTAGAAGTTACCAGTCGCGCAGACTGCGTTGTTGAGTGGCGTAGGGGACAAACATTAAGTGTGTTGGATTGGAGCGCCACACGATCTCGCAGTCAGAAAATCAATTGTTACACGAGGGAGATTTTAGAGCCCCTCCTGCAGGCAGTTCCACATGCCATATTTTATCAGGACAATGCCCGGCCACATGTGGCGAGGAATATGTAACTCTTCTTCTAAGGGTACCTCTGCTTTTATGTAATCGTTGGTTTTCCCGGTGAATCTGATGCTTGAAGATTTCTCGGGCATTCGGCCGGATCAATTGATCGTAGTTCAACGAATCTAGAGACATACTGTTAAATATGAGGACACCGAAGTTCTGAGAACCATATCTCACTTTTGGGACTGTGTATACAAGGAAGCCATCGAGATCCGGTTACGGAATAAACTCATCAACAAAGATACCGGGTTACAACTAAGCCAAACTTGGAACCCAGCACTGAAGCAGTTCCGCAAACACCAGAGCCAAGGCACAGTGTGCGACGGAGATTTCATACAGACTGAAAATCACTTTTTGACGCGTCGGAACGTAGTACTCCCACTACCGCTATCGGAGCGCCACGGCGGGAGTGGAGGGGATGGGTCGAAGGGTATAAATACCGCTCCAGCAGGTCCGGCCCGGCAGTCGTCCTGGACTGCGCTCTCCACACCGGTCAGCAGACGCAACCTGAAGATGATGGCACGTTACGCCGTCGAAAATTCGTTGAACTGCGATCAATTGATCCGACCGCATGCCCGAGGGATCTTCAAGGTACCTGTGTTCTCTGGTGAGCACGTTCACCTGCCACGTCGCCCACCGAAATGGCTGGTCCGCAGCTCGTTCCTTGTGGTCGCTGCAATGCTTTGTCGAAGCACCTACAAGTCCCGTGGCAGTGTGTTCCCTTAGCCACACTCACGCCATACTGAATTCTCACGGTCAGAGTGCATGTACAGTTCTGCAATTCTAACCATCTGTTTATAGTCATGTCCCTAACTTGTGGAATATAGTTAATTGAAATCACGTCTTTTGCTGTTGCATTTTTCACAAATAGTAGAATAAAAATGTAACCGGAAAAAAGTCTAATGATTCGTATTATGACTGGTGAGTAGTTTCTGCTTCTTGAAATTAAGGGCCAAGTTCAATTGAACAACATATATTGTGGCATTTGGCGACGACCATGATTATGTTGTACGAAGAGCATCTAGCACACAGACTGCAGATTGGTATGGCGTTTTCAGAACACTGATCAACCCATTCTGCCACTACGTACATCTATGCTTGGCAGTTCAAAGATAAACAGTAAGCGGCAGAAAATGCTTTGCACCTAAACTAATATTTATTATATATACTCAAACCTTAGTGGCACATTGGAATAAATAACTAATTAGGCAATAATGTTATGGATTAATTCAGCACCTAAGTACTCGCAGGATTCACGTTCCCAAAGGGTTGTATTCTCTCTTTTCATGGTAAAGTCGGTTTTTAATTTTTTTTAATACCATTCTACAAATGTCTGCAGCATGTAACGTAAATTTCCTTTATATTTGAAAGCAATCCATACTCGCACTGATGGCTGTTATTGTTATTGGGACTTCGCCTTGACAGCGGGGTCATAGCGCCCTAACAACAACAACAGGCTTAGCAATATGGCCTAAACGTTTACTATATTACTGTCTGTATGGCCGACAAATGACATCAGCGTAAGCAAATTTTCTTGAAGATGATACCGGTAAATCATGAGTATACAAATTGAATAGGAGGGGCGATAAAACAGATCCTGGGGGTAAACCATCATCTAGTATAAATATTCTGTTTCTGTCATTATCAGTGTATATCTGAAAGTATCGATTGCTCAACTTCTTGTTTAGTAGTTCCGTAAGTTTTCAACATCGGACAGTACTCACAAATTTCAGAAGAAGTCCTTCTTGCCAAACAGTGTCATAGGCAGCTGACAGATCCAAAAAGCCACCCGCACTTACTGATTTCTTCTCAAACCCGTTTTCAATATGAGAGGTGAGAGTGACAATCTGGTCATTACAACTTCTCCCTGGCCTAAATCCTGCTTGTTCTATGAGAATGTGGTTATTGATCACTTCAGAAATTCTATTGTAGATCAGGCGCTCAAAGAGTTTGTATGTGACACTTAGAAGTGCTATTGGTCGATAATATGCCACTTTTGTTGGGTCCTTGTAATTATAGATCACTCCAGGGAACGCTACGGAGCAACCTACTCCTCTAGACTGCTTAAAACCATCTGTATATACTGGGGTAAAATCGTGAGCTGGTATAAGAACTATCAAAAATTGTGATAAAAACATTGCCAGCACTAAGCACGTTGCTCTACCTTGACAGATCTAAAATTGTTCTGGACCTCTTTAAAAACCAAGGAGGGAGGAGATTTACTCCAACACTAGTGATAAAAAGATGGCAACTCATATCCGTTTTCTTCTAAAATACGACTTTTTTTACGGTAGCTGAACGGTTTAGTGGTTCTGTGATGGTTGGTGTAGAAGCGTCCATAATTAAGTTTAATAACTGTAGTAAATGACTCTGGCAGGTGTCGAGGGAATGTGTATGTAGTGTCGCACCAAGAGGAGACGGCGCGGATAACAAGTGGCGGCTCACCGGCATCAGCACAAATGCTGGGGATCGGGCTGAGCACCCCTGCATGGTGGACACTACCCGGCATTCGGAGATAGCTATCCCATACGCGACGCAGCCGTACTCCAACCACGACCGTACAAAGGCTCTACAAAACTGTAGCAGGCAGGAGCGGTCGGCGCCCCATGACCTGCGACACATACTCTTTAAAACATTGAGAGCTTCTGGCTTTCGCTTTTTCAACATGTGGTAAACAACACAGTACTGTCAAAAATAAAGCCCAAAAACCTAACAGATTCACAAACATATAAAACGGCGTTCCTAAATGTAAGGTGATATTCAGCTTAAATACTACGAGATTTTCTCCGGATTTTCTCGGCAGAGAAACGAAATCCAGTGTGTACTGGCCACTCATCCAGCTTGTTTAGCGCGAGCTGCAACTGACGTTCAGTGCCTTTCAGACTAGATGATGTAAAAAAAATCATCAATGTTTAAGGAGTTTCTGATGGGTCTCCTTAGTACCGTTGAAATGTTATCGATAACGACAGCGAGAAGGGTGACACTTATAATATCTCGTTTGGCCGGGGTATTAGTTTTACTTTAAAGACACCTTGTATGGTGCCAGCTTGCAAAAGTAGCAAAGTTAATTTATTTTAATTCAATAATATTTATAATGGGCTCTTCACATGACAATTCTCAGGGGATCACACAAAAGAAATGGGTTCACATTAAAAGAAAATGAATTTATTCATTAAGACAAAATTGTTGTCATTTCAAGATCACAAATGTATGGCAAACATATGATAGGCACCCAGGCTAATAGCTCTTTAATTCTGGCATGAGTCTCTCAGGGCAGTTTCCAGGGTTTTGAGATGTTGCAGAAGTCTCTATATCAGCAGGCGGTACACATTACCCGGCAGGGACACTGGTCGGCGGCGGCGGCGGCGTCGGCGGCGGTCGGGCCAGGGTTTGACCAGCGCGAGCGGCTGATACACACAGCTACCTCCGTTTATCACTTGTCGCAGCAGCCACTGCCCACAACCTTGCTCTCTGGCGTCCAGCAACGTTCTCTCCTCACTCCCGACCACATAGAACATAGCAAAAGAAACACTTCCGAGGAGTAGATGCCATCCCCTCCATCCTCTGGCTGTCCCACACACTGTACCACATACGGCAAGCCCTCCAGAAAAAACAAAAATATCGCGAGAAGAGAGGGCGGTCTGTGTCCCGCGCCCCTGCGCCAAACTAAACATGTCTCTGGGGACAGGCGTCTGCCTTCTATCATCGACTGGCCCTCAGATACACACAGTGTCGGGCAGCATACCTCCGCGCCAGCGAGCCGACGTGCTCTGTAGGACATTACAGCTTCAACTGCCACCTCCACAAAAATTTGAAATTTCCTATTTAAAGTTCAAATTTTTCATTCAGCTATGTGACCTATCCTCTCACTTTGTCCCGAAACATTTCATCCTCACGCTCTTTAGCCAGAACTGTCTCTTCAACCTATCGTTTGCCCGAGTCATACAATACCTTGATAAAAACCACCCATTTCGAAACTTCCCTCTGCTGAAAAGTCATGCGGATTGTCTCATTGGTCAACAACCACTGCAGTGACTGCTCGATCTTACACTGCGCTCCGCTACGAGCATGAAACTCTCTCCGTGACATTCATTACAATGGGCATGGCGTAAATGATACCAGTTGGGTCCAGCCTATCTTATGGCTACAGATACAACTTAAACAGTACACAACCTCTAAACAATAACACACAGTGTTGAGAAAAATACTTAATCCTAAGAAACTATGGTATCAGAAAATACATCGTTGTGCCGTTGTCCAGCCTTTCTGATGGTTACAGATATTACATGAAAATACAATACATATAAAATACCAGCACACAGTTGCTCAAACAAAAATTAATTCTACCAGATTGTGGCCTCACAAATCATCCTTCCTGTACTCTCTGTTAACTAAATTACAAATGAGAGTGCAAAATGTAGAAGAATTAATATAAAAAATAATCACAAAGCCATCACATAAAGTCTTTATCGTCCACAATGCCCATACAACCAAACAGAGAAAACCATTGTGTCCGAAAACAAGTGAGCAATGAATCAGGGCCACGCAGTAATGATCAAGAACCCTAAACCAAACCACTATTTTCCTTATAGACTACTTATAACGCTAAGTACAGCTTTAAATATCCATAAAAACTTTAAAATCTTCAAACTTTATCTGACAATAACTAAGCTTACACGAGGTGACGGCATATTCTCTTCATGCGCATACACTCCTTGCAGCTAACAGAATTTACAGTCGCAACGCTTCTCTGTAGAGCAGAACCGACTTCATAACAAACACCTTCACGCAGATGGTAAGGTGCCTGCCCCCAAACAGATGGAGCCCAGGTCCCTGCACCCCGGTGAAGTCAAGGACACCCTCTGCCTCAGCTGACACTCCCAGTTTCAAAACAACCCACACTGTTATGCTTCGGCTCCTAATTCGAAAGCCATGGTTCACCGACCTATTCTGTATCCCTTACTCTAAGAAAGTAAACTACTAGTATTCTATCAAATCTACAGCCTCATTAACCTAGTATAAAAAACATATTATACCCTGCAGAAAATGCCTTCACACTGAATAATGCATACATAATCATAAGAAGTTCGTCACCCTGTCAAATAACTTGCATAATATCTAACAGTGGAAGCAATAACTATTCTCCGAGAAATCATATGGGAAGACTTTAACAATGTATAACTCGCAGCTATCCTCATCTAAATTAAAATCTCGCGTCATGTCTGGCGCCGAAAGAAATACTCCACTTGAAAATCAAACTTCATTCCCTACCTTACAAAACCACAATTTTCTCTAAAAATTCTCAAATTCTGAAGAAGTAACTCCGCTTAGACACAAGTAAGAATACCTTCACTAATGTGCAGTATTCAACGACAATCTGTATCTGGGATTTGCATTTCCCTATACTCTCACCTATCATGAATTATCTCCTCCGAACGGCACAATTACTTTGCTAACAGACGACTCTCAAAACAAAGGAGTGATGTCAGGGAACGAAATCCGCTGGAGAAACATGATGCTGGTTTGACTTGGTGGAACCACATTATTCCCGCTTCCCGCTATTATGATAAAAATCCAGAGTGTACAAAACATCGTTATACCAGACTCGGCACACTTCCACCACCTCAAGCACAAATTAACGGAGCCCCAGGGGATAATTACCTTGTCCCTCATATGAAACTTCCACGACCTACTACCACCATATTAATTAAACGACAACCGGACTGCTTATGCTTATGCGTCCTTGGCCTTCTATCCGTTGCCAAAAGGAACGTCTGAAACCTTCCAATCCATGCACGTCCGTTGTCTCTTCACCTTAAACCTTGTCCTTCGCACGAGGAAAATGCAAATTCAAATTGGGACTCATCCACTGACTCCTTTACTCCAGTCTAAGTGCTCTCCATACATCAGTGCCGCTCTGGCTACAACTGACTCTCAAAAATACCTTCCATTATTTATTTTTTTAACTCGACCAACGTCAAAACTTCCACCAACAACTTTTAAATGTCTGGAAAATTAGGTCCACCAAGTATTCAGCAACTTCCTCACAAGAGCAACCAGAGAAGTTTAGCAAAGAAAAATGACGTACCATCTCCTATTCATTCCCACAATCGTTAAAAACTATTTCCTTCTCGCCTGACATCAATCATCGCATCTTAGCATTCTCCACACGCAGTGACTGTTCTTCAATTCCATCCCATGTACCAAATCAATTCAACTGTTTTTATGGCTCAGGTAATCTTCAACTACAACCAAAATTCCCTCCCCTCGCAACTCTTAGATGCTACCAGAATTTACTTTCCGTCCATTAGGGAGAACAGAATTTTTTTTTTTCCCTTCCCAAACGCACTTCTGCGAACTATCCACTATATGACACTAACATTATACTTATTTATTACCATAATTATTCTCTACTTCATATCCTTGGGTATGTCTGCGGTCCAAACCAAGTCTCTTTTTTCGCGTAGGGGCTAAGCCTAGTTAGCTCCCGTTTTGAGCCTTCCGTGTACCACGCACATCCAAAACTCATACTTATCGCTGGCGTTTGTGCTTCGGAAATTCTCAGCAAATTCTTTCCTCTCAGCAAAGTACACTGATTGACTGTGCATGAATTTAGCACTAATTTCGCCTCTCAGTTCTCCACCACAATCTCTCTCTTCGAAACCTCCCACATACGGCTCATAATCGCACCCCAGCTGCTTTTCGCTCACACAGTCACAAAAAAGCGTCCTGCTCAGAGGGTAGCATGCGTTCGGAAAACATCGCTCGCCGCCTGGCACTCTCTTGAGGCCTTCGACCTGGAACAGATGTTCGGCATTTGTTACCGCCTGTCCAAATATGCACAAATATCGCAGGTCTCGTCTTTCGTGTCCGACAGTTGCCATTTTCGATGGTTTGGTCTGTCTGTCCGTTCTTACCGATTCCGAACACGCCGACACATGGATGTCCCGCTGTTTACTTGTCTGTTCAATCGAAAAGCTCTCATGCGTTTCACCGAGACCGTAGCGCTCTGCTTTCAGCTTTGCAACCCGAATCTGAATCACCTCTTCTCCAAGTTGGGTCAAATCCGCACTGTGGCTCCTCTCAATTTCCACGACACTCGTTTCCAGCAAGTTACTCCGTCCTTCTGTCTCTTGACCTATTTCCGACGCGCGTCTTTGTACATCCAACACCTGCTCCTTAGTGCTGTTAACACCACTGCTTAACGTTTTCTGCACCATTTCCAGCGATTGCACAGACTCCTTAATTTCGCCTACCCCTTTTTCCATCGCGGCCGTCAGTTCCTCCCTGAGCGCCGACAATTGTTCATTGGTTTTCCTATGTTGTTCATTCGTGTTTCTCTGTTGTTCACCAACCAAGCTCAAACTTTCAGTTATGGATGTTAACCTTTCGTTATGGGCCCCATCAGCTGTTGCATAAACTGCAAGATATTCTGAGGCATCATAATTTCGCTAGTCTGGTTTTGCGACAGCGGCACGAAATGATCGTTAGTTTCTGAAATCGGAAGATAACTAGCAGTGCCTTCCCCAGTGGCCGTCTCCTGAATGCTTCGATCAACATTTCCAACCACGGCGCTATCAATTAAATGACCACGATTTCCCTCCATTGCGGATTCCTGATCTTTTGGCTCTGACGGACTGTGACTTTGTGCCATCCCGGTAGATTTTCCGGACCTCAGTTTCATCCACTCAAAAGCACCAAAAATTTAGAAACTTCGTAAAACAAATATTTCACCACACTTCTCCTCCCACAATTCAATACTCATGCCGGTAAATCCGCGTGAACATTCTATTAATTCTCAAACACAATTACTGATGAATGAACGCTCAAACGCACAAAACTTAATTATGCAGAGCATAGATGCTCGGGGCATTCGAACAACACGACAAGCAAGAAAAATTTATAAAAACCATACTCATCACAGAAGACAGGCAAAAACAAGCATAATTTTCCGACGCTGAGATGCTATGGAAATCTTACCTCCCTAGTCTCCAAACATTTTCCAACAACAGAATAACCATCAAACCAACAAACAATTACAAACAAAAGGACAACTCGAATATAACCAAAGACCATCAATTTACATCCTCCTCCACCATTGACCAACAATTTATGCAACGTCGTATTTTTTCATATACATCAACAACCCATGAAACATCAACAACCAGCGGTTCAATATCACACACATGAACAGATAATCACCTTGCTCGGGATGCCCACAGGAGTCCTCTGCTGTTACAAATAACAAATATTACACATAATCAATCTTATCATTATACATTGTATATGCTGGACCTCTGCTATCACTGCCACACCGCAAAAATGCTGAAAAACACATAGAGAGTTCTACTCGCTAAAACGAAACGCTTGCAACATCTCAAACAGTCAGGCCACAGGTTGGCGCGCCATGTTATAATATCTCGTTGGCCGGGGTATTAGTTTTGATTTGAAAGACACCTTGTATGGTGCCAGCTTGCAAAAGTTAATTTATTTTAATTCAATAATATTTATAATGGGCTCTTCACATGACAATTCTCAGGGGATCACACAAAAGAAATGGGTTCACATTAAAAGAAAATGAATTTATTCATTAAGACAAAATTGTTGTCATTTCAAGATCACAAATGTATGGCAAACATATGATAGGCACCCAGGCTAATAGCTCTTTAATTCTGGCATGAGTCTCTCAGGGCAGTTTCCAGGGTTTTGAGATGTTGCAGTAAGTCTCTATATCAGCAGGCGGTACACATTACCCGGCAGGACACTGGTCGGCGGCGGCGGCGGCGTCGGCGGCGGCGGGCCAGGGTTTGACCAGCGCGACCGGCTGATACACACAGCTACCTCCGTTTATCACTTGTAGCAGCAGCCACTGCCCACAACCTTGCTCTCGGGCGTCCAGCAACGTTCTCATCTCCCGACCACATAGAACATAGCAAAAGAAACACTTCCGAGGAGTAGATGCCATCCCCTCCATCCTCTGGCTGTCCCACACACTGTACCACATACGGCAAGCCCTCCAGAAAAAACAAAAATATCGCGAGAAGAGAGGGCGGTCTGTGTCCCGCGCCCCTGCGCCAAACTAAACATGTCTCTGGGGACAGGCGTCTGCCTTCTATCATCGACTGGCCCTCAGATACACACAGTGTCGGGCAGCATACCTCCGCGCCAGCGAGCCGACGTGCTCTGTAGGACATTACACACTTAAAACTGAGCCTTGGAGAACACCGTTCTGGAATAAAAAGAGCCGGCACTTCCCAACCGACTTCGTGCCGGAAGCAACGCTCAGGTAAAAATGATTGTTTAAAGGGCGATATCCCCCTAAGCCGCCATTCATGTAGTTGTTTTAAAATACTATGTCACAAGGTAGTATCGTAAGCCTTGGCTATATCAAGGTGTTCTGACCTGATCTGGGGTTTTCCTGGTTTTCCCATATCGCTCCAGGCGAATGCCGGGATGGTTCCTAAAAATAGCCCAACGGCGCTTCCTGCCAAATCCCATACATGCACAAATGGTTACACATTAGGATTGGTGCAATGCACCCTCCACCACCCACTAGTGGAGTAACAATAATAATAATAACATAAAAGAGAATAGAGGAATCTAGGTTACAGTGGTATGGGCATGTGTAGCGAACGGGAGAGGAGAAGATTCCAAAGATGTTTTTTTTTTTTTTTAACTGCTTTACGTCTCCTATAACTACGAGGTCTTTAGAGACGGGAAAGGATGGGGGGCAAGGAATAGGAAGGAATTCGGCCATGGCCTTTTGAAGGAAGCATCCCGGCATTCACCTGGAGTGATTTGGGGAAACCATGGAAAACCCAAATCTGGATGCCCGGACGGGGATTCGAACCGTCGTCCTCCCGAATGCGAGGCCAGAACGTTAGCCGTTACACCATCACGCTCGGTTCCAAAGATGATGCTGGGCGTGGAGTTGAAAGGAAAGAGGTGCAGCGGCCAAGGGCAGGTGAGTGAAAGGTTTTCAAAAATGTGTGGAAGAAAGGAGAAGAAATTGGGCGACAGTGGACGAAGAGAGATGCTGGATGGACAGGAAGCGCTGGAGAGACTTTTGTTCTCAACAGACCCGGCCATCGGTGGCAAGCTGCTCTGGATGACGATGATCTTTATGGCAGAACGCATGCAAAACTCACGCTTTAGATGAGCGTTTTGTTTTGATCATTGGATGAGATACATGTAGATATAACAGTATTTCTTAATATCAAGCAAATGTTTTCCGTAGTTGTTTAGCATGATAGCAACTGGAAATTACCTTATATGGTAAACTAACAAAGGAGTAATTGGATGACAAGGTAACAACTTACTTGACAACCAAGATTTTATGGAAACCAATCTCTATCGATTAAACTAATTCCATGAGGATATTGTACGCGTGGATTTAGAATTCGTTGCCAGAATTGATTATAGAAAGCTGTTGGTTACGTAGGATTGGTCTCAAACAACACCGAGTCGGCATAATATGACAGGTATGGCATCACTGTATCATTCTACCGTCAAACCTGTCTCATGAAGAGAATCAATTTCCAGCATATTTAATAACAGAAAAACAAATGAAGGTGCGAGGATGTGGGGGGGGGGCAGCTTTATTTCAGCTTGGTCTTTTCTTCTTTATTCAGCATGGGCATCCGATTCTTGGGTTCTAATAACTTTAGCTGCTCGTGCTCTGCAAGAGCTATACCTCAGGCCAGTTTACGCCCGCGAGGCATTGTAGTGTATTGAGGGATTTTAGCTATAGGATATTGTAATTTTTACTCGGGTTAATTTTTCTCAAGCTACAGCCATGTAATTTAATTCCTCCCGACGCAGCATAGTCCAAGGTTAACAGGTTCTCTTCCAGTGAGAAAAGGCCTCCCCACCATGGTAAATTCAAAAAGCCCTTAGTAAGATGTTCTAAGCGAATAGGACTAACTTCACGTGACTTCTCCCACCACGCTTCTACGCGCGAAAGGCAGTCTGAAGCAGTCCCCCCAGGCAGTCTCTTCGCCGAGTCTCAGGATGGATCACGCCACCAGATGGCATGAAGAATTTATTAGGTAAAGGCTGATGCATTTATACCCTTCTGGTGGCTTAGAAAGAGTGTCAGGAGTGACAGGATTTTATTAGTAAGAATTTTCATTCATGAGAGCTACTTCATGCAGTATGTTTCAGTTTTATCCAGTGTATTTCTATGTGCTAAGTCACTCCATTCTTTCAACTACATGTTTCACTTGTGTCACTGATTCCTGCTCATTACTAGCACTAAGTGAGGGCAGAACGTAATTTCTCTGATCCTATGATCACATATCTTCGGTGAAACTGATCGGGGAGTGGTTGATCAGAGACGAATTCAACTTGACTGCGGCGAATCACCGCTCGTTCGCTACAGCATCTCAGAAAAGAAGGCAAAATAAAATGGTGCCAGCAACATTTAAGCGGACACAAACTAATAGTAGAGACAAAATCTACATCTATACTTGTCTCTAAACGAAATTTATTAATAAATCATACACTAACAGAATGCGCGAGAAGCATAGCTTGAGCAACCGACGTAACATTACAGACTAACACACACATCCGTCTCTCTGTCACCATTCGATAAGTACTCAAAATTTTGTGACTACAACTGTTATTCATACCGAAAAAAAGTCCTGTGCCATTCCTAGAGATACAAATTCCATCAATATCGGTATAGCCATTTAGTCGTCAAAACGTAACAAAAAGACAGAGACTTACTTCCGCATTTAAAGTATTATTAGTGCAGATCACACACACACACACACACAGACTGCGAGAGTAACAACCCCTGAGGGATCAATATAAAGTTAAAATTGTACACCTTCAGCATTTCTAGACTACCTACGATTTGCTTCGCACTGCACCCCTAAATTTGTGATGTCTACAGTTTAACATGAAATCCGAACAACCGACGGTCCAAGCGTAACTCATACAATCATAAAGAATTTTTAAAAACCTTTGCTTCCTCCGGGATTTGAACCGGATACCACGCTCCAAACATCAGTAAGCAAGCGCTTTAACCAGTGAGCTACCAGACCGCTATGTGCACCGATAGTATAGAGATTTACACATCCTACGTGTCTATCACTACTCAGTAATTTTTCAAAATTATATGAAAATGTATTATTTATACAGAAAAAAGTATGCTATGTCCATCCTAACGCCAAATAGCATCTTCTCGTCATCACGATCGGATTAGCCGTTTAGCCCAAGAAACACAACAAACAGAGAGACAAAGTGTTTCACATACATAATATTAGTAGATACACAGCACACTTATAAAAATCATAATACACGAAAAATTCAAGAAACTCGATTATGTCGTAAATAAACACATATGGCGTGGAATAAGTTTAGACTGTAAAATAAAGAAACCGAAACAACGCCATCTACTGGATGGTTACCTAACCTAGATAACCAAGTGTTGTGTCGATAAATTAACACATCGCTATCTGTTAGAAACTTATGGAACTATAATAATAATTCCGTGTAGTCGTAATGACCTGGTGACAGGGTTTCTATTGGCTGCGCATTCCGCCCCCGTCGCAGCCGCCTTAACCTAGCCCGGCGGGTACACAGCTTCATTTATTTTAACAACTCCAGCTCTTCAATGTAACTCGAGGTCATTAGAGGTGGGAAAGGACTGGAGGAGGGGGGCGGGGGCAAGGAATGGCCTTTTGAAGCAACCATCATGAGTGATTTCAGGAAACCAAGTAAACCGAAATCTGGATAACCGGACGGGGATTCGAACCCGCTTCCTCCCGAATGCTAGACCCGAGCGTTACCGCTCATCCACCAGGCTCGTTATATGTCAGATAGTGAAAGAATTTTAGGTAAAAATGTACACTACAAGAGCAGTGGTAGTGCTCAGACTGTCCGCCAGAAGTATTGAGTGTGATAGAATACAAGACTAGTACTATTCGCCGTCTTACCATATTTCTGATTAAGATTCTACAAACGACATAATTGTAGGATGCCTTAAATATGGAAGATCTAAAATTTATTTTCCGTGAGTATAATTAGTTTTACGATAAAATCGCAATCCCTGCTGATCGTAAGCCGTTACTTTTGGATTACTGCAATAAAATCTGGAATATTATTATTATTCTCCATCTAGAGATCTGTGATTGAATCGTAGATATAAAAGAGGTGTTTTATAAGCCTGTATAATTTAAACGTAGATAACCCGTTATTGGCAATAATATAACTATTATGTTTCCTGCAACTAAAATACCACGATCGGCACCCTTTGTGCTCCATAGTATAACGGCCGCCAGCGAACATGCGCGACATCCCGGATCACTCGGTGATGTCGCGTCTGCTGTTTGTAAACGGTCGCAAGTTCAGTGGCGATTTTTGAAGGCTCTAGGGCGCGCAAAGTGCCTGGGTGACCGATCATCGCTCGACAGCTTTCGATTTCTGTTCAGTATACAAGATTTCATCAAAGTCCTTAGAGAAGTTTCTCAGAAGTAAATTTTACCTATATACAACCTATATAGTTTTAGATTGGATAGAATAGACATACAGAAAATATCTTACATATAAAAATGAATGTTTGTTTGTATGTTCGTGTTCTACGCGTTCCTATACCATTCATCCGATAAAGATGAAACTTTGGTGAGTTATTGAGCGCACGCGTGGAAAGATTTCTGACAAAAAAACACCTCTTCTCCCCCTTTACAGCCCTTAATTTTATACGAACCCATTTTTTTTTATCCAATATCGATGGAACTTTGCACACGAATAAATTACTTTAAAACAAACAGAAAACATTTGCTTTACAAAAATCCAATCCCTCTCCTCCTTTACCCCCTCCCCTCTTAATTTCCCATCTTCTTTACACAAACTCAGTTTTTATTCGATTTGGATGGAACTTTGCACATATATACATTAAAAGAAAGAGAAAAATACTGTCTACATTTGGTTTACAAAAACAAAACAAAAAAACAGCCATTTTCACCCAATCATCCTGCTTAAGCAAAATTTACACTTAAAACCATTCATTTTCTTGCAGAAATTTCGAAAACAGGTGGATAAATTGGCGAAAGTAGAGAGCTATTTTCTTAGAGTACCTAAAATTTCCTGTCAAACAGCGTTGGACCGATTCCGATAGGACAACTGCGGACCAAAAAATTCGAACTTGAATTTTAAAAATAATTTTAATGTTTTTGTGACGACACACAAATCTACAGTTTTTATTCGATATCGAAGGAACTTTTCTTTCAAAATAAGTGAAAATGATGTTTACATTTAGTTTAGATAACTGCACCCCTCTTAAGACAAATTTGCAAGTGCAACTTTTCGGTGTTTTTCACGTATCTCCAAAACGATAGGGAAATCTGCCAAAGCGGATGGTGATGGAGAATGTGTGTTACAATCCTATCAAAAGAGGGAAAATATCAGAATTTTAAAGCACTAGAATAAACTTTTTCCAATTTAATTTATGCACAAAAACCCATATACTTTTTTTTGGTAGATGTAAATGTGTCTGGTTTACGTATGTGTGCCCACTAAAAAAGAAAAACAGTCACTGCAGTGCATGCCGGGCAAAGCTAGTATATTATAAACCCTAACTTAGGCCACAACCTGAAGGTTAGTTGGATCCTCCAGAAGGAGGCATACTAAGTCACCGTATATCAGAGGTAGGTCCCTTTCCTCTAGGACTTACAGTCTAAAGTGGAATCCGAACCACGGAACGTCCCAGCTTACCTCATATCATCAAATATAAACTCTTAAAAATTCTTGCTCCCACCGGGATTTGAACCCGAGACCGGAGCCAGAATTTTTTGCGAACAAGCGCCTTGACCACTTTCCTCGCCACTAATCACATTTGTGCTGCCAGAGCGCTTCATATTTGTTGTACGGTCAATATGTTTCATACGGACCTACATAAGAACTGCAGTCGGTTAAATAAATCATCTACATTATGGTTTTTATTCCTTTTCACTTTACGGGTATCATCGAAATATATAAAGCCGCTTCAAACTTACTGGTACCTGAAATTTCTACGAGATGACGTAAAACAACATTAGAAAAAACATGTTTAAAAAAAATCGCGTTTTTTTTCAGGAATTTGATTAATGGTGCCTCAGATTTCTACGAGATGGCATTAGAGCTGTTACCGAGATAACAAATACAACAAATTTTCTTTTTTTTTGTAAAATCGCTGTTTTTTTATGGAAGACACGTATTTAGGCAAAACTTTATCTACATACGATGTTTCATCCAAATCGTTTGAGCAGTTTCCGAGATACCAAATATTCACAAGAATTAGAGCGCAGTTCCTTGCTCTAACCAAAGAGAAACTAACTAACTTACTGGTACCTGAAACTTCCACGAGATGGCGTTTCAGCAGTTTCTGAAATACTGAATACAAGATTTTTTTTTTTTTTTTTTTTGTAAAATCGCGTTTTTGCAAGGAAGACGCCCATTTATCTAAACTTGATAAGCAAAACTTTATCTAAATATGAAATTTCATCCTAATCGTTAGAGTCGTTTCCGAGATGTCAGATATATATATATACAAGAATTGCTCATTTAAAGACAAGCAGCTGTCAGGTGACCACTTCAAGTGCACATACAGTGCAAGGCTCCCTCGTGTGTGATTATCACAGCCCATGCACAGCGTATCTGATGCGGCAGCGCATTGTCTCCACGTTCAAGGCCAGCCAAAGGTCATAAGTCGTAACCAGCGGGTACAGTATAGCAGGGAATCTGCATGCTCGCTGACATGTAACGTCATCCCTCGCTGCCTAAGGAACTAGACGACAGCAATGTGCCTGGTCAGTAACCGCCTAACCAACGCTGTAATCCTAAAACGTCGAAAGATCCTACGTGGAATCCTAAACACGAGACATTCTCGTCTATTTTACTCCCACAAAGTCAGCTTTACCAGCACTGAAGAGACGTTCAAAATTCCAATCGAGACGGGGAATCAAATCGAGGACTTCCCGATCTCTAGCCATCTAACTGATATGTCTGAAATCTCTAACATGGGTGCAGATACAAAGCAACGTGAGCCAAGTAGAGTCAACGGCGGCACTGCCGACCCTTTTATCGAAGCCTTTCGGATCATTTTTGAATTTCCATTTCTTCGGTCGTATTCATACTACATGTCTCAATATACTAAATTTTATTTCGTTATTGTTCTTAATTCGGATTCAAACTCAGCGATTTTGTCGCTCACTGACTGACTGATGATTACGAGACCGGATTATATGCAGTTGCATATGCATTTGCATGTTAAGTCCATTTTCACCGGCTATTGCAAATTTTACCTAAAACCAAGTGATGATGCATATTTTAGCTATATTTACAACAATTTTATATTTACAACAATTTTCGGTAGTGTACGTAGTGATAAATAAAATGTTACGTTGTAACCGGCAAAACCTATTAGCAGCATAGCTCTTAGTCTACGACGACTCGCTGAAGTATTACGATCCACGTTTGGGAATGTAAGTAAACTGATTATATCATCAAAGAAAGCTTTTCTTAAGGCACATTCTCGTAATAATGCCTATTAAAAAAAAAAAAAAAAAAAATCCAAATGTGACTTTACCTCCGCAACCAGTCGTAACTCGATGGGCGACGTGGGTTGAAGCTGTACCTACTGTTTTACAACGAACATTTCGAGGCCATTAAAGGTGTAGTAAACGACTTTGATAGTGGAGAGGTTATGACAGATTGTCAGTACAAGCATTTAACAATTCTATGGGTTTAATACCCATAGCTGTGATTAACACTCATTTTTCCTACATAGCTGCGAGTATCAAAAAGCTTGAAATTCAAGGTTTGACGTTGACTGAATCTATTCAGTTAATGAACCAAAACGCATTGCCAGAGGAATTCCTGTGTAAACTTTAAGTTTGAAAATATTTTGGACAATAACCCACGTTTTCAAACTTTGAGTCACATTGACTGTTTTAATAATGGGGCGGGTGAACTTTTTCCAGAAAAAAATGACTGCAAACACAGCATCCAATTTCATCACACCAATTTGAGCACCCAGTTACATCAGAGAATGTGGAAGTCCATATCCACTAATAAAAAAAAAAAAAAAATAAAAAAATTGTTTCTTCGATCTCTCAATCTTGCTATTGAATATTTGGAACAGTACCCGATTCTTTACGTTTACAAAAGTAAAAAAAAAAACAAAAAAAACAAGGAATTGTTAATTATCGAATTTATAAATACGTTATTCAACTACTTACTAACTGCATGCTGATTTCGAAATAAAAATCTAAAAATTACTATTTTTATACTATATAATGATGCATATTTTGACAATTTTTGACACTTCATGGATATTTTAATCATTTTTCATGCATATTTCTAGATTTTTACGTTGCATATAATCCGGTCTCAACTGATGATCATCAAAACTCTAAGGTACTTCCCTTAACCATAGAAAGCTGAAATTTGGTACACAGATAACATTTTACTCACATATTATAAGATAAGTCTGAATCTCGTAAATTTCAATATATCTACCCCTTATCTACCCCTAACCTGAAATAGCTTTTTACCCTAATAACTAGAGATGCCACGAATATTCGGCTACTATTCGGTATTCGGCCACATTTCCATATTCGGTATTCGGCCGAATGTTGCGTACTATTCGGTCGAATACCGAATACCAAATCATGAAAAAGAAAACTCACATATTATCCAAAAATGTATTTATTTTAATTACAAATTATTACAGTTAATACTTAAAATCTACCAGTGGTAAGATGTGATGTATGAAAACAATTTTTTTCAGCATTTTTTGATAGCAAACGGTTGCGCTTTTCCTCATAAACTAAATCTGCTTCTGAAAATAGCCTCTCACTATATACCCGTACTGCCAGGAGACGATAAGTAAATCCGAGAGAATTCTGTCAGTCTTGGATACTGTTCAGCGTTTGCTGACCACCACTTGTAAGGGTCTTCCGTCCGATGTAGGCGAACAGTTTTCACATAAAAATCAATCTCATTTGCAATAACACTTTTCTTCTCCACATCATCACCATTTTGCATATTTTCAGTACCAACTTCCTCAAAACAGTTCCAGAAACTTTCATGTATTTCAGTGGTTTCATCATTTTCATTAATGTCTTTTCGAAGTGGAGGAGAATAATTACCGCAACTACTAGAATATTTACAATTAACTTTCAGAGCTTCTGAAAGAATTTTTTGTTTTGCTCTTTGCGTTTGAAGCAATCCGAGAAAACTGGTTTTGAAACGCGGGTCAAGAAAAGTGGCAACCAGATACTTGTCATTTTCATCGAAGTTGAACCGTGTTTCAAGCTCAGCTTGTAGTGAAGTTCTCATTCTCAATAAATTTGGTGTTCTATATGCAGTTTCCTCCTTCCCCAGGTATTTCAACAATGTGACGATATGTGGAATCACTTCAGAGATGCAGGAAATACCTGAGCTGGTTATTCTCGTAATCTCCTCGAACGGCTTCAGGAACTTGATACATTGTTCCATTAGCTGCCACTGAGAAGGTGTTAAATTGATTAAACACTCGTGATCAGTTATGTACAAACAAACAGCTCGCTTTTGTTCTAATAATCTCTCCATTAAATGATATGTGGAATTCCATCGAGTGTTTACATCTTGTACTAGTTGGCGATTTGGTAAGTTTTTGGCGAATGTATTTAAACTTTTCTTGTGCAATACAAGAGTGATTAAAATGCGTAGCAATTCATCATGCAGCAGCTACCATCTGCGTTATATCCGTTTGAGGTTTTAGCGATTCCTCAACAGCTCGTTGCAGGCACTTGACAGAATCATATTCTGCGTCTCGTACACCTTTTATCATGTTTGGCTCCACTGTAATGGACATGTAAATGGATCTTGCTGTGAAGAATATTCCATGTATCTGCAATGGCAGTGAGTTCTTTTGCGAAAGCTACAAAGTACACGTTTTTGCCGAACATTCGGCTGCCGAATATTCGGCGCTTCGACCCGAGAGCGTGGCCGAATATTCGGTATTCGGCAAAATCACTATTCATGGCATCTCTACTAATAACTATGTACCTCAGATTTTCATTGTGGAGTGAGCTTACTAAGTTTAACTAATATGTTAAATTTTACCTTTTTCCTTTTCTTATTTTTGAAGATACTGAAATTTAAAATTTTATTTCGACCACTTCATCCCGACATCAAAATTCCACTGTACCTCCAGTAATCCTAGAAACAAGTATACAAGCTAATATTGGAGTTTTTTTCCGTATTTATTTAATTAAAAACCCAAACATGAAAAAATCTGGTACATATTTGCGGCTTAATTCCATTGCCTGAGAATTTTTAAATGCATAGCGATCAGCAAGTTTAACCAATATCTTAAATTTTAATTTGCTCCTATGCATGGTTTGGAAGTTGCTAGTAATTTATTTATGATGGTAGTTAGATCAGCGGCAATCTGCACTGCTCTGCTACAGCACACATCCATTGTGTTTTCAGAGAGTGGGGCATTGCTAGTGACGTATATTGATGTCTTCAATTCTGAAATGTTCTTATGCACCGATTTTCAAATGGAATCATTACATTTAAGCAGCGATTCAGAATAAGCAATAAACTTGCCAAAAGAAATGAGATCCCACAAAAACAATTCTTGTAAAATAGGCCAAGACTCGTGCTCGTGTAGTAACAAAAAGTTATGAGATCTCATTCTGAGCCAACTCTACGCTTTACAGTGTGTATTCACTTCACTTTTTTCACTTGGTGTCTTAGATCATTTATTTAAAAAAAAAAATCTGGTGACTTGGCTGTTATGCACGTCGTAATTTTTACTGAAATTGAAGGCATAATATACGAGGCGCGTCCAGAAAGTAAGTTCCGTTTCAATTTATCTCCGCTGCAGCGCTGCGATTGCAGTTCCACACATGCGCTGTAGACGATGTGTATCAAGGGGAAGAACGTGCGCTATTTGGAGATCGCTGTCAGTTACGTACGCTTTGTTGTGCTTGTTTGAAATGTCGGCGTTGATTGAAAATCCCGCCTCCTGTGAAATCAGGTCTGTGATTCGGTTTCTGAATGCGAGGAAAGTGAAACCAAGTGAAATTTATCGGCAAATTTGCAATGTTTACGGACCAAATGCGATGAGTGATTCGATGGTGAGAAGATGGGTCCGACAGTTCAATGGCGGGCGTAGTGATGTGCACGATGAAGAACGAAGTGGGCGTCCACCTTTGGTTACAGAAGAACTGGTTCACGCGATTGATGACAAGATCCAGGAAAACCGTAGGTTTACAATTAGTGCTCTCGCTATGGACTTCCCCCAAATTTCACGATCACTGATGCATGAAATTGTTACCAAACAACTGAAATTCCGTAAACTTTGCTCACGTTGGGTACCAAAGATTCTCACTGAGCAACACAAAACACAACGGATGGGTAGTGCACTTCAGTTTTTGACCCGTTATGCTGAAAGCGGCGAAGAATTTCTGAGATGGATAGTCACAGGAGATGAAACGTGGGTTTCTTACGAGTAGTTACGACACCCCTGAGAGTAAGCGGCAATCAATGGAATGGAGGCACACTTCATCCCCACCAAAGGTTAAGCCGAAGCAAATCATGACACGTCGGAAAATGATGTGCACAGTGTTCTGGGACTGGAAAGGCATCCTACTCATTGACTTCATACCGCGTGGTCAAACAATCAAAGCAGATGCTTATTGCGAGACACTTCAGAAATTGCGCCGTGCAATTCAGAATAAGCGCCGGGGACCGCTGTCAAAAGGTGTTGTTTTGCTTCACGACAACGCACGACCACACACTGCAAACGTGACGAAAAACCTCGTACAGAGATTTGGCTGGGACGTGTTTCACCATCCTCCGTACAGCCCTGACCTCGCTCCTAGCGACTTTCATCTGTTCTTACACTTACATCTCAAGTCTTTCCTTGGCGATCATCACTTCACCAATGACGACGACCTGAAAGAAACTGTTTCAAACTGGTTGAAGCGGCAGATTTCTATGAAGAAGGTATACAAAACCTGGTGCAACGCTATGACAAATGCCTGCAAAATTTCGGCAGTTATGTGGAAAAGTAGTTTAAGAGTTGTAGAATTTTGTGCACTAAAAATTTCTTCTGTATCTGTGTACAATTTCATTTGATTACCAAACGGAACTTACTTTCTGGACGTGCCTCGTATACTTGTAAAATTCAAAATATCGAGAGGAAACATTTGGCTTTTATGTATTTGTAAATGTTATTAAACAACACACTTAAAGTATTTATATAGGTTAACTAAAACATGGCGCGTTTCTTTGTAACTCTTTGAACACACCAACCATGACGAAAGATCCATACAAAGGATGACGAGACGGGACTTGGATTCATGGGGGTGACTGAGATAAAAGGTTAATCACACAATGGATTCCAAGGTGATGCTTACTGTATTTCCGACGGAGTTGTGCACATTGAATCTTTGCTGAAGATTAAACAGTAATTGCCAGCACCAAACAGGCGTTATCCTCCCGTCGCGCGAAAAGAAAAACGAGAACAGAGTTGTGGTGAGATGACTCGTGGATAGGCGTACTGCTGCACTGTCAATTCAACAGGCTCCCTTCTCCCTAGATCTGGTTTCATTTGATTTCTTCTTGCTACCCAAATTGAAATAAGTGCTTAAAGGACTCGTTTTCCACTGAAAACATTATAAAAAATCATATCATCATCATTGAGGGTGTAAAGTGTGAGACAGACTATGTTAGCCTCTCCTTCACGAGGTGCACAAAGTTTACACGGAACAACTTAACGATTCCCGCTGCTTGCGGAAGGCCCCCCGAAAGGAAGGCGGAAGAGTGGGAATCTCTTCCGGGCACCTTCTAAGCCCTCGGGGTTGAATACAGCCCTAAAAGCGGATGAATCAGAAATGATCAACAGTATGGGTATGCAGAAGGCAACGGGAAACCACTGCATTAACGACCCAAAGCATATCCCGAGAGTAGGAAGGCATAATCTAGGATTTTTTTTTGAAGCGTTGGCGGGCTTTATAGAGTTCAATCATATGACATCATAGGCTGGTGGTGGGAGCAGCTAGTGAGAATCAGGCAGCAGTAGTGGGAAACCGGTAGAGAAGAGAGGTAGGATTTTAAGCCATGGTGTAAATGAACTATTCAACCCCCAAACCTGACTAATTGGACGGATAGCCTATCAGTGCGAATCATTTGCGCGAGCTACACCGCCATAGTCTAAGGCGCTGTAACAAGCAAATCTCCACTTCTGCTGCCCGAGACTGGTTTGCCAATTCTCCTCATGCAAACGCCAGTATGACGTCACCCCGTCAGTAACCGCAACCGAGTTCACGCGCAACTAACTATTCGCTGAATCGGTAGACGCGCGCTGTAACGATTCTTAGAATCTTCAAAAACTTGCTGTGAACGTAAGCGAACCGGGCGGTGTCACACGCTTTCAAATGCTTCGTAACTGTTTTTTAAATCGTCTATCCCAACGATTTCAACATATATTCAAAAAATTATAAAATTTCTATTAAACTTCTGACCGTTTTCGCAGATACAGATTTATCCTTCGCTCCTTGAGTGTTGGGCGTCAAATTTGTTTGTGGCGACCTAACACCCGAAGCTTATGCACACCTACGCAAAGTTCATCTCTTGTTGACACTAAATTCTAAATGTTCAGATGGTTGTAAAGGAAAAAAAGGGGGGGGGGGGACGGTATAGGATGCTATTCCGTAGTGGTAGGAATGATTGTAGTTACTTCCCTCTTTCAGCGCGGCGTGTTTCGTCGCCTATCCTGCCTGTTTACTTTTCAGGTAAAATGCAATTACACGAGTTGTTCAGTCCTTTGCATTCATCTCTGTTTATATTAATCGGGTTTTAAAATATTTCCAACTCTTCCCGGACTATAGGCCCGTTCACGCTAGCGGTCAAGCTTAGCTCAGCTCACGATCCAGGATAGCATTCACACTAGCGGTCAGGTTAGAGCAAGTCCTAGACGATGCCCATTTTATACGAGTTACTCACAGCAAACGATGCCACTCTCTTCGATAACGTTAATTAAAATCGCAGTGATGTTGGATGAAGAGAATAGGATCATAAAGACGACGGTTCATGTTGAATCCAGAGTTTGAAAACGCAAACAGATCAAGATATAAAAATTTTATCTACGAGCTATACCATGCGAGAGGAGTGGTGGGAAACGTTTTTGATATTTCAGATTAAACATTTATAATTTAATTTAGAAAACTTAACTTTGCTCCAATATTAATCGATATCATAATTTTAGCAACACATATTTTGCACAATTATTTATGGAAGAATAAAATTTGATGTCATGTAGGATGAACGGGAGGATCCCTTTTGATACAAAAAATAAATTCACAACATTTTTTAATTCGGAAGTAGAATCTGTACTTTGGCAATACGAAAAGATGAAATAATATTTAAATTTATATAAAAATTTTGCCAACTTTCTAATAACCAGAAATAACATGTTAAAACTTTTTTATTATTTATTACTCTTTTTATTGCTTAAGATTTAAGACGTTCGTCGCCCATTTTGATCTGACCTGTCCGTTGCACGTTCACACACCGTTGTTGATCTTCAGTTTGACCTGCCTTGCCCTGACCTGAGCAGACCGCGTAGTGTGAATGCTCCCATTGGATTACGTGTATAGCGAGTTTTGCCCTGAGCTGAGCTGACCGCTAGTGTGAACGGGCCTTTAGGCGCTGTGTTGTGCTGTACGGCCCACCTAATCACGCATGTCTCTGGAGTTAGACTCTTCACATACTTCAATCAATGTATTGTGTTCCACGACCAAACGGGTTAGAATATCACTAAACGCTGCGTAAAATCTTCTCGAGCTTTCCACAGGGATAACGCGTCATTAAAAATAAAAAGCGACGTTCGGAGCCTGCCGCTGGCTCCATCTTCCACCGAGAAAGCCTACATTATTTTATCACTAAACGCGTTTTAAATGCATTTAGACTTAATAACGTAAACGCCTTTGAATGGTTATTTCCACAAGACTGAAGATAAATCTCTGCGAAAGAAATATTAGAAGCATAACAAGAATCCCACAACACATATCATCAATAGTAAAAAATTTCTAACTGACATGTTTCTATAACGGAAAAAAATCATCTCTTAGTTAGAGGAAGTAGCCGTTGGCATCACATGTTTGGTTTAAATTTTCGTAAGCGGTGACAGTAAAACCCAACAAGGCAGTTCTATCATTACTGTGGCACCACAATCTGATAAATTCTTGAACTCGACGAAACAAATCGAAAATAAAGAATACTTTTTTTTTGATAGCTCGCTTGGTTTTCGAGGTATAGCATGTTAAAAATCAGTTACAGGTGTAGTTCCTAGTGCTTTTGGTGACGTTTCTTCTGGTCCAGGCCGTATTTCAACCTAACAACAACCACTAGGAACAAAATAAAAAACCTATAGTGCATTTCCACCGTATAGATATAGTGGTTTTGGAGATTTTTTTCTGGTCCAGGCCAGATTTCACCCTAACCTCCTCACTTTTGAGATACAATATCTCAAGAAGCAAGCGAGATATTATAAAGAAAAATATACATTTTTTATTTTCAATTTTTTTCGTCTAGTTACAAACGAACTTATCATCAAATTTGGCTACGCCGAAATTTTTATTCTGGTCCAGGCCGCATTTCAACCTAACCACGTCAATTTTGAGATACAATATCTCGAGAACTAAGCGAGATATCAAACAAATTTATTCTTTACTTTCAATTTGTCTCGTTGAGTTACATAAGAATCGAATATCAAATTGCGCAGCCACGGTTATCGTAACCCCCCCCCCCCCCCCCAACAATGTTTAACCATCAAAACTTTAAAGAGTGAGTCTTCCGAAGTTTCAAATAACTGTCGCAGTACCACTAGGCATTTAGTTTTGGATTTTTTCCAGAAATACATTTTCTTCTTTCTATTAAATATTATACTTTCTTTCTTATAAGTAAGAAGATCAACGTTGACTTTAATGAAAAATACATAATGTAACATAACTTACCTTGTTAGTCTTTGTAACAGAGGGTGGAAATTAGGCTTAAAGGAGTATTGCCATAGATTATAAATAACGTGGAACGGAGTGTTGTACCAGTTCCTAAATGATTTACTGGAAATTAGGCCCAAATGGTTATCAGCGAGAAGCTGGGAATTTATCGGTCATTGTGTACATATTTAATCATCTCTGTATTTGCTTGTACTGCATTGATCCAGATAAATCCCAGAAAACAAAGCCATACGGTTACACCGGAATTTCAAATTACATTCGAATACAAGACCACACGATCCCGCTCAATCGCAGCGTAGCTGTTGATTCAAAACGACCACTATACAAAGGCCTGTACAGCACTATCCCATCCCTGTCAAATAAGGCGGTGGATATCGTTTCTGCAAAGTGATAAGTGGCGAAACGTTGCTAAGAATATCAGATAGAGAGAGAGGGAGGGAGAGAGAGGGAGAGGGAGGACTGTAAATATGTCAGAATAAGCTGAAGCAACGTATTACTAACCTTCAGATACAGGCGGCTGTCGCATATAAGAGTATAGCACTAACGTCCATTTCTTCTTGCTCTTTCATCAGTTTATTTGTATCACGGACAAATTTATAAAGGAATCGAGGTCAGAGACGGATACTTGGTCAAACAAACTTTCGCCCAGCGGCCATCGACTGCAAAACAGTCAACTGCCAGATGACGCTTTTTCGTCAAGACAAAATCTCAGAAATTATTGAAACATATCTTCGCAGTAGGATTAAATTCTTGCTGTATTTGGCATTTTTTTTTCGGGTACATGAAGAAATTATAAATATAAGAAAGTCAATGAGTCAAAAATGCAAAAAGAGGACACATCCTACAATCGAAATATCGCATTTCCAAAACGCAAACAGGCGTAAAATCCATGAAGAGTTTACTGGAGATAAGAAGCTTCGAGATTTACAAGTAACAGACGAAGAGTTCTATAAAAAAAATCTGCAGTCACGTTTTGCTACATTATCAAATGAAACTTCCGTTTTAAACAGTAAACATGAAAAACGAAAGGTAAATCGTGAATTATAAGTTCTGCGGGAAAAAAAACCGTTGGCGTCTTAGAATGTTTCGAGGAGTCTAAATCAGCATGTTCCAACCGAATGTAACAACACAGTGGAGCCTGTGAACGGCTCCTGGAAGTAGGGCGGAGGAGCGGGCAGCTATCAAAGCCACCTTCCTGTTCTTTCAAGCGTCCCCCAAACGCGGCTGACTGCAAGCACAAATGGCTAACGTTATGAGGATGTAGAAATCGGGCAGGAAACCACCTGATTTAAGACTCAAAAGTAAGGTCACCAGACGTTCCGCTTTTGGCGGGACAGTCCCGATTTTTAACAATTTGTCCCGCGTCCCGCGGCGTTTTAAAAAAAGTCCCGATTTTTTGAAAGAATGCATGACAAGCCAGGGAACGGCGGGAGAAGGGAAGGGAATTATTATTATTATTATTATTATTATTATTATTACTCCGCGATTCACTAAAAGTGTGTGGCGGAGGGTGCATAGCACCTATCGAGAAGGGTTATCGTTTGGAAGGGTTATAAGGGATATGGCAGGAGGCGCCCATGGGCTATTGTGAGGAACCATCCCCGCATTCGCGTGGAGTGATCTGGGAAAACCATGGAAAACCCAGATCAGGATGGCCGGAGCGCTTTATCGAAAGCTACTCCTGTCGGATTTTAAGTTTACTCGCCCGGTAAATCCTTTCTATTCCATTCCCTAATCGCTCGTGGGAAAAATGAGTACAGAAATGAATCGGTTCTGGCCCTGATTTCTCTTATCTTATTTTCACGGTCATTTCGAGATATGAATGTTGCTGGTAGCAATATTTGCTGACTGTCATTCCGAAATACATCTGTCGTGAATTTTTCAATTAGCTTCCGTCGAGAGCAACGCCTTCGGTGTTCCAGGTCTTCCCAACCTAACTCCTTCAACATCGCACTTACGCTTTCCCTCCAACTATATATACCTGTCACGAATCGGGCGGCTCTTCTTTGGACCTTCTCTAAAGCCTCCATTAACCCCTTTTGATGGGGACCCCATACAGAACAACAATACTCTAAGTGAGGACGTACTAGTGACTTGTATACAATCGATTTAACTTCCTGAGTGCATTGATTTAAATTACGACCTAGAAATCGGAGTATACGATTTGCTTTCCCCATTACATTCTCAATATGCTCATTCCACGACAAATTATTACGAATTGTTACCCCTAGGTATTCCGCCGAACAGTTGGTCGGACGAATTCGGCGCCAGTGGACGAGTGGCCTAGTACTCTACACAGAGTGGTGCGAGTGGTTGAGTAGTTGCCGCAGTGGTTGCGGGACATTGCGTAATCCCTCCCCTTCACTAAATATAGCTACTTCTTATGCATTCTGTGAGAAACATAGCAAAGAATACTGTTTCAGGCTTTATATGCATGTAACGGAACAAAATACTGAGAAACAGTGTTTATAATATACCACATCAGCATACGTGGGAAACGACAAACAGAACTTTGCAATAAATAAACCGCACCGTTCAGAATTTCGCAGTTATTTGAAGAATGGAACCAATACCGTACGAACGTAATGTAAGGTTCCCCTTTAATCGCGTTTCGGCCGTGGAGGTCTCTGCCCCGTACGAAGGCGTGTGCCAGGTCGACAGACCGTTTGGTCGATAGCTACAGCGTTCTAGTCTCCCGGGGCAACGCCCCCACCCACATGTGACCCCGTGTACCACAGTGCAATACGTCAAAAAGGTATCTGTCGCAAACTGGAAGGCAGTGTCGACGATAGTCCTCTCTCCATACCTATAAAATTACAAATCCGTATACGATTTTAAATTCCAGCCGAAGCACATGTGAGGCGGCTTCTGGTCGAGGATTAGACAAAGTCGGTCACGGCTGTAATGAAGGAGGATTTATCTGATTTCAGTGAACGACGGGTAATTGAATATACAATTTTTTTGGTAATTCAGTTTGACATATATACAAATAAATCTCTTGGTTTTCCTACACGGGAGCATGCAACGTATAATTGTACACGAATTAAGTTTACTATTTCCACTAACCAAAAACTTCATACCAAAATGTTCAGTAGAACGATGGTTTTGTAATTTAACACGCATATTTGTCGTCAATGAAAATTTATTAACGTGTCTTCACAAATGTGATACATTTAAACAGATATTTAGTTCATCAGCTGGTGTTGAACGTGGAATAACAGGTAATGTCAGTCCCAAATCACCTGCTAATATCTATTAGCGCAACACTCGGTGTTTGTTCCCACATATTGTTCCATTCAACTCATATCATCTTGCACTGCTCATTACTTAAGTTTTTGTGATGTCGCTTGCTGGATTTTACTGTTTTGTATATTCCATGGCAATTTAAGTGCTGAATTTGCTGTTCGACAACTATCCAAAAGATTCGCCACTACAGGCTATTCACTATTTTGGGAAATTTTTTAAAATTGTTTATTGATACACGTTATTGCCTACTACTATTAATTTGTAATATATTTTCCGGTAAAGTCAAATAGCCTATTCCAGATGAAGCGATTGCCAATGAGATATCATTTTGTCCGCTGTGGTTAGTCAATACAAATCAGGAATTTTTTTCCTGTGCCATCTGGCGTATGTATTGAACCATTTCTTCTTGTGAGTTGGTGATAGGTTTCTTTCTACTTGTCAGATCAAGAAGTTCAATGGCTTTAAATCACCGGACAAGACGAGCCATTAAAAAAAAAATCTTACATAAATCGATCCAGCAATGTTTTAGTCTATAGTGGACACACATGTGGAAATAATCCAGACGTAGGTCTAACAGAAAACAGAGATAAACTAAATGCAAAAATTGTAAAGATATTGTTCCCAAGTAATCAGGCCGTAACTCGGACAAATACTACAGTATCATTACTGTACAGTTACAATGTTCCATTTCTTGGGCGACTTTAAGAAATATTAAATGACAGAGTTCACAGTGGTATCTTGAAGGTATTGTAAACCAGAACAATACGACCGTGGTCTACTTTAATACAGGATATTGCCATCAAGGCCTACCGGGTTACTGGACTAAACTGCGTCGTAGGCAACTGAAGCAATTCTATGGAGGACTATAAGGGTGAGCGACAGATATGGTATCTACAGGCGACCTAGTAGCACACAGGCTCTTCAGTCTGCTGAGGCTTCTAACAGTTTTTCGATAAGCCAAGTAACACTGTCACTGTCGCCTAGTATCACAACAGCTATAGGAAACAAAAAATCCGAAAAACGTGGTGTCATTCTTAAATCGTATATACAAGTGAAAAAGAGAGAAAAACATTATCAATAGTAGGTTAATAAACAAATTTAAGAAAATATAACAAAGATTTATGATTTTTTTAAGTTAAAACTAGTGATAAGAATATTAAACTAATGAAAAATAAATAAACGTGCAAGATTTGGGACGTGGTATTAATTAAAATTTTTCACTTCTTGGTCACATGAAAGGTGCTGTACAAATGACGATTCACAAATAATAAAGTTAACTGCTTCTTTTATTAAACTGGTCGACGGTTCTTTCACATACACCAATCAGCCAGAGCATTATGACTACCTACCTACTACCGATATAAACCCGCCCAGGCGATAGCAGCGTCACCTGACGAGGAATGTCTGCTAGTCAGACACACGCACGGTGCATGTAGTATCAGGGAGCTTGCTATCCGTGTTTAGATTGGGGAAGGCGCGCAATATATCCGAGTCTGACCGAGGGCAGATTGTGATGGCCCGGAGACTCGGCACGAGCATTTCGGAAACTGCACGATTTGTCAGGGTGCTGTGGTGAGTGTCTTCAACAGGTGACGAAATCCAAGGTGAAACCACAATCAAACATCGAGGGGTTTGGGCGCCACCCCTCATTACAGCTGTCGGACGTCGTAGGCTGGGCAGAATGGTAAAACAGGACAGGCTGCGAACTGTGGCGGAACTGACTTCAGACTTTAATGCTAGGCATAGTATAATTGTGTCTGAACACACAGTGCAGCGAACACCTTCAACGACAGGCTTCCGCAGCCGATAACCCATGCGTCTGCCACTGTTAACACCACGACATCGGCAACTACGACTGAAATCGGGCACGTGATCATTGTCACTGGACGTTGGTGCAGTGGCAGAGCGTTGCATGGTCTGATGAATCCCGATACCTTCTTCATCATGCCGATGGCGAGGGTGTGAATCCGTAGTTTCCCAGGGGAACAGCTTCTTGACATCTGTACTGCAGGGATGGAGACAAGCTGGCGGCTGAGTTATGCTCTGCAGAACATTCACGTCGGGCATCCACGGGTCCAGTGGAGCTCGTGCAAGGCACCATGACGGCCAATAAGTATCGTACACTGGTTGCAGACCATGTACACCCCTTCATGACGACCATGTTTCCCAACGACAGTGGCATTTTTCAACCAAATAATGCGCCACTGTCACAACGCCATGAGTGTGATGGAGTGGTTCGAGGAACACAGTGGCGAGTTGCAATTGAATGTTCTGGCCCCCCAACTCGCCAGATCTGAACCCGATCGAACACATCTGGGATGTGACTGAACGCGGCGTCAGAGCTCATCGCCCCCCTCCCCGGAATTCACGGGAACTAGGTGACTTGAGTGCAGATGTGGTGCCAACTCCCTCCAGCGACCTAACAAGGCCTCATTGCTTCCATGCCAAGACGCGTCGCCACTGTTGTCCCGTGCCAAAGGCGGACATACCGGCTATTAGGTAGGTAGTCATAATGTTCTGGCTGGTCTGTGTATACGTCTGATTGATAACACGAAAATGTTTGCTGTTGATTAATATAGTTTGTTAATTATTTAAATTAACTACATAAAGAAGACTTTGAACTAAATAATATTGCGCTACTGCGACAATGAGTAATTGGCGAAGGTAACAATCTTGTCAAAATCTTATACAACAATATATAAAAGCCAAATATTAATTAAAATCCACTTGAAACGGATTTAAATTATAAAAAACGACTGGATACTAATTACACGAACTCTTTTCTCAACTTCACCGACAAAAGCGTGCACATCCGTGCTTGCGACGAGACTCGACTGGCGACCGACTTCCTTGCTGGTCGCGTGAGACTGGTACAGTACGTGTAGGATACGCGTCTTTTGGGAATGACGTTTGTACCTCCCCACTAGAATCATTCGCATCGGCTCGCAATGGCGCACTGTCAAGAGGCCTATCACTTCCAACAGAACATATCACCATAAAACTCAATCAAGTAAGTATTCTTCCCGAGTTCTGCCAACTTTTCTGCTACCGTAACTCGTCATTACTAAAATCCTGCCTGGAGCGTCACCGTTCCACTTAAAAGTGCGCGTCAGCCGTATTGCCAAAGCGCTGACCCACACAAAGCTTCTCGTCGTGAAGTCGAGTGGTGAGACGTCATCGGAACTTGATGCTAGAGCGGATCTACTAACAGCTGTGTCAATGATGCCTCTGATGATCGCACCGTGGTTTCTCTTCCATTGTGCTTACAGTTGTACTTTCCACCGTAAATATAAATCAGTGACTGCACTGATCAAATAACATCGGGATAACTGTTTTGTGGGTTGTTTCTGACTTGCAACTAAACAAATGCTTTTGATGGCATACGCTTTTTGCCTTTATTCAAGGACATCTTCATAGATGAACATATATACACACATATATACAATGATGTTTGATTTTGTACAGTTTTCTGAAAATATTAAGTAGGTACTTACAGTTTTTATATGTGCATTAACACGCGCAAGTTCGTGTATCCATACCAGCTACTCTTTTCGCATTATCACTAGTGTCCAAAGTTTGTGTAGGCTACATTATAGGAAGTTTCACCGGCCACGAACTGTATATAAAGTTTGTTGTTGTTGTTGACATCCAAAAGTCGTGAGCCAAAGATTGTGTTGTCGAACTATTTGTTATTTTGAATCTGCGGCCGGTGAAACTTCCTATAATGCAGCCTACACAAACTTTGGACACTAGTGATAATGCGAAAAGAGTAGCTGGTATGGAAATACGAACTTGCACATGTTAATGCATATATAAAAACTGTAAGTACCTACTAAATATTTTCAGAAAACTGTACAAAATCAAACATCATTGTATATATGTGTGTATATATGTTTATCTAGGGCACTGAAGATACCTTGAATAAAGGCGAAACGCGTCTGCCATCAAAAGCATTTGTTTAGTTGCAAGTCAGAAACAACCCACAAAACAGTTATCATAGCAACTAAGGACTTCGGCCGAAAAAATCACCAACATGTTAACATCGGGATGTTCAATAACTTTATGCCGATACCCAATTATTACTTCGCCATGCTCCATTATCATTTATTGAGATTGCTTTGTACAGAATGGTATACCAACACGGGCGAGGAAACGAATCGTCAATTGTCTTCGGAATTAATCTAGGTTCCGCTAAGAGAGATCATTTTTTTTTTTTTTACTTATGGCTTTACGCGTCGTCGACGTCGAGGTTATTAGAGGCGGGATGGGACTTGGGATAAGGAACCGGAAGGAATTAAGCCATGGCCTTTCGAAGGAAGCATCCCGGCATTCGCCTGGAGTGATTCGGGAAAACCCAAATCTGGATTACCGGACGTGGATTCGAACCGGCGTCCTCCCGAATGCGAAGCCAAAAAAGAGCGACCTATCTCAACGATGAAACAGATTATATGCATCAGAGCAACGAGTCTTGCTGCTTCCTGATCCATAAAATTTTCCATCTTCTACGGTTATAATCATTCAGGCCGTATAGCCCACGCATAAAACTAATAAAGGGAAGCTCAATTCAGTTACGAAGGCATAGATTTTAACACATTTACGGGGTTTAGATGTGAACGCTGCTGGCCAAGGTTTTGAATATTCGTGAAAGATTTTATCACAGAGAATTTTGCACCTTCTCTACTATTACTCCGCGACAATACAGTGCAATATTCTACACACGGAGCACCGAAGTACTGTACGTTATTTTATTTACAGCTTACATTCGTCAAGAAGCGGAGCATGCTGTTAGCTTTCACGATGAACATCTCAATAGACTTCTTCAAGGAGAATAACACCTGTCAGTTTACCCGACTCGGCAGAACAATTGTAGTTAGCGTTAGCAGAACAAAGCTTTTTGGGAGCATACTCCTCATATTTACGTTGCTCTGTTCCAACCATCGCGACAGAAAGTAGTTTCACGAAGTTAGATTAGCTCACTGAGCAGGCTTCTTGTCGATTTTGTAACAATTAAGACGTACAGTTAAAAACATTACCAACGAAGTTCACTTTATAACACTTTAATCCCGCCGGCCCTTTGACTCGGTGATGTTTCTTATCTACAATCGTTTATCTTCGGTAGCAGACGCTGAAGTGGATAACGAGTGTTACGAAATCAGTGCTGCACTTAGCTATGGCGCCGCAGATAACACCACATCAGACAGGAATAATCACCTGATGAAACCGCAGACAGGAAATACCAGACGAAGGAAAACAACTATGGGAACAAGTCGCATATTTAACTAAGGCAGATACTATAAAGAACATCGACGTTTTCTTAGCCGTCGTTGTTTCTAATCACCAATAAGAGAGCGTGCATAAACCACGAGGCTCCATTTTGGCCTCCTGTGAACCCCCTCCCTCCCCCCACGTAGACCGACGTGGCTTTTGCCTCTAACCCCCCCCCCTTACGTACAGAGATAATTACGAGTAAATGACCGAGGGTGGTGGTGTAACGGCTAGCGTTCTGCCCTCGCATTCGGGAGGACGGCGGTTCGAATCCCCGACCGGGCATCCAGATTTGGGTTTTCCATGGTTTCCCAAATCACTCCAGGCAAATGCCGGGATGCTTCCTTCAAAAGGCCATGGCCGAATTCCTTCTCATTCCTTGCCCCCCATCCTTTCCCGTTTCTAAAGCCCTAGCTGTTAGAGAGACGTTAAGCCGATATATATATATAGAAAAAAAGAGTAAATGAAGGAAATAAATATTCACATGCTGTTGTGTGTTCTGTACCTCGTCATAATTGTGAAAAATGATATGAAAGGAAAGCTACGTGGCCTGACTCGAGACCCCCCCGCTCCCCAGACAAAATCACGTAGTTTATGGACGCTCCCTGATATCAGGTTTCACTTTTTTATGCTTTGGGCTATGCGATTCGTCGATGTTACTAGAGCTGGGAGGCGAGGGGGGGGGGGGGGCGAGGAATGCGAAGGAATTCAGCCATGGCATTTTGAAGGAACCATATTGACATTCGCTTAGAGTGATTTCGGGTAAACTGGTATAGAGGATGGGGCACGTCCTCGCTCGCCTCTCTGCAACCTGCCACGGTACTGGCAGGCCGACGCCGCTCGTCTGTTTGGGGACTACTGTGGCGGCATGACACTATAAACAGAAGCGCACTACACCAGCTAATCAGTATCTTGGAAGACGCAGCAGAGACTTGGGTAGAAACCTTTCAAAGCTTCGGATCTCAAAAACAAGCATAGGCTCCGCTTCTTGTTTTCAAACAAGAATACACTTAGTGTTCACGGCCATCGTGACGATAAAACATATTAAAGGCAGTAGAGCGAAGGGAATAATGTATTATAAATGTGGTCATTCATTACTGCGTGTGAAAATCAATGAACGGCACATCTCCGTCCCTCTGTAATTTCGTCGTGTCGTCTATAGCCAAAATTTTCACTCTCCATTACTGATTTGAGAATATCGTTTGTGACTGACCTGCACTGTGTGTCTATAGGTAATTAGTGAGTTCAGAAGCAGTTTTCCAGTATGCAACAAGTAATTCGAAAGAACAGTCGTCCCGTTGTGTAAGTTGTATCATTTAGGGCACCAGTTGAAACGCCACGCTGCAAACGAGTCAAGAACACAAGAGGACGATAACTAGCGTTATGATACTATACGACACAGATAAACACGTCGCTAAAGACAAACGAACAGCACTCTCGACTCCCGACCAACGAATCCGAGACGTTCTCGGTCTGACACAGACTTACAGTACAATGGAATTATTATTAGTGTAGGTTAAAAGGGGGTTTTCTGGGATGCAGGTTGAGAGTTACTAGTAGGTCAGTGGAGACTTTCCCGGCGTATCGATGCAATGAAAGTCTGATAAAGACAGCAGCGTGAGCTGTCGAAACGTCGTGTTTTTATAACACCATCCGAGAGGATTTTGTTACTAGTAGGTCGTCCGCAAACGGCATTGTTTTCGTTCTTCCTTCCCCAATTCTCTGCACCTCCTCCTTCGATATTTCATCCATAACCATTATAAATAAGAGGGGTGCCGGGGCACTTCCCTGTTTTAGTCCATTTTTTCAACTGGAACCATCCCGCCTTATCCCTTTCCGCTTTGATACAGCTCTTTCTACCCTCATGTATATCTTTCACTCTTTCCACTACCTCCTTTACTGACATTTCTCTCATCACTTCCCACACTCTGTTTTAGCAGAGGCTGTCATAAGCATTTTCAGTGTCCAGACAGGCCCTCACCAGGTCTTTTTCCATACTCAGTGTCGTTCTTGTAGCTGTCTTACTGCAAGCATATGATCAGTGGCTCACCTTCCTTGTCTGAATCCATATTGCTCTTCCATTAGCTGCCTTTCGACCGCTCTTCTTATTCTCCACTCAGAAACTTTCTCATAAATCTTGGCACATCAGGGTACTACCACAGTCCCGCTTTTCTTGTATATAGTTATTATTACCCCTTTCATCTACCAGTCATCCCTCATTCCACACAACCCACATCACCCTACAAAGCCACTGTATGCTCACTATTCCAGCAACTCGTATCATCCCCACGCCCAATTCATCCTCTCCGGGCACTTTACCTCCTATCATTTACTTTACTGCGTCCTCCAATTCCTTTCACGTTATATCTTCCTTTTCTTCTTGATACTGATCCTTTCTTCTTCTCTAATACTTATTCATCGCTGGATTCTGTTGCATTCAATAGATCCCAAAATACTCCCTCCACACATCCTTTATCTCTCCCTTCCACTCCACTAACTTACCATCCTTATCCTTTATACTATTTGCTTAGGTTCTACTTTTTCCATGGTATACAGCACCTTCTTACTTCCATCATTATCTGCTTTTAGCATTTCTATCAATTTTTCCATCCATTTCCTTTTTTTTTTCTTCCTGTAGCACTGGTTTTGCTTCTTTCTTTTTACAGCCGTACACTCTTTTGCATTCCTCTGTTTTCCTTTGGAACCGTTCCTTGAAGGCATTGTTCTGTAGCACAGTATCTTTTACACTGTCATTCTATTATGACGTTTCCTTTCCTCTTCTTCTAACAGCTACCCTATGACATAGTGTTTCGGCTGTTTTTACTAAAGTGATTTAAAAACATTCCCACTCCTCCTCCCTAGATATTTTCTGTGTAAGCTAGTCTTGGAACTGCCTCCTGCACTCATCATCATTCAGTGTCCACACTCTTATTCTTCTCTCCTGATTGTCTGATGTTCTTGCTCCCTTTTTCTCTTTCAGGCTGGCTGTCAGGAGTTGATTGGCAGTATCTAAGGCTTCTGATAGGATAACCTTTATATCCAAAATAATCTTTCTCATCTGTGCTTCGATTAGAAAGTAATCAACAATCGACTATACCATGTTATCTTATGGCTTTCTATTTTCTTAATCCAGAAATTACCCAGAGTGAAATCATTACGTTTGCAGAATTCTAACAACTGTCTTCCTTCCGCTGTCCCACCCTTGTGTTCCTAGAAGCTCTTCATTTCCTTGCACCACCAATATTGAGGTCCCTCACTATAATTTGATTGCTCCTGCCTAGCTGTTGCTTGTCTTCAAAACTTTCCTTCATCTGCACAGTGCAACCTACTTGAGGGGCATAAACTTGGATTAACTCCATGTGTTTGTCTCTAACTTTCATTTTAACCTTTAGCACCCTATTATTTATTCCTATTACAACTTCCTTTATTACAAGAGCCACTCCATTTATATAAATACATCTTTTTTTAATTTCTACAGTTCCACCTAAAAAACGTATTCAAACATGAACCCGATACCACCAACTCCTTTATTAAGAGTTACTTCTTTGTTGTAATGTGAAATCTCAAAGGTTACTTTGAACGCGCGTTCCGGCATACAGAGCTCAGATGGTCCTGGGTACTGGTGAATCTTCGTGCTACCTCTACCGCTATTCTGCTTTACTTGCAGACTTACAGGGACAGCGGGCGGAAGAGGCGATAGTGGCGGCGCCACTGTTCCGGTCCAGTTGATTTCCCTCAGCGCAGCTTGTGGCAATCCCCGGCACAGTTTCGTCTCAGTGATTTTGTTATGCAAGTCAAAAAGTAAGAGTCATCGTTATAATCCTCTAGGTATTCTTACAGTGAGCCGGTTATGACACTTTCGAACCACGAGCTTCCGTTTATTCCTGTCTCGCCAAGTTTCTATTATCATCCGTAATCTGTTTCAAACACTTCACCTTGCTATCTCTTTTTGTTAGACACGACTAGATCAGTTTCATATAGCCAAATCACTTTAGCCTTGCATTGTTCATTCTTCTTCCGCAAAGTTGCCCCCCGTGGGAAGCGCGAGGCAACCGAGGACGAAATGGAGAGGGATGGAGGATCACATTGGCCCAACTAACTCACCTGGTAGTACCTTGCAAGTCTCTTCCTATACGATAGAAGATGACCTGAACGATTCCGTTCGTGGTTCAGGCATCCCAGCCTCCTACAGGGTAATTAAAGGGAGTAGCCCTGTTAGTCCAGCTAGACAACATTGATGTCTATGACGGCTTACTTTGAGCACGCTAAATGAATTGGCAATAAGAGTATCGAAAAATTCATTCCGGTTTGTTCTGGGATTTGGTTTTTTAATTTATATTTGCCATCAAACTCTCGACTGGGTTGATGCAATCCTCCATCTCTTCCTACCTTGCGCTAACCTCTTCATCTCAAGACATACATTTATCCGCTTTACACATTCTAATATTTGTCTTCCTGTACAGTTCTTACCTTCGACTGTTCCCTCCACTAACAAATTAACCAAACCTACATGTCTTAAAACGAGACCCACCAACCTGCTTCTTCTTTCTGTAAGGTATTCCACAGGTATTTTTTCTCATCCCTCATTTCCAAAACATGTTCATTTCGTATTTTATCTGTAACCTTAATTTTCAGCACCCTTCTATAGCACCACATTTCAAATGCTTCAATTTTCCTTTTTTCTTGTTTTCCTTAAGTCCATGTTTCGCTAATATTAAGTGCTGTGCTCGACACATTTTTATAATATTTATTTCAGAGTCTCGGATCAATATTTGAAACTAAAAGATTTCTCTTTTTCAGGATAGCTCTTCTCGCTAGTGCTATTATGCTATTAATATCATTCCCGTTTCAGTTATCAGTTGTAATTTTACTACATAAGTAGCACAATTCAGTTACTTTTCTTATCTCACCCGATCCTATTTTAATATTTAATATACCATTAGTACTATCAATTCTGCTACATTTAATCAATTTTGTCTTGCTTCGGTCTATATATAGTCCATCTTCCTTCTGTATTTCATTTATTACAATCGGCAATTTCTCAATAACCACAGTCTGTTTTGCTAGCACGATAATGTCACCAGAAAATGTTTCTCCTTGAACTCTTATGCCACATTCAAATTTTTCTTTCACTTGCTTCCTCTACATACAAACTGAATATTAATGGATACAGACTACAAACTTGTCTCTCTTTTTGACTGATGTATGTCCCTCATGATTCTCTACTTTTATTGTAGTCAGTTGATTCATATATAGACAATAAAGTGTTCTTTTATCTAGATATTTTACATCTAACTTAACATTATCAAAAGCTTTTTCTAAATCAACACACATTATAAAAGTTTTTTTTTTTTTCTTGACCTGCCATTCAACTATTAATCTTAAAGCCAGAAATGTTTCTCTCGTACCACGGATTTTCCTAAACCCAAACTATCTTCACCTGCTATCCTTTCTATTCTTCTGTATATTATCCTGGTCAGTAGTATCAAGCATGTAAAGTTAGAATCGTAGTGCGATAATTCTCGCATTTGTTGGCTTGTGCTTTCTTCGGAATCAGTTGGATTTTTTCTTATTTTGTAACTCTGTGATATCAGTTTGAATAATCTTTTGATTCTTTCTTCTTCCAGGCATTTCAGACGTTTCGCACGAATCGCATCAATTCCAACTGACCTATTTGATTTCAGATCTTTGAAAGCTCTGTTAAACTTAACTTGTCCTCTTTTTCCTGTACATCATTGTTTAAATCATCCCCACCACACGGTTTTTCTATGTATTATTTCCATCGGTTCGCTCTATTTTTTTTAGTTTAAAATTTATTTCCCGTCAACTACCTTAATGTTTTCATTTCTCCAAAATCTTGTTTGATCTTCCTATAGGTCACATTTAATTTACCTATGACCATTTCTTTTTCTGCATCTTCACACTTTTCTTGGAGCAACTTTTGTTTTCCTTTTCTGCACTGTTTAGCCTATCTGAATTCTAAAATGTCTGTACTCCTCACTTCCTGTTTCATCCTGAGCACTTTGTGCCTTCTCCATTGATCCATTAACTCCAAAATTTCTTCTGCGATCCAATGTTTTCGGGCGGCTAGTTTCCTAAAGCCTAATTTTTTTTATCAGCTTTGATTATTTCTCACCTCAACTCATTCCATTTGTCATGTGTTGAACTCCTTTCAGAGTTTTTTATTAGACCCACGTCTATCATCTATGCAAACTTTTCTCTCATGTTAGAGGATATCACTAAAGAAAATCCTAAAGATGAACTATTCAGCTGGAATATACGACAAACCAGATTATATTATTAAAAAATTTGCTGTCATTTTCTTATCTGTGTAATGGTTCATTGTCGTCTAGAACTTATCCAAATTGTATTAAGATAGCAATATTTTTTTTTAAAGGTAACAAAGAGGTGGCAGCAAACTACATAACAATTTCCCTTCTATCTCAATTATTTAAAAAAACACTCGTCCTTTTATCCACTGTAAAACAAGGGTATCGGAACGACAGACACTACAGCTTTCGAATTTGTGAATGAAATACAAATTGGAGATGGCAAGCATCTCAGTGGGGAAACAGTAGAAATAGTTCACAAGCAAATAAGAAAAACCTTAAGCAGTGTTATGAAGTGGTTTATCTGTAATACATTAGTGGTAAATGAGTGAAAAAAGTCTTAAATTACGTCAATATAAAAAATATGCAAATGTAGACCACTATGAAGCAGACCTGCCCAAACTGTGCAAAAAAAACAAGTTTCTAGGAATTTGTCTTCAAAATTAGGTTAACACACACGGTGCTGACAATATTTCAGGGATATAAAATACAATGTTTTACACTATGAGGATCCTAAAATCTAGCTCGAAGGGAGTGGATTTTTTCAGGTCCATTCTCTGCTGAAATATGTTCTTGTATTCTGGAGTAATACAACATATAGATTCAGAACACAGAAAAAAATCACAAGACTGTTAGAAGTTACTAGCAGAATATTCTTTAAAACCTCTATTTTTTAATGAAATAATTGAATGCATTAAAAAAATGAAATTGTGGTCTCTTCCGTAAAAAAAAAAAGAAAAGAAAAAATTATCCACAGTAATAATACAAAACCAAAATATTAACCTCCATGTGCAATAAGTAAGAAACAGTTTTTGTCAAAACGGAACGTTACACTACGGTACAAGGATTTAAATTAACTTATGACGAACATTAAATTGGTTGAAATTGTATCAAAATTTAAAGCAACTGTAAATGTGTATTTACTGTAACCATTGCCCTTCAAACCCGAGTGACCTCCTTAGGTGAGAGGGCACAAGAGTGGGAAGCGGATTGATTGTCGTGCAGCGATTCCATGCGATGCCTATAGGAGGGATGCTACAATAGTGACTGTGATTTATTTCTACCAACCGATGCGTTAGTAAATATGTGCTATTTCTTTATTACACTGGTTCCGCAAAGTGGGTCCTTGTTGCACAAGTACCAGAGAGAGGTGTAGGCTAACCCGTTGATTAATACAACAGTGCTTTGGATCACTCTACTTTGGCATTTGAGTGTTACAACTCACATTTGGGAATATAAATAAACTGATTTCATCAACAAACAAAGTGTTTGTAAGGCACGTTCTCGTAATAATGCCAATAAAAAAATATAATTTTTTTTTAAAAAATTACCAAATGTGCCTTTACCTCCGGAATCAGTGGTAACTAGATGGGCTGGGTTGAAGCTGTTCTGTTTTACAATGAACATTTCAAGGCCATTAAAGGTGTAGTAAACGACTTTGATAGTGGAGAGGCTATGACAGTTTGTCAGTAGGCCTACAAGGAAGCATTTAACAATTCTAATATTAAAACCGTAGCTGTGATTAGCATTCGGTTTTCCCACATACCCGCAAGTATTAAAAAGCTTGAAACACAAGATTTGACGTTGAGTAAATCTATACAGTGAATGCATAAAATCCGTCATGAATTTGGAACGGACCATATCCACTTATAAAAATATTTAGAGGGATCGAAGAAACAATCTTACTATTAAATATTTGCAACAGTACCCGAATGTTTACGTTTACGAAAGTAAAAAAAAAAAGTTAAATAATTGTTAATTATCAAATTTATAAATATGTTATTCAACTACTTACTAATTGCATACTGATTTTGAAATTAAAAAATCTTTCGATAATGTTGTATAATGTTGCATATTTTGACACTTTTTTTACACTGGCACTGCACCACTTTCGGAACCTGCCAGAAACTGGTACTAACCTGTTGAAATTTACATCATTTGCTTCGTCAACATGTCCTCTTCACGTTTTGCGATCATACATTGCGGAAAAGTTGCCAGGAATTTAATTAAAAATGCCGAAATATGAAAGGCTGGGCAACTGATAAATGCTTTCAGCAGTGCAAAAATAACTTAAAAATTATCGGTACAGGGATCATTTCAACCAAAACAGTTTAGTTTTATCATAGAAATCCTGGTTAGGTTGAAATACGGCCTGGACCAAGTGATAAAAAATTATGAAACTTTGGCTATGCGGCATCCAACTCGCAAAGGCGTATTTGTTTACAATGGAAGCAATCGATTATCTCTGGTTGCTTGTTGCTACGGTCATCACCGTATTACAACTCGGATAAATATTGCGTGTTTGTCAATTTTGTGCGACTTTTTACAAAGGAGTAGAGCTGAAAAGGCATGAAAACATTACAACAAAGGATTAAATCAACATTTTAAGAGACTGTCATTGATTTTTTCATCGTTGACAGCATGTAACGGCTATTCGTCATGTCATATTTCGCCATTTTTAATTAAATTCCTGGCAACTTTTCCGCAATGTATGATCGCAAAACGTGAAGAGGACATGTTGACGAAGCGACTGATGTAAATTTCAACAGGTTAGTACCAGTTTCTGGCAGGTTCCGAAAGTGGTGCAGTTCCCTTTTACACTTTTCATGCATATTTTAATCATTTTTCGTGCATATTTCTAGCTTTTTGTGTTGCATATAATCCGGTGTCTAGTTATAACTTATCAGTGTATATCATTGTGTTACTGCAAGCACTATATGCTGTCATACATCTAGATCTTCCATTACTTCATATCTTTGTAATATGATTCCTGGACCAATAAAAATCAAATCAATGAGTTAAACTTGTTGAATCAGCTGGCGGCACTTGCAGCAGGCAACTTCAGCTAGAGAAATTAAAGGATTCTGAATGCAGTAGTTAGATTCTGTGGAGAGCTGAGGTAATCTTCAATGAAGGCAAGCTATTTTCGAAACAGTGGGAAACAAAAACATTCTTCGGGGTTTTGCGGATCATCAATGTTAAGGTCTTTAGAGCCGACAGAGGATTGTCGACAAAAAACTGCAAGGAAATCGGAAATTTATAAAAGGAATCATTCCGCAATTCACCTGATATGACTTCTGGAAATCATGCAAAACAGAAATCTTGATGGCCGTATCAGTAATCAAACCCAGGTTTTACCCAACGTCATGTTCGAACGTTCTGCTCAAACACTGATCGAGTACAAAATACATGGAAAGATGATTTGCCGTAAAGGAAGGTTTTAAGTTCAGTCTCGCTTATCCGACGCATATGTCGGATTACCTGGAATGCCGGTTAATAGGAAAAGAAGAAACAATACTATCGTAAATGGTTGCTGGTGTCTTATTATTGATAAAGCTGATACAGTACAGTAATTACTTTCATTGTGCAATACAATTAAAAAGCATAAAAAGAGGTTGATATATATTTCATTTTGTTTAAAAAAAGTTTGTAATACACTTTTGCTTGCCTGCCGAGTGTCTTTTTCTAGCCGCCATGTCACGCATTCTATGTAGAAATAACACTTCAGTGCTGGAGGTTTCTTCTTGTTGCTCCATGTATTTCAGTGCTGTTTCAAGGGCTTTGAATCCTTCATTGTGTGTTATTTTGGCACCACCTTTATCAACTATGTCTTCATCCTCTTCCTCTTCTGTTTCCTTTTCACTGTTGTTAACAATGCTATCAATGTCTTCGTCAGTAACTTCATACAGGTTATCAAGAGCAGTAAGGTCCTCATCAGTTGCATCTAAACATCCAGGGATTTACTGTGTGTGTGTCTCTTACGAGTCGGATAACACGGAATGTCGGATAAGCGAAGGTCGGTTAAGTGAGAGACTACTGTACCTTAAAAACAATGTCGCAAGGAACATTTCCACAGAATTTTCAATTACACCTCGCTAGCATTCTGGGAAATGTTATGCACGCTTCGAGGTTAACATCTCATTCACCAGTTACTTTTTCGAAAACGTAAGTATTAAACAGTTTTTCACTTACATTGGTGCTCGCCGGAGCAGAGGGGGTAACTGTAAGGAAACGTTTAGAACAGTTTCATTTCTTAAAGATGTTTTATTAGGAAATGTTTTATACTATGAACATTCTTCGTCATTCAGTTTGTAACATTGTTTCAAGCAAAAAGCCGGGGGAAAGATGGTAGCCACAGATTAGAAGTGAAAAATATCTGTTTGTTTTAGGATTTTATATTTTGTGATGTTTACATTGCAGCCCGCTTTGAAGTTTTTGTCTATGCGAACCCTACTTGTCATTATCTTGTAATGTGCACAGTACTCACCGCATATTCTTTTAGTTCCCACCCACAACAGCCCTTCCGTTAGCGAGACTTAATCATTCCGAAAGTTGCTTATAGAAATACCAAATGCATCTGTATGATGATTTGTTGAATGACTAATATATATTTTACCAACGTAATGACCAAAGCAAAGATGAAGTTGGGTTACGAAATATACTGCTTCGATCTCGATACTGTTAATTTACTGACACACGAGTTTAACTCAACTTCTCATATTCCCTCTGCGTATACCAAAAACTTTCAGTTGTCATCCTGGTCCAGGTAGCATTTCAACCTAACCACAAACTACGCTAAAATTCCAGCCAGAAAAACAATACTTCAATCACACGCATATTAATACATGGCGATATAAACTTGATCAAAAACCTTCACAGGTTCTTAGACTTTCCTTTTTTGATATTTCTGATTCGATATTACAACGTTTGAATGGCTAACAATAGGGCATCAGTAAAAGCAACGGAAATTAAAAATAAATCTTAACATCTTACGTCATTCCACGTAATATTAGTTTTAATTGTAGTCTATGCTGTATATATCACGATCAATGTGGAACTACTTTATTTAAAACGAAGTAATGATTTAAGTAACAGAACACTCATGAAAACAATTTAAATTATTTTTAAAAAAAATTCTTATGCCCTTTGCTATAACTTCAAATTCCAGTTCTAATAACAATCTATCAAAACTGCTGCTAAGTTACTAATCGAAACATAAAGCTTTCATGTTACATATCTACGGCCAAAGATTTTAACGATTACTTTTACATCAAACGAATACTAATCAAAGCCCGTCAAAAATGTGTAACGGAGTGTTCTGACAATTCATTTCTCTGCGGTTGCCTAAATAAATAGCACTGTTATTATGAAATGCTCATAATCTTATTTTGTAATTTGTACATATTTGTACATATTTGTAGTTTACACAGCGATACAGATGGAATTTCTACTGAATGAATGATGTCAGAATTAGGGAACCAATTAAATTAAAAATAAATTAGGAATCCGAAAACCTTATGCTAAAGCGCGTGATATTGGTTTTATTTCTGGTACAGGTCTAATTCAGCACGATAAATACGGAACTACTTCCATCCTTATAAAAATACCTTAACTTTAGTAACTCGGAGCTTATGAAAGCAGCTTAAATCATTTATATATTAAAAAAAATCATTCCTTCCAGTATATTATAACAGTGACTTAAAATATCTACATTGGATATAAATATCTTGTAAGCCCGTCAAAAATGACGTGTTGATTGCAGTATTTTAGCAATTCGTTTCTTCGCTGACTAAGCACAATTTTCATCAAATAACGTTCAGTATCTTGAAAATGATGTAATGTAGATATTTGTTAGCTTACTGTAACAACGGTACAGCTGTCCAGAGTGTATAAGAAAAATCTGCATCGAACGAATTTTAATAAAGAAAAAGCAACTAATAATTAATATGTCGATTTCAATGTAATACGTATTTTGCTTTCAGTGTTCTGACAATTTATTCGCAAATGCAAAGCTGAATAGATCTGTTATTAAATAACATCTCAATTCGATGTTTGTTGTGCAGCGGAGGCGGGAAGCATGACGTCATAATATGACGTCATGGTGTGACAGATGACCATAACTTGCGTTTTATAAGTATAGATATCGTGTGACGGATGTGCGACATTGTTTAGTCGAGTCGTCTTGAGAGTCAGGTTCACGTCACGTCGCGTCGCAGACTTCACGGCTGATTTCACGTTTTATTTTCTGCGCGCGCAGCGTGATAAGTCACGGTCAGTTCTCGTCCATTGTTTTAAAAATGGACGAGTTGCTTTCAAGTAATTACAATTATTTTGTCTGTTGAAGAAGCTGTTCAGTTGGTATTCAACTACTAGAACATTTCTGACACAGATAGTATAAATTTTGGCGTTTAAAAAGTGACGAGGTGGTAACTGAAAAACATAAAATAGATCAAACATTTTTATCGTTACGTCTTTCTCATTTTCAAAACAGAACGTGCAAATTTCTTTAGAACTAACAGCTCTTCTTGAGTATGCTCTTTGTAATTTCTAATAAGCACTAGTAATAAATCAAACTATTCCTTGCTCATCCGGCTATACATACAAAAACGTCTCGAATCTTAAAGTAATTGTGGCTCTAATCGATGAAATTTGCCAACTTGTACTCTCTTAATTAGTGTCATGTGTACAAAAACGAGATTCTTTCCTCCACTGACAGCCACAAAACAGTTTCCGATTCCGAATAATTAGTTGAGGCAACAGTTTCCATCTTTTGAAACATATACAAAACTGCCAACAAGAAAATGCGTTCACATGACGTGACATGAAGCGTCAGCAGTGTAGTTCTCAGCATGAACTCATGGTTGAAATACGATGATAGCGTATGTAGCCCCGCCTTAACGCTCAAGTGATATAGTTATGCTTTACTGTCCATTTACAGCGTGTTCTCGTGGCTTTACACCCCGTCGACGTCGACGTCATTAGAGGCGGGCAAGGAACGGGAAGGAATCTGGCCATGGTCTTCTGAAGGAACCATCCCGGCATTCGCGTGGAGTGATTTCGGAAAACTATAGAAAACTGAAATCTGGGTAGCTAGTCGGGGATAAGAATCTACCCGGTTACACTTCTGTATGTAGTCTGAAGCACTCTCTCCTATCCAGGACGAGACATAATGAGAAGAAATTTGAACGTGGGTCGAAAAAGGAAAGTACTGCAGACTAAATTTACTGTCGACTGACATTATGTGGATGATGCGTGGTGTGTTGCTTGGCGTTGATGCAGCAGCAGGCGCATCCACAGGTGTGTCTTGAGGAGCAGCTGGGGGGGGGGGGAGGGGCGCCCCGATCGATGGCCCGATTTCCTCAGTTGAGCCCAATTACCATGCAACGACCCCGAGCGCAACGCACAGTCGCATATGGCAGCGAAGGTGTATAAACCCGTCCGAAACTAAATCGTCAAGTAATGCGAGAACGTCTAGCTCAGTGTTTCCCAACGTGGGGCCCACGCCCCACTGGGGGGCAATTTGGTTTTTTTAGGGGGGCAATTTAGAAATTGACTTGATACGTTTTACCGCTTTCTCTTTGGGTTATTTAAACGCAATGCCAGATATGGTTACAAAATATAGCAAAAAAAGCAAATTCTTAAAAGGATCACACTAAATTGCCATAATAAATGTTTATTATAAATGTTTTGAATTTGAATTTTAGTATTTCATTATATGTTTTTTAATTTTACTTACTGTGTTTTATGATAATATTAAAGTGTTTTCTTTCAAAAACCATCCTATATCAGTTTCTTTAATAACAAATATTTTTTTTTATTAAAAATTATGTATGGGGGGCAAAAAAATGTTGAAAGTGGGACATGACCCAAAAAAGGTTGGGAAACACTGGTCTAGCTATTGTTCACAAGCAGTGACGTTTTAAAATCTTGTTTTAATCTCGTATATAAATTTTTGTTTTGGTGAGATGAAGGGAAAAGGGGGAGGGGGACGGAATGGCGAGGGGGGCAAACTACATCAACGTATATTACTCTTTCCGAAATGAGATCAAGATACTTAATATGCCAGAATGACAACGCAGTTTAATAAATGACAAGCGGAAAATTCATTACAGCTTACCATCTCAATGACTCACTTCAGTAAAAACATTGGCCAAAAATTCTTATAATTAAATTGGGCTCTATGTGAAGAAGGGTCGACTCCTATTTCTACAAAATGCATCTGGCAAATTCGAACGGTTTGCTGTCTTAGTAAAATATGAAAAATCGATCTCCGATTCGAATACCATGAGTATTGAAAACCTGTCTAAACCGTAGAGATCCTTGCTCTTAAAGCTATCACGTGGTTTAGTGAAACTGAGTCTAGTGTCTACATCTCGTTCGTATACTCTGCCTGGACTCGAGGCCATAGATCAGTTCTATGGGAGCGGCCCTCTGTGTGTTGTGGATCCACTTGAGAACTCTGATAGCCACAATAAACTCAACTCTCTAAGTGATACGACCTTATTCCCACATACCATGTCTACCTCGCTCCCTTCAGTTTCGTGACATTCCAGATATTAGTTATTCGGCCATTCGTCATTCTGAAGAAAGTGCTTCTTTTTAAGAGATGATGTAATTGGTTCTATGCTGTATTATCTCATATTAAATCTTCAACGCACCTGTCCATCAATCCGTTTAACATTTTGCTTTATATCATGTGTTATCTGCCCATTTGCGCCTCTCTCTGAGACATGTGTATTTTGCTTTGCTGCAATTCTCAAATTCTTTTAGTCATAGAAGTTCTTTGGGGGCGTCCGTTAATGACGTGAGATTTTGAATTTCGCCCCCCCCCACTAAAAGGGCGTGAGACTTTTTTTGGGATATACCCCCCCTAAAGTCGATTTTTGGCCCAAAATACGCCCCTAAAATCGACTTTGGCGTCATTTGTAGATTTTTTTTTTTTAGCTCTATAATTCTACAAGAATCTCACGTGAGATTTCCGTCGACCCCGCCCCCTCCCCTTGGTGAACTTTCGTGACATTTCGCCGGAACCCCCCCCCCCCCTCCCCAATTTCACCTCAGGTCATTGATGGACTGCTAGGCATGATCTAGTTTCCAAATTCTGTTTCAGACGAGCCCACTCAGGTACTCCTGTATCGGAGACCAGCCAGTCTTGTCTATGACGTCACATCACAGTATTCTCGTAGGACGCTCTTATTCCCACTCTCTGCTATTTTTGTCAGTCTGTCGTCATGATGACTTACCATCAGGGTAACCAACATAACTGCGAGTCACAGAAACAATGCAAGCCACAGCTGCAAAACACTGGCCTTATAATGAAAAATAGGACACAGTGAGATTGGCAAAGGAGTATTGTACACTGCAGAGAATAAAATACTGTAACTCGTTAACTGCTGCGATCTTTTTGCGAGTTATAACGATTTTTCCTCCGCCAAGGTCTTTTAATAAACAAATTTTTAGTTACATAAAATAAGAGTCACCTGTAGCTGCTTGCTGTGTTAATCTGCCTGAAAATTGTTTTTGAAGCGGATACCCAGAATAGAGCAAAGATTGTATAACCTAACTACCAAATTTCGCCTAAAAACTGCGCACAAGACAAATGGCGAGATTGCGACGAGTGCAAGTCTATTAGGGACTAAGGAGCGCGCGTGAATAAAAGGAAAGGTCGGCAGGACAGCGAGGCCGTGCCCGCGCGGCAGATCGATGCTCAAGCCCGCACGTGGCGCTTCCTCGCGACAGCAAGTAGAATCGCTGGACACTTCTCGTTTGCAATTTCGGAACTCCTGTTTCTAATATACAGTGGAGTAACATCCAGACGGAGCTGTGATAAATGAATTAAATTTGGTCACAAGCATCCCCATGTGAAGAGTATTAAATGGTAAAAAATTGAAAGTCTACCATGTTATAGTATGATAACTACGGCGCTATTTAGTATGCAAAATTGCTACGTCTTTTGGCGTATAAGTGGCGAACAGTGTGGTGTAACACTTGTTTGTCCACAAGTTCTTGTTGACGAAGTATGTCAAGGTGAAGAGTGATGACCCTCTACAACTGTGAGAGAGATCTGTCAGTAAACAGACCTGTTACGCAGTGGATGAAAGAAGGCTCTAGTAAACCTAGAGCTGGCACGGGTCCATACAAACGACAACGGCAAGTGGAGACTGCAAAATTGTGAGGCTGTATCTGGCAGACGGGTGACTGCAGGCCAGATACAAGCAGTGGTTACAGAGAGAGTCACCACCCGGACGATTGTAAACCAATTACTTGAAGCTGGGTTACACACTCTGACCCATATGCAATGTGTTTCATTAACCTGATTCCATTGGTGTAATACAAATGCAAATGGAGACATGAATGGCCTACATTTGTGTTTAGAAACGAGTCTCGATTCTGTCCGTTGCAAAGTGATTATTGACAACATGTACATAGGCGCTTACCCTGCTGTGACGTCACACAGGTACAGCCACTGGTGTCAAGGTTTGGGGGCAACCAGTTTCAATATTTTTTTTTTTTATTTATTTATTTTTTTTTTGCTGTTGTCAGGCTTTCGACTGGTTTGATTCAATCCTCCATCCCTTCCTAACCTGTGCTAATCTATTAATTTCTACATACCTCTTACAACACACGTCCTCAATTATCTGCTTCATATATTCTAATCTCCATTCTTATCTTCGACTGTTCCCTCCACCAGCAAATTAACTAATCCAGCATGTCTCAAAATATGACCTACCAGCCTGTCTCTTCTTTCCGTAAGCATCTTCCACAAACTTCTTTTCTCACCCATCATTTCCAGAATTCGTTCATTTCTTACTTTGTCAGTCCACTTAATTTTCAGCATTCTTCTGTAGCACCACATTTCACAGTTTCCATAGCATTACTGAACTGGTTGTTGTTGAAGGCACAGTGACAGCCCACCATTATGTGGATGGGGTGCTGCACTTTATTGTGATACCCTTCAAGTCCACCATCCAAATCGCATCTTCCGAAAGGATAATGCCCCGTCCTCATACTGTGGCCATCACAACACAAGCCTTGCAATGGGTTATGATCACAATTTGGAACACACGGTCCCCAGATTTGTCCCCGACAGAGCATGTCTGGGACGCTAGGAGTAGACACATTAGATCACATGGTCACCCAGCATCTGGTGTGCAACAACTGACTGCACAAGACATGCAGGCGTAGAGAGACATACCCCAAGAAGACATCCGAACACTTATTGATTCAATGCCGGCCAGGATCCACGAAGGTATATGTGCTCTAGGTAGGGGCACTTCTTACAGGCAATTGTATCTAAGGGTAATAAACTTAGCCTGGTCCATTTAAATTTGTTATCGTTTATTCTGGGTATAACCCTGGGTATATCTACAAAATTTCCCATAATTACGCCATTCCTGCTTCACTTTTAATTTCCGCCATTCCTGTACAACGAAATTTCATGCAATCCTATGGAACGTGCTTCACATCTTTTCCCATTATAAATCTCAAGTCCACAGCAGTTCCATAACCAACCCAAGCTGTTCGGATCCGCATTAGGGTGTTGGGAGGATTGCCAATACAGGTTACAGTCCATACTAAGTAGCTTACACGGCCTCACTTCTTTGCATCTCAATGAGACACGCACACACAGTAAATTCGCCCTGTATTAGCGAAAGGAAGTCAAAACCATGCTGTCGCATACGCTAACGCTGAATGTAGCGTAAAGGACTAACTAAGAAAACACAGGAATTCAATTACGTTGTGGAAGGAAACGAACAGCGATAATTCCAGTATCTATTTGCAAACTAGCTGTAATCCATTGGAGGTGTTACGTTGGTAACACCAAAGACCAGTTTAAGTAATGTGAAAACTGTTGAAGGTTCCTTCATAGTTATAAAATATCAACCTGCCGTTACGAACTCCCAGTTCATTTTTAACCCAAATTTTATGGTGATCACATATGATGATCAAGCATCGGAAGATTGCATCCCCAGCTTCCCCCCCCCCTTTACACGCAATGTTGTATTTATTTTCAATTAAATTGCAGTGCGCTGACCTCCTTTCCATAACTTTAATAAATCGATAATAGGCAACACGCTATATACAAGTTCCAGTTGGCGGAAGAGGGAGGAACCTGTGGCAGTGTGTCGAGAATCAACCTGTCACGTGCCTAGTGGAAAATGACAATCGAGCGAAATTTTATCGAAATCGGCTGAACAGTGCGGAACAGTTAAATATTAATATTGGAAACTGGAGCCTGGGAAAAATGATTCCCCAATCTCGGCCGAGCTTCAAAAGGAGCTAATGTTAAGTTCGTCTCCGTCGACAACCTCTAGCGTTTTTTTTTTTTTTTTTTTTTTTTTTTTTGCGCTGTGGCAGTAAATTGTATGTGAATGGCAAGAGAGGGAACTAACCTGCATCCTGTGCCGAGTGCTACCGATATCTCTATACGTCTTCAGGCACGCTTTCTTTGGCGCCGTAGACCTTGCGATATCCCAGATTTGGGTCCTGGTTGCTCTGTCCAGTCATGGTAGTCGCATTGGTTTTGAGTTCACCTTTCGGCGATATGATCAGACATTCTCAATTGTAACTAAGTCGCCATTACATAATCACAAAGCGATAATATAGAGAACAGAGTTGTACAGTAATAATTACCTACACATGTCAGGACCGGTGCGTTCAGATTATTTTTTACCACCGTCATAAACATCTCGGATAGGACTTTGTTGCCCACTGTAACGATAAAAAAAGGCAATCAGCGTTAAATATGCACAACTGTAAGCCACCATCTTGAAAAATGAAAGCAGAAGTACGAACTAGCTACGTCGTATTCCGAATAACCTAGAACCGATTTTTAACACACACCTTCGTCATACGAGACATAAGATGCAAGTGTTGTTAAAGGCAACTTTTAAGGATATGCTAACATTTCACCATCTTGGCATTACGTGCGCACGTTTTGGCTGGTGCAGCCTAGCCTAATCAGTAATCACAGATTACAGTATTCAATTCGTACCTCCTGTGAGCCGTCAGCGTACAGATAGCAGTGTACGAGAACTTGCTTACGCACAGTGGAAAGTCTCATAGCACAAATCTCGGCTACGGAATACAGGCAGGAGCAGAGAACCGCGAGTAGTCATTTCCGCCAGTTCGCGCGGGCGCGTCAGATGGGGAAAACTGCGGAGTTCAAGAAAAACGAGCAGTTGGTAGGGTGAGGTGGCGAGAATGCGTCAGCAGTATTACCGGGGCTCGTAGAGAGGCGCCGTTTCCACGGACATACTTAGAGACTGTCACTACATGATGACAGGGCCGGCGCTATGGGGGGCCTCGCTTCCAGGGTGCCTAACTAAACAGAAATAAAACTTTTAATAATCTGATTTTTTTTTTTAGTTTTGGTTTTTCTTTTTTTTTTGCTCTAAAATTTTATGACTTTAGCAACAACAACAAAAAACAAAGTTTAAAGTAAAAAAATTCCTTGGGGGACGGGAAGCTAAGAACCCTTACCAGGGGCCCGAAAATCCTAGCGCCGGTCCTGCATGATGATAATTAGAACCTTAACGGGCAGTGATGGCTGTCGAACATATTTGATCGGTCTTCTCTTCTCCGAGGCGAAATCAACATGTGTAAATTTGGAAGAGTGAACTAGTTTTAAGCAAAGAAAATAAAAATAATAAATGCAAATTACCGCTTTTATTCAGACGTATCTAACCACATTAATTGTTCTATTCATGGCCGAGTAGAAAGGACTATGTATTTACATTACACCAGCCGAATTCTGCAGAAAATCTGTGGAAATTCCGTACCGACGTCAGACTCACCGATACAATACACCGACACCACCCCCACATAACTACACAGGTCATGCGAGTTATGGCGGCTGCTAATGCTTTGGCCGAGGAGATTGCTGCTGTCTGGAATTTCTGCACATTGTTCGAGAGAAGTTTCTATATGAAGTTACACGAACTTCGTCAGCTGTTAGGCAGAACTAACAGCGTTTTGATAGTATTGATTAACCGCTAGCATACGTATTGCATCAACTTATACTAAAAGGCCTCCCTAAGCGTTCGTCCTATGTGTAACATACATTATGCTGTCTTCACAGTAAATACCTTATTACCGCTGTCACAAGCCAACTGTTCTGAGTCGTTAACCTTACAAACACGCTGACTGACATTTCTTATGCGTTTCCCAGCAGTTTATATTCCCCACAGTTCGCACGCCGTTTCTGCTTGTGATCCCACTTTAGAAACATGCATTCGCTGTAGGCATTCTTAACAAATCTGCCGACTTCGATCTATAGTGACAACTTAATAAAGAAAATGGTTTAACGGTTCAAGGCTTATCTGTGCATCAATTTAAATGTTTTAACACAGCTGTACATGAGGTAGAAAACGCACATATTACTTGTGAACAAAGTTTCATAAAGAGTGTATATTATTAAATACCTCATCTGTTTACAGGCATTAGCTTCACAAATACAACTGCTCTGATACATAACTTCTTCCGCAATAATGAGTACCATTTATCTTCGGCGTGGTCTCTGAATGATTTTAATGAAGAGCTTTCTATACTCGATAAACGATTTTTCATAGAATCATAGAAAATATTACTAATTTTTTGGTCTACTCGTCACTACAGCTTTATAAAAATACTTAATGCAATTTGTCAGTACGATACGGAACAATTTTTTTTTTTTTTTTTTTTTTGTTTAATAAAAGAATTTTTACAACCCAAAGGGGGGGAAGGGTTCTCTAATGTTTTATAGTCTTTTCCATTCACATGACGAACGCATCCACTCCTATTTCGATAATTTCCCAGAGTTCAAGGGTTATTATTAAGATTTATACAGCGTCTACAACGTTAAGATACTAGTAAGTAATATGTTCATGGTAAAAAAAAATTAACAGTACCGCAATAATCTTGCGGACATCAATGATAAAAATTTGCATGAAATTTTATGTAGTTTGTCGACAGCATCGCCATCTGTATATAATTGAGACATAGTATTCAGGACACCTTAATAATCAAATAACCACGCTGCTAGCAGTATGAGTATGCTACTTATTCAACTGACGTCAACGGATAGTATAAAATGGATGACTGCCTATTCTAGGATAATACGTAGCTTCGCTTGTTTGTAGTAAAATTTGAAGACTGGATTAGTAACGCATCACTGCTTCACAGATCGAAAAAATGTATACAACACATCAACTAGCATACACATTAATTTTATAGGTATCTCTTCACATTCCAGGCAAATTGATTACATGTAAAAGCAGGTCTGTAATGAGAAAACACACACTGCCCTGAACATACAGGCTAGCACACCTGGCAACCAACCTTCAGAGGACAGTGGCCCCACCAATAAGCCATTTGCAAGTTAAGCGGCTCGAAGCACTGTACAGAACCGGTAACTCAATCCTTCGAGCCATGCTGTGCCTTGTTGTCATCAGTTTCTAAGCCTAATCGAACAACACACCACCGCAACATACGTTTTCTTGTTTATCTCTGCACTAAGATTTACTTAATTTAGGCTTCCCGATTTTGTTAACATTTCTGTTTTGAACAGCCTTAAGTAATTTCTCTTAAATTAGCTTAGAAGCGTCTATTAATTACGCGACGTGTATTTCCGGAAATCCGGAGCCCCCTCCCCCCCCCCCCTTTATGGTGACGACCTCGTAGGCTTTGGAGAACTTTCCTTTTTTTTTTAGCTCTTCTGATCTTCTAGGAACTAAAAAGATGGCGTGAGATTTATGTCGTCGCCCCCCCCCACACACACACATTTCACCTCGCGTAATTAATGGACGCCGCCTGTCCGGTGGGGTATTGTTAGCTACGTTTTGAAATTGCAGTTGGCATAAAAAGAAAATCAATCGCATCGGCGTATAGTTCATTATATATACAAATTAACAGAAGCCAGAGTAATTAAATTACGTATTTTATAGACAGTGCTCTACGCGTATGCAAATAGGTTTAGAAGGCGCACACTAGTCCCAATATTTATCTTCCTATTTGCAAAACTCTTGGTGTACACACGGACCTTGGAACATGTAGCACACTTGTATCAGCATTTCTTACAACCTCCTCCAGAAGGCTTCATGCCTCGCTGAGAGCTATATCACACAAGAAGTTACTATTCGACAGATAAGGTTGTCACTTTGCTAGTAACTCCAGCATTATTCGAGATGTACACTGCCTTCGGCCGTGGGCAGGGGGGGGGGGGAGAGGGATTTGAAAATTCGACGGTCGCTCTACCGCAAGGCGAGTCAGTGGAAACATTGGACAAAATTTTAATTACAAGCCATTAGCGGCATCTGCAGGTTATAAATTAAACTTACTTTTGCTCCAATGCTGAATTGTTTGTTGACTAAACTGAATGAAAACGTTTATTTGATTATTATCCTATCCTAATCTTTAAACGAGCAATTCTTGTATATATAAATATATTTCGGATCTCGGAAACGGCTATGACGATTTTGATGAAATTTTATATTTAGATAACGTTTTGACTTTTAAGATTACCTAAATAGTTGTCTTCCCCACAAAAAAGCGAGTTTACAAAATACGAACAATTTTTTCACTCGGTATCTAGAAAACGGAACTAGCGCCATCTTGTAGACAATTCAGGTACCAGACCATGCTACCAGAAAACCTACAAGTAGTTTCTCTATGATTTCAGAGAATATTTAAACGAACGGTTCTTGTATACTGGCTGACCCGTGAAAATATTAACACTGCAAGTTTAACTGTAAAACGTTTTAAAAGGAAGATGATTAAAAATTTATCATTGGTATTGTCAGAGGTGATACTTTACAGAAACTTCTTTGAAAATAATATTACCGGTACCAGTTATCAAGCAATCATAGTTTACTCTTCGACCGTAAGAAGTGGTTGTTAGTTTGTCATTAAATACTACCACGCGAGGTATGAGCATAGTTTTGTTGGAGTGAATGAATTTAACACTGATGATGTTCTATCATTACCGTGACGTCACAATCTGATGAATTCTTATAAAACTCGACGAAACATATCGTAAATAAAGAATAAATGTTCTTGATATCTCGCTTGGTTTTCGAGATATAGCATGTCAAAAATCAGTTATAGGTATAGTTCCTTGTGCTTTTGGCGACGTTTCTTCTGGTCCAGGTCGTATTTCAACCTAACAACAACCACTAGGAACGAAATAAAACATTGAAAGTACGTTTGCACCGTATAGACATAGTGGTTTTGGTGCATTATTTTTTTTCTGGTCAAGACTGGATCTAATCCTAACTTCTTCACTTGAGATATCAGAAAAATAAATTCTTTATTTTCGATTTGTCTCAACGAGTTTCATACGAATTCATCATCAAACTTAGCTATGGCGAAATTTATATTCTGGTCCAGGTCGCATTTCAACCAACCACGTCAATTTTGAGATATATCTCGAGAACAAAGCGAGATATAAAAAAAAAATATTTTTTACTTTCAATTTTTCTCGTCGAGTTACATAAGAATCCATCATCAAAGGTTATTGTAGAATCCTCTAAATTACCACAAATCTCGCACCATTAATTAATCCCTGACTGGCATTAAGATTTAAATTTAACATAATAATAACATTTTTCTTTGAAAGCAATTTATAAGGTGGTCTCGCAAATGGATCTAGCGATTTGGATGAAATTTTATATGTAGATAACGTTTTGCTTTTCAACACAATTTTTATATTTGGTGTCTCCAAAACGGCTCTAACCTCATTACGTAGAACGTTCAGGTGCCAGTAAGCCTTCAAGCCTTTTACTTTAATCAAACTTTACTCGAAATCTTGGATATTGAACAGAAATCTTAAGATGCCGAGCGAAGATCGGTCACCCAGGTACTAACAGTTAATGCTTGATATCTTAATTTGTATATTCTAACCAATCGTTCTTTCTTTATCAAGTTTAGTAATTCAATTATTTATTAAAATATTGGCTGTTAGATGCATAACAGTTTGTTAAATTGAGCAAAATTTAAATTAAAAATGGATGGAAGGCAACTACGAACACTTAAGGATTGCAGTTTTTTTCTTGGGGGTTTGTTGGCCACACCTTGACGTAGTTTCTGTTCCCCGCTTCTTTCGCCTCCGTAAGTACAATTTATTCTAACAGTTACTTTGTTGCCATACGTCTCGTACCTCACTTATCGGTTTTGGTCACTTACGAAATCAGATAAATGATTTGTCTCGGATAAAATAATAATAAAATCTACAAATAATATGTTGTGATGCAAACGTTCCACATAACAAGAGTTTGAACTCTGGTGTGATTCTTCTTGGGTTGTAACGGAATACTGCTAAAAAATGCAGCCCATATAAACCAAACAGAATAATTTGTCTAATTGAAATATTTACACTCTAATAATGGTTAATTTTACATATAAGAAGGAAATATCTTTCAGTTTCCAACGAAAATATCATTTGACGAACACATTATCTCTTCTATTCTTTCAATTGAACTATCTCAAGATACGTTCTTGAGAAACATTCTCCATTGTCATTGGTAACGCACAGTCCAAAATTAAACTCTGTCCAAAATTTGGAGGCATTGTCAACATCAGCCCCAGCGTTACTAATTGACCCAAAAAATAAATGTTGAGAAGAAGAAAGGAAAAGTACACCAGACGGAAGTGACAATGAGGCGGAATGTGACAGTGCCACTCAGTGAAGCGGCAGAGGCCCTTGATCTCGCGCTACGCTATTTGGAGCAACAGGCCCCTGCTACACCTGCTGATTTAATGTTTATGAGACGATGGTGTAGCTTTGCGTCATATAACAGACTGTCTTCATTACGCCAAAAATTTTTTTTTAAAAAATGAGTTTTTGTCTTCTAAAAAGTAGGAATAAAATGGACGCTTGTAAGCATTGTAAATATTATCGTAAGTTTGACAGTTTTTCTTTCATTGTTACGCACTGTTTAAACTAATGTTTAATTGCTAATTTTTCTAATATGTGTGTACTGTACTGTGTAAATTAAAATTGTGCGTCTGTACAGCAGTTAACCGCGCAATTTAATACAGTATGAACTGTATTTTCATGAACTGTGTTTTAATCGTTTTACCATTTTTTCATACTATGTTCGGATTAACCGAATGTTCGGATTAGCGGCTCTCTGGTTTACCACCATAGCAGAGAAATAGAAAAAGTTCAATCAGTTATGGAACTACGGCAACAAAAAGTACTTTAGTTTGACACAGTCACGTCTTGTTCTGTAAGTGATATCTTTCCTCTCTAATCCTCAACATTTTCAACTGTGGCCGGTCATGGAGAGTTAAGACCTGCACGAGTTCCACCCCGGCATGTTAAACCTTCCCCAGATCACTCGCATTTTTATCAGTACTATTTCTCGAACCCCATCCCCCCCCCCTCTCCCTTATAGTTACTTTATCCTATTTAAGGAAACCTGTATCATCTACTACCTGACCTAGTGTTGCAAACTGAAAAAAAAAAATGTTTTTTTTCAGCTTTGTGAAAAAAAACATGAAAAAAAACCTAGCACCCGTGTTTTTTTTCTAAATTTTGTTTTTTTTCAGAAAACAACATATTTGAAAAATTATAGTTTTATTTAAGGAACTTCCATTTTACAAGTGTGTTTTAAGTCTTACTGAATCATATAATTTCTCACATAATGTTTCATAAGTGTATCTATATAGGTAACAATTTTATTCATCCTCTATGTCAGTACCACATTCACTAGTATCAGCACTACCAACACTAGTTCGGTCGGAGTCGGAATTTTCTGTCTCTTCTTCTGTCTCCTCTAGATCCATAACTTCAGAAATAGTTAAATTTTCTTTTACTGGTTGTTCTTGTATTGTACGCAAAAGATTTTGAGATTGCAATTTTAAATTGCGAGCAAAGTACACACTGTGCATAAAGACAGTTCTGTATTACGGTCTTTTAAGTTTGAATTAAAATCTATTATCATGCAAAATAGGAGCTTTTCAATCGTTTGTTTACACCAACGGTTGCAAGGAAACGATTCATAATTAAGGACCGTGCACAAACTACGTGGCTCGGTCCAGAGGGAGGAGGGGTTAGCTGGAAGGCTACGCTGGGAGAGGGGGGGGGGGGGATTCCGAGCCAGGCCACGTAACTTTCCTTTTGTAACATTTTTCACAGTTAAAATGAGGAACTGAACTCACAACAGCATGTGAGTATTTATTTCCCTCAGTTAATTATATCCGTATGTAATTTACAATAGTCTGACAAGAGAAAACAGTGCAACATGTCTTCTGGAATCAAAACGGAAGAAAGCTACGTGCTTCGTGAGCGGTGGGGGGGGGGGGGGGGGGTACGCAAAAGTCACGTAGGGCTACGTGGGGATTCACAGGAGGCCAAAATGGAGCTATGTAGTTTATGCGCGCTCCCTTACTGACAATTTAATGAGTCAGTACCACTATACATTGAGAGTTAACAAGTATACGAATATAAGGAAAGCCCAATAAGGCAAAAAACCTTGGATAAATTTTAAATTCCTATTTTTTTAAAAAAGATCTGAAGGTAATTTTGTAGGGCTAGCAGCACTATTTTAAATAGCAAGTATCAACAGTAGTGTCAATACCTGCGAGTGAGCCAGAACCCCGGACCAAAACACCCCATGTATTCCTTATGGGCATATGTGTGAGCTCAGGACCCCCCACGTCGCGCAGGTGTTCGCCAGACCCCCACGTCGCGCAGGTGTTCGCCTGGCCACGTGCCCACCATAAATCATCAACACCTGTCATCAAGCTGTCAAGAAGGCCACGTGCCACGTTGTTACTGGTCATAAATCGTATTCTAATGAGTGTCGTGTGACCAAATCGTCTAAATGGCTTTATTATTTTTTAAACCTCAATTACGCTCGAAATACACTTTTTCTTTTTATTTTATTACATTCTTAATTTGTACTAGTGGTGTGACGTATCGAAGGCGGGCAGGCGCCAACTTGCGGTCAGTTTGTGGTCATTCCCGCCCCCGCCGCCGTCGCAGCGGACGCAGGTGCGCGCCTCTGCCACGTGCCACGTTGTTACGGGTCATAAATCGTATTCTAATGAGTGTCGTGTGACCAAATCGTCTAAATGGCTTTATTATTTTTTTTAAACCTCAATTACGCTCGAAATACACTTTTTCTTTTTTATTTTATTTCATTCTTAATTTGTACTAGTGGTGTGACGTATCTTTTAACATCTACTTTTTCTGAGTATTAAAATGCAGTTTATTTCATTTAAATCGGACTGCTGGTTCGAAAGATACGATTTTAAACTGGACAGCGCAAGCGAATTAATCTTAGCTGTCGCGGCGGGCTCACGCCCCTAATGGCTGGGCCGCTTCACCGCGTGCCTCCGTCTGCCTGCCACAGAAAAAAATACACAACACCTGGCCCTCGGAAGGGTTGGGTTTTAGAGTGCTAATATTAAACTAATTCAATTAAACGTGACATATATTAGTATAGACTGTGAGATCACTGAGTATATGTGTTTGTATAGTACATTTCAGAATAGTTGCTAATTAAGCATTCTCCTGGAGTAATTTCGGGAAACCATGGAAAACCGAAATCTGTATAGCCAGACGGGGGATTCGAACCGCCGTCCTCCCGAATGCGAGTTCAAACCTGCGTCCTCACGAATGCGAGACCAGGGTTCAGATATAGACGACATTTCGTTTATGTTTCCGTTCGACAGAATACAATCGCGGCATCCATGGCAGCCATATCTTTTTCAATTATTATATTTTTTATGCCTTTGGCTTTACATCTCGTAGTCATGGAGGTCAGTAGAAGCGTGAAAGAACTAGGGACAAGGAACGGGATTAAATTCGGCCATGGCATTTTAGGGGAAACCCATGGAAATCTGGATAGTCGGACGGGGATTTGAAGCCGCGTCCTCCACGCTCAGGTTATACATAATTTTTTTCATAAAAAATCTTCCGTATAACATATTTTAAATTCAGTTAGCTGAAGTGCATACAATTTCGCGTTCTTTCACTCGCCGATTAACAGTTTTTGAAACAAAAAGGTTTTATTATTGTATGAAATTCGCTTTTAGTTTAGCGCATTCATTGTGAAACAGAATCACATTGCTGTCGCCTCTAACTATTAAACCAAATAAGTTCGAGGCTTCAGGTATGCAAATGTTCACATGTGCTGTGTATCGTTAACTCAAAATGCGTTCTTTTTCTACCAGCACTTCTCTTTCCTGGTATTTTTACCTGGAGAACAGACCGCAGGAGTTCATAATGGCTATTGTTCCTCATGATGTGGCCAAGGTACTGCGGCCTCCGTGTTTTAAGGTTGTCAATATTTCCATATCTTTTTTTTTTTCATTTTGCGGAGCACTTCAGCATTTGTGGCGTATCCATTGTATTCTCAACATTCTTCGATACAGACTCATTTCAAATGCTTCTAACATTTTACTGATAGTTTCGATTAATGTCCACGCTTCAACGCCATACAGGAGGACAGAGAACATGAGACAGTACTTGAATGCTGAACAGAGCTTCTCGTGTCCAACTGCATTTCTGCATTCGAATTGTGTAGATGATCACCGATCTTATGTATCCTTTGGTGAATAACCTCCAGAAAGATTTCCAACCTGGGGCTCATAAGGCTGATCGTTCTGTAGTCACCACATGACTTAGCTCCGGTCTTTTTTTTTTTTTGGTAATGTAATAAACTCTGATTTGAGCCAATCTCGAGAAATACTGCCAGAGTTGTAGATGTAATTGAACACTATGGTCAATCATTATCATCATCAAGTAATTTAAAAAAATAATTATGCGTTTATCTTGGCAGGGCCTGGAGTTTTATCACCTTTCTTTCCTTTTTGTTGTAGCTTGCACTTCAGTCAGTAAAATGCTTGGACCTGTTTCACATTCAAACTGTGGAGGTTCCGGAAGGCTATCCGAGAGCAGTTGTTTTACCTGTCTCTTCCTTGCATTTCTGATATCTTGAGTATCAACAGTGACGTTTCCTTCAATGTCCACTAGTTTATTCACAGTATTAGGTCTACATCTGTCTGTTAGCTCTCTAACTTTCCTATGAATGTTGAAGTTGTCATATTTCAACTGTAGAGCCTTAGTTACCTCAACGGCATATCGAGTCTTCTTCTCGTCGAGGGGATTTATTCTGCTGGAGGATGCTTGAGTCCTGCGATTTGAATGTCTGCCAAACGTGGAGTTCTTCATGATAAATTTATAAACTTTCTGAAGCAAATCGCTGTCACAATTCTTTTAACGTATGCAAGTATGCTGTACACACTACAAGGCATAAACACATAGAGCATCATAGTACACCAAGATACATAAAAATATTAAAACACACACCAAATGTACAACGAAGATACTAGGGCCTGGAGTTATATCATCGTTCTTTCCTTTTGTTGTAGCTTGCACTTCAGTCAGTAAAATGCTTGCACCTGTTTCACATTCAAACTGTGGAGGTTCCGGAAGGCTATCCGAGAGCAGTTGTTTTACCTGTCTCTTCCTTGCATTTCTGATATCTTGAGTATCAACAGTGACGTTTCATTCAATGTCCACTAATTTATTCACAGTATTAGGTCTACATCTGTCTGTTAGCTCTCTATCTTTCCTATGACTTAAGCCACCAATTGCATAAATATAGTAAAGTTGGGAAAAAAATTATTTCAATTCGCTTCACGAAAAAGTCACGATTTACATCTGCCTGCATTACACAGCAAAGTGGCATCTTTATGAAGTGTATTCATCACTGAAATGGACTAAAGAAAAGCGTGATATCTGTATAAATTGCGTGTTCGGCTGATAACGCAGTCTCCAGGAAGAAGAAGAAAAAGATGGTAACTGGACAGACTTAGTGCCTGCATAGTGTTTCTGTGTTAGGCGTCATTTTCATCTGGATCATAATGGCAATTTCATGCTCTGCAGATTTTTTTTTTCTTTCTGTCTACTGAAACAGAAAATGTATATGGATGTGTGTTATTTCGTTCTTATCACAGTGTGCCAGTAAAACTTTTTGTAAAATTTTCGTCATTGTTTACTGCATAATGTTAAGTATGCCAAAATGTTTCAGTCTTTCGGATTCCACGTTATACCCAGGAACCTCTGTACCCTGTGGTGTTACCAGATCATGTTAGATAAGCATTAAAAGAGCTGGTCGTCCCACATCTCATAAAAATTTCCGAAATGTTATGAAAACTATAAAAAGATAGTGAACACAGGTAAAAAATCACAAAAATGATGTAATATTCGCTCCACGAAAGAAGTCATCGATTGACATGGTTAGAAGGTGACTGAGGATGTATCAGTTTCATTAAGAATTCTCCATTCCTCAGTCGTGCAAAAAAGCGTGGGCGATTCGTTGAATATGTCTCAAGGGAGTTCAGAGGACGAGGGTTCGACTGATGCCGCGATCTGGAGCAGCGCATTCTGCCTTTTGAGGTGCTTTATTATCAGAGAGTCAGTGCACGCGATTTGTTGAATATGGCAGCAAAGAGTTGGAGGGTAGAAGAAGCTTCCTTTTAACAGTTAAATAGGAGCTATATAATGTTTTAGGTACATGTTAAAGACACTCAAAGTGGTTATTCTTTTGCTATTTCGCAATCATTTTTGGATAAATTCGAATCTACAAACACAAATAAATGGAAAACTAATCTTGCTGTCTCATTGTCGAGGTGAGTGGTGGCTTTTAGTTCAACTGCTGGTGTAAGGTGAAGAAAAAGAGGACGTTTGGAGGACCCTTGCCAAGAATTAGGTTTCGTGCAAGCATCTTTGCGAGAAAATGATATTGGGAGCCGTAAAGAGGGCATTAGCGAATATTATTATCTGAAATTTGTGGTTTTCACCCGACAAACGTGTTACCCAGGGAGCAAAAAACTTTTCAACATCTTAATTTACCATCATTTCCTGCACTGTAGTGTGACCTCTTGCATGTTTCAGTGTAGTTTAACTCACTGTGCGTTTTTTCAATGATGTCACCGGCCGTGGTGAGTGAGTGGTAACGTTCTGCCCTTGCATTCCAGAGGACGCAGGTACTAAGAGAATATGATTACACGATCAGATACAGGAGTTAAATGAATTCGGTATTGGGAGGGAAACCTGCACCGCCCCTCCATCACACATCACGTTACCGCCAGGGAGTGCAAAGGATGAACACTACGGATGTTATCGATAAAAAGGGTAGGCAGTACATATACTAACACAAAAGCGAACATTAACTCTATGGGTATAGTTAAAACTACTACTATCAGTATGCGAACGATCCATCGTATCTTATATTAAACTCTGGTTGTCACAAGAGGTTTGGAAAACTATGTGCTGAGTATTCACCACACATACAATCTTCTATGATGGACAGCGATTCCGATTTCCACGTTAAACTGCAGGTCCAATCATGACAAGGGGACAAGCAAAATTTTGTGAAAAAAATACACAATTTCAGTGAGAAGCATGAAAATACTATACATTTCATAAATTTCATACAAATCGGTAAAAAAATGATTAAAATGTAAAATAATGTCAAAATTACCTAATTTACTCCCAAAAAAGACGTAGTCGATTGACATGAGAATTACACCTGCGTGCATCACAGAGTACAGTGCCCAACTATATGATTAGTTTTCATTACCACAACGGGCTACAGAAAAGTGTCGTATGCGTACAAAAAAAGTATGTTTGGCTGTCATTACAGTTTCCAGAGAAACCTGAACCACCCTCCATAACACAAATCACGTTATCGTCAGCGAGTGCAAAGGATGAACACTACTGATGTTATCGGCCAAAGGGGTAGGCAGTACATCTGACATAGAAGCGAACATTGACTCAAGAACATAACATACTTCTGAATCCGCTCGGAGCTCATATCGTATATTATCTGCACACTTTTTTAACATGATTCTAATGTATCACTTTTCAATTTTTTGAAGAGTGCACCGGGCATCCTTCGAAGGGATATTTCCAAAAATCAATGATCAGGATGAATCCTGCAACACGCGCAGAAACCTCTCCGCAAATAACCTTACACACGCACACAGCAACGTAACATCAACACACATAGACCAAATCACGTCCTCCACAGAGTTAAAAAAGGTTTCATCAAATATAGAAAAATCTTAAGACAGAATATTTTTACCCACCTTCCATTAAAAAGTCCTTAGGTTAGGTTAGGTAGGTGAACTGTGCGTTGTTATATTGCATTAGACCACGGAAATAATTTGGGGTAGGGCTATAGTCACGTGCACTAGTTATCACAGTGTTGTTCTGATGACATCGTTGAGACTTGGAATTCCTAAGGTTCTTCACCATACCGAAGTGGCTTGGGCCCTTAAAAAACACGATCCCTTGGGCCAAGCGTTTTAAAATCGCATTTATTCATTCATACTGAAAATACGCTTATAATAAAAAGTGCTGTACCAATTCTATCATGTTAGGAAATCTATGTGATGAATATTTTCCACACATACCACCTTTCCATCATGATGGTGTGCGCATGGGATTGAAACAACAAATATAAGCATCATAGCACTGAATGTATACGATCCAAGGCGCTAACAGAACGTATGAGACACATTAATACACAAGACATAGCTAAAACCGCTATCATCAGTAAATTTACAAACCTACATAAATTTAATTAAACTCAGGTGAATATAGGATGTGTGACATTTTGGGGTAAGATACGTTAGGTTAGTCCAAGTTAGGTTAGTACACTACATCTTAACAATAACTCAGTTTTCTTTAGCTTGACACATTGAGTATGACTAACTTAAATCACGATCGGAGTGTTACAGTTATACACACGATTTACTCAATATCGCTTGTGAAACGTATACTTCATCTCTAGAGTTAACCCCAGTTAGTTAATCAACCATCATACCCTAGCAGTAATTGAGGTTATTGCAGGTAAGATTTGTTAGGCATGCCCAGCTTGTTACGTGTTAGATCAGTATTACGCGCGAGCGCGTAAAACTGACCTAACACAATGTAACAAGTTGGGCATGCCTAACAAATCTTACCTGCAATAACCTCAATTACTGCTAGGGTATGATGGTTGATTAACTAAAACTGGGGTTAAACTCTAGAGATGAAGTATACGTTTCACAAGCGATATTGAGTAAATCGTGTGTATAACTGTAACACTCCGATCGTGATTTAAGTTAGTCATACTCAATGTGTCAAGCTAAAGAAAACTGAGTTATTGTTAAGATGTAGTGTACTAACCTAACTTGGACTAACCTAACGTATCTTACCCCAAAATGTCACACATCCTATATTCACCTGAGTTTAATTAAATTTATGTAGGTTTGTAAATTTACTGATGATAGCGGTTTTAGCTATGTCTTGTGTATTAATGTGTCTCATACGTTCTGTTAGCGCCTTGGATCGTATACATTCAGTGCTATGATGCTTATATTTGTTGTTTCAATCCCATGCGCACACCATCATGATGGAAAGGTGGTATGTGTGGAAAATATTCATCACATAGATTTCCTAACATGATAGAATTGGTACAGCACTTTTTATTATAAGCGTATTTTCAGTATGAATGAATAAATGCGATTTTAAAACGCTTGGCCCAAGGGATCGTGTTTTTTAAGGGCCCAAGCCACTTCGGTATGGTGAAGAACCTTAGGAATTCCAAGTCTCAACGATGTCATCAGAACAACACTGTGATAACTAGTGCACGTGACTATAGCCCTACCCCAAATTATTTCCGTGGTCTAATGCAATATAACAACGCACAGTTCACCTACCTAACCTAACCTAAGGACTTTTTAATGGAAGGTGGGTAAAAATATTCTGTCTTAAGATTTTTCTATATTTGATGAAACCTTTTTTAACTCTGTGGAGGACGTGATTTGGTCTATGTGTGTTGATGTTACGTTGCTGTGTGCGTGTGTAAGGTTATTTGCGGAGAGGTTTCTGCGCGTGTTGCAGGATTCATCCTGATCATTGATTTTTGGAAATATCCCTTCGAAGGATGCCCGGTGCACTCTTCAAAAAATTGAAAAGTGATACATTAGAATCATGTTAAAAAAGTGTGCAGATAATATACGATATGAGCTCCGAGCGGATTCAGAAGTATGTTATGTTCTTGAGTCAATGTTCGCTTCTATGTCAGATGTACTGCCTACCCCTTTGGCCGATAACATCAGTAGTGTTCATCCTTTGCACTCGCTGACGATAACGTGATTTGTGTTATGGAGGGTGGTTCAGGTTTCTCTGGAAACTGTAATGACAGCCAAACATACTTTTTTTGTACGCATACGACACTTTTCTGTAGCCCGTTGTGGTAATGAAAACTAATCATATAGTTGGGCACTGTACTCTGTGATGCACGCAGGTGTAATTCTCATGTCAATCGACTACGTCTTTTTTGGGAGTAAATTAGGTAATTTTGACATTATTTTACGTATTTTAATCATTTTTTTACCGATTTGTATGAAATTTATGAAATGTATAGTATTTTCATGCTTCTCACTGAAATTGTGTATTTTTTTCACAAAATTTTGCTTGTCCCCTTGTCATGATTGGACCTGCAGTTTAACGTGGAAATCGGAATCGCTGTCCATCATAGAAGATTGTATGTGTGGTGAATACTCAGCACATAGTTTTCCAAACCTCTTGTGACAACCAGAGTTTAATATAAGATACGATGGATCGTTCGCATACTGATAGTAGTAGTTTTAACTATACCCATAGAGTTAATGTTCGCTTTTGTGTTAGTATATGTACTGCCTACCCTTTTTATCGATAACATCCGTAGTGTTCATCCTTTGCACTCCCTGGCGGTAACGTGATGTGTGATGGAGGGGCGGTGCAGGTTTCCCTCCCCCAATACCGAATTCATTTAACTCCTGTATCTGATCGTGTAATCATATTCTCTTAGTAATATAGTATTTACCGGTAAAAAGTAATACCCTATGCTAATGCAGGACGGGGACTGGAACCTGCGTCCTCTGGAATGCAAGGGCAGAACGTTACCACTCACTCACCACGGCCGGTGACATCATTGAAAAACGCAC
>JARYHS010012519.1:12926734-13071444 GCA_031002005.1 Vandiemenella viatica
GTGCGTTTTTCAATGATGTCACCGGCCGTGGTGAGTGAGTGGTAACGTTCTGCCCTTGCATTCCAGAGGACGCAGGTTCCAGTCCCCGTCCTGCATTAGCATAGGGTATTACTTTTTACCGGTAAATACTATATTACTAAGAGAATATGATTACACGATCAGATACAGGAGTTAAATGAATTCGGTATTGGGGGAGGGAAACCTGCACCGCCCCTCCATCACACATCACGTTACCGCCAGGGAGTGCAAAGGATGAACACTACGGATGTTATCGATAAAAAGGGTAGGCAGTACATATACTAACACAAAAGCGAACATTAACTCTATGGGTATAGTTAAAACTACTACTATCAGTATGCGAACGATCCATCGTATCTTATATTAAACTCTGGTTGTCACAAGAGGTTTGGAAAACTATGTGCTGAGTATTCACCACACATACAATCTTCTATGATGGACAGCGATTCCGATTTCCACGTTAAACTGCAGGTCCAATCATGACAAGGGGACAAGCAAAATTTTGTGAAAAAAATACACAATTTCAGTGAGAAGCATGAAAATACTATACATTTCATAAATTTCATACAAATCGGTAAAAAAATGATTAAAATACGTAAAATAATGTCAAAATTACCTAATTTACTCCCAAAAAAGACGTAGTCGATTGACATGAGAATTACACCTGCGTGCATCACAGAGTACAGTGCCCAACTATATGATTAGTTTTCATTACCACAACGGGCTACAGAAAAGTGTCGTATGCGTACAAAAAAAGTATGTTTGGCTGTCATTACAGTTTCCAGAGAAACCTGAACCACCCTCCATAACACAAATCACGTTATCGTCAGCGAGTGCAAAGGATGAACACTACTGATGTTATCGGCCAAAGGGGTAGGCAGTACATCTGACATAGAAGCGAACATTGACTCAAGAACATAACATACTTCTGAATCCGCTCGGAGCTCATATCGTATATTATCTGCACACTTTTTTAACATGATTCTAATGTATCACTTTTCAATTTTTTGAAGAGTGCACCGTGAAGAGTGCACCGGGCATCCTTCGAAGGGATATTTCCAAAAATCAATGATCAGGATGAATCCTGCAACACGCGCAGAAACCTCTCCGCAAATAACCTTACACACGCACACAGCAACGTAACATCAACACACATAGACCAAATCACGTCCTCCACAGAGTTAAAAAAGGTTTCATCAAATATAGAAAAATCTTAAGACAGAATATTTTTACCCACCTTCCATTAAAAAGTCCTTAGGTTAGGTTAGGTAGGTGAACTGTGCGTTGTTATATTGCATTAGACCACGGAAATAATTTGGGGTAGGGCTATAGTCACGTGCACTAGTTATCACAGTGTTGTTCTGATGACATCGTTGAGACTTGGAATTCCTAAGGTTCTTCACCATACCGAAGTGGCTTGGGCCCTTAAAAAACACGATCCCTTGGGCCAAGCGTTTTAAAATCGCATTTATTCATTCATACTGAAAATACGCTTATAATAAAAAGTGCTGTACCAATTCTATCATGTTAGGAAATCTATGTGATGAATATTTTCCACACATACCACCTTTCCATCATGATGGTGTGCGCATGGGATTGAAACAACAAATATAAGCATCATAGCACTGAATGTATACGATCCAAGGCGCTAACAGAACGTATGAGACACATTAATACACAAGACATAGCTAAAACCGCTATCATCAGTAAATTTACAAACCTACATAAATTTAATTAAACTCAGGTGAATATAGGATGTGTGACATTTTGGGGTAAGATACGTTAGGTTAGTCCAAGTTAGGTTAGTACACTACATCTTAACAATAACTCAGTTTTCTTTAGCTTGACACATTGAGTATGACTAACTTAAATCACGATCGGAGTGTTACAGTTATACACACGATTTACTCAATATCGCTTGTGAAACGTATACTTCATCTCTAGAGTTTAACCCCAGTTTTAGTTAATCAACCATCATACCCTAGCAGTAATTGAGGTTATTGCAGGTAAGATTTGTTAGGCATGCCCAACTTGTTACATTGTGTTAGGTCAGTTTTACGCGCTCGCGCGTAATACTGATCTAACACGTAACAAGCTGGGCATGCCTAACAAATCTTACCTGCAATAACCTCAATTACTGCTAGGGTATGATGGTTGATTAACTAAAACTGGGGTTAAACTCTAGAGATGAAGTATACGTTTCACAAGCGATATTGAGTAAATCGTGTGTATAACTGTAACACTCCGATCGTGATTTTAAGTTAGTCATACTCAATGTGTCAAGCTAAAGAAAACTGAGTTATTGTTAAGATGTAGTGTACTAACCTAACTTGGACTAACCTAACGTATCTTACCCCAAAATGTCACACATCCTATATTCACCTGAGTTTAATTAAATTTATGTAGGTTTGTAAATTTACTGATGATAGCGGTTTTAGCTATGTCTTGTGTATTAATGTGTCTCATACGTTCTGTTAGCGCCTTGGATCGTATACATTCAGTGCTATGATGCTTATATTTGTTGTTTCAATCCCATGCGCACACCATCATGATGGAAAGGTGGTATGTGTGGAAAATATTCATCACATAGATTTCCTAACATGATAGAATTGGTACAGCACTTTTTATTATAAGCGTATTTTCAGTATGAATGAATAAATGCGATTTTAAAACGCTTGGCCCAAGGGATCGTGTTTTTTAAGGGCCCAAGCCACTTCGGTATGGTGAAGAACCTTAGGAATTCCAAGTCTCAACGATGTCATCAGAACAACACTGTGATAACTAGTGCACGTGACTATAGCCCTACCCCAAATTATTTCCGTGGTCTAATGCAATATAACAACGCACAGTTCACCTACCTAACCTAACCTAAGGACTTTTTAATGGAAGGTGGGTAAAAATATTCTGTCTTAAGATTTTTCTATATTTGATGAAACCTTTTTTAACTCTGTGGAGGACGTGATTTGGTCTATGTGTGTTGATGTTACGTTGCTGTGTGCGTGTGTAAGGTTATTTGCGGAGAGGTTTCTGCGCGTGTTGCAGGATTCATCCTGATCATTGATTTTTGGAAATATCCCTTCGAAGGATGCCCGGTGCACTCTTCAAAAAATTGAAAAGTGATACATTAGAATCATGTTAAAAAAGTGTGCAGATAATATACGATATGAGCTCCGAGCGGATTCAGAAGTATGTTATGTTCTTGAGTCAATGTTCGCTTCTATGTCAGATGTACTGCCTACCCCTTTGGCCGATAACATCAGTAGTGTTCATCCTTTGCACTCGCTGACGATAACGTGATTTGTGTTATGGAGGGTGGTTCAGGTTTCTCTGGAAACTGTAATGACAGCCAAACATACTTTTTTTGTACGCATACGACACTTTTCTGTAGCCCGTTGTGGTAATGAAAACTAATCATATAGTTGGGCACTGTACTCTGTGATGCACGCAGGTGTAATTCTCATGTCAATCGACTACGTCTTTTTTGGGAGTAAATTAGGTAATTTTGACATTATTTTACATTTTAATCATTTTTTTACCGATTTGTATGAAATTTATGAAATGTATAGTATTTTCATGCTTCTCACTGAAATTGTGTATTTTTTTCACAAAATTTTGCTTGTCCCCTTGTCATGATTGGACCTGCAGTTTAACGTGGAAATCGGAATCGCTGTCCATCATAGAAGATTGTATGTGTGGTGAATACTCAGCACATAGTTTTCCAAACCTCTTGTGACAACCAGAGTTTAATATAAGATACGATGGATCGTTCGCATACTGATAGTAGTAGTTTTAACTATACCCATAGAGTTAATGTTCGCTTTTGTGTTAGTATATGTACTGCCTACCCTTTTTATCGATAACATCCGTAGTGTTCATCCTTTGCACTCCCTGGCGGTAACGTGATGTGTGATGGAGGGGCGGTGCAGGTTTCCCTCCCAATACCGAATTCATTTAACTCCTGTATCTGATCGTGTAATCATATTCTCTTAGTACCTGCGTCCTCTGGAATGCAAGGGCAGAACGTTACCACTCACTCACCACGGCCGGTGACATCATTGAAAAGACACAGTGAGTTAAACTACACTGAAACATGCAAGAGGTCACACTACAGTGCAGGAAATGATGGTAAATTAAGATGTTGAAAAGTTTTTGCTCCCTGGGTAACACGTTTGTCGGGTGAAAACCACAAATTTCAGATAATAATATTCGCTAATGCCCTCTTTACGGCTCCCAATATCATTTTCTCGCAAAGATGCTTGCACGAAACCTAATTCTTGGCAAGGGTCCTCCAAACGTCCTCTTTTTCTTCACCTTACACCAGCAGTTGAACTAAAAGCCACCACTCACCTCGACAATGAGACAGCAAGATTAGTTTTCCATTTATTTGTGTTTGTAGATTCGAATTTATCCAAAAATGATTGCGAAATAGCAAAAGAATAACCACTTTGAGTGTCTTTAACATGTACCTAAAACATTATATAGCTCCTATTTAACTGTTAAAAGGAAGCTTCTTCTACCCTCCAACTCTTTGCTGCCATATTCAACAAATCGCGTGCACTGACTCTCTGATAATAAAGCACCTCAAAAGGCAGAATGCGCTGCTCCAGATCGCGGCATCAGTCGAACCCTCGTCCTCTGAACTCCCTTGAGACATATTCAACGAATCGCCCACGTTTTTTTGCACGACTGAGGAATGGAGAATTCTTAATGAAACTGATACATCCTCAGTCACCTTCTAACCATGTCAATCGATGACTTCTTTCGTGGAGCGAATATTACATCATTTTTGTGATTTTTTACCTGTGTTCACTATCTTTTTATAGTTTTCATAACATTTCGGAAATTTTTATGAGATGTGGGACGACCAGCTCTTTTAATGCTTATCTAACATGATCTGGTAACACCACAGGGTACAGAGGTTCCTGGGTATAACGTGGAATCCGAAAGACTGAAACATTTTGGCATACTTAACATTATGCAGTAAACAATGACGAAAATTTTACAAAAAGTTTTACTGGCACACTGTGATAAGAACGAAATAACACACATCCATATACATTTTCTGTTTCAGTAGACAGAAAGAAAAAAAAAATCTGCAGAGCATGAAATTGCCATTATGATCCAGATGAAAATGACGCCTAACACAGAAACACTATGCAGGCACTAAGTCTGTCCAGTTACCATCTTTTTCTTCTTCTTCCTGGAGACTGCGTTATCAGCCGAACACGCAATTTATACAGATATCACGCTTTTTCTTTAGTCCATTTCAGTGATGAATACACTTCATAAAGATGCCACTTTGCTGTGTAATGCAGGCAGATGTAAATCGTGACTTTTTCGTGAAGCGAATTGAAATAATTTTTTTCCCAACTTTACTATATTTATGCAATTGGTGGCTTAAGTCATAGGAAAGATAGAGAGCTAACAGACAGATGTAGACCTAATACTGTGAATAAATTAGTGGACATTGAATGAAACGTCACTGTTGATACTCAAGATATCAGAAATGCAAGGAAGAGACAGGTAAAACAACTGCTCTCGGATAGCCTTCCGGAACCTCCACAGTTTGAATGTGAAACAGGTGCAAGCATTTTACTGACTGAAGTGCAAGCTACAACAAAAGGAAAGAACGATGATATAACTCCAGGCCCTAGTATCTTCGTTGTACATTTGGTGTGTGTTTTAATATTTTTATGTATCTTGGTGTACTATGATGCTCTATGTGTTTATGCCTTGTAGTGTGTACAGCATACTTGCATACGTTAAAAGAATTGTGACAGCGATTTGCTTCAGAAAGTTTATAAATTTATCATGAAGAACTCCACGTTTGGCAGACATTCAAATCGCAGGACTCAAGCATCCTCCAGCAGAATAAATCCCCTCGACGAGAAGAAGACTCGATATGCCGTTGAGGTAACTAAGGCTCTACAGTTGAAATATGACAACTTCAACATTCATAGGAAAGTTAGAGAGCTAACAGACAGATGTAGACCTAATACTGTGAATAAACTAGTGGACATTGAAGGAAACGTCACTGTTGATACTCAAGATATCAGAAATGCAAGGAAGAGACAGGTAAAACAACTGCTCTCGGATAGCCTTCCGGAACCTCCACAGTTTGAATGTGAAACAGGTCCAAGCATTTTACTGACTGAAGTGCAAGCTACAACAAAAAGGAAAGAAAGGTGATAAAACTCCAGGCCCTGCCAAGATAAACGCATAATTATTTTTTTAAATTACTTGATGATGATAATGATTGACCATAGTGTTCAATTACATCTACAACTCTGGCAGTATTTCTCGAGATTGGCTCAAATCAGAGTTTATTACATTACCAAAAAAAAAAAAAGACCGGAGCTAAGTCATGTGGTGACTACAGAACGATCAGCCTTATGAGCCCCAGGTTGGAAATCTTTCTGGAGGTTATTCACCAAAGGATACATAAGATCGGTGATCATCTACACAATTCGAATGCAGAAATGCAGTTGGACACGAGAAGCTCTGTTCAGCATTCAAGTACTGTCTCATGTTCTCTGTCCTCCTGTATGGCGTTGAAGCGTGGACATTAATCGAAACTATCAGTAAAATGTTAGAAGCATTTGAAATGAGTCTGTATCGAAGAATGTTGAGAATACAATGGATACGCCACAAATGCTGAAGTGCTCCGCAAAATGAAAAAAAAAAAGATATGGAAATATTGACAACCTTAAAACACGGAGGCCGCAGTACCTTGGCCACATCATGAGGAACAATAGCCATTATGAACTCCTGCGGTCTGTTCTCCAGGTAAAAATACCAGGAAAGAGAAGTGCTGGTAGAAAAAGAACGCATTTTGAGTTAACGATACACAGCACATGTGAACATTTGCATACCTGAAGCCTCGAACTTATTTGGTTTAATAGTTAGAGGCGACAGCAATGTGATTCTGTTTCACAATGAATGCGCTAAACTAAAAGCGAATTTCATACAATAATAAAACCTTTTTGTTTCAAAAACTGTTAATCGGCGAGTGAAAGAACGCGAAATTGTATGCACTTCAGCTAACTGAATTTAAAATATGTTATACGGAAGATTTTTTATGAAAAAAATTATGTATAACCTGAGCGTGGAGGACGCGGCTTCAAATCCCCGTCCGACTATCCAGATTTCCATGGGTTTCCCCTAAAATGCCATGGCCGAATTTAATCCCGTTCCTTGTCCCTAGTTCTTTCACGCTTCTACTGACCTCCATGACTACGAGATGTAAAGCCAAAGGCATAAAAAATATAATAATTGAAAAAGATATGGCTGCCATGGATGCCGCGATTGTATTCTGTCGAACGGAAACATAAACGAAATGTCGTCTATATCTGAACCCTGGTCTCGCATTCGTGAGGACGCAGGTTTGAACTCGCATTCGGGAGGACGGCGGTTCGAATCCCCCGTCTGGCTATACAGATTTCGGTTTTCCATGGTTTCCCGAAATTACTCCAGGAGAATGCTTAATTAGCAACTATTCTGAAATGTACTATACAAACACATATACTCAGTGATCTCACAGTCTATACTAATATATGTCACGTTTAATTGAATTAGTTTAATATTAGCACTCTAAAACCCAACCCTTCCGAGGGCCAGGTGTTGTGTATTTTTTTCTGTGGCAGGCAGACGGAGGCACGCGGTGAAGCGGCCCAGCCATTAGGGGCGTGAGCCCGCCGCGACAGCTAAGATTAATTCGCTTGCGCTGTCCAGTTTAAAATCGTATCTTTCGAACCAGCAGTCCGATTTAAATGAAATAAACTGCATTTTAATACTCAGAAAAAGTAGATGTTAAAAGATACGTCACACCACTAGTACAAATTAAGAATGAAATAAAATAAAAAAGAAAAAGTGTATTTCGAGCGTAATTGAGGTTTAAAAAAATAATAAAGCCATTTAGACGATTTGGTCACACGACACTCATTAGAATACGATTTATGACCCGTAACAACGTGGCACGTGGCAGAGGCGCGCACCTGCGTCCGCTGCGATGGCGGCGGGGGCGGGAATGACCACAAACTGACCGCAAGTTGGCGCCTGCCCGCCTTCGATACGTCACACCACTAGTACAAATTAAGAATGTAATAAAATAAAAAGAAAAAGTGTATTTCGAGCGTAATTAGGTTTAAAAAATAAAAAGCCATTTAGACGATTTGGTCACACGACACTCATTAGAATACGATTTATGACCAGTAACAACGTGGCACGTGGCCTTCTTGACAGCTTGATGACAGGTGTTGATGATTTATGGTGGGCACGTGGCCAGGCGAACACCTGCGCGACGTGGGGGTCTGGCGAACACCTGCGCGACGTGGGGGGTCCTGAGCTCACACATATGCCCATAAGGAATACATGGGGTGTTTTGGTCCGGGGTTCTGGCTCACTCGCAGGTATTGACACTACTATCAACCTAGTCTCTTCGGGAAATCCCCGTTCATAAAGAAAATTTCAGTCAATTTTGCCAATATTCATGGGCGCCGGGAGGGGGGTGCACTTGCACCCCCCTACTATGAAAGAAAAAACGCAGAAAAGATTAAGATAATTTTTTTATTATTAAATTCACATTTTGAATAATAACTTTAGGCGCCTAGCTTGTTGTCCAAATTTGTTCAATACCTTGTCAATAAATTCTGTTTCCTTAATTAATAAGTAATAAGTGTTATATATATAAAAAAAGATACAGATGCACCTCCCTTAGAGTAATCCTGCCGGCGCCCATGCCAATATTTTCGTAATTTTTTTTTTCCTGCTGAACCAGAAAAATGTAGTAGATTTTAAACTAAGATAAGTACTTAGAATAAACTCTAAAACAGTCATTTTAAACGATAACTGCCTTACAAATTTGAGATTTAGTAGTTGTGAAAAAAAACGTGTTCCAGAAAAAAAACATGTTTTTTTTCAAGCCAGAAAAAAAAACCGTTTTTTTTACAACACTAACCTGACCTAATGTTGCACTAAGTTTCAAAAAACTAGTAACCTGATAGACTGTACGCTGTACCTAGCTAGTCCTTAAGAGGAGGCCCTAAACATCTCCCGTGGCTACTAGTTAGCAGCGGGACTATTTTTCCTTCGCGTGCCTCTGCTGCACCTTACGCACTCCCACATCTACACGAACCTTTTTCTCTCCCTTTTCTCTCCATTTTTTCTGAAGTTCATCCTCTTTACCGCACTTCCCTACGACATCCTTTTGCACCCTATCCACTAAACCCACCATCTTTCCTTTCCACCTCAAGAGCCCTAACCGTTTCGTACATTTGCCTGATCCTTTATTCCTACTCATAAAGTTTCCTATCCCCGAAAAAAAGTGGACAAAGTAATGAGAGAGTCTCAATTTGTTCTCGTTTTCCCTCTCCGCAATATATCCAGCGAAACCACTTCCTACATCACCGTAATCCACACCATTCGTCAGGAACCTGCGACAGGCTTTACACTTTCAGGACACGATTTTTCCCTAATAATTCTACTATCTCCCAAACGAGCCTCGACTATTAAACCAATATATACCTCAATTTAGCTGATAGTATTTGTCATTACGTGCCGTGGAAACACTATACCGCTTAATAAAACAGTAGGTTGACCTTTGTTCTTAACTGCATTGTGCGAAGTGATAAGACATGCTCGCCCTTCCAATCCGATACGTATCTCACTCACCTCTTCCGTCATGGTTCATAACATTCTTCCATATTTTGGAAACCCTTGCTTAACAGCCATGCTCTTCCTTGCATCTACCACAAACCCGTAGCATTCGAGCTCGCATGAAAGACTTTGATGTCCTTACATCTCGGATTCGCAACAACCACGAAAAATATATTAGTAAAAAAAATGGGAAAGCACCATCTCCCCAGACTGCGAATGTGCTACAGGGAATAAAAAAAAAAAAAAAAAAAAAAAAAAAAAAAAAAAAAAAAAAAGGAGAAATGAGCAACTTTCTGCGTGCCGCCGAAAGTGCGATAACTTCGTCACTGAACTATTGTGGCAGCGAACCTTCGTTCTTTATTGTAATGACTTTATTTCTGATTGTATCTCGTAATGAGTGTATGAGCATATGATAAATAAATATTTAACACTAGCTGACACAACATACGTTGCCATGTCCAAATTTCAATAAATTTCTTTGTGATCATTTTATGAATATGTGAAAAGCTTTTGAAAATGTGTAAACAAAGTAAAAATGAGAAAAAAACATATTTCTGAGTGATCATTGTATTTGTTAACGGTTGTGTCCATGGTTATTCAGTTTGAGAAGAAGTACGTATATTCAGAAGTACATCAATGGAAAATTTTACATGCGAGATGAATTCTATCGGCAGTACACAACTGAAATGATGGAAATGTGTGATGTGCCTGAAATGCCTTGGAACCACGCAGTTTTGTTCCCAAATTTAAGTCACAATCAAATTAAGTCAGAATTCCATGTTAGCCAAATAATTTATGTTCTTTCATTAAATTTGAAATATCAAAGAGTCTGAATATCAAAGAATGTGATTTATTTACATTTCGATCATCACACCACCAAGACGGTTTTGATTGTTTTCTAGATCTTGCATCGTTCGGTCTAATACCTCCAAAGACTTTATGTGCCATTGTACATTCATTCCAAAAGATCAATTTGCAATGCTGCAGAACAATGCGGCAGAATCGGAAAGTTCTTCGATAGGTTGCATGTTAGATTTTCATTGATTTACATACTCAACGGCGACTTGAATGCTGAATGATCTGTTTGACCGCCTTCGAACAACGTACCTGAAATTCCTGATGAAGCAAGTGCAATTTCATTCTACGAGTGAATCGTTGCCAAAATCAATGAGATCAAAAACGTTTTTGCAGTTCCACCGTGAGCGTCGAAGAAGAAAATCCCTCTAGTTTCAACGTTCACAACCTTCATGAGCATATTTTTGCTACCGATTCAACAATGGAACATTCGTTCGAACCGATTCTCTGAATGCATCAGAATCGTACTGTTTTTCATGTTTCAACTCTTGATTAAATGTATCGTGCATAGGACGAATGGGCGCTGTCATGGCTAATTCAGGTAATACCTTGTTCGATATCATCAAGCACATGTCCTGAATTAATATCAATGAAATGGAAATAAAATAACTACACTTGTTGGAAAATAAAAACAAAGGTAATTTTATTTTAGTTTAGCCTGGAATGCTTTTTTCAGATTTTTCTCCAAACCTTCCAGCTTTTTATACAGAAAACATTTAATTAAGTTATATCCATTCTAGGAGCATAAGGAACAAAACAAAAAAAGATTTACGCATATCCTTCAGGCCAATTGAATTCGTACAAAAATCCACTTTTAGTTTTTCCCAAATTTCCAATTTTGGGGGAAACTTTACAATTTTTCTTTTCCTAAAAATCTTATTCGTACTATTACGAAAAAATTTTTTTTTTAAAAAATGCCAAATTGGTTCATTGGAAAAAACACTTTCAGTTTTTCCGAATTTTCCAATTTTCTGGTAACTTTACCAATTTTCTTTTTCTAATATATAAAAAAAGTCAGATCGGTCATTAGAAAAAAGCACACTCGGGTTTCCGGAATTTTCCGGGCAACTTTTTCAATTTTGGCCAGGCGAGCAGCTATATCATTGCCGTCGTAATATCCGTGCCGACCATTTCAGTTCATATAAATCTGTTGGTCATTGTTCAAAACTATAGCTCACTGCAAACGGAAAAAAGGGTCAAACAAACACACAGAAATTGAGTCGGCTGAAAAAAGTGGAGACTCGATTGATTAGCAACAAGTATCCTGAGTGGAGGGATAAATGAACATGATAATATAATGGGGGAGAGGCTGATTTCATATTCAGAGTCCAGAAATGACAAAGTGGTAATAATAATTGGGTATCTAAATACACTAGGTGTTAACTGGAAGGGTAATGGGATTAGTAACACAGGGGAGCAGAGATTTGCAAACATAGCTAGGAGGGAGGGTTCATATAAGTGGTAGAACAAGAAAAAGCAGGCACAATATGCTGTAAGTTTTCTTAATATAACCTAATAAAAATTATTTGGGAAATAAGTGACCATGCGGCAGCTGTGATGGACGTCAGATTGTCCAGGAAATCAGAAGCCGAAGGAAGAGAGAAGGAACAGATATAATTATAAAAAGGCAAAGGTTTAAGAACTGAGGAGGTATTTCTGGAGCGGTTCAATGTGCGAAAAGAAGGCACTACTACAGTAGAAAGAAAGTCTGAACATTTCCAGAAATAGTAGAAGCGGAAGGAAATGTTTGTCTGGAGGAGGGGGGGGGGGGAGAATTTGACACTCCGATATATATATATATATATATATATATATATATATAAGGGGTAATTAGATGACTAGGGGAATCGCCACCAGACCATAAGCTTCATTGCATTAATAAAAATAAAATAAGGAGGAGTGAAGGACATGCACTCTATAACTGATATGAGGAGACTGAAGAGGTTGGTGAGAAGAGATTAAAGAAACAGAAGAGTAAGAGTATGTCTGAAGCAACTAACCAGTGAATTAGTACCAGGAAAGATGCCAGGATGGTTGCTTCTAAAGGCATGGTCAAATTCCTCCCATTTCCCACCCCCAATCTGCCCTCACCTTTAATTATCTTGATGTCGCAAAAGTGTAAAGCCTGAAGCAAAAAAAAAAATAGCAGCAAAGAGAGAAGTTAAGAATAAATTCATGAAAAATACCACGGTCGGGCAGTTACAAGTAGAAATTTCAACAAATGTGTTGAGAAGAGGCATGAAAGGTATTTAGTCAATTGTGGATAAAAATGGAATAAAAGTCAAGGAGAATACGAAAATGAATTAGCTACTGAGTAACTGGTTTGGTGAAAATATTATAGATTGTTATGGACAGTTGGAGAATTAACTGAGGAGAATCTTTCTTATATTACTAGCTGTTACCCGCGACTTCGTACGCGTGGACTTGGAGTTTCGATTCCAGAATTGGATATAGAAAACTGTTAGTAACGTAAGATTTGTCCCAAACACCGAGTCGACATAATATGATGGAAAGCCATCATTATATCATCCTATCATCTAATCTGTCTCATGAAGAGAATCAATTTACAACATATTTAAAAACAGAAAAGTAAGCGAAGGTGCGGGGATGTGTGTGTGTGTGTGGGGGGGGGGGGGGGGGGTTAACTGATGTCAGCTTTATTTCAGCTTGGTTTTTTCTTCTTTATTCAACATGAGCATCTGAATCTCATAATCTAATAGCAGCACATTGTCTTCTAGACCTGCACCTTAGGCCAGGTTTACGTCCGTAAGGCATGTCAAAAAGGAAGACAAATTGGTGCCAGAAACTTTTATACAGACACAAATGAATAGTACAGTGCAGAGCAAATTGACTTCTATACTAAATAATAAGTTTTGTTTCTTATCGAAATTTATTAATAAATCAAACACTAACAGATTGCGTGACTGAGCAACCAACGTAACATTACAGACTAACACACGAATCTGTCTGTCTTTCATCATTCGATAAGTTCTTAAAATTTCGTGACTAAAATTGTTATTCATGCCGAAAAAATGTCCTGTGTCCTTCCTACACTATTTCATTGTTAAATTCCATCAATATTGATATAGCCATTTAGTCGTCAAAACGTAACAAAAAGACAGAAACTTACTTCCACATTTATAATATAATAGCTGGAACCCACAACTTCGTTCGTGATTGTAAAGTATTCATATTGACAGCTGTAGACATCTAACACCATAATGCACGATGGGAGACTCGATACTATTACCACACACAAATACCAGTCTTCTGCGCTATGTAGTTCCGGCAGCAAAGTAAAATTTACGGATACACACAAGTCTTTGGATGAAATACGAAAATATTCATGATCGACCAATTTCGAACACCATATCTCACACACTCCCACAGTTACCGAATTTCGGCCAACGTTGTGATCGATGGGTGACTCTGTGTTACTACCACACAAAAACGCCGCTAATCTGCTATTGATAGTTTTCACTTAAAAGTGATACAACGTGACACATGCGTCTTTGGCAGAAAATATGAAATTGCCGCAGGTCGACCATTTATCCCCCATTTCTCCCACACCCCCATAGCTACCGACATCTAACAACCATAGTGCACTACATGAGATACGATTCTACTACGAAAAACAAACAGCAATGCTCTATGCTATGTAGTTGTGGCAGAAAAGTGACATATGCGGAGACAGTCGAAATACGAAAATATCCTTGGTCGGCCACTTACAATCACCATATCTACCACAACACCACAGTTTCTGAAAATCGGCAGCTGTTGTGATCGAAAGGTGACGCTGTGCTACTACTACACACAAACGCCAGTTATCTGTGATCTATAGTTTTCGCTGAAAAGTGATACACCGTGACACTTTTGTCTTTGGCAGAAGTATGAAATTGCCACAGGTCGAACACTTTCAACCTCCATATCTCCCACACCCCCATAGCTACCGACATCTAACAACCATAGTGCACTACATGAGATACGATTCTACTACCATACACAAACACCAATGTTCTATGCTATGTAGTTGTGGCAGAAAAGTGACATATGCGGAGACAGTCGAAATTCGAAAATATCCTTGGTCGGCCACTTACTACCTCCATATCTACCATAGTAACACAGTTTCTGAAATTCGGCCGCTGTTGTGATCGAAAGGTGACGCTGTGCTACTACTATACACAAACGCCAGTTATCTGTGATCTATAGTTTTCGCTGAAAAGTGATACACCATGACACTTTTGTCTTTGGCAGAAGTATGAAATTGACACAGGTCGATCACTTTCAACCCCCATATCTCCCACACCCCCATAGCTACCGACATCTAACAACCATAGTGCACTACATGAGATACGATTCTACTACCATACACAAACACCAATGTTCTATGCTATGTAGTTGTGGCAGAAAAGTGACATATGCGGAGACAGTCGAAATTCAAAAATATCCTTGGTCGGCCACTTACAACCACCATATCTACCATAGTAACACAGTTTCTGAAATTCGGCCGCTGTTGTGATCGAAAGGTGACTCTGTGCTACTACTACACACAAACGCCAGTTATCTGTGATCTATAGTTTTCGCTGAAAAGTGATACACCATGACACTTTTGTCTTTGGCAGAAGTATGAAATTGCCACAGGTCGATCACTTTCAACCCCCATATCTCCCACACCCCCATAGCTACCGACATCTAACAACCATAGTGCACTACATGAGATACGATTCTACTACCATACACAAACACCAATGTTCTATGCTATGTAGTTGTGGCAGAAAAGTGACATATGCGGAGACAGTCGAAATTCGAAAATATCCTTGGTCGGCCACTTACAACCACCATATCTACCATAGTAACACAATTTCTGAAATTCGGCCGCTGTTGTGATCGAAAGGTGACTCTGTGCTACTACTACACACAAACGCCAGTTATCTGTGATCTATAGTTTTCGCTGAAAAGTGATACACCATGACACTTTTGTCTTTGGCAGGAGTATGAAATTGCCACAGGTCGATCACTTTCAACCCCCATATCTCCCACACCCCCATAGCTACCGACATCTAACAACCTATAGTGCACTACATGAGATACGATTCTACTACCATACACAAACACCAATGTTCTATGCTATGTAGTTGTGGCAGAAAAGTGACATATGCGGAGACAGTCGAAATTCGAAAATACCCTTGGTCGGCCACTTACAACCACCATATCTACCATAGTAACACAGTTTCTGAAATTCGGCCGCTGTTGTGATCGAAAGGTGACTCTGTGCTACTACTACACACAAACGCCAGTTATCTGCGATCTATAGTCTTCGCTGAAAAGTGATACACCATGACACTTTTGTCTTTGGCAGAAGTATGAAATTGCCACAGGTCGACCACTTTCAACCCCCATATCTCCCACACCCCCATAGCTACCGACATCTAACAACCATAGTGCACGACAGGAAAGACGATTCTACTACCACACACAAATACCAAAGGTCTATGTTATGTAGTTGTGGCAGGAAAGAGAAGTATACGGAGATACGAATTTTTGGTCGAAATATGAAAACGCCCTGCACTGACCAACTTTAATCATTATATCTCCCACATCCCCACAGCTATCGGCATTCGGCCAACGTTGTGCACTACAGGAATCTCCATACTACTTCCACCAACAAACATCAGTGATGTGTGCAAGGTAGTGGTGGCTGAAAAGTGAAATATAGGAAAAAACACGTCTATTTTTATATATATATAAGATTGCAGATGAACATACTGGGAAATTAGAAATAGAGTCACAAGGTATCATGAAAGCTGCATGGCTTTTTTTATATATATACTTAAAGTGCATGGTATAGATAATATTACCACAGATATGTTACAGGTGTTTGGTAAAGACATTGTACCATAACTGGAAGTATTATTTAGTATAAGAGTAGAGAATTGCTATATTCCATGTGATTGAAATGTGGCATAGTAGTACCAATTCTGCAGACAGGGGAGAAAAACAGGTTTGAGAACAGCAGCCCCATTAGTTTGACTTCATTTATGGGCAGCACTTTACGGCAGCGAAACATGGACCTTAGGAATACCGGAAAGAGAGAAACTTGAAGTCTTTGAAATGTGGTGCTACAGAAGAATGCTGAAAATTAGGTGGACAGACAAAGTAAGAAATCAACGAGTTTTGGAAATTATGGGTGAGAAAAGAAGTTTATGGAAGAAGCTTACAGGAAGAAGAGACAGGCTGGTAGGTCATATTTTGAGACATGCTGGATTGGTTAATTTGTTAGTGGAGGGAACAGTGGAAGGTAAGAACTGTAGAGGAAGACAGAGATTAGAATATATGAAGCAGATAATTGAGGACGTGGGTTGTAGGGGGTATGTAGAAATGAAGAGGTTAGCACAGGATAGGAAGGGATGGAGGATTGCATCAAACCAGTCTAAAGACTGACAACAGCAAAAATGGGCAGCACAGGCAAGGTGCAACATGTGTTACAACCCAGCATCAGGATAGTTATCTTGCCTTAAGTGCCCAATGACATCGAACCAGAGATACCTCACAGCAGCCTCTGGGTCTGGGTCATATCCCCTGTCAGAAAGTGTATTACCTTCACATAAAAGCATTGTGTGGCTTATAAAATGTCACGTCTTGCTGACCGTGATTAAACGCAGGAAAAGTGGGGTAGTGGTCTGGTCAGAGGTGAATTGTAGTTTAGCCTGGAGAATGATTCTTGCCATCTGTTTATACGCATGCCTGGCAAACATTATAAACCTGCCAATATTGTGGAAAGAGACTGACATGATGACACCAGTGTTCTTATTTGGGATGTCACCATGTTAATACCATGCAGTGTGGCTTTTCCATGATGCATATGGACCAAGGTTCCATCTGATGGAAGATAATGCCCACCCACTAGACTGGCCTAATGGATAGGTACTCCAATAAGCAGTGGTCCAGCAATGGAATGTGATATCGCAAACCATACCGGACAGCCTTACACACAGTATGGGGATGCCACACATAGTCACCACATCTTGGATTGACATTCTGTAAGCCACCAACAGACACACATCACACACAAGTCAGTGCCACCAACTGTCGATGTCCAGTTTCCCGTATAACTTGTATCACTGGCATTGTGCCATGTGTCAAATTGTTACTCAAGGCCACGGCCAACCTTCCATCCCCTAAAAAAAAAAAATTGTTACCTTGTCCTTTTTATTGCACACATTATCACCCTACCCTGTTTCTACTTGGATTTAAAGGATCCTTTAACTCTTGGCCATGTACAAGAAATATCACAACTAGTCTATTTGCTAGGTTACTTTAACATTAGTAAGTACAATTTATTTAACCCTAGTAGAGATTGCACCACTATCAGTTTCCCTACCAGACCATTCTCAATCCACGTACTTCTTTTTCCCTACGATCTCACTGTTTCAGCATAGAACTTATATCCTCCTACTTTTAGTAATTTTTTCAAATTCCCAATTCTCTTACCTACAAAAATGAACAAATATTGTAACATTAGAACTGAGAGAAAGACAATGTTTGTAATCACACATTAAGTTGATTTAATGATTTGCTCATTAGTTATTTTACAAACAGTACTGGAGCAAGAATCATATTAACATATCCTCTGGTCAGCTAAATAGCACAAATTGTTATATGATACAACTAATTTTTGCTTACGTGAAAATTAAGTCACTTTGATGTACTAGCTAATTCAAATTTTTGCAACATCTATAAGCTTTCTTTTTCACCCACAACACTGATTACTACATATAAGTACAAATATTATCTTCGTCACAGTTCTAGCAGGTCTTTATTAATGAATATGTATAAAGGTAAATCGTAAATTCCCAGACGTTTACAACAAATCTTCCAACAGCAATTCCCAATCTACTGTATGCTCACACAAATGGTTTTTCCTCTTTGGATAACTGATAAACATACAAGCTTTCTCATTTGGCACTTATATCAATTTCATACAGACTCGCATCACATGTCCTATCTAAATCCTCATGTAGCTGCTCGCAATCCCTCTCAAGTTAATCCTATTATGTAACTTAAGTCATCAGCAAACAGCCATACTTCTCTCGTTAGCATTTCATAGAGCAGGAATCTCTCTCATTCCGGGGAAAAGAACATCAATTACATGTGGATGAGGGTTCATGCTGTAATTACACAGGGAAAAAGTACACCAATTTAAGGAAACATCTGGGACCAGGCCTGTATTAAAAATCTGTAGACCCCTAGGCTATACCTGTGGTGCAGACCTGAGAAGAATCACCGCTTACCGTAGGAGAAGATTCATGTGGCGTCGAAAAATGGGAAAAAAAAACACCTTCATACAAAGAGCAAGAAATTTTCAGGCTTACTGCCCTTCTTATGAAGTGGCTGCAGGATGGAAGCTAGCAGCCAATTGAGTGTACAGGCCAGTGTGCAGCTATAGGTGGGGGAAAAGCAAACATGGTGGGAAGTTAGGTTATTTTTTGGTGTAGGTGTACTGAAATGTTATTTTACAATGCACTTGTACTTTAAAGGATTGAACTACACATGTGAGATCATTGTTTTTGGTTTTCATGAACATTTCAGGACTAGCAGCACTAAAACTGTTGAGGAAATAGGTTAATTTCTTTGAACATACTTGATTTTTATCATTTTTTGCATGTAGAGCAGGCCTCTTTGTGGTGTGGGCCCTACAGCCAAGATAGCTTACGTTTAAATGCGGCCCTGTCTGGGACAGGAAATTTCCTTTTCATGTAAAAAAAAAAAAAAGCAAAGGGCAATTATGCTATGGATCTGAAATTTCATAAAACATTTGGTAGGCTGTGCTCTGCAAGAGAATGTGTAGAACAGAGCTGAGAAACATGTACCGCTGAAATAATGGCATACCAAACATTCCAAAATCTGGAATGGTGGTGGCCATGTTGTCACAAATGTAACAACACTGGTAGCTGTTTTGACACGACAGCTGATCTCTTCACAGCACACTGCATGGACTACTTACTTTGTAAAGATTGCTAATAACTATATACGTGACAATGGCCCAAGGATCATACCAATTTATGCAAAATAGCATACATTAAACAGGTAACAATATGTTTCTGTAGCATATAGGTTCCCCCTCGTGGAGGTGCAAAGACGTGTCGGGGGACCACATGTATGGGCGATACCCTAGCTTCTATTCTGACATCATATACTAAGTAAGTTCCACTGAGATGTCATTGTTGATACTGAAAAGTAGGAATTTAACAGCTTAATAGTAAAACTGTGGCACGAGAGGTGGGGAGATGCAGGGGAATTTTTCTTTTGATGGAAAAGGTGGAGGGGGAACATGGTATTGGGAAGCCCTAATGTAATAGACAGAATTTAATACCAACTGAATTAAAGGAATTGTATCAAAGAATAAGTAGATAAAAATGTTCACTTAAAATGGATACCATATGCACTCTGTATCAGACTAGAAGCATCTATGTACTATAAGCCAAACATTCTAATAGGATTTTTTAATTATTATTTTAAAATATGGCCTATGGTCTTTGTAACCAACTACAATCGACACAATTACAGTGTTCTAACTATTGTATCATACTTTGCTCATATAACTGTAGGGCACAATTTAATTACGATGGAATGCACACTCTGGTGGCAACTTCCCATCACACTCATTTCTCCCCTTTCCTGTACCCGCCTACATTTGCCCTGTACAGTGGCGTAGCTAGGTCAATAAGGACCCCGGTACAAAAAATTTATTTTGGGCCCTCAGGCCAGACGGGCGACCTTTTTTTTGCTTTGTGATCTGGTAGGGGCCCCCTGAACTGAGGATGAGGGCCCTTGAATTATTTTTTAGGGGCCCCTGAGCAGTGGTTGGGGCCCTCCTGAGCACAGCGAGGGCCCTTAGTGAGGGGCTCTTGTACTGTCAGGGGCCCCTTAGGCGACGGTAGAGCTAAAAAAAAAAAAAAAAAAAAAAAAAAGGTCGCCAGTTTGCCGTGAAGGCTCGTGGGGCCCCTCTAAACTGCGCTTGAAGGCCCCTAGAGGTGCGCTTTGGGGCCCCTTGAGGTATGCTTGGGGGCCCCCTGAGCGTGAGGGCCCTGGTGCACTGCACCGCCTAGCCCCATAGTAGCTACGCCCCTGGCCCTGTACGAATTTCAACATTTAATTGTTTCAGCGTTTTTTGTCAATCATCCGTCATTTCTCTTTGTATTTTATATCAATCAATTGCCCTCTTACCAATGAAAGAAAATCTTTCCAAGTCATTATGCCCGAAATCGAGTGTCAGCTTGTGGTCATAGCCATCTTCTCTCTTCCATGCACCTTTATAGTACGGGCAACACAAAACAAACAAAACACTTAATTAAAACCACCCACGCTAGAAGGCAAACTCAAACTGGTGAAGATTAAAATGAGAGGCCAGCATTTTAACTGCCTATACCTCTCAGAGCCAGGGTTAAGAACAACCAGCAAAAAAAAAAATCTGGTATTTCCAGGATTCGACTGCATTGTTGCTATAAATCTAACACAGCACTTGGTATAAAAGAGAGAGAGTCTTATTGAAGATGAAGGTCATAAGGGATGGCACTGTGTGCCGCTAACAATTGGTAGGGTTGATTAATAACACACTAAAAAGGGGGAAAAAAATTAGGCCCATACATACATTAGTAGTCCGCATAAGAATTTTTGACATTTTACTGGTCCTTGGGTCGAAAAAGGTTGAGAAACTCTGGTCTAAGGAACATGTCAGCCAAGCTTCAGCACAAAAGGACAATTCTTCTAGGGACATAGTGGTTGCAACACCCGTGAAGCATTTATTTTTCTTTTTTTGCCTAAGCTTTTACATTTTATCAATTTTGTGGTCATTACAGGTGGGAAAGGACTGAGGGAAAGGATAACAATTGGGGCATGGCATTTTGAAGGAGCCATAGAAAACAAATCCGGACAGCCGAACCAAGAGCTTTACCACTCAATCATCACACATGGTGAAGCAAAACGGACATTAAGTAACAAAATAGATGCGAAATATTCTGATTCCAGATTTTCACATCAAGTTATTTCTATAGTATAAAACAGCTATCACTTCTATGATTAAAATCAGGTTCTTTTACAGTAATTATTCACAGATCTACAGATATTCATCAATGTTGCAACTTATATATTAATAATTTGGCTTTCCTAAATTATATATTATGTGAATATCTTCTTTTGTGTAAATAAAACAGTTAAAGCAGGAATTTTAAAATCAGAATTAATAATGAATTCTAAATATACCGATTTCAATTGTAAACAAATGTAATTTTTTATATATAAATATTTATTTTCAAAAAACAAACATTAAAACTCTAACCTCTGTTCCAACCTCCTGTTTACATCATTTACAAAATGCATTTATCTTACCTACCGTTCCGGACATGAAATTTTAGTTGGCATTATAGTTGCACAACAGTCACGTCAATTCAATTTAAATGTGATTGAGCGCACACTCTGGCAGCAGTTTCCCTAAACGCCTATTTCTTCCCTTTCCTGTACCTACCTACTTTTGTCATTCATACAGACCGACCACAGTATACAGCAACCTTATGTTACCAGGATTATAATTCCTCATTGTTGTGCTGCAAATTTTTGGTACAGATGTACTGAAATTTTACTTTGTCAGTACACTCGTAATTTAAAGGATTGAATTGGTGTGCGCAAATTGCGTTTTCGGTTTTCACAGGACTTTCGGTGCTAAAACTGTTCCAGAAATAGTTTACATTCTCTACACGTGTTTGATTCTTATTTTGTGTGTAGTGCAGGCCCCTTTTTCAGGTGTCGTGAACTAGAAGTCACTGCCTAGACTACTAAGTCAGTCGAGGCAGTGACTTCTAGCTTACAACACCTGATGAAGACAGCAGAGCCAGCTGTCAAAATGTTATGTTTTTATGCAGGGGAGGATCCAGGATTTCGGTTTGGGAGGGGGGGGGGCTTGAGTTGGCCATGGGACAGTCTTTATAGCCTCCTCGGGCCTCAAATCTGTAGAGCTATATATATATATATATATATATATATATATATATATACATATATAAAAAAGTGTTTCCAAAATTACAATGTTGTGGGTGGCCCCAGATACTTTTGGGGGGGGGAGGCTTGAGCTGCCTAGCCCCCCCCCCTGGTTCCGCCCGTTTTTATGACACTATCCGGCTGAACACCCACGAAGCTTACATTTAATTCAAATGATAGTTACATAGATTATATGTTCACATAATTATCTTTGGTTGACTTCTCCCCTCTCAACATTGCAATCACCATCCCACCGATCTGGTTCATCTTTGACTCAGTTGTGTAGTAGGTCTCTATGTATGCTCATGTGATTCCTTTGCCATGTGCCTCACCTCTAACACGAATAAGGTCTTTTTATCAAAATAATATTGATACAACCTAGTGAGTGAATATCACTGATAATGAATGTGTGAGAGTTTGACGGTATTAAGATCTGTGGAGTTGGTTTTGTTGATATTGTATGCATTTCAAATTTGTAATTTAGAAGGAATAGAGCATTAAATGGTTAAAGAACAGTAAAAACATGTAACACTGGTGTCGGAAGCAGAACAGTTTGTGCAGGAAACTACTTAAGAATTTAAAGGGAATTAGTTGGCGGTGTAATTATTGGTCTAAACAACGACGAAGCTTTTATGGCCACTACACAAAGATGAAGTGATGATTATTCTTACAAACTGGGAGCTTTCAGTCGCTGAAAGTAAATCAGAAAAGATAAATAAACGAGAAGGGAAAAGATCCAGAATTGATAGACTTGACTGAGTTTTGAAGAAAACAGGTAGAGGGTACTAATGAAACTCATGAACCAAGTCTTAGCAAATAAAACAGTTCCTTATCAGTAAGAAGTCTGACAAGCTAGAGAACATCAACGGAAACAACGTCTGATCTACAAGAAGAAAATATGGAGCAAACATCTGCTTTGCGAGATGAAGTAGTTCCAAAAACATTCAATCTAGGAAAAGTATTACATGATACCACTGTGGAGTTTGATGTTTTGAAGCCACCAATTGGATGGTGATCCGATTGTTGTCCAGTTCATGAGTAAAATGAAATCAGCAGTTTCTGATGCCAAAATAGAAGGTCAACATGTAAGAAGCAGTTAAAGACAGGCAGCAAAGTACAATAGTTGGCCCAATATGGAAAAGGCAACTGCACTGGACCTGGGAGGGAAGTCTGCCGACATTTTTCAGTCTATCCCAGAGGAAAGTAGCAGATGATTACGAGTATCTTATGTTGGTTTTGGACAACCACTTGGGGAAGGACCGTATGTGAATGGTCAACATGGGAGATATGACGAATTGTTCCAAGGACTTGAGGCAGGTCCTGAACAACCAACCATATGCCGCCATTCCATACATGATTGACAAACACCAAACAAGTTGATTTGTGACAGCTTCTCTGCTGTGATACGTGACTGTGGTGTTAAACAGGCTGTTCTGACATATGGCAAGACTGACCTGAAAGATCTTCTTGCACAGGTGATGATACGTGGCCAAGAGGATAGTGAAGACAGAACATCGAGTGCATTACCGATGAATATTTAGGAAAAGATCATAATGGAGGCTTATGAACATGAACTGCTTCAAGCACAAGCAAACTATTATGTGCTGGAACAATGGAGGGGAAGGACATACCCAGTGATTCTGCAGGAATTCAGAACACTTTTGTTGAAGGTGATAAAGTCTGGGTGCACAACCCACGGAGAAGAAAACGAATGTCCCCTAATATTACTGTAAAGTGGGAAGGAGCTTACACTGTTGTCAAGAGGATTCGTAATGTAGTGCACAGAATCAAGAAATTGCCACATGGCTGATTAAACTGACTGGATGGCAAAGCTTTGGGGCATACTATGCCATCTATTCGGGACAGATAGATCTAAAAGGGAAGTAGTATTACGACTTGTATTAACTAGTGAGCGAATATCGCTGACAGTGAATCTGTGAGACACTCTTTGGCAGTATTAAGATGTCTGGAATTGGTTTTGTTGTGTTGTTGGTATTGTATGTATTTTAATGGTGTAATTTAGTAGGAATAAGGCATTAAACAGTTAAAGAAAGGTAAAAAAACACATAACAATATAAAGTGATTTTGTTTACCCAAGCCACCTGCCTTGATCTATGGCTAATGACAGGTTTACTTTTCTGATCTTTCTTTATTTTATTTACCTAATAGCAGTTTCATTGTTACTACAGTTGAATCTATTTATTACTAACTGAGCTGCATTCAAGAGCACGATGTCACTGAGGTTACCACTACATGCAGATGAAAGTAGATCCATATTTATCAAACTCTATGGGCCTGAATCAGGATTAAAACTTATATTCCAAGGTATAGTTTAAGGTACTATGATTCTGTATTTATTTTTAACTTTCTTTTATTTCAACGGCACCATACTACTGTTACCATCGATTCATATACAAGTCATTCCAGCTGCATCAAAACGAAAATTATAATTTAAAATAGCATCATCCTCAATAGTACAGAAAAAAAACTATTGCATACACTTGATTTTGGGAAATTACTGGAGATTGCGATTCCCCAAGGAATTTGCATCATAACACTGCCATATTCAAAATCAAGACCCATTATAAATACTTACCGAAGTACATTTAACAATGACAAGATGGTTCAGGGTGTATTAAAACCTAATTTTTGCTTGAAAATAATAGTTCAGACGGTGTTAGAACTGAATTACTGCTTGGAAATAATACGTCTAGTGGCTGACTACAGCAGTATTATGATGGCATTAGTGAATGTTGTAGCAGAATTCCAATCTCCAGTAGACCCGATTTTGGTACACTAAAAAACCTTTCTTTTTTAAGTTATTTACACAGTCATATTTAAAAGTTTGTGATGAAGTATATGCACAAAGCTGAAGGCAAAGGAATAAAACCAAAAGGAGCCCGATTTTAGAGTACTGCAATAAAACACCAAATTGCTATCATCCAATATCCCCCAAATCATGTTCTTTATTAAATGAGTTATTGAAATTGTCCTACAATTGCTTCAGCATATAAATCAAACTAACCTCATTTGTGTCTCTGCCCTTATAATTACATTGTGCACCATTCAATAGGATCATCTCCTTCATTCTAAACCTACTCATAAAAACCACTTATCTTTCCATTTTCTTGTCATACTGCAATAAATAGAATTTATTTTCATTCCATGTTGATATATACAATTAACTTTTTTTCGATATGGCAATGCATTTATAATTGGAAAATTGAGCATCAGGTAAGAAAAACTTAAAGCTAAGTATGATCAATTTTGTATAACAGTAATTAGTATTCCCCCCCCCCTCCCCAATAAACGTCAAAATAATGATACAGTGGATTATAAACATTTTAAAAAAAAAAAAAAACCCTACTACAGCTTTTCAGCTGTTGTCATCTATTATTTGAATACACAAAAGAAATATAAGATGCAGTATATAAGGCACACTGATTTATTCATACTTACAAGAAAAGTTTGAGAACTATTTTGATAAGAAGACGTTACGCAGATCTTTCTAGATTGGACACACAACTGTCACCTTAATATCCATTTCAAATGTCCACTCGAATTATGTACCATTTAAACTAGTCTCTCATTTCATCATTCACACAACATATAACAATGACACAATTAAGAACCACAACATATCTTCAGCATGATGCTGCTATCAACTGAGTCAAGCACAATACCTCACAACTAAATGTCATAACTTCAAACCAGAGATAAAACACCACAGAGACACCGTGTGACCTGAAGCCCGATCTTTACCATAGATGAAATTTATTTACTGGTACCACTTAAGTAATTCCTTTGCGTTATTTCTAATCTTTGCTATCGGTATACCTTCTTTGATTTAGTTTGTATGGCCGCAATAACTTCGAAAATATAAACAATAATTTATCGCAGATGCTTTGATGGCATTTTTGAACTATCTCAAACGAAGCACTGTCAAAGCACTGAATGTATTGGCTTACACTGTTCAATATGGATGTATTATGCACGTTACTGTGGAATACCTGGCAGATTTCGTTGTTGTAAGGCCGATTTAATTTTCTTATGTAGTTGCGACATAAAGCATAACAGCACGTGAAACCCGTTTGTGAACTAAATCTGGTGGGTAATTGTAGGAAATCAGGGCTTCAGAGATATTGCTGGCATATTGTTGAAGGTCTTGTTGATTGGAAAAATGTGACTACCCCGAATGCCTAGGCTGTAGGGGAAGGAGCATGTGGGATTACTGGAGATCGCGATTCCGCCAGGAGTTGTCATCATAATACTGCAGTGGTCAAACGCAAGACTCCACTATAAATTCTTCCATAATACATTTAACGGTTTCATACTGGTCCAGGCTGTATTACAACCTAATTTGTGTTTGAAAATAATGGTCCAGGCTGTATTACAACGGAATTACTGCTTGATAATAATACGTCTTGTAACTGACTACATCAGTATTCCAACGATATTACTATATGTTGTTGTAGCGGAATCGCGATCTCCAGTAGACCCGCGCATGTAATGTGATGAGGGTGGCAGCTATCATAATGAAGGTACTGTTGTAGGTTGGTGGCTACATCCACACAGCTGTCCATATCAAACCCACCAACCTACAACAGTACCTTCATTATGATAGCTGCCACCTTTTCCCATGGTTATCCGACATCATAGTTTTTTTGAGACCTTTTTTTAGCTCTACAGTTCTTCAAGAATTTAAAAAGATAACATAAGATTTCCATCATCTTCCCCCCTCCCCCCCCCCCACCCTGGATAAGATTTTCTTGGTACTCCCCCACCCCCCATTTCGCCACATGTAAATTAATGGACGTCCCCAAAGCACACGAAACAAAAACAATGAAATTTTCGAGTCTTATACCTTCATCAAGTAGAACATGTTGCAGGGTGGTGTAGGAGACTGTCTCACATAGTGAGCAAGGAGCATGGTCCATAGTGGGAGCAAAACAGAGGACAGAGGTCTTTGAACCAATCAGACCTCTGTTCATTTTTTCTGCAGTTTACCAACTCTTCTTTGTTGTTGTAGTTTGTAAATTCTTACCACCTTAGGCAGTCCTCCTATCAAGATGCTAGTTACATTTATCTCTATAGCAGGCTATTTTTCCATTAGTTACATTGATATCTTCACGGATATTCTCATTCTTAATATATTATATTTTTCCTCATACATCCTTTGACTAATCTTTAAAATCACATCCCTGATGCTTATTGTTGTTCATACTTCTCTTCCATTTTATTGTAGGGATTGTAATCGTTTTATAAAATTTTAAGGTCTTTTCATGTTGGGCATTGTTTTTCAGCTGCTTACATGTATTTACTGTGGCATGTAATACTTCTATCTTATTTTTAGTATCACTGGACCTATTATAGAAAATGTTACTACCACGATAAATGAAATGCTCAATGATTTTAATGGTTTCGTGGCATGACTGATGATCGAAAGGTTCTGGGTTTGAATCTCAGTCTCAACTGGAATTTTAAGTTTTGTTTTGTTAATGCAAAGTACAGTAGGATGCTCAATGGTTTGTATTTCCCACAAAGCAGTAGGTCCCTTTTGCTCTATAGAGTTACCAGATTAGTTTAAATCACTGCAACAGCAGACTGTGCCACTAATAAGAAACTCTGTCAGTGGCCCCTACGGCAACAAGAAATTATTATATTATTTTCGTGTTGTTTATAAGTTTACTATGGACATATGATCTCCCTCCAGATTTATTTTTGTGATAATTGAGTATTCCTGGCGTACAACTGATAAAAGTTCTTCTCAGGTATTCGGCAAAATAATTTCTGTTGTACATGACGTTTCATAGTCGCAGTATCAGTATCCATTTCACCAGAAGAAGACAGCAGAGGTAGCTACCGAAATGTCGAGTATGGCAGAAATTATCCGGCAGAACACTCAAGAAGAATTTTTTGTGAACTATAATTATCATCATAGCTATTAGCCTGTAAACAAAGAATTGTATTATCTTGTTACCGGTAAATAAGAGCATCCTTAAATGTTTCTCGAGTCAAATTTTAAAACCATAATATTCATCATCTGGTCTTGAGGGAAGTTGTCAATACAAATATTAAACAGTTAAGATGATAATATGCAGCTGTGCCAAAATCCCTGTCAGCTGTCATGGAACTGCTCCATTTTCATCACAGTCTATCACTATTTGTTTCTACTATACAATCCAATGAATTGTTAGAAAAGAAAGGCACTGTAAGGTGGTATAATTTAAATGTTTGGCTAGGAGAATAACCACAGCTTACCAGAGTTGAAAGCTGCTGATATCTTGAGACACGGTTAGATACATAAACACATTGAGTGTTGGAATTTTCTGGTTTGTATCCTTTCTCTAACAATAGAATGAAGTAGTTGCCTGATAGTGGCTGGCAGCTGACTGTGGCTATCCATGTGTCAGTGCTGCAGCACCCTTCAGCTTTGGTAAGCGGCAGGTTATTTTCCTATCCAAATGTTTAATATACAGTCTAATGACATTGATCTGGTGTCTATTTGTTATTGTTGTCCCCCGCCCCCTCCCTCCCAGCATCTTCCTCAAGAACTTCATTCTTACAGAGATGAAAGCAATCCAAAACAGCATTTCTGGTAGTTTTTCATACATCTTTCATTATCAAATTGTTTCTCTTAAAATGAATTTTGTTTACATCAGCTGAGTTCCTCAAGCTGACATGACAATGTGTTTTTCATTTTTGTTACTTGTTTGATTTTTTCATTCCTCCTCGGTAATCTGCTCTTTTGTGATCTATTTTAATTTTTTCCAACTTCTTCCTCTGCTTCCATCCATCTTGTATGTATTTATTTACTGTGTTTATGTGCCAACAATTTCTGATAACGATGCCTTAATACAATTTTTCCTGTGGCTGATATTTTAAAAGAAAATATAAATTGCATCTCCGAACATGGAGTACAGTCAGAATCAGTGGCATAACTGGAGGGGGTGTAACCCTTTTGGCGGTGACACATTTCAAGAAAAGAAATAATCACAATTTTTTTTATTATTATTATTTTTATTATTTTTTTCAGTAGTCAGTCTTTAGACTGGTTTGATGCAATCCTCCATCCCTTTCTATCCTGTGCTAACCTTTTCATCTCTACATACCCCTTACAACCCACATCCTCAATTATCTGCTTCATATATTCTAATCTCTGTCTTCCTCTACAGTTCTTACGTTCAACTGTTCCCTCCACTAACAAATTAACCAATCCAGTATGTCTCAAAATATGACCTACCAGCCTGTCTCTTCTTTCTGTAAGCTTCTTCCATAAACTTCTTTTCTGAACCATCATTTCCAAAACTCATTCATTTCTTACTTTGTCTGTCCACCTAATTTTTAGCATTCTTCTGTAGCACCACATTTCAAATGCTTCAAGTTTCTTTCTTTCTGGTATTCCTAAAGTCCATGTTTCACTACCGTAAAGTGCTGTGCTCCACACATAGAGTTTTAAAAAGTTCTTTCTAATTCCTAGATCAATATTTGAAACTAAAAGGTTTCTCTTTTTCATGAAGGCTCTTTTTGCTAGTGCTATTCTGCTTTTAACATCATTCCTGCTTTGGCCATCGGTTGTAATTTTGCTTCCCAAGTAACAGAATTCACTCACTTCTCCTATTGCATCCGATCCTATTTTTATATTTAATCTGCTAGTATTGGTATCATTTCATCACTTTTGTCTTATTTTGATTTATATTCAGTCCAAAATCTTCCTTCAGTGTTTTGTTCATGCCATTCAATAACTTCTCAATATCCTCAGCCCTCTCTGCTAACAAGACAATGTCATCAGCAAATCGTAGCATACTGATTTTTTCTCCCTGAAAACTTATGCCACATGGGAATTTTTCCTTGACTTTCTTCATTGCTTCTTCTACATACAAGTTTAATATTAACGGGGATAGACTACAACCTTGTCTCTCACCTTTGTTAACTGATGCATGACTTTCGTGATTCTCTACTTTTATTACAGCCACTTGATTCTTATATAGTGTATAGAGTATTCTTCTATCTCGATACTTTATACATGACTTCTTTAAAATTTTGAACATCTTGTCCCACCTAACATTATCAAAAGCTTTTTCTAAATCAGCAAATGCCATAAAAGTATCTTTGTTTTTCTTGATCCGCCCTTCAAATATTAATCTTAAAGACAGAATTGCTTCCCTTGTACCGCGATTTTTCCTAAACCCAAACTGATCTTCACCTACTATCTCTTCTACTACCCTTTCCATCCTTCTGTATATTATTCTGGTCAGTAATTTTGAAGCATGTGTTGTTAGACTAATGGTGCGATAATTCTCACATTTGTCGGCTTGTGCTTTCTTTGGAAGTGTGAAGATGATATTTTTATTAAAATCAGTTGGAATTTCTCCTGTTTCATAACTTTTTGATATCAGCTTGAATATTCTTTCGATTCCTTCCTCTCCTAGTGATTTAAGAAGTTCTGCAGGTATCTCATCAATTCCAACTGCCTTATTTGCTTTCAAGTCACAAATTTGAATACAAAAAAGTACTTTCTTGATAGTCTTCCCACATCCCTTGGTGTCAAATCACTTCCATATTTATTGTTTTAAATAAATATCTTGGTTTACTATTATTGAGTATTAATAAGTGAAAACATGATGCAAATATATTCACACATGTGTACTCGCAACTATTTTTAAACTGGTACTATTAATCTTGAATAAACATTTCTTTTACATTAATAGAAATGAATAATTATTTTTCTTTTGTCATTTTTTAACTGGGCAGCATTTTTTTAAAATGTTGATTATGCACTTTTACATGCAGTATAGTATAAATATTGGCAACAATGTGCACTTAAAGAGAGCATTGCTCTATAGCTCCAAACATTACAAGAAATAATCATACTTACCATCAGTCATGTTGTTTTGTTTGTCAGAAGCGGTGTTGGCTATAATGTAAGTTTTCTTGGACAACAGGTGTACAAAGCGAGAAAATCTTCAAATGAAATCAATGGAAGCTGATAGTTATATTCTAATTTCTTGGAATTTTTTAAGAAACAATGTTTTATTATCTTCTGCAACTAAATAAAAACCAACCAAGTGTGTATTTGAACACACACAGTCTAGGCTTGCATTTCAATATTCCAGTCATATATTAAGGTCAAACATTTTACTTGTTACGCAAAAATCCATTTTTAGTTTTTCTACTTGTTCATAATACAATTAGGTTTCAAGCTAAGATTCACGAGTACCTTAAAGCATTTTCTACGATTCATAATTTCAAAGTAATCATTTGATAGAGTCACATAATTATAGAAGGAATGTAAAACAGATAAATTGAGTACAACCCGATTTACATTCTTTTATAACTACTAATAAGTTAAGTGTATCTATTATCATATTACACTGATAGTCAACATGAATTTGGGTCAAGATCAAATTTAAGCAAATATGTTGATTCAGAAACCTGTGCATTAAACCAGCAACAATGTTAGGTTTTGAGTGTATCCAGAACAGGTGCATGTGTTTGGTGATGGTCTCATCTGTCGTTGGAGAACAGTTTTTGTAGAGCGTAAACTTAATACAGTCAAAAGCATGGATCTTGCTAGTGAAATTGTGAAATCAGTAAATATTTTAACTCTCAGTTATTTAAGTTTGCCTTACGTCCTACTGAACTAGAATAAGCAAATGTATTCACTATGAAATAAATAAGCTTACACTTCCATAGTTCAGACGAGAAGAATATTGCTATTGTGGATATTCTCTGTGTCAAATGTAGGTACCTGAATTTTTCCGTGTTCCTTAAATTGATAGCGATATCACATTTATTTTCCTCACAAAAAATTGAGCTTTAATCATAAACTGAATGAACCTTCATGTCTTTTTTTATACGCTATGGCATGGTGCTAGGAACATAAAATTGACAATGTAATGTCATTTTTCGGTACATACAATATAATATTTAGAAGCCTGTTGTTACATATATATTATTATAGGCAGCTAGTAAAATACATCCATTACTAATTACTTCATGTAAATAACAGACTCATTTATATTATTTTAATTAAGTTATTTTGTATATTATTATTTCTATAAGATGTTATTGTTGTCACAAGCCATTATCTCCCTTCGTACCTAACTGAAATTGATAAATAAAGTATAGTTTTATAGATTAAGGTATCTGCTTTGATCATATCATATTTTAAGAAAGTATTTTTTTTTTTTTCAAATTCGATCCTTAAAGGACAAAAATATCAATATTCCTAATAATGTTGTCTTTCATGTCATGAGCCATTTATCTACCTGGATACCTATCTGAAAACATTAAATGAAGTATAATTTTAGAGATAAAGCTCTGCGCTTTGATGACATCATATATTAAGACAGAAATTTTTCGGAATTTGACCCTTAAAGGGCAAAAGTATCAATATTTCTACAACACCTTTTTATTTCACGACCCATTTATCTCCCTTGATATCTAACTGGTATAGATAAGTGAAGTATCATTTTAATGATTAAGGTCTATGCCATGGTTACATCATATTTTAAGAAAGGAATTTTTCAGAATTCAGCCCTTAAATGGCAAAATTATCATTATTTTTATAATTTTTTCACTAGCTATTTATCTCCCTTAATATCCAATGGAAAACAAGAAATGAGGTATTATTTTAGAAATTAAGGTCTTTGGTTTAAGCAAATCATATTTTAAGAAAGGAATTTTTGGAATTCAACCCTTAAAGTGCAAAATTATCATTATTTCTGTAACTTTTTTTTTATCATGAGCCATTTATCTCCCTTGATATCTAAGCAAAATAGATAAATGAACTATCATATTAAAGATTAATCTCTTCGCTTTGGTCACATCATATCTCAAGTATGAAATTTTTCAGATTTTGCCGCTTAAAGGGCAAAAGAAATAACTGTGAATGTCACGCATATGAGTCAGTTTAGAGCCTAGCTGCTTGATAGCAGCAGCACATATCACAGAGATATTAATAAACTGCTCCACTGGTGAAAACTTTTGTTACGTACCTCTTAAACTAATAAGCAATTGAAACAAATGTGGCATTCTTCTTTTATCCTGTCACAAACCCCCAACCTTAACATTCATTGTATTAGTCAATTTTCACACAGGTCGTCTAGTTTATTCTCATTTTTTAATGATGGAACTTAATGGAGAGATTCCTCTCTAGCTCACCTGGGTCCTGGGTTGACACCCATAAGACCCATCTGAATTTGGATTGCTTCCACTACTGTCAGCTTTCCTCTCAATGTCAATTGGTCAACTCTTGTTCTTTGCTGGCTCTGATGATATGTCAGGGTTATGAAAAGTATGTTAACTTTCGGATCCTGTCTAATTTAGTGTTGGCTAATAGTACAGAAGTTCATTATATATATATTGGGATAGGAGAAAAACCACCGCTTACCAAAGATGAGGGCTCCAGCGGCGTCAAAACACGAAAAAACACACAAACATAATACAAATTTTCGAGCTTAGCTCTTCATCAGGTTGTAGGATGAGGTAGCTGCCCCGCGGAAGCTAGCAGCCAACTGAGGAGACCACACGGGGTGCACATGGTCGGCTGGTCGGGGTGGAGATGGAGGGGGGAGAAACAACATGGCGGGAGGCGGGGGTGGGGGTGGAAGGACCTAAGCCCGAAAATGATAATTAGACTGCACAGTGGAAACGCGGTATATGAGTATATAATTAAATAGAAATATTTAGGATGCAGATGCATAGTTATTAAATAATATGGTTAGAAGTTTTGAAAATAAAAAACTCAATTCTTAACATGTCAGCAATAGGTGTGATTATCTTATTTGTCAAATGACTGATAAAAATAATAGAAAATACTTCTCGTGAATATGTAAAAGAAAAATTTCCATGTGTCATAAGTGTTCAGGAAGAAAAAATCGGTATGCTATGATTTGCTGATAACATTATCTAGTTAGCAGAAAGGGCTGAGGATATTGAGAAATTACTGAAAAATGGTGGTGTAGTATGTGACCCACAGTTTTTATATCTAATTCAGGAGTTGAAGGGGGTGCAAAGAAGGGCTGCTAGATTTCTCTTTGGAAATTACTGCAGAACAAAATCATTAACCATCATGGTAAAAGAGATGAATGGGATTCATTGGAATACAGGAGAAGGGTGGAGAGATCCATGATAGTGTACAAGGCCAATGATGAGGTGTGGAAAGATATTGGTGTAAGGATTAGAAGTAATGCATGATAGGGAAAAGATTACCATGACTACAAGCTGGTACTCAATTGGGCACAAGAGAGTGGGAAGATTTTCTTTCATAGGTAAGGGGGTCAAGGATTGGAATAAGTTACCAGGAGAAATAATGAATATTTTTACAAAAATGTTGAAAGAATTTAAAGCTTAAATTTGTAGAGTGAAAAAGTAGGTGGCTACAGGAAAGGGGAAAAGTGGGTGTCTAGGGAAATTTCTACTGGAGAGTTTAAATTAAATCTTATTTCCTTCCCAGTCCTCAGTGTTTAATGCAAGTACCCACAAATCAATGACTATCCTATACTCCCCTATGAACTCTGAATATGAATTTAACTTCTCCCCATAGGCCTCATCTGGATCATTAATTCTTCAACTAGTACATAACTTTCATCACCCCCCAGTCACTCATGATTTTCATGTATGAACATCAGGGAGTCTACCCTAAGCACCAACTTCTCTGTTGGTGCATAAACTTGCACTATTTGAATTTAATACCTTTTCTGAATACTAGAACCAGTTAAGATTTTCTGTTATATGGTGCTTTTAATATAGATACTTTGTCCTTGATTAATGAGACACCAAATATTTAATTTTCTTGCAAGTTCTTCACAAAAGGAAAAAGTATTGGTATTCAGTTTATTTTGTATCTTACTTACTGCTACACTAGATTGATTCCCTGTAACCTGTTATTGTCTAGCAGTAAGCAATAGTTATGAGTACAAGTAATAGATTTTTACTGCCACCTGGAGATCCGAAGGGGTGTGGGGGAGCATTTCACCTCTTAATAATTTAATTCTATGAACATTCATCATCTTGCCCTAAAATCTTCTTTATATACAAAAATAGACATTTGTTTCCCCATATTTCACTTTTCAGCCACCACTATCCAGCACAGATCACTGGTGTTTGTGTGTGGAAGTAGCATGGAGCTTCCTATCATCCACAACGTTGGCCAAATGCCGATAGCTGTAGGGGTGTAGAAGGTACGATGGTTAAATTGTTCGATTCAGGGCATTTTCATATTTCAACCACAGACTTGTGTCTCCTTATACTTCTCTTTCCTGCCACAGCTACATAGGATAGACCATTGGTGTTTGTGTGTGGTAGTAGCATCAAATCTCCCATAGTGCACTATGGTGGTTAGATGTTGGTAGCTATAGGGGTGTGGGAGATATGGTGGTTGAAAGTGGTCGACCTGCGGCACTTTCATATTTCTACCAAAGATGTATGGGTACTGATGTATCACTTTTCAGCCTAAACTATCTAGTGCAAATCATGGTGTTGTGTGTGGTAATAGCACAGAGTCACCCATCGATCACAACATTGGCGGAATTTCGGTAACTGTGTGGGAGACATTGGTGGTTGAAAGTGGCTGATCAAGGATATTTTCATATTTCGACCAAAGACGTGTCTCAGTATGTGTCACTTTGCTGCCACAACTATATAGCATAGAGCATTGGTGTTTGTGTGTGGTAGTAGTATCATGTCTCCTATCGTGTACTATGGTGGTTAGATGTCGATAGCTATGGGGGTGTGGGAGATATGGTGGTTGAAAATGGTCAACCTGCAGCACTTTCATTTTTATACCAAAGATGTATGTGTCCTGGTGTATTACTTTTCAGCCAAAACTATCGAGCACTGATCACTGGTGTTTGTGTCTGGTAGTAGCACAGTGTCACCCATCAATCACAACGTTGGCCGAATTTCAGTAGCTGTGGGGGTGTGGGAGATATGGTGTTTGAAAATGGCCGATCAAGGATATTTTCATATATCAAACAAAGACATGAGTGTCCATATATTTCACTTTGTTTCCACAACTAAATAGCGCAGACCACTGATGATGGTGTGTGGTATTGACCACTAATTACCTCGATGACGACACACTCTAAAGCAACAACAACAGGGGTATTGACCTCGAGTCTCCCATCGTGCACTATGATGGTTAGATGTCAGTTGCTGTCAATTAAAATTCTTAACAATTATGAATGAAGTCATGGGCACCAGCTAGTATATGAAATATAATCACAACACCTATTACTGCAATGGATTGGTGACCCTCTTACACTGATATCTCATGGATTTAACATCCCACTCTGCTAGATAAACAAATCTTCACCAAGTAACTTGTCTTTACACTGACACATTCTGTATGTTACATGCTTGGAATCGGCGAGACTCAGACTTGACAAATCCTTAAGTTGACATTACTAGATAGCTGCATTGGTATCTCACACTCATTTTGCACTTTTGGCAACAACTTAGTACAAAAACAAACAAAAAAAAAGTAAATCTGGAGCTGCATTGTTATGAGTTCGAATTTTGTACCTCTCCTATTATCCTTTTCTTCAGGTTTTTATTAGTCATTAATTATCAAAATTTTGATATTTCCATTCAGATGGATTATCTCCAATAAATGCTCAGTATTCGTTGTGTACACCACCTGTTCACACCTCTTGCAATGCTGCATTTAGCACAAACAAATCTAGACGTAATTCTTTGTTCTTCATACCTCTACAACATGCAGAATTTTACATACGTTTCATAGAATATCCTTGCGTATTCCTAGAAGATAATATAAATCTGTGAAATCTTTTCACTTCTTAATTATACAAAATCTTACTTTTTTATACATCTTCTTAAGGGAACTGCATACGTTAACTATGTCTATTATGCTTTTTCATATTCTCCTAAACAGTTAGTCCATAAATTACTGTCATGAATATTATTTCCCACAGTTCCCATGAAATTACCTGCAAGCATGTTTATCACTAAGATCCCCATGAATTATCCAGTGTGCTTCTATTTTAAATTCTACTTCCATACTATTATAAATCTATAAGAGAGATGTATCTGTCTGAATATTTGAGGAAACATCATGCAAAAACTGTCATACCAATTTGGATGGTGTTTTTTGCACTTTGAAACCTTATTGTCTACAGTACATCTTATTACTCTATGTGACTGGAATGGTGAAGAAATGACAATTGATTCGTATCAAGGACAGATAGATGCCACAGATCAAACTGCATTTAGATGAACACTCCTTGAAAAGATACCCACAAAAGATCATGTTACAAATCAGATAAACTTCTGTTTAATAAAGTTTTTTTTGTTTTTGTTTTGCTACATTAATTTGGCTATGTATCTCTTAAGTTTCTGGAATATAGTACATTAAAATACAAAGAAAACATTAATCAATCCACTACATCATTGATTAACATTCTACCAAGTGTAGTGAAATTGTTGAATTTAATTTAAATTTTTATGCTTTGCTACTATTAGAAAAGCAAAAAGCAAATGCATTACTATACACACCAAGGCCTCTGCAAGCAAATCAGTAGTAAAATGGTGGTAGTTGCTATAGTTTTGTCCATGATCCTTTTTTTGCTATCACTCATTCTTCTGCTTTTCACAGTTAGTAATTTTTGTAGCTGTGTTTTCATATACTGTAACATACACTATTAAAAGTCTTTAAGAACTTGGGTGTTACTTTGCACTCGGTAATGATGTGCAGCTAACTATCCGGGGAAATAGAGATCATGAAAACAAAATGTTTTCAAATAATGCATTCCCACAACTGAAACATTACAGCTTTGCCGAAATAATTGGTCAGAAAATAAAGGTTAATATTTTCATACCTGGTGTTGCAACAAATTTTAAAAATATTGTCTAGTAAAGCATGAATGTCAGGGTTGACATATCGACTGTAAATGAGGGAAAGTACCAGGATTGTACAAATAGTTGCAGCAAATACAGAGAACCTGTTAACAGCATCCGACTCATATTCAGTGTGAGTTATATACAATGAGGCCTTTGCATAGTCCCAAGGATGTTAAATTTCATGACCTCGAAAAAACCATCTACTCCCAAATGTCATGATATTTCTTTTGTTGTGCTGTGGATTTATCAGAGCTAGATTAAAACAGAGCGGGACCCATAATAAATGTGAAGGAGAGGACCTCCTTGGTTTTCAATGTCCAGGGCAGTAAAAAAAAAAAAAAGAGGCCACCCATCCGGCCTGAGGGGGAGCCCCCCCCAGAAGGGGCAGAGCTCAAAACATTTGGTAACTCTAGCTGCATGAGTAATCCGGTACTGGGCTTTATGGTCATCCAAGGTATGTGATCACATTCATCCATTTTATCTGAAATATTATGACACTACCTGCAGAGGATTCGCTTCTACTTTATATAAAAATAAATAGATAAAACTCCCCTTCCTCTTCACAAACTCTACAGCAAGTTCTGCTTGCTAATTTAAAGCTCTTGGCATTATTTGGATCCATTCACCAGCTGGATAGTACACATATCCAGCTGCACTGCATCTTCATGTCTCCATACTCTTTTGGAGACAAATTTCTAGGAATGTTAAAATTAAATAAATTGTGTTGCTTATTATGTTCGGGACAAAAATTTAAAACATATTTTTATCCCAGAAATAGGGAATGTATGCAACAGCAGAGATACCTGTCAATTTGAAATGACAGTTCTCTTTTAATATTTACAGTGTTCAGGACCTTCCATGGAACCAACAATCTTTTCAGACAATATTTTACTGTCGGAACATATAACACCGAGGTTGCAACAAATTAAAAAAGGTGATATAATAATATCAAAGTCACCTTCAAATCCCAGGCAACATATTTGTAAAAGGGTCACAGCACTTCCTGGAGACAAAGTTACTGTTGGAATTTTATCCAAAACTGTAAGTTTTTTATTTTATTTCAAATTACAGTTTTATTCTTTGTAATCTGTACACATAGATATGTAATGTTCTGAGTAGTTTTTTTCAAACTTATGTAGTGTGTATTTTAATCATTGAATGGATTTATTTATTTTACTCTATGACTGTATCTCTTACTTACACTTTAAGGAATAAAAATACAACAGAAGATATGAACTTTGTAAATCATACTTGCAAAACGGAAGAGATAACTTATTAAGTCCTTTAGTTGGTTTTAGGCCATGCCGGACTAGAACTGTTGAATACTGAATAGATTATAGCTCATGAAATGTCTTTTATGAACCACATGAAAAAGGTAAGGAGGGAGGGGGGGACGGGGACGGCAGTGATCTGCAAGATTTGAGGTCTTGTATTTGATAGGAGTATTGGATAAAGAATTTCAGATCTGAGCAGATGCATCTATCTCCTCTATCTCCTTTGTTTGGCCAATTTGAAGTATTTGTGTTTTATGTGGGCCAGAGCTTGTAAGTATGTTTTTACTAGTAAGATGTCTTTATAATTCTGCCCACATCAAACCAACAAACAACATATAATACTGTAGATAACACTCTCGGGATTCTAGCCGCGTCAAATAAAAGTCGACTGGCGACGTTTCGAGAGCCGGCACTGCTCCCATTGTCAATCCCTGCTTAACTAACTAAAACTGCCTAGCGGTAGTCTCTATATAGGGCTACCGGACGGAGAGGATGGGAACTCGCGCGGAGGGCGGGTCTGCTTGGTGACGTCATGTTCCGGTTGTTGTTATGCCCAAATATGGTCCGTTCCCGTGTGTTTCGTAATTGTCTAATAACTGGCCTCCATGTTTGACTTATGTTAAGTCCTTGATCCCGATTTATCACATTGTTATTAACTCTGATTTAAATCGCCTCTTTCACGACACTATCCCAAAAATTATTAGCATGGCAGAGGCGTGTCGTCTTGTCAAAGCACGGCTCATGACAGTTTTCAAGGGCGTGCTCTACTAGAGCCGATTTTTCTTTCTGCCCCAACTTAAAGTATCTTATATGCTCTTTGCGCCTTTCATCGATCGTTCTCAAAGTCTGTCCTATATAGGAAGAGCCACACTCACAAGGAATTTTATACACTCCAGGGGCCCGGAGATTTATACAATCTTTCTGGGTTCGTAATAACTGACGGATCTTAGGCGGGGGCCGAAAGATGGAGCGGATGCCTTGCTTGTTGAGCAGCCTGGCTATTTTTGATGTCACCGCTCCGCAGAAGGGCAAAAAGGCACGTGGGGTTTCTCGTTCCCTGTCATCCGTTTTGTTTTTGTTTCTTCTTCCGATAATCGCATGTCGAATTTCTTTGGAACTATAACCATTGGCCCTAAACACGCATTCTAAGTGTCGCAGCTCTTCTTGTAGATGCTGATTGTCAGATACCGCCTTTGCACTGTGGACCAACGTATTCAGTACGCCGCGCTTCTGAGATGGGTGATGAAAACTAATGGTGTTTAGATAACGATCAGTGTGTGTGGGTTTTCTATAAACACTGTGCCCCAACCTTCCGTTCAGCTTTCGACGTACCAATACATCCAGAAAAGGAAGTGCGCCATCTTTTTCGATTTCCATCGTGAACTTGATATTGGGGTGAACGCCGTTGAGATAGTTCACAAATTCATATAGGGCTGGTATCCCATGACGCCACACGAGGAATGTGTCATCAACAAATCTATAAAAACATTTGGGCTTTAAAGGGCCCGCGTCAAGAGCTACATGCTCAAAATGTTCCATGTAAAAATCGGCAATCGCTGGGGATAACGGGGACCCCATGGCCACGCCGTCCGTTTGTTCGTAATATTTTTCTTGGTACACGAAATACGTCGACGTGAGCGTGTGTCTGAATAATTCCACGAGTTTTTGGTCAAAATGTTCACTAAGTAGTTTGATTGTTTCCCTTAACGGCACCCGCGTAAATAACGATGTGACATCGAAACTGACCATAATATCGTCACGTTCTAGTCTCATTGTTTTAACCACTTCCACAAACGCAGCAGAGTTCTTAACGTGGTGTGCACATTGACCCACAAACGGACTTAACTGATGTGTGAGGTATTTGGCCAACCTGTACGTCGGCGAATCTATGGCACTAACTATCGGCCGCATCGGAACATGCTCTTTGTGTATTTTTGGTAGGCCATACAATCTTGGTGGTCTTGGGGCTCGGACTGTCAAATTCTTCACTGTTTCTTCCGCCAATCCAGCTTCTTTTATTAAAATATTGGTTTTTCTGACTGTCCGTGCCGTGGGGTCGCGCGGAAGCACACGATATGCCTCATCATCTAAAACTTCACACATCTTCTGGTGGTAGTCAGTGTTGGTCAGAATTACGGTCGAATTTCCCTTGTCAGCTGGTAAAACCACAATTTCAGTGTCTTCGCGTAAAACACGTAAGCCGGCTCGTTCAGCTGCGGTCATATTGGGCTTAGGTGGTCTGGCCCTCGTCAGGATGCGCGTTGTCTCCCGGCGTACCTCTTCCTCTGCGTCCGTTGGAATATTATGCACAGCTTGTTCCACTCCGCTGATGATGTTCATGATAGGCAAGGAACGTGGAGCCGGTGCGAAGTTCAATCCTTTCTTCAGGGCTGAGATAGCACCTTCGTCAATTTCTTTCCCCGATAGGTTAATCACGGTTCGTCTGTCTTCGGTTAGCCGGGTGTCGCGCAGATCACGCGACAGGCGGTTGAATTTACAGCACTGCCTGCGTGTGGCCGTCCTTAATATAGAATTCTGTTGTCCGGTGGTGAAGTTGTCGACCCATTCCCAATCCATCGGCGAGAGGGCTGCTGCTAATAGCAAATGGCGTCCCATTAGTTCTCTAGCATTTTTGTCGAGGTCACGGCGAGTTTGACGAATCCTTCACAGTTATTTAACATATAATACCTTTGTACATGATTTATAGCTTTACGGGCTATGCTGAGTCATTTATTGGATTATCTGAGCTACGTCTGCTATACCCCAGCCTTCTTCAGAGATATTGTTTATATTTATGTTCACATAGCAACAGTCACCAAGCATCTCAGAGGAAAAGGCCGCTATCTTCGTTGATGTTGTTGGAATTCCTTAAGATTTCTGCCAAGTCGAGGCCACCACTGGTCTTCTCTACACAGTAGCCTCATGTCTTGAAATTTTATTTCATGCCCAGTGTCAATAGCATGGTGAACGATGGCAGATTTGTCGCTGTTGTTATATTTGTAGTGACGTATATGTTCTTTAAGTCTCTCCGCCACTGTGCAACCTGTCTCGCTGATGTATACACTGCCACAGCTGCAGGGGATTTCATAAACACCCGTAAGCTGGTGTGGGTGTAATCTGTCTTTTACCCTGGATAATGACTGGCCAAGTTTGCAGTGTGCTTTATACATGATTCACATCTCCACCTGCTCAAACAGTCTCCCAATCCGGTCAGTGATGCCACGTATGTATGGAAGACAGGCGAGTTTTCTTGGCACGTTGGTATCATGAGATAAGTTGACGTCTTCCGTGGGTTTTTTTAGGTCTGAAAACCCTTCTGATGTCTGATTCACTATAGGCATTGGCTCGTAATGTTTTTGTAAGAGTCTCCATTCCTTCCTTCAGACTTTCCGAGTCACATACTGTCCTCACTCTTAAATTCAGTACCGAGCGTGGTGGTGTAACGGCTAGCGTTCTGGCCTCGCATTCAGGAGGACGGCGGTTCGAATCCCCGTCCGGGCATCCAGATTTGGGTTTTCCATGGTTTCCCAAATCACTCCAGGCAAATGCCGAGATGCTTCCTTCAAAAGGCCATTGCTGAATTCCTTCCCATTCCTTGCCCATCTCTAAAGACCTCACTGTTAGAGAGGTGTTAAGCAGATAAAATAATAATAATAATAATAATAAAAAAAATCAGTGATGTTAATACGCCTCTCTTCGTTGCCGGGTGATGGTGCGACATGGCGTACAGATATCTATTGGTGTGGGTCGCCTTGCGGTACACCGTATGACCCAAACGTCCATCATCTCACTTTTGAACCAGACATATGCGGTTGAATCAAAAATCCATTACCAAATTTTTTTTACAACCTTTAAACAAACTTGCATAGTCTGAGAATATTCCTCAGGATTGATTCGTAAATTTCATATGGTATATTCCATGCTGCAGGGTCTAAAAATCTCATTCTATATAAATTACAAAGAAAGTGAAAATGACTCATCACTCATCATAGTTGAAGGCAGCGACCTGAGAAAAACATATATCACGAACACAAAAATACACAATATTTCGGTCTTAAACCTTATTCATGCTAAAGAGAATGAGTCATGTGGCTCGGGAGGTGTGCACACGCCGAAGTTTCTTACATGACTTATTCTTTATCATAGCTGCTATGAGGCTCTGATGATTGAATGATTACCGGTGCAAGGAGTCTCCCACTGCTTGCCAATGATCTCCTTAAAGGAGGGTGGAAGAGCGGGGAGCAGTCCAGAGTACCACGAAACAGTTACTAAAGATGAATGGAACAGAAATGATCAATGGCATGGGGATGCAGAAGGAAACAATAAGTCACTGCATTTAAGACCCAAAGGTTATGCCGAGGACTTATAATCTTCTCAAATTATGTATAAATGATGGCTTCTTCCTGGGTAAAATAGTCCTCCAATCAGATCCACGGGAGGGGACTGCTCAGGGAGGAATTATTGGAATGGATATAAACATTCTATGAGTCTGAATAGGACAGGTAGATTGAAAACTTAAAAATGGAGATGGAATGACTTAAGTTAGATGTCATTCAAATTAGTGAAATTAAGTAGAAGAACGCACAGGATTTCTGGTGTGGGGAACACAGAATAATTAACACAAAAGCTGTCATTGGAGTTATTAGAATATGATTTATTATGAACAGTTTAGTGAGAGGATTATTTTGATGAGGGTAGAAACTAAGCCTGCTCTTACTATGTTAGTGAAAGTGTAAATGTCAACATCACACGAAGGTGAGGAAGCAATAAAGAAAGTATATGATGACATTGAAGAATTAATTCAATATGGGAAGGGAAATGAAAATCTAATAATGATGGGCGATTGGAATGTGACAGTGGGAGAAGGTAAAGACAGAAATATTGTAGGTAGTTTTGGTCTAGGAGAAAGAAATTAGTGAGGAAGCAGATTATTAGAATGTTGTGAAAAATATAAACTAACCATGGTGAACAAACAATTTAAGAACCTTGCACAAAGAATATACACCTGTAAACATCCAGGTGATACAGCTAGATTATATCATGGTCAAACAGAGATTCAGGAATCAAGTTCCAGACTGTAAAGCATACCCAGGAGCTAACATAGATGCTGATCACACTCTGATAGTTATAAAGTTCAGGCTAAAATTTGAGATGGTAAAGAAGCAATACAAGCAGTACAGACTGGAAGTGAACAAACTGAAACAATCTAACATAAGAGAAAAAATTTTCAGTGATGCTAAACTTGTGTTTAAGAAATAATTCTGAAAGGAGTTCAGCTCAGGACAAATTGAATGCATTGAAGAGAGAAGTAAGCAAAGCTGGTAAAGAAACATTAGGCTTTAGGAAATAAGTCACCCAAAAACCTTGGGTCACAGAAGAAATTTTATAGTTGATGGTTCAGAGGAGAAGTCACAAAAATGCTCGGTATGAAGCAGGAACAGAGAAGTACAGAACTGAATTGTGATCACTTATTCCTTCAGTTACTTGAGACCCCATCAGGTTATCATCCGGCTTTATTAGGAAGATATCCAATATGTTTGATCCACTTGTGTTATGCTCTGCCACTTGTGTAAAGCCTCCCTTCTCTTACTAAGTTATTTGCAATCAATGAATTGTAGCAACAACAAAAAACACGCACGTGCAGAAAAAAATTGCTGCAAGCATATATCAGAATTTTAGCTTGAGATTAGCTCCAAACAATATTTTCTAAGAGGTGTTAGCCAATGACTGTGCTTTGTGAATGGTTATGGGTCTAGAATATTTTCCATTTGAGGGATATAGGTCATTATAGCTTGACCTGATCAAACTGAAATATGAACTCAAATTTTCACATGGAATTCAGCATAGTAAAAAAACCACCCTTTTTTAATAGCCTTAACCTCAAGTCAGATGTCCGGTATAAATTCACAAGCAGCATAACAGTAATGTTTGGAAATTACAAAAATTGTGAAACACTATTATATTCCACTTCTTCAGAGTCTTAAAGTTTCACCACATTTTCAACTAAATGGACATAATTCATTTAAAATAAAATGCTACAAAAATCAAACTTAATGAAACTATTTTGACAGTTGCTTAGCTATTAAATGACACTCGTCGATTTAGCCATAACAATTCTCACCACAGCTAGTCTGCCAATCAAGGCCAGCTTTGTGATGTCAGTGTGAGCTTCTACACAATTAAATAGATGTAGTAAAGTATTAAAAAAATTTGTTCCCTGTATCAGACATGACTGATTTTCGAACTTAACCTATATTTTACCCATAGGGTACATGCTTCAAAATTTGAAGAATATCTATTTAGTTTCAAGTGGTTGGTTAAAGACAGACACACTTCTCATTATATAGAAGATATATTTATTTATCACATGGTTAAACAGCTAATTTGACATGTGCAAGTCTTCAGATGTTTCATCTTGTGATGTTGTGTTGCGTGACCACAGAGAACTTCATGCCATAAGCTGCATCCACTCTCTCCCACACATCCAGCTGATCTTGCACTTCTCTTTCATCCTCTCCCCAAATTAATAGGTCATTTGCGGATGACCTTAGTTTTGTCAGTGTTTCAAAATACCTATCTGAGTTAATTGTTGTACCACGTTTAAGGAAATCAACCAGAAGCACTCCTTCAACATTCCAAAATAGTCTCTCTGGCTGACAACATTTGCAAACATTTTTCTAGTATTCTGGGAGAACTCGTGTGCCCCCATTGTATGTACTGTCTTTTCGTCTCTCAATTGACATGCTTTACTTACTTCTCATCTCCCGTTATGACACGATCGAGAAGTGTGTAACCATGCTTGTTGTATACTTCGAAGAAATGAGGCGATGTATCAAGGCTGTTTTTTGTGGTATCCATCAAAAAAAATTTAATGCACCACTGCCTCACTCTATTTCACTCATTATTATTTCGTCTGTACACCTCACAAACTTTCCACTGAATTTCAGTTGGTTTGAGGTGTTATATCAGTAAAAAGCTAATCATTGAATGCACTACACAACTCATGGGATTTTCAATTGAATCACACATTTAAATAATTTACAGAAACAAAGTAGAAAAGTCACAGTCCACATGCTATGACAGCTTGGTGCTTACTGAGAGTTTTGTTGCCAAGATAGTGGCACCATCCCCACCCATTTCCACGCTAGGCACAAACATATGTTACTTTCTGGATAGCCCTCGTAAGAACACTGTGCTCCTTGCAGACACCACTACCCAGCAGTTTTGTTGAGATAATAAATTGTGGCCTTACTGGAAGGCAGGGGATGGTTTATGTCAGATGTGAGTTCATATCTTGCCACCAATGTATTGGCTACACTGATCTATTTTTATGCAGTCTTCCATAATTATCGGGACAAATTGTGAGATTGTTCCCATTTTCCAACTCAGAGGTAGAAGTTTCGTAACACAATGTGTTTTGTTAGAAGAAGATTGGAAATATCCTAGTCTTATGTTCTCCTTTAATGTGTCCTGTTTTATTGAAATATTATTTTGATTATAGGTTCAGGGAAATGCTCAAACTTACCACCCTAGTTATATCCTGATTTTTTTCCTTTAAAATTGGAATAGTTATCTATTTTTTATATATTTCATTAATAAAATGATTTCTTCAGAAATAATGAATTTTTTTCTTCTACCTCATTCTTCCACATCATGTTGTTTTACAATGCTATTACATTTTGAGAACTTACAATTGCTGTCTTTCCAGATCCCACCGGGTCACGTGTGGCTAGAAGGTGACAATCACAGCAACTCCACCGACTCGAGGACATATGGACCTGTCCCGTACGGGCTCATTCGTGGCCGTGCAGTTTGTAAAATTTGGCCTCCTAGTGAAATTTGTATGTTGACAAATAATGAAAAATGGACATTGTGAACTGCTCATGCTATGTGAAGCAACAAAATAAATAAGAACTGTATGTCTTACTGAGATGCATAGTAACTGTGATATTTCTTTTATTGTGAAATGGTTCAGCTTTTCTACATGGTTTTATTCTTGTAATCATTGTACAAATGATTTCTGTACCTCATAAAATTTTCTCCTCCTCTCATGAAAATAAGAAAATATAGAATATAAGTATATTTTTTTTACTTACTTACTTAGATGTTTAAATGAAAAAAGAGTAGCTGATGCTAATCCAAAGGATAAAAATTGGGGGAGGCGTCAACTTGAACATAAAATATTTCAGTGGTTAGTTGTATTTCTTACTTGTGTTTAGTGTTTTTTATGAATGACTAAAAATTTGTGATTTTGATTCAGGCTCTACAGTGCCAGAGTGTAGGTTCTTGCAATGAAAGGATTCTAGCAAGGTGGTATCTCATTTTAAATCATTAACAAGGACCAATCATGTTTGGTGAGTGGTAAGGCTCTCGCCTCGTATTCGAATCCCCGTCCAGCCTTCCAGATTTTGATTTTCCATGGTTTCCCCAAATTATTCCAGGTGAATATTTGGAGGTTCCTTCAAAATATTTTGGCCAAATTCCTTCCCATACCTTGTCCTCAGTCCATCCCCACCTATGACAGACATCACAGAATCTTGAAATGTGAAATGGTCAAAACTGTTAACAAGGCATAAGCCAGAAGTGAAAAAGTAGGAGCAGCAAGTGTGAACAGAAAATGAAATAATCACAGACGAGTGACAGAGATAATGAATGTAGAAAATAAGAAATTATGAAAACTTTTTAGTTTAGGAATATATAAAAGAAGTGGCCTTTATGGGAACTGAGAAACAGTTGGTATAAAGCAGACAGGGCAAAATGACAAAACTTTTCTTATAATACAAAGTATTAAATTAAAGAAAAGTGATGATACACACAAATATCAACACAAACTATCCACCAGGGCACCAGTGAACATAGGTAATTCATTATACCATTTGACTTGTGTGGCCACCTCTCGTGGCTACAACGGCATCTAACCTGTTTGACATACTCTCTACAAGTGTTTGCTGTTCATCATCCTCTTGCAAGCATCACATTAGTTAAGCAATGAATTTTAGTCACTCCTGATTAGTTCTTATCCAGTGATCCAATTTGTCCCAAAGATATTCTATAAAAAAGTTAACATCGGGAATCTGGGAAGGCCTCTCCAATTGGAGAACATTGCTGTTGGCGTACCATTGCATACTAACCCTTAAAATATTTAATTAATTAATTTAATTGCAATGGAGCACAGGCTCCGGTGGCAATTTCCCTACACACCCATCTTCCCCCTATCCTGCACCTACCTACATTTGCCCCCTACAAATTTTATCTTTAAATTCTTTCAAAGTTTTCGGTAAATTATTCATCATTTCTCTTGGTAACTCATTCCAATCCCTGACACTCTTACCTAAAAAAGAGAGAGGGGTCCTGGCATCCTCATTCTGGAAGTAACGTCGCATATTCTGTAAACATGTCACAATGTTGAGTACATTTCATTATCTAGAATATTGCAGTAGGCCTGTGTGTTCTTGTTACCATGGACAAACGCCTGAGTTCCTACACCGAAGGCCGTGAAACCGTCCCACACCATCACCACTGAATTTCGTGTGCAATGGTTTTCATGTGACACAACAGGTTTGAAGATGGCCAAGAGGACGTTGAAGATGATGACCACCCTGGGATTAATTTATAACTACAAAATCTTTAATTATCCAGTGATATAAATAATGAAGGAAAGGGAAATTAACCCACCTCATACCAAAGTTGACGGCTGCGATGAAAGGAAACACTTGAAACACTTAGGCGGACAAACAGTTACATAATTTTCAGCAGTTTCCTTCATCAGTGGTAGATAAACAGGTCATTAGGCTCCATATGTGTGCACACACAGAATGTTACCCAATGACTAGCTAGGTAGTGGGGGGAAGGGTGGGAGAATGGCTAAGAAGTAGACTATCGATATATCGGCAATGTCTGAGATAATATATTGCAGGCGATGGTAAAATGAACATATGTAGCAAGGGTACATAGTACTGATGCGAAGAGTTAAATCTATTTAATATATATATATGTCTGGTATCCAGGATATCACCTAGAAGCTGCTTCCATTTTCCTTAGTTTCATCATTAATTACCCAGTGAGAAACACATGTACTAACATTCATCAAAATCACTCTAGCCATACCTGGAACATAATAAAATGACTCAACCCAACCCTACCAGAATGGGGTACATTGCAGCTAATTTACACCTGCAGTATTTTCAGTTACCCAATGAGAAACAGTTATACAATGTTTCATCAAAATTGCCTTAGCATCTGAAAAAAAAAGTAACATGTAATTTTGGTATATTTTTGTAAAAATAAATTTTTAATGTTTAATTTTTTAAATTAATTATGTTGGAGCTCAAGCTCTGGTGGAAGTTTCCCCTTTACTTTTACCACCTACTTTTGCCCTCTACTAATTTCATTTTTAAATTATTCATCATTTCTTTTGATAATTTATTCCAGTACCCCCCTCTCTTACCTACAAAAGAAAATCCTCCCACACTCTTGTGTATGAAATCAATTGCTAGCTTGTGATCATGGTCATCTTTTCCCGTCCATGCACCTCTCTTAGTTCTTCCACCATTGTCTTTCCATGCCCCATCACCAATATATGCCTTATACACTCCCATGACTCTCTTCCAATCAATCCCATTCCAGCTCTTTTATCATATCCGTTAATTGTAAAATGAATCTCAGCCAACCTGTTGCAATATTCATTGAATTTATTGCTTACCAGTTTCGACCCGCCTTAAGGGAGTCTTCTTCAGAACCTGTGGATATTGTACATATAATAGTGCATCTGATGTTAAGCTTGGAGTTATATACATGAAAGTTTGTGCATGCTCACTTGTTAAAAAGTATTACATCAATCTAAATAAACTATTCTCAATAAAATAGTACATTTTGTTCTTTAGTCACACATTAAAATATATTTTATAGTTATCCATCCGGCAGCCAACGGATGGATAGCTATAATTTCAATACTTTGTCCTTTGTGATTCCTTCTTCTTCATCCAGTTGCCCATCTTGTCACTATGTATCTTTTACTTATCTTTGGACCAGTTCATTCTTGTTTTCTTTTCCTTCCTTTCTGCCTCGGAATCCATCCATTTCTAATACTTTTTTCCATAAAAATCTCTCTCTTTGTTGATTATTTCTAATTTATATTTTTTCTTTACGGATCTTTCTAAACTTACTGAATTCAGGTTGTTGCCGATTTCTATTTCCAACAATATTTTAAGATCCGCTTGTTTAATCTGTCATCATCTATTCTATAAAAGTATCAAAAATTAGCAATCTCTTTTTCCATATTGATTCTATTACTTTTTTTGTGTTGCCATTATTTCATTTTTCTCAGATTCTTAAACCTGTTAAATTGGCTGTCTCCAATGTGCGAGTGTGCATGAACTATGTAACTCAGTCTGGGGGGAGGGGGGCAGAGTTGGCTGAAAAGCTACCTTGGGCTACGTGGGGAGAAGGGGATTTCAAGCCAAGCCACATAGCTTTGCATTCATATTTAATCATGTGAATATTTATTTCTGTCATTTAATTATCTTCATATGCCATGTGGAAAGGGGGGAAAAGCCATTTCAGGCTACAAGGGAGAAGGGAGGTTCATAGGATGCCAAAATAGAGCTACATAGTTTATGGACGCTACCTAAGAGGCTGAAGTATATTTCTGTGGTTATCAAGTTTTCATAAAGTATGGATATTATCATTATTAATAATTATTATTATTTTTCCCCAATGTCACAACATCAGAGATCCCTTTCCCATTACGGTTTTCATGCTTCTTGGATTCGTAAATTCAGATCTCACATCCTATTCCTCCAACTCTAATGTTCTCTTAATATTTCACCAAATAGACTTATTATAAAACTTCGTGTGTCTGGATTCCACATGCAACTTCATTCCATGTTCCACATGCTCTTCTTTCAACAATCCTTGGCCCCACCCAGTCCTAAAGGCCCACCAACACTCATTACACTTCATTCCATTACCAAAAGCCCTTCTACCTGAATTTCTTGGCTGTGTTCATCATTCATATAACATCTTTAATCACTGTAAGCATTGTAAGGAGCCCAATAGTCCCTGTATTATTTCCATTTGGTCTTGATAAATCTTTGTTTCTTGTTGAGTGGAAAAATTCTAGCAGTCAATAGCCACACGTATCGTGCACATGTGAGAGTGCAACATGTCACTGTAACAGCCATTCTTATGACAGCAGGAAATCGTGGCAGGCTGGGTTATTGCAAGTTATATTATACAGAATAACACTGCGCTACCATTTTTTGACATTGATCTCTAAATTCAGACAGGGGGTGGTGCTGTTGCCAACAGAGTGCATAACAGTTGTGTACAGTTCTGTGATTTACAGATGTAAAGCAATATACTGCAGACTTTTTATAAATCAGAACTTCCCTCATAACAACTGTTCTCACTCATAAATACACAACCTACTTGTACATATATCAGATTGAACAAACAGATCACAAGCAGGGGCGTAGCTACTATGGGGCTAGGCGGTGCAGTGCACCGGGGCCCTCACGCTCAGGGGGCCCCCAAGCATACCTCAAGGGACCCCTAAGCGCACCTGTAGGGGCCCTCAAGCGCAGTTTAGAGGGCCCAAGAGCTTCATGGGGCCCCTACCAGCACACACGGCAAAAAAAAAGGTCGCCTGTCTGGCCTGAGGGCCCAAAATCAATTTTTTGCACCGGGGCCCTTATTGACCTAGCTACGCCACTGATCACAAGAACTTGTTTCAGCCGACTGCATGAGCCAAGACAGTAAAAATGTCTCAGAAATTTCAACAAGAAAGAAGTCGTCACAAGTCATTAAACATTTAGAAACAACATAGGCCACACGCCACTCAGACAATCTTTGATGTGCTCTCAAAAGCTGGGACCTACAATCTGTCACTTAAGTAGCTTGTCAACAAATGATACCATCTTATCTCATTTAAAAATGACATCACTTATTTGGTAGGTCACAGTTTATGTCTTGTTGATGACATCAATTATATGATGGCTCTAACTACTGCATAAGAGGTGTCAGAAGTGGGATACAAATCATGACCCGCTGCACAATCTGCTAACAGAACCAGTACTAAAACATCTCTGCAAACTTTCATCCCTCTACAAGAGCTACTTGTTTTCAGCCTACATTTACCCAGCCCACACAAAAGACACCACCTAATGCCCAAACCTCATCTCCTTCTCACATTCTCAACTTTCCCCACCCAGCAGTTTTGCCAACCTCCCCCCCCCCCTTTATCCCTGTCACACCTGCCCTCACTCACTTTCCAGTCCTGGAGAAATCCAAAACCACGGTTGTGAATATTTCTTCCACCCTCCTTTCCCAACCTCTGTCATATTTTCTACAAGGGTCTCACTTTCTCTTCAACACCAGGAACAATTCCTAATCTCATCCAAATTAGATCCCTCCCCTTCCACTATTCCAAGAATTCCTTCCAAACCTATCATTGTCTTCCTTCCTAAAGTCAAAATCACACTCCAATAACCTGAATTATACCTAGTGGCAGGCCATGAGAGAGCTTTAAAAAAAAATTAAAACATCCTGATTCTCCTGGCCATTAAGGCATCAACCACTGTGGTCATGGATCTGAGTGATTACAAGGTTGAAGGCCTTAGGCAGCTCTGATATACCTACATATTAAATTCTCTACTGACTGCTTAGAAATCCATTCTTCCTTAGCATCAAAATCCCTTACAAGGTCTCTCACATTACTCCTTTACCTGTAGAATTCCAAGAGCCCTCGGACCTCCATCCTTTGCTCAAGATAGATCATGTGAACAATCCTGGATGCCCCATAGTCATCACCTAACGGTCTATGCCCTCTTGTCTTACGTCACACACACTCCCTGCTTCCTAGAGCATCTCTTGATATTTCCCACACTTCTACATGCCAATACCTTCCTGGTCACCATACACTTCACCTGTCTGTACACCAACATATCCCATTGTCAGAGCTTTAGTGACCTTAAACATTACCTTGACAAGAGTTCTTTTTAATTTAATTGCAACAGAACGCACACTCTGGTCGCAATTTCCCTATGCACACATTTTTGCACTTTCTTGTACCCACCTACTTTTGCCCTCTACAAAATTTGAAATTATTTCATCAATGTTGGTAAATTATTCATCCTTTCCCTTGGTAATTTATTCCAATCCCCAACTATCATACCTACAAAAGAAAATCTTCCCACACCCTTATGTCTGAAACCTAGTACAGTTGCCGAAACGTTGTTAAAAGAAAAAGAACTAAATAAATCAATTAACCGGCAGAAAACCTGAGAGTTATTTATTTCAACAATACGCCGGGAAAAACTAAAATGTCATACAAGTACAGGATGTTTCAAAAAGGACTTTACAACTTTGAAAATTCATATAAATTTTATGAAACAAGGTACAGAGCTGGTTTTGGTGTTGTTTTAAAGGAAAAAACTTCAAGTTTTGACTCGCGTAATCCGCTAGTGCCTAATCACGCCACACAAGCGCTAGCGGCAGTTACGTTAAAGATGGCTGCCTTCACTGGACCCAAGTGTGCTAGCTGTGTGTTTTGGTTTGAAGAATCGAAGTCTGTGACAACAGTTCAGTGTAATTTTCGTACCAAGTACGCTAAAGATCCTCCTAGTAGGCCTACAATTTATGAGTGGCATAGATGTTTTGTAGAAACAGGGTGCTCAGTAAAACATAAAAAATCCTCAGGTCGTCCAAGCACATCTGACGAGGTCATTGAGCAAGTGAGAAAAAGTTTTGTCAACAGCCCTACGAAATCGACCCGGCGTGCATCTCGTGTGCTGCAAGTGGTTTGGTGTGTGTTGAGAAAACGTTTGCATTTGAAACCATACCAATATTCACTTTTACAAGCAATTAAAGACACTGATAAGATTGCACGTAGGAACTTCTGTGTGGATATGTTAAATTGAGTGGATGATTATGAACATTTCTTGGACAACATAATCTTTTCTGACGAGTCAACTTTTCACTTAAGTGGCAAGGTTAACACACATAACTGTAGGATTTGGGGCAGTGAAAATCCACATGAAACATTGCAACATGTTCATGATAGCCCTAAAGTGAACGCTTTTTGTGCGTTGAGCAAGAGGAAAATGTACGGCCCCTTTTTTTTCCACGAGAGAACCATCAACGGGATAGTGTACCTTGATATGTTGCAACAATTTTGATACCACAGATCAATGAGGATGACCGAGAACGAAATGTTTTCTTTATGCAAGATGGCGCACCACCACACTATATGACTGACGTCCGGGATTTTCTCAATGACCGCTTTCCAGGTCAATGGATTGGCCGTGCTGCGCCAATTGCATGCCCCCCCCCCCCACCCCCGTTCCCCAGACCTGACACTGCTAGATTTTTTCTTCTGGGGTTTCTTAAAAGATATGGTGTACGTACCTCCTTTGCCGGCCACTCTACCTGAACTTGGAGCAAGAATTTACGCTGCTGCTGAGCAAGTTACATCTGAAATGCTAGTGCGAGTCTGGAAAGAAATCAACTACCGATGGGATGTCTGCAGAATAACCAATGGAAGCCACACAGAACATCTTTAGTTTAAGGTAAAAAAAACTTGAAGTGTTTTTCCTTTAAAACAACACCAAAACCAGCTCTGTATCTTCACATGACCCTACTCTCACACCATCACTTCCCTGATGTATCATCTATATGCATAATGGACTTCTTTCACACCTCTGTCCACCACAAACCTACAACAATATAGCTGTCACGCAAAGTGCTCCTTCCCCTACAGCCTAGACATCTGAGACAGACACATCTGCTATATTACCCTTCACTCCAATGCAAGCCCTAGTTAATCCCTGGAGTGTAAAGAGATATTCCAAGCCAAAAACTGTCACTCACACTGAAACCCAATTGTAATTCTTTCTCACCCAGTTGTCTGGAATCTTTGAACAAGTTTTTCAACACATCCCAGTTTTAATTTATTTTGATGAATTCCTTTTCCACAATTAACATTTCCATTAATATTGTTTTTGCTACCCCTCCACTACAACTTCAGTCATAATGGCCAAAACTACCATTCATCTACTGTGTTGAATGCAGGTGCCTACATAAGCTTAGTAACACATTTCTGTTTTCATGAGTAAGACCATAGCCCATAATATTGTATTGTATATGTTTGTAAAGTCCCCCCTCCCTTCACACACAAAAGCCCTCCTCCATTCAACTTGGGTGAGTGATGAGAGTATTTCATCTTTCCTTTCCATATTAATATATTCTCACTCCACTGCCGCTAACTAAAGAATGGATATATGAACAGCTGCATTCTCAAATGTTTTAACTTATTTCATATGCCGTTAAATAAAATCTTGAATCTGTTGATTACTGGTCTGAGGCAAACTCACTGAAATTAAATCTCTGTAAACCACATTACATTAGGTTTAAAATTAAAAATTATTCATGAAAACTTTACACATAAATTTATGAAAAAACACAGTTTTTGAAACAAAGAGTATAAAATTACTTGGCATTCAAATAGACGAAAAACTAAACTGGCAAGAACATATTACATTACTACTGAAGTAGTGATACCTTTGCAATAAGAACAATATATATACTAGCATATTTACATGTAATGCAACACATGTACACCACTTATTGCCATTCACTCATAATTGGCATAATTTTGGAGGGGAAACTGTTTGGTAAGGTAAAAAGTTTTCTTAGGATAGAAAAAAATTATCAGAATGCTGCATTGGGTGAAACCAATAACTTCTTGCAGACAACTCTTTAGAACGTTCAATATTTTATTTATTTATTTTATTCACCATATGATACATTTTCATGTATATTGGTTTCGTCATTTTAATTTTTTAAATATAAGGTATATAATTTGTAAATTCATCTATCAATATATGGCATATAGATATAAATGTAAAATTTGGTACAATTTATCTATAACAACTAGTTTATTAAAAAATAGCTGTTTTATGTAATATGACTTACTTTAAATAATCTTCTACAGAATAATAAACATTTTCTACTAGATACATCTTTAACCTTTCCTTGAAAAGTACTGGGTTTTTTTCTCTCCTTTAATTTCCACTGGCAGTTTGTTGTACAATTTCACTCCCTTGTGGGGAAAAACTATTTAGACTTTTACTTTTTAATTTCCTCTCTGTGTGGAGATCATTTTTTGATTTTGTGGAATATGTATGGATGGAACTGTTTGTGGTACAGTCTTGTAAGTTATTTTTTATATGCATTGTAGAATTGAAGATATAAGATGGAAGTGTCAGAATGACTAATTTTCTGAATATTTCCTTACAATGGGTTCTCCTTGAAGTTTTTGTTATTATCCTTACTGACCATTTTTGTAATTTGAAAATAGTGTTTACATATATATATATATATAATTTTTTTTTTTTTTGCTTGAAGCCCAAAAGATGAGTTTGTAGGATATTATTGAATGAATGTTTGTAAAGTATATTTCTTTGAGGCAATCATCATTACATACAGGAGCTAAAATGCTAAGTGTAAAACATGCAGTGGATATTTTCTTTCCCAATAATTGTACAAGTTCATTCCACTTTAACTCTTGATCAACAGTCATTCCTAGAACCTTTGTTTTAGCAACACACTCATTGTTTTCATTATTCAGTTTCAAGTCTATCTGTTGAAGTCTGCTAACTGAACTGAATTTAATGGTGTTTATTTATATTGAGGGTCAATTTATTTTTTTGGGAACAGTTTAAGACCTCTATAAAAGATGTGTTTCCTTTAGCCTGGAGTTCATTGGTTGAGGGATCACTGATGATGATGTTACTGTCATCTGCAAATAAAATTTTATCTCCATGAGTGGATATAAAATCAATTACATAAATTAGAAATAATAAGGGACCTAGAATGCTTCCTTGTGGGATGCCTATGCTTAAATGTCTTGGTTCTGACAGGAACTTACTTAAAATATTTGAGTTTTCTGGGATTGCGAAGATTTCAACTTTTTGTATTCTCTTTATTAGATATGACTGGAACTAGGATTTTACACTACCCCTTATTCCTATCGCTTCTAGTTTTTGCAGGAGGATGTTGTGGTCCACAGTATCAAAAGCTTTTGAAAAGTCCAGGAATAGACTTGCTGCATGATCACCTCTGTCAAGTGCTTCAGTAGGATACTGTGCTATTGTTAATGATGTTCCTTTTCCTACCTGGAAACCAAACTGTGATTTGCTAAGGATATTATATTTGCTCAGGATGTTACCTAACCTGCATTTCATAAGTGATTCGAAAAGTTTGGACATGTATGATAGTATAGAAACTGGGCGGTAATTTTTACATCTTCATTACTCCCATTTTTTTAAATTGGTAGAACCTTTGCAAATTTTAGGTATTCATAAAATACACCAGTTTTGAATGACTCATTTATTATATGAGGCTTGTATTTTAAGTAAGTACCGTTTTGAAATTAAAAAAAGACATGCAAATATATCTCAATAATTTCATTTTTACATGAAAGCCTGTATCTTACTCTACTTTTCTACATAATTCCCTTCAATATTGAGGAAGTTGTAATAACTTAGTACCAGTTTTTGAAAACCCTTCTCATAGAAGTCTTCCGCCTGACTTGTTAACCACTGCATCGCAACTGTTTTGATTTCGTTATCATCTTCAAGACGCTGACCGCCCAGGTGTTTCTTCAAGTGCAGGAACAGATGGTAGTCACTGGGCGCCAGATCAGGGCTGCACGGAGGATGATCTAGAATTTCCCATCGAAAAGATGTGATGAGATCTTTGGTCTGATTAGCACATGTGGACGGGCATTGTCATGCAGCAAAACGATGCCCTTGCTCAACTTGCTACGTCTTTTGTTCTGGATTGAACGGCGCAGATTGTTCAATGTCTCACAATAAGCTGCTGCATTGATTGTCTCATTACGAGGCAGAAATTCCACAAACAATACTCCTTTTCTGTCCCAAAAAACTGTGCACATGATTTTCCGGGTAGAAATCGTTTGCTTGTACGTAACTTTTTTGGGTGAATCTGAATGCCGCCATTCCATGGACTGTAGCTTTGATTCAGGTGTGATGTAGGCCACCCATATCTCATCGCCCGTAACAATCATCACCATTGTTGTGGTACTGCTCAAGGAAAGTCAATGCACTGCCTAAACGTTTGGTTTTGTGCACATCCGTTAACATTTTCTGTACCCAACATGAGCACAATTTTCGGTAATTCAAGTGCTCGTTCACAATGCTATACAAAACACTGCAAGAAACATTAGGAAAGTCATCACACAAGGAGGAAATTGTAAAGTGTCTGTTTTCTCTCACCTTATTGTCCACTTTCTGCACCAAACTTTCATTAATGACCGAAGGACGCCCACTCCGTTGTTCATCATGCACATTTGTGCGGCCATCTTTAAATGCTCTCACCCACTTTCTCACCATTCCATCACTCAAAATGTTTTGTCCGTAAACTGCACAGATCTCACGATGAATATTGATCGGTTTTAGGCCTTTAGCACAAAGAAATCTTATAACAGCCCGTACTTCACAGTCAGCGGGACTCATGATTATCGGAGGCATCTTAAACACTCAGTGAACAACGTAAACAAGGAAGAATTAGGCTGTAATGGCATCAGTGAGTAGGTAAGAGATGCAGGTACCCAGTGCGCATGCGCGGAACGCCGACCGTAGTGCTGCAGCCACGGTGTGACAATACGTTACTTACTTAAAAAATACGCCTCTAATGTGCTAATGGGGGCTCGGAGGGATATGTAAACATTGCTTTATTAGAAACATGGGCACCTTATCTAAGCCAGTTAATTTTTTAGACCGAGGACTGGTTTTTTTCCACCTCTTCCTCTGTTACTGGGTTTAGGACCATTTAATATACTGAGATATGACGATTTTGATAAGTTTGTTTATTTGGAAATTTTGTCTGAAGTTTTGCAGCTATGCTATAGAACCAATTGTTTACATAGTTTGCTACTTCTGTTGGGTCGCTAATTAGCACAGTGTCACAGATTTCAATGACTTCTCAGTACGTATACATATTCTCTCATGTGCTTTGTAATAAAACTTTTTCACTTGTTCACTTCAAATTCAAATGTACACAGCATCAATACAGGAAGGCAAAATAACTTCAAACAAAACTCAAATGTCATTATTAAAAATAGGAGTTAACTATTGTGGGACACATTTATTTAATAAACATCCTCAACATATAAAACAGTTGGTAGATAATAAAGATGTCCTTAGAAGAAACTGGCAACTCCTGTACAATCAATGCACAAAGAATTAACTGCACCTAATATGACTTTTCCAAAATTTGTAAATTCTAATGTTTGGTTTCTGTTTTTCTTTCTTTTTTTTAATTAAAAAAAAAGCATGGAATACAATACCGTCAGTCTCCATAGATCCAAAAATTTGGGACTTTTGAAAGGACTCAATTTACGGCAAAGAGGATGCACTGTCACAAAAATAATATGTATTTACATCAACTACATTTATGCAAGGTACTGACAATTATTTTGTAGATACCTTTGAAAGAGATTCTATTGAATGGAAGGAGATGTCAATTAAAAATTCTTTTAATTTTCACTTGAATTTAATCTTATGTCTTGCCAGAGAGGAATTGAGAGCTTGTTGAAGAAATGTATCCCTGTATATCTGAGGGTTGCTTGAGTCATGTAGCAACCCTTGGTGTGTGCACACCTCCCGAGCCTCATGACTTATTTTCTTCATCATGAATAAGGTTTAATAACCGAAATATTGAGTTTATTTGTGTGTTTGTTATATATGTTCTTCTCTCGTCGCTGCCTTCAACTTTGGTGAGTGATGAGTCATTTTCCATTTCCTTGTAATTAGATTACTTGGTATATATGACGTCATGGTGATGTATTCAATTTGCACCTACCAACTCAGTAACAGTGATAGATATGATTTGAAAATTGGATATCAGCAATACCATGCATTATGGTTACGTTTCACTTTGGTCCAGGCTGCATTATGACCAAAACTGGTATTTATAAAATATGATTTCGATAGTAATTATTTGAGTTTATGTTTTAATGCAGCCTGGACCATACGTCACAATGATGTCATATATTCCACGTGATCTGTGAATTTACTATGTGAGGTTGTAAGTGATTGTAGTGGTATCCCCACTAGAATTAAACCGAAATATGTCTTACAAATAAGCCATATTGGGAATTGTTCAAATAAATAATATATCTTCAGAAAATGTCAGAGCCTATTTATCTCGTAAATATGACAGGAGACGTAAGACCAGAAATTTTCTGCTGCATCAAGCACTTGGGAAAAATTCAATTATCCTGGGATCTAATATGCCCAAAAATAAAAAATAATAATTGTTTACAATGGCACATTCTTCCTGTGCTGACTTGCATCTGAGTCCTGGAAACTAAATGAATTTACAAAAGTAAAATTTAGAACAACTCAAAGAGGTATGGAATGATCAATGCTAAGTTTAACTAAAAAAGACATTTGATCAGTTACAAAGGCCACAAGCATCTTAGAGAAGACAGTCTCCTTTAATGTTGCTCGGAGGAAAGACAGCGAACAAGAGGAAGACCACTAGACCAAATGAATGACACATACACAGGGTTGCTGGACTTCGTTGGTAGATAATCGCCCAATACCATTCTGTATGGAGTAGACTGTTCAAGTTCTGACTGTGCTAGTAACACTCAGATGTAACATAATTTAATGAGTGGGCAGTAGTAAAATAAGAATGTGGTAAGAAGGAATTGCACCATTCACCTCAAATTTGTCACTCTCTTTCCTCTGGTCATACTTTTCAAAGAAATGTGTACATTAAAGCAAATAAAATGTATCCAAGACGTGATGCCACATGAAAGTTGTGATATGGTACAGTATTAACAGTACACGCAACTTTCATTTCCAATCACATATTCATGCCAAAAATGGTATCTACAGTGTAGCCTGGACCAGAATGAAAAAGTTCGAACTTTGTTACAGAACAAATGCATTACATTCATTATAACACCGGTAGCAGTATATTTAGATTGCATCACGAAAAATTTACAGTAGTTTTAGGTTCGTTGCTGCAGATAGTATCTTTGGGGTGGAATATAATCGACAATGGCAGTTGTCTGTACTGTCATTGATGTACTATCGTAACTCCCATGTGGCATCATGTCTAAGGTGCGTTTCATTTTGCTTTAAAGTACACTTTTGTCAAAAGAAGGAACGTGTGCGAAAAATTTCAAGCGAACAGACAATTCCTTCTTATCACAATCTTATTTTACGGTCACCCAGCTTGCAGGTTTCACAATAGATACATTAGCTGGCTCTTAAATTAATAATTTGCATGAAGTTATATTTTTTTTACAGTATTGCATCTTTTATAAAAATCTAGAGCAAGGGCTCCCTCAAAAATTTGTTTTAAATTGTGTAAAGTGTACCTATATGTCATAATAGGTTTTTCAGAAATAATACATAATATTGTGTTGGAACAAACAAAAGCATACATAGATAAAAAATAAAAATAAATCCTTGCTGTAATTATATTCTAATACTACACTAATGGCTGCTACTAGTAAATATCATGGTAAATATAAACTTCATCTGACATACAAAAGCAAAGACTGTATAATGTATATCCAACAGACTTTAAAGATAGTATGTTGTGGAATTTGAGAAAGATATTAGAAAAAGCAAGTTTAAGGACTTTTCTTAATTTGTTTCGTATTTTTATGTGCTTATAATACCAGGGCCCAATATTAAAACACAGTGCAGAACTAAAATTCTAAGATCGAAAAATTGCTCAACTCGAAAGCTAAATTTAATGTTTCCAAAAACTATTAGCTAAGTAATAACGAAATTTTATAATTTTTGGTACATTCAACCAAGCAATAGAATTAAATTTGAGTCGTCTACACAAGTAGAGGGTAATATTCAAAGCCTTCTGAAAATGTTATGTTTTTATGAACTATGTTGTATCCGATATAGAAGGCTGTGCATTCCCCGCTACTGCACGCTACGAGCGAGGCTTTATACAAGCGTCAGAAAATCGAAAACGGCGAGTGCAGGTGCACTTGCCGGGTGGGCGGTTGCAATAGGTTGAAAGTGTAGTGAGTAGTGTGAGGTGTAGTGGGTGTGTGTGCGGATGCTTCGATGTGTGAGTGGAAGTGAACAAGTGCCGCCAAAGCTGGAATATTTACTTCAGGTAAGCATTTAGCGAACTAGTTCTACTTGTTGGATCAGCTTTTGTTTTTTGCAGTGTGTACATCGGTCTCGGTAAACGCGAAATGATGCTTTCTCTGATGCGGTAGCGAGAACTGTTGTTTTTTGTTCTTATTGCTGAATTACTTTAAAATTTGCACAAAAACGTTCTCTGAACCATAACGAGTAGACAGCATCAATTTTCATTCGTACATAGTAAACAAACAAATAGATAAATAAGTCTACTATCACTGTCAGTTAATTGTGAATGTTGCATGGGTATTTTTTTTTTAAATCTAACTCTTTGAATTTTTGTTTCTCCTTAAAGCCGGAATTTCAACTATTTAGTTTATACTAGTTTTGTTTAAATGGTATTGGTTTTTATGCATACTTTGATATTGAATTACTATGTTTTGTAAATATGTTTATAACTAGAATGTTTTGGCGATGTTTCGAATTTTAGGTAATTTAAGTGTGAAATAGTATCTGGAGAGGGTTTAAGTAGCAATTTTGGCACATCGGCACTCGTTTAGTTTTCGCTGTCGTAAGTAGAAATAATTTAAAGCCATAATGTTCTATTTCAACTCTCATTTAGGAATTTTTTAGTTTGTGTATAGAACTGGTTTCCACAGTTAAATTTGGGTTCAAAATGCTAGAAATAAGTGCAGCCTTTCTCTTTTTACACTGGAGATTTTTTTTTATTATGTTATTTCCACACTCTTTCTGTTGTTCAAGAATTTTGTGCCTGGACTGAGCTTACGTTATTTGTAGATGTAAATATATATATAGTTTGTTCTCAGGATGAGGTAAACACCGAAGATTGGAAAGTAAAGTAGACGGTGCTTACTACAAAGTGTTTCTTAAATGATTGTGTTCGTGTTACGCTTGACGTTACATACCATATTCAGCTCGTAAATATGCGACTTTGGAGTGAAGTAGATAATGTGTTTATTAACACATTATGGTCCCATTACGATATTGTTGAGCGAGGGACTATAGATGATATTTCTCGAAGAAAAGAACCCGAACTTTTGAGAAAAATGTATGCCCGTGTGATATACAAAACGTCATTGTCCAACCATTTTTATTGTGAATTTGAAAAATGAATATTTATCTATCTGTAGTCCTAGTATTTAAAACTGAAAACGGCTTAAATAAAAGGGTTCAAGTTAATTCTTATTTTAATGGTGTTACTATTCTTAAAGGTCTGTTTTAGCCAAAGATATTTTTGTGCAAAAAGGTGTTCTGCTCCCTGCTGCCCAAATATGCTTAAAAATGTAGACACTGTTATTCTTTTCTTAAATATTAGTTCAGCGATTTTTTCAAAGATTTATTGATATGTTATCAGAATTATTATTTAATTGCAATGAAGCTTTTGCAGTTTTCTTACACAGATGCTGCTTTTACGCGTTATTACTTTATATTCTTTTGGGAAGATTTTTCAGCACCTCTCTTGATAACTTTCTCGTCTTACTCTTTTATTTTGAGTATACTTCCCCATTCCTCTTATTCCCGAAATCAGATTTAAATTTATAGTAATGATTCACTCATCCCTTCCATTTAATGTTACTTTTTTCAATTCTTCAGCCAAATGATCCTTCCTTTTTGCTTACGGCTCTACGCCTTGTTGACTTCGAGGTCAATAAAGGTGGGAAAGGACTAAACGCAAGGAACAGGAACAAATTTTGCCAAGGCATCGTTGAAGAAACCATCCCGGCATTCACCTGGAGCGATTTCGGGAAACCACGAAAAACCGAAGTCTGTATTGCATCCAGTTTCCATCCAACCTTGTTAACCATACACAACAAACCAGTCTCTCTCTTCGCGCATTTGCCTTCAAATGGCTTCCAATTCAGTGTTTTTATCATATCAGTTCTCTAGTCGGTTCTACAGATGAATTTAGCTGCCCTCCATTCACCTTCTCGAACTCCTGTATTTGTACCATACTCTATGTCCAGGCAATATTTAATATATCCTCTCTTAAAAGATACAAGGCTTTGAATATTTTCCTCGTGACCTCATTAGTGTGTCCTGGCCAACTGAAGATTTTTCAAGTTGCAATGCATGACTAATTGGTTTGTGATGACCATACACATCGTATTGGAATGTATTTTGTTTCGCGTATGCTGATTTCGTAGTTATTTATTCTGATGTTTCTTTATTTTTTTTTTTCAGACTGCAGTTGCTGAACTATCCTAGTAGCCATGCTCAGCAGTAGAACAAAACACGTCTTGCACTGCTGCCTGCTCATCGCCGTAATAGCAGTCTTCGAAATTTGCACTGGTGGTATCAGGTTAGGAAACGACAAGCTTCAAGACTTCGACCCGTGGGAACGATACGGCTACATTGGCACATTCTTACTATACCTCATACGGCTGCTGACTTTCCTACCACTGCCTCAGGTTCTTTTCAACTTCGCCGGACTCACCTTCTACAATGCATTCCCTGACAAGGTCACGTTGAAAGGTTCTCCTTTGCTGGCACCTTTCATCTGTATACGCGTAGTAACGAGAGGTGACTATCCTCAGTTAGTACGCAACAATGTGTCCAGGAATATGTCTTGCTGCACGGAGGCCGGTCTGGAGAACTTCCTGATCGAGGTTGTGACCGACAAAGCAGTCGGTCTCTCTAATCGAAGGCGGGTGCGTGAAGTTGTGGTGCCGGCTACATACCGGCCGAAAAGTGGAGCCCTGTTCAAAGCCCGCGCGCTGCAGTATTGCCTGGAAGACGGCGTCAACATCCTGGCTGATACCGACTGGGTGGTTCACCTTGACGAAGAAACACTGCTCACGGAAAACTCGGTGCGGGGTATACTGAACTTCGTGCTCGATGGCAAGCACCAGTTCGGACAAGGACTCATCACTTACGCTAATGAAGACGTTGTCAATTGGGTGACCACGTTGGCCGACAGTTTTCGTGTCGCTGATGACATGGGGAAGCTCAGACTTCAGTTCTCCATGTTCCACAAACCGCTTTTCAGCTGGAAAGGATCCTACGTTGTAACACAGGTAAGAATAATTTATAACCTCGTTTCCGATTGTTCAAATCAGATTCATAATAAATAAATTTCTCGATGCTTCTTAAGTTAAGATACCATCGACACTACTTTCCTTCATATATGCGGTAAAATAATAGATATGAAAGACGTCACCAACTGTACCTCCAAGAATTTTTATAACGCCAAAGATTGCTCTGTGTACATGAATGAATTATTGGTTGATCCGACGCCTGGACCAACTACATTTCTACAGAACCTAGTGTACAGACAATATTGGCTGTTATGTGGCAATTAAAGTAGTGTATTTTCTTAATACAAATTGCACAAAAGAAAATACTTATTTAAGTATTAGTTTCTGTTTGATAAAAACAAGGAGTGTAAGTTCTGTCTTCGCGAATCATTATAAAGCTCACCGTAAACAACTTTTTTAAATTTTATTTTGCTGTTGTGGGGTTTTCATTTTCAACATTAGCGCTTCTCAACCTTTTTCTACCAGAAAAAGGTCAAAATTTTGTTGTAGTTGTTAAACGTCTCCATGTAGGAGTAAAATCCAGAACCTTTAGCAGCAGAGCTATCTACTTCTCTGGCTACAGAATGGTCGTATAAAAATTGCATCAGCTGTTGTAATATTCTCTTGCCGATTTAAGAGATCTGATTCTTGTTAACCATCTGTAAAATATGAATAAATATGTTTACTAGTACAAAACCATAATTTAAAAAATTATATTCAACTTGTAATCTTTATAAATTCGTTGTCTACAACAGAAGCCGGATCATTATAAGCTCTGGGATTACTGGAGATCGCGATTCCGCCAGGTATTGACGTCACAATGCTGCAGTGGTCAAGCGCAAGACTCCGCTATAAATACTTCCCACGTAAATTTAAGGGTGCCATGCTGGTCCAGGCTGTATCGCAACCTAATTTCTGTCGAAAATAATGGTCTAGGCTGTATTACAATGGCATTACTGCTTGAATATAATACGTCTTGCGATTTACTACAGCAGTATTATGATGTCATTACTGAATGTTGTAGCGGAATCGCGATCTCAGTAGACCCATAGTTTATTGTTACAATGAATTTTCTCATTGCTATAACTCTCATTTCTATTTTGTACTACAACATTGAGACAATGAGTAATATAGTGCACAGATAAAGCCTAAGGCTCTTCTTTGTGTACTGATGACTGTAATACCGCTATTTTTTCAAAAACATTAGTAGCATCATCGTAGCACAGGCCTCTGAGTTTTGAGATGGCAAATTGTGCATGGCGAAAATGTCAATGAACAGATCAAATACCTTTTCTGCCTTGGTGTTCCTAGTTGAAACAACCCAATAAAATATTCGCTTGCAATGAAATCTTCAGAAATGATTCTCAGGTATACGGACACTTGTTTAGTTCTGGAAATATCAAAAGTGTCGTCTACTGAAACAGAAAAAAAAATCAACTGCTCCTAATTTTTCCACGATTTCCGACAATATTGTGGTAGCCGTCAAATCAAGAATTACCTTAAGACAGTCATGATGAAGCCATTTGCGAGCATATCTTTGCAGTCGTGATTTCAGTTCAGTCACACCGATCGTGGCAGGTGAGTGGTAACGCTCTGACCTCGCATTCGGGAGGACGCGGGTTCGAATTACCATCCGGCCATCCAGATGTGGGTTTTCCATGCTTTTCCCAAATCAGGGCAGGTGAATGGCGCGATGATTCTTTTAAAAAGGCCATGGCCGAATTCCTTCCGTTCCTTGCCCCAGTCCTTTCCTGCCTCTTAATGACGTCGACGAGGCGTAAAGTCATAAGCAGGATATCACGTTGGCATCAATTTTGGAGGAAATCTGTTCCCAGAGGATGTAATCGGAAAAAAGGGAATAGGACGGAATTATGGCCGGTGCCATGGAAAATAGTGGACAGAATTGGAAACTGCATACGAAACCTGTTATAATTTTGCATTCAAAACAAGAAACTATATTTTGCATTGCTCCCCGAAAAAAAAAAAAAAAAATTAAGAGGAATTTTAAGGTTTGTGGAATTGTAAATGTGAAAAAAATGTATATAGCCCGTTTAGTTAAAAGAGGTAGCTCAAGATCAATCTGCTCTGCGCTGGCCTTAACTTGGAGGCTGAGTGCAATCGCGCTGTTGCCGCATTTCGGAACATTCTTACGTAGCGCTCCCTAACACTAGAAAATGGCAACGCTGAGCGTCCTGTGTTGCCTAGTACGAGCTTCAACTCACAAACTATTATTACAAGCCAACAGATGAATTTAACTAAGTGCACGATTCGGCAACAGTGCGCTTGATGCCGCTCTCCAATACTTCTGACCACAGATATAGCAAGGCTGTACCTACCAAAAAGATGTGTGCATATGTTTGTACCACAGATATACATAACAGACCATGCCTGATAGACTGTAGAAAATATATTAAAATTGGGATACAGCCACTTGCATTCTGTATCTGACTGGCAAATGGTACTAGAATGTTTGTGGCTTTGGTTCCATCGTCTATCTTGGAGGCCTGGGTTATGAGGGAACGAGTTGACTATTACATAGTGTATATGCTCAGTTGGTCTGATCTCTCTTCCTTTTTTCTCTCAGTTCTTTCCTCTATGTACGCTCAGTTGATCTCAAATTCCGGGTGGGTATTGCTTCCCACCATACCCATATTATCCGCCGGCCCTGGTCAGAATAACAATTTTTGTTGAATGATCGTAGGTTTCAAATTACTTTTAATAATAAAAAAATGTTAATTTTTAGGAACCTGGAAATTTGGTTGTCTTATTTAGTGCCAGGTCCAGCGTCTATATTTCACGAACGATTCAGGATCCATTCCCAGCAGCGATATTGAGTTAACAAATCGATCTATTGATCTTGTTTAACATAAGCCAGATGCTTACAGTATCGGACAGATCTGGCCTCGTATTCGGGAGGGTGCGGGATCGAATCCCCGTCCGGCTATCCGGATTTCTGCTTTGTATGGTTTTCTGTAACGCCGGGATCGTTCCTTCATAACGCTATGACCGAATTACTTCCCGATCCTTGCCCACAGTCCTTCCCGCCTCGAACGAACTTGATGTTGACGAGGTGTAAAGCCATAAACATAAAAAATTAAATCCTTTCTGTCGTCCTGGGAGTTTTCAGGCTTCTTCAAAACAAGCATAACTGCAGTAATCTATGAATCTGGTTCTGTGTTAAGTGATGGGTCAATTTTTCTTAGTCAGATGACATGGGTACGATTGATGGATAGTTTTTTACTTGTGCGGGAATACCTTTTTATATACTAATACCATATGACATTAATTTCTCAGAGAGAAGCTCAAGTACACGTCACAGTTCTTAGTAACCTGTGATGTTCGAGCGCGGCAGTCGAGAGGTTGTTTCTATCCCCGGTACAAATTTTGGTATACGTGATTTCCCGGAATCACTTCAGGTGGATGTCGGGTTGGTTCCTTCAAAATCCGAATTCCTACATGTTCCTTGTTCATAGTCGTAAACTAAGTACAACATTAAACAGATTTGGGTTTTCCATGGTTTCCCCAAATCACTCCAGGCGAATGCCGGGATGCTTCCTTCAAAAAGACCATGGCTGAATTCCTTCCCGTTCCTTGTCCCCAGTCCCATCCCGCCTCTATTAACCTTAGCCGTCGACGAGGCGTAAAGCAGTAAAAAAAATAATTAAATATTCGCGAAATACCGAATGCTGCACTGATACTTTCGCTCCAGGAAAGTGGCTTGATGCAGAAATTACTTTCTTCTTCGCCAGGCACGGAAATATCACTTCCTCAACTATCGGGGAACTGACTGTCATTTAGTTGAGCAGCGAGAGATTCGTGCAGAAGTTGTAGAGGGCGCGATATTCTCATGCCTTAAGTACAGCAAACCCTAACTTAATACGTCGTTAACGCATATCGTTTAAATTGATCAGGAATCCAAGAGAAAGGTGCAAACAAAATTAGTTTTATAATTACTGTTACTATGACACGTTATTCCATCAGCCAAAACAGTTCCATTTTTGTGCTGGTTACTTCAGTTAGAAAGAATTGCAATCAAGAATCTCCTTCACATCGCCAATCCACGACGTAATTGATTAATTCAGAAAGATATGATATCTGACAATGAAAGTTGATTGAAATAATCCTGACTTCCTCTCGAGGTACCTCTACTAATCCTCTTTGTCCCTGACGTCACATGTACAGTCAGAGACAGAATTCGCGAGACCCCTTGCCAATCGGTTCCGCCTCGGTATAGACACGACTACCTCGTGGGAAAGCATAACTGCTAAGAGGTACACTAAATTCATGACAAAGTAGACCTTCAGTACCCAGAACTTTATCCAAGACTAAAAAAAAAAAAAATAACCCCATGCGCAATGCAAGAGACTCGCAGGCTGGCCTCGGTGGCGTAGGGGCTAGAGTACTAATAATCAACAATTAATACCCTTTCAGTGGTATTAATTATTGAAATAACGAAATCGATTGATTTTCGAGGAATAGTGCCGCTTTTTTCCATAATTTTGATGGCCTTAGTGTTTTGTTTTTTAACAAACAATGAGCACTTCGGTAGCAAATGCAGTTATACAATGGATGCTGAAAGATTCCATAAATTACGCACGAATAAAAATCTGACGAACCAGTAAGAGAGTTTGAATGAACTAAGTCACACATCCTTGTGCTGCAACATTATAGAACCGAGTGTGAAAAACAAAAGAGCTTCCACGCAAGTACGTAAATGGTGAACTAAGCCACGAAATAGAAATTAATTATATCTAGATGCTTCAATGATTCAGAAAAATAAGACCTTGATTTTGGTTTCACCATAGCATATTTTGAATGTAAGTTTATCTTGACCACGGTACCAAAAATTTTAATAACGGTAATAATTAAGTACAGTAGATCCATGTCCAGTGTGAATGAGCTGAAAGAATGCAATTAGGAAACTTTTATATCTCCCTTGATTTTTAACTAACTTTAAAGCCTTATGTCATTCTTTACGTCTTAATACTAAACCACATGAGACAGAAGTAAAGTCTTACCTAGCTTTCGGGAGGGCGCGGATTCAAACCCCGTCAGACATCAATTTCCATGGTTTCCGTAAATCGATCCAGTTGAACTACAGGAAAGTTTCTTCAAAAAGCCGAGGCCGAATTCTTTCCCGATTCTAGTTCCCCAATACTCTCCACCATCGGCGTCGACGAGACAGAAAAAAATAAAAACCAAGCGTGGTGTGTGATCGGTCAGGGCAAAAGCATGTGGAACAGGTTGTGGTGAAGGGGAAGGTGGATGTCGAGGTATAACAGCTAGCGTTCATTAGCGTTTTGAAATCCCTAGTAGGTGCCACACTTTGTAAATTGTTTGTATTTTGGGTTTAACTCGAGTATCATTTAGTTTATGTAACCTGCAATAATTCGTGATAACTATGGATGATGCTCTTTAAGTGGCGGATACTTTCTACGCCTAGTAACGGAGAGTTCAGTTAACACCAAATAAATGAACAAACACTTGGTGAATGTCACCATTTAAATCTAAGAGCTGAAAAATCACCCGGACGGATTGAATTTCTACCTATGATTGCAATCACAAATTTTTCAATAAATTTACGGCAAAATCCTGGACAAACTGGAGAAGCCAAATGTTTATAACAGTTACCACACCAATCCAATACATGCTGAGGAAAAATTCGTTGTGACCATAAAGTAATGATTTTAAATGACATTCGGCAACTTAGGCCATACAGCCAGCTCAATGTGATTATCATAGGTTCTAGTGAATTAGTCATCCAGTATATATATTGTAGCTTCTAAGTTTGGACACCACTGGACATTCACACAGACACACAACACTTAAACACCGATGCCCTCGGCCGGACTCGAACCGGCGACTTTCGGCACGTGGAGCCAGTACTCTAACCCCTACGCTACCGAGGCCGGCATAATGTGATTGCTATCGGACTGAGATATCCGTCTGATGTTCCATTTCGGTCGGTACGTGAGGTTGAGTAATAATTTCTGAATAGTCAATCAAGTCATTAACAGTAGATAACTATTTCAATTATTGCATAACATTTGTTGTAAATTATCTATCTCTGATTGTCTAATTGCTTGTAACTTTTCTGTAGTTGTACAATTTATAAATAACTGTACCTATTATTTCATACAATAATTTACACGAAACATAAGATAGCATTTTCAATGTCAGTACATTGTTAATATATATCTGCAGTTGTGTAAAATGCAATGGCATTGAAACGAAGCTTCTTTATATAAAACGGTTGGGAATAGTTTCAACCATTTCACATTACGTAAATATCGTAAAATATAAGTTTAAACACGCAAGATGGAATTAGAATAGCATCATTGCAGCTGCCTTTTCACCGAACGATGTAATAGCACTGGAGGAATATATATATATATATCAGTAAATTGAAATAAACTTACGTGGGACCAACGTAACGCTTTACAAAGAACGGTGCCGTCAACATCTGTGTCGAACGTATGCAGCACATAGAAATTTCATTAATTATAATTTAACTTGAGTATCCATTATTGAGCTTGGGGTTGGTCACTCAGCAAACGATTTAACAGATAGAGCCAGTGCTTCTTTATATGATCACCGGAATAATTCAACGTCTCGTCGTGGAGATAGCAAAATATTATCATAATTAAATAAACGATAATATTTAATTTACATTTCCTTACATAGAAAAATTATACTAAAATAAAAGAAACTCCACTTCCTATGTGAAGGTATCATGTGATACCATACAATTTACATTTTGTTTCAGTTCAAAATACGTTATCATTTATGTAGTGTTGTTCATTTTTATGCTGTAATGGAACTTGTGTTGATGGGCCGCTGCTCCATTTCGTTGTAGTCTTGAATTCGTTTGTATTTGTCAGTTAACGCTGCCAACCCGAGAACTGTTTGTAGAGTGTGTTGTTGCGAGGGGCGTGTCCTGTCATATCTGGCATTGCCCCCTACTTCCGTCGAGCCAGGCGGAAGAGACGAGAATAGATTGAGGCAGAGCCTCCACGGCGTGATAATTCACTTCTCACTTCCCGTATTATTTGCGGAATAAGGCCACAGAAGTTTGTTCAAAAATTTACGTGTGCTTGCTACCGCAGTGTAATACACTTACTTCCTGCAGTCTTTGGTATTAAGAAATCCTGATCTTATAAATATGACATCCTCAAAGATTTTCAAGTGTATAGAAATCGATAAAATTCTTGCTGCTTATTCATACTGTTTCCTCCTATAATAAATGTTACCTGGATTTAAATCCATACTAACTTTGAATTTCAGAACCCGTTTTACTCTGCGAAACAATTTCCCTCTTGGAATAAGTAGCTATAGCTGCCAGAGAAAATAATTTATGCTAAGGGGAAAGGAAAACAGTAAAGATATATTCCTTCCTCCATGAGATGTTCACAATCACTGAAGTGTTGTATGATCTCTGTTTGGAAACTGTACCCACTATGTAACAATAACATCTTCTGAAATTACATTCCAATATTTTAGTGTATGTATGACATTATATGATTTTAATTAAAAGTGAAATTGTGTTTGGCTTTTGAGATGCTTAGTAATTAATCCGTAATCACTATTTAGTAATTTAATAACTTGGTTGTTTATCATATTTTCTCAGTTTCTTTTAAAGTGTTCATAAAATTAAACTTTGGCTATTAGCGTCTGTTTTTATTAACGTTTTATTGAATAAACATTAATCGAAATATTTGTTAGCAGATATGCTACAAATTAAACAATTGGTAATGTTATTGGTTTATACTCGTATATTCAGTTGCACATGCCACATTCCACCGTTTGTCTGCCAGTAACTAGTAATTGGGTTCCATACTGCGCTGAGTTGATACCTAGTATCTCTGTTTATATTGTTTTCTACTAGATGAAGCTCCATAGTATCCTCAAGTCAGATTTATCTTTTAATTTAAAATTTTTAATAATTAAATTTTGTTTAATATGTTCCTGTATTTTCCTTCATGCCATTAAATACCTAAGCGTTCATACTGATGTCTTCTGTGTACTATGTGTTTCCTGTGAAATAAGAGGAGAAAAACTATGTTAAAATTTGACGCGAGATTTTTAGTGCCTCCCTTTATGGGTGATTTGGTTAGATTTTGCCGCTTCCTCCCCCCCCCCCCTTCCTCCCTTATTTTGAGCGGACGCAAATAAAACAAGTGGGGTTGGGCGTAGGAGAGGATAGCGGTAGTGTTTGAACGAACAGACTGATTGCTATGAGGTTTAGCGTTGAACTGTAACGTCTACAACATTGTATGGTTGCACTGTATTATTTCGTATTTACGCACACGTTAAAACAACTTTGAGGGTATCTAACTGTTCGTTAAACGGACCGGTAGACCCTGATTTACGGAAGACCGGTGTCATAGGAGGTGAAATGCATTTATTGCCAACTCTCTAGGCCGTAGACCCGATGGCTTTGTTCCTCTTCTGTTGCTCCCGGCAGTTAGACCTTGTGGTGCAGGGAAGGTGACGCGACTGGAGGGAGACGTATTCTCTTGCTGTCATAACTCTTATATCTTGTGCTTGGGTACTACCATCTGTCCCATGTGGGGCAGCACCACCAGGGAGCGCCGCGGCTTTAGGGGCGATCGGGCACTACCATGGCGCTCTGCGAAGCGTTGAAGGGCTCTGAGAAATGCGCAGTACAGGGCAGGCCCGCGCTGTGCTCGGTCGGTGTGGCTTCTGTACTGTCTCCTGTGGCCTGATTCGCGGCATGCGCTGCATCCCCACCGCTCCCCGTGGCCTAACGCTCCTCGCCTCACCATCCCTGCTGTAATGGCGGGTAATTCAGAAGGGCCCTTGTTTGCGGTGGTGGCCGGTGCTGCGTGGTTTGTATATTGAGGGGGCTCCGCGATGGATGTGAATGAGTGTGAACTCGGGTGCTACCTCTGACAGGACCCAACATTCTCCTCTCGTGATCTCCTCAAATTCTGTATACTAGTTTCCCATGATTTTCCTGTCTCTTCTTGTGACTATCTGATCTCTTTTTGTAACTGCACAGTTTGCTTATTTGGATTTTCTCCCTATTTTTGTTGTTGTTGTTACTGCGCCTTTTTTTGCATAAACATTAAAAACATTTGTCATTTTGATACTGTTCCCGAATTCTTTCATTATCTGCTGCACGATCGGACAAAACTGTTTCTTTATTTCCAAATTGTTTTGTCGTACCCGTTTCAGTAACATTGTTCAATGAATCCCCTTGAATTTCAGATTGACTACTCAATACTTCAAGATTGATTACTTTCGTAAAAAACTATTTCGCCCAGGATCGGTTAATCTTTTCTGATATCTCTGGAAACATTTTTACAGACATTGTTGTCTTCCGTTATTTGATTTCGCTTTCCATGTTAACTCACCATACTGAATAAACCCAAGTTAATTTAACTATTACTGATATATAAATTATTCGCCATTTTATTGCAAAGGAGAATTATGACAAAAGAAATCAAGACTAATGAATATACCACGCTACTACCGAAAATCACTTACTGTTTGACTCAACGATGATGTGGAAAAATATGATTGCAATTGCGCTAGTAAATACTAAAAAAACATACAAAATTTTACACAAATTGACCCAACAATGGAGTTGACCACTTACTGCAACTGAAAATTAGCATAAAAATAATCTAATTACAATTTCTGTACCCGCGTAAATTATCATGTAAACACAATTATTTCTCTATAATTTACAGGCGATATTTAACTATAATTTATAATGCCTAACTACTTATTTTGGTGTACCGGCTCAACTAAATTTATTTTAATTCAATTGACTTTATAGATTAGAATTCAACAAAAAAGATCACAAAATCAAGGAAACAGAGATTTGCAAATACCTTAATTAGGGAAGGAGGGTTTACACAAATCATAGAACAGAACACTATGGGACAAGCTTGTTTGATATCTTCCTAATAAAGCCAGATGACAATCTTGTGGGGTGCAAGTGACTGAAGGATTTAAGTGATCATGAAGCAGCTCTGATGGATATTGGAGGATTCAGTAAAGCAATAGACAAAATTGAAGCGGGAAATATGTAAAATTATAAAAAGGTACTTATTTCGAACTTGAAGACATATTTCAGGGAACGTTTTAGGAAACGGAAGGATGGCACAAGTACAGTAGAGTCAGGGTGGGAAGAGTTAAAGGAGATAATAAAAAGGGGGAGTTAATATTTGTTCCAAAACGGAAAATAAATAGAAATAGAGAACCTGTGTACTATAATATGGAGGAGAGGAGGTTAAATAGGTTGGTAAGAAGAGAATATAAGTGTTAAGAGACAGCAGTGTAGTAGGGAATATTTGAAACAATTAAACAAGGAATTAATAATAGCAAAGAAGGTGGCTAAGGATGGGTTTATGAAGTGCATTGTCAGTGCATGGGGGCCATTGACTGATGCATCGAGAAATTTCTGTGGCTATATCAGGAAACTGATGGGAAGGGAGGGTGTCGAGACACTTAAAGGTAAGGGTGGAGAAGAAGTTAATGAGGATTTTAAAAAGGCAGAAACGTTAAGTAACTGGTTCAGTAAGACCATCAGGGACAAAGAAACCGAAGAACGAGCTTAACAACACAATACATAAAGGAAGAGTGAGAAATAGAGTCGAAAAACCAGTTTGACATCATTGGAGCACGAAAATTAATGGAGAGATTGATACATAACCACATCAGAAATAGAATTTTTGAAAGGTAGAAAGCAAAAATGTAGGGTAGGAAATGTAGCATCAAAAGGAGTAGAAGTAAAAATGGATGCGCCGCAGGGTAGTGTATTGGGACCATTACTATTCATTATTCTAAAGAACGATTGTGTTGATAGTTTACTATCAGTAATTAGATTGTTTGGGGATGACATAATGCTACATAAAATGGTCAAAATGGTAGAGGACTGTAAACAGCTCCAGGGTGATCTAGACAGGATATCTAGCTGAGTTGGTAAACACGGGATGAAGATAAATGCAAAGAAGAGTCATCTTATCAGATATACAAATAAAAAACTAAAGGTTGATTATGATTATACGGTGGGAAAGATTTTTTTTAAGACTTTGAATGTAAATATTATGGCATAACATTTGATAACAAGCTCAACTGGGCAGGACACATTGGACAGGTAGTAGGAAAGGTTCCAAAATCCTTCACTTGTTGGGGAGAGAGATGATGAGAGGATGTACGAGATAAGTAAAGGAATTGGGTTACAAAACTTTGGTCAGGCCATTGGTTGAATATGGTAGTGTAGTATGGGACCCACACTTTAGGTATCGAATATAGGAGTTGGAGGGGGTGCAGAGGAGGGCTGCTAGTAAATGATATGATAAAAGTGCTGGAGTGGTATTCATTGGGAGACAGGAGGAGGTTGAAGAGTCATGGGAGTCTACAGGGCGTATATTGGTGATGAAGTGTGGAAAGATATTGATGTAAGAATGAAAAGTGATGCATGGACGGGAAGAGATGACCAGGACCACAAACTGGCACTCGATTTCAGGCACAAAGGTGTAGGAAGATTCTCTTTCGTAGGTAAAGGAGTCAGAGATTACCAAAAGAATTGATCAATAATTTACCAAAAACGTGGAATGGAGGTCATGAGTAGGTGGGAACAGAAAAGGGGGTAGAATGGGTGTGTGGGAGATTTTCCACTGGAGCGTGCGTCCCTCGCAATTAAATTAATTTAAAATATTGATCAGTCCGTGCGCCAATTAGTCGTAACGAAGTGCATTGTGAATAATTGACCCCCGCATAACTTTAGGGCGTCTCGTTAATTCACTATGTAGCTACAAAAGATTTTCCTGACTATAATCATTTGTCGTAGCACAGTGAAAATCCATTGCCAGGCAGGCGTCTCGTTGATTCTCAGGCTGTGACCAAATACTAGTCACTCTTATGTACGACTTGAAAACTGTTGTTTCGCGTGGCTCGGCGCGCAGAACTCTTCTCCCTGAGCAGTTCCGCCTGCCAAAAACTGTCAGCGCCCCCCTGCCCCGCACCCCTACCTGTATACATTCCGCCAGGGGTGCCCAGGGTTGTTGTCGGAAGGCCTGGCCGGCACCGAAACTAACTGGATCATTATGATATAAAGCTCCATGTCCATCAGCGAAAATTTTATGTCTCAACAATAAAACATACGATTTTCGATAGGTGACACTGATAGTTCTTACATGTAATAGTTTCGCCGCTGTGCGGGGGCCGAATAAACACTTGCCTCACGATTCGTGTTTTTTACCACCGCTTAGTGGTACTAGACTGTACAGAGAGACTTAAAGTCGATAAATAGGAATTTCAACTGTACGAATGCCGAACAGAATTGGATTTGCTTACTCTGCTGCAGAATCTACTTTGTGTATGTACGTACACTAAAACTCTGTAGGATTCAGTGCTCCCATCTGCCCCATTAGCTTTACTGGTGTTTTGCCACGACAGTGGTGAACTACGCTGCTAACGGGAACTCTGTCAACAAGCAGCCGAGCAGTCAGCATCCTATTACTCGGAATTTGTTTCGTTCAGAGAGGATTGAGTCGAGCAACAGTAGTAAATAATCTAACACGGGGTTCACCATGGTTGTGGAAGAGGACTGGTACCTTTTATTTCTGGGTGTCTTGATGAGAAATCGCGCCGATGGAATCTTAGCACATTCACTTTATGGAAAGCGCGCTTAGGCTGATCTTTATATGAAAGCAAATATACAGAAAACAATTCTTGTAAAAGTGTGGACAAGTTTTGTGGCTGTTTACTGATGAGATTTTGTTCTTAATCAAGCCTACACTCTATATTGAGTATTCAAATAACTTTCTCAAACTGAATGTTTTTTCTCGGTGTTATATATCGTTGCTTTTTTTTTTTTTTTTTTTTTTTTTTTTTTTTTTTTTTTTTTTTAAGTTTCGAAGGATATCTTGCATTTTGTTTATATGTAAGACTGTCAGAGCATCACAATTAAGGTATTTGTACAGACAGAAGTTTTACCACCTGGTTGATGAAAACGAAGTCGGATCAAATTGATTTTTTGTACGTGTGAGGTGTAGTACCTACAGTTACACGGCGAACGAGAAGTGTTGTATAGCAAACATGCACACCTGCACAGCAACAGATAGCTGTATGCAGAATATTTTGCCTGTCTCGTGATCTTGAACAGGTCAAGATAAACCGTGCTATCTGACTCTGATAATAGAGGTGGTAAAAAAAAAAACTATCAACGCTAAATATGCCACTAAAAACGGGCTGCGACACGCAAAGTGGCAATTACGTTTTGCACGATCGTCGATGGTTTTTATTTTTGTTTATGGCATTACGCCTTTTCGACATCGGAGGTCATTGAAGGGGAGAAACTACTGAGGGCAAAGAACGGTAAGGAATTCGGCAATGGCCTTTTGAAGGAGCCATCCGGCATTCGCCTGAAGTGATTCCGGGGAACCATGGAAAACGGAATTCTGGATAACCGGGCGGAGATTCTAACCCGCGTCCTTTCGATTGCGAAGCCAGAGCGATATCGCTGACCCACCACGCTCGTTATCGAGGATGATCTTTGCAGTCTCATAGTATGACATAATTTATTGCCGTAGGACGCAGGTATTTGTCCTACTTGTTTGCTCTGAATGTGCCTATGTTCAAGTAAGTAAAATTAAGGATTGGTTAATTTTCTTACATCAGCAAAAAGTGAACGTGGCTTTTCGTTCAGCAATGTTTGATGTTACAAGCTGAGTAGGTTTAGATGTTCGAAATGTTTACAAGCTTAAATCACCTGTCACATTGGGCTAGTACGTCGCAAAGATTCGATTTTATCAACCACAGTACAAAAATAGCCGAAGGGTTGAATGAAACTAAATAAAATGATAAGAAATGCATCATTGCTATTATTGTTCTTATCTTGAAGTACTGTTTGGGTCATTGGTGTTTGGTGTCTGTAACTGACTTTCTCGGCAGGTTGTTCTCCAGTTGAATTGCGTTTCTTTTCCTGTCTGTGAAATATTCGACGTCTTCTGGTGATGATGGTTGCATCAGTGGTGCACTGCGCTGTCGAAATCTGCGCATTTGTACAGATGTTAGTGCATTGTAGTTTGACAGCATCTCTTTACAAACATGGCTGTGAATTTTAAAGGAGGCGTGAATTTTAATTTATAAGGCTGATATCTTAAACAATGAACGAACATTGCATACATGGAATATTGCGGCTAACAAAAAATTAAAGACTGTGTTTTTGACACAGACATCGGTAGTCAGCTGTTTCAGAAGTTTGGGTAGTAATCTATACTAATATTATAAATGCGAAAATAACTCTGTCCCTCTGTCTGTTACGTTTTCATGGGTTAACTGCTTAACCGATCTTCATGGAATTTGACAAGGAGATACTATTTGCCACCGGAAAGGACAAGGGTACTTTTTTATATATAAATGTTATATGTTGTCATGGAATTTTGAAAACTAACTGGACGGTGACAGACGCCTAGTGTGTGTAAGTTTCTATAATGTCGTGCCAGAGAGCGGCCTGATGTCTCAGTGGTTATGGCTCTTGCCTTCAAAAGTTCTGGGTCTGGTCCCGGGTTCAAATCCCGGTAGGGACAGGAATTTTAGGAATTGTCTTTGATCATATGATCCATGTCTGGACGTTCCGTTGATTGGATTCCTTGTTAAACTGTAGGACCCACCAATTCAAGGGTGTAATGCTTGATAAATCGTAGGCGGCCGAACAATCCTTCGGGATACGCGTTTACTTTTTTATGTTCTATCGGTCGCTCAGGCTTTGCTTCTCTCGCAGTCAGTTTGTGTATGACCTACACTAATAGTATTATAAATGCGAAAGTAAGAGTCTATGTGTAAGAACGGAGACTTTCCCGGCGTATAATTGCAATGAAGTCTTCAAGGTTGTACCGCCGTATTGTGTTGTGAAAACACGATATTTCGACGCCTAGCTTTGTCGTCTTCTTCAGGTGCGAAAATACCTGTACGGGTCGACTGTCCGACAGATACTGAGACAGCTCAGGTGCCGCACTTCCTTACATACCCAACGGCTCTGCCCGCGGCCCGCGTGGTGGTTGGCTGCCAGTTTGCGTGCCTGTATATCTTCGTTGCGGCCCACGGACCCTAATATGGAGCATTTAAGGTGGCCATACACGCTGCGGAATACCTGAGGGGTTTACCTGTACAGGTAGACCGGAGCGTGTATGCCACAAAACTGGACAGGTTTCCGGACCTATACAGGTAACTGGAGAAGAATGAAAAATCAATTCTTTGTACCTGCGGCTGAGTACAGACCGGAGCATCTATGTGGGTATCGCGGTGGACCTGTGCAGGATTGAGTGTGGAAGAGAGATCGCGTTGTGTGCAGTGACGTATTTTTGTTTTTTTCCCTTCAAAGTATAAACGGACGCTGTGTCTGATCGTAAACTTAATAACGTTACAGAAGAATTTATTGAAATTTATAAATCAGTTTTTTTTATTTTTTTTAACAGTTTAACGTCCCTTTTTAACAACGTGGTCTTTAGAGACTGGAAAGGATGGGGGCAAGGAATGGGAAGGAATTCGGCCATGGCCTTTTGAAGGAAGCATCCCGGCATTCACCTGGAGTGATTTGGGGAAACCATGGAAAACCCAAATCTGGATGCCCGGACGGGGATTCGAACCGCCGTCCTCCCGAATGCGAGGCCAGAACGCTATTCGTTACACCACCACGCTCGGTTTATAAATCAGAATCTTCTGTTTGGCGTGTTGAGAGCAACGAATGCCAAGATCGCCCCAAGACAGAAGCAACTTATGCGATATTGTTGCAAAAACTGATGCTAAAAAACAGACAGTGATTAAAGAAATAAATAATCTAAGAAGCAACGTCCGTAAAGAGAAAAAAATATGAAGCCTGATTGAAGTCTGGAGTGCCGACAGATGCAATTTTTAAGATATAAGCTATATACAGTAGGAAAGTTAAGGCGCTCATACCATCTCCCTGTAGCAAGAAACCTTCAAGAAGCTGGAAGTCTTTCGTTTGGAGAAACATCACTTCTCATTATGGTATCATTTTTCTGAATTAATGGAGTAACGATTTAAAGCAATTTCAGGTAAACCTGTTTATCCATACGCAGGTAATTAGTATTTAGTTCCTATCCTTAATTCGTTCAACAAAGTTTTCCTTTTGACAGCCACTTGTTACGCCACTTTTCCCGTTTTCTCTTTGCTGTTTACATTTCACAGCATCATGTTGTGCGACTTTGGTGTACCGTAGCGTGTGGTGCGTAATATTTGGCAGGTAGCTCACTGGCCGGGCGTCAAGGCCACTCGCCCGAGGCCACTGCCTGCTGCGAATATCTCGTCACCTTGTTGCTATTTTATCCTCCTCAATTAACTCAACAGCGGGTGTCGGGGTTTTCTCTTAATATATACTTTCAGTTACTTTTTCGATCAGATTGGGCACACTATTGACATAATCATAACTCTCGAGGTTTTCGTATTTCATCTCCCCCACGGTTTTTTAATGTCTTCATCTTTTTTTTCCTACCTTTCGGATGTCGTTATTCGAGTACCCTTTCATTCTTTATCATTTTGTCATTCCTATGCTAGTAAACAAAACAAGTGTTACCGCTCCTTAGTAACTTCCCGGAGAGATTAAACTAGATTGGTTTCCTTTGCCTTCTCGTCTCTGAGTAAAGTTCCTGGTTGACTATTCTGGTGATGTGTGTATGTTCAAATGTGAGGTGTTGTTGAAGGAAAACAGAGGGTGATTATGATGCTGACGAATTTTGACCTATTATAGTGTAATTCAGCAATATATTTGCCGAGGTTCATCACGCTTGTAAACTGCAGGCTGAAACCATCGCCACTAGAGTAATTAGCATTCTCAACCGTAACATAAGATGCGTTATGTAGAAATGCTTTCAAAATAGGCATCGGACTCCTTAATTACCAAGACACAATACATAATATAATTTGCGTCGCTCTCTCTCTCTCTCTCTCTCTCTCTCTCTCTCTCTCTCTCTCTCTCTCTCGGCGATACTCCGAACAGCTCTGCAGGATGAACATTTTCTAATCCACAGAGAGAATACTCTACGCCAAGGGCGCCTGATACCTGTTTACAGAAAGCAGAACAACGCAAGCAGTCGGCTACCGCATAAAAACTATTAAGTACTTAAAACTGCGAGCAAATAAATCAAAATTCTCCTAACATGATGCTGCACAAGATCGGCATAAATGACCGAGCGTGGCGGTGTAACGGTTAGCGTTCTCGTCTCGCATTCGGGAGGACGGCGGTTCGAATCCCCTTCCGGGCATCCAGATTTGGGTTTTCCATGGTTTCCCAAATCACTCCAGGCAAATGCCGGGATGCTTCCTTCAAAAGGCCATGGCCGAATTCCTTCCCATTCCTTGCCCCCATCCTTTCCCGTCTCTAAAGATCTCGCTGTTGAGAGACGTAAAGCAGTTAAAAATAATAAATAAATAACGGCATAAATGGAAGTAGCAGTCCAGTAAAGTTTGGGATCAATACTAAGAAGAAGATAAGATTAAATCAGAATAATCGTAAAAGAAATTACGAATAATTTAAGAGCTTTTGTCACAGCACTCGTTCAAACATGGTAGCTGGCACGACATATTAATGTCCGTTAATTAAAATTCCAGGTATCGAAATGAGTCTGTTACTCATCGAAAACAATTTGATATAATATACTGAACAACACGCCTCACATTTACGAATCGGACTCAAGTAATAACAATAAATAAATAATTTATTTTACACGAAATTTATTTTGTAAAGAGAAGGAAATGAGGGGAAATCAGATGATGGTACTAACACAAGCCTTCCACAAATTTTGTCATTTGGTTCAAAATAACTACCAACAGTTTTTATGAAAAGAAACTGTATTCGGCTCAGAAGATCCCTAGAGCAACTGGTCTTTCCTTGAAAATAAATTTAAATGTATAACTTGTGCAGTTACTTGTTATGTATACAAAATCAGATATAGTTACATAAACCAATTAATATATACACAGTTTATAACAGCACTCGTGCCATTGAGCTCATACACAAATTTAAATATTCCCTCACATTGTGATAAAGCCAATTTTTTCCGATATTAGTTACACATAAAAAAACTACAGGTTAATTGTGATTACAGGGAGGGGTCAAAATTGGAATAGCTTTTGACAACAAACTCAACTGGACAGAGCACGTTTGGCAGGTAGTAGGAATAAGTTACAAAATCCTTCATTTGAGAATGTACGAGAAAAGAGGCCTATAGCGAGATTAAAAAACTCACCTTTTAGAAGTGATGATATTTTTGCTCTTTAAGGATCGAATTTGGAAAAAAATCCTTTCTTAGAATATAATGTGACCAAAGTGGAGACTTTAAAATGATATCTCATTTATCGATTTTTGCTATGTATCAAGAAAGATAAATAACTCGTGACAGAGAAATGGGTTGTGTAAATATTAATACTTTTGCCCTTTGAGGGCCGAATTCCGAAAAATTTCTTTCTCAAAATATGATGTGACCAAAGCGAAGACCTTAGTCTAAAAATGATACCTCGTTTATCGATTTTGGTTAGGTATCAAGGGAGATAAATGGTTCAAGAGGAAAAAAAAAACACGTCCTGGAAAAAAATATGTTTTTGCGCTCTAAGGGTCGAATTCCGAAAAATTCCTTTCTTAAAATATGATGTGGCCAGAGCGAAGACCTTAGTCCAAAAATGATACCTCGTTTATCGGTATTTAAGAAGATAAATGGTTTTGCGGGGAAAAAACAGGTTTTAGGGGGGGGGAAATATAATTTTGTCCTTTAGGAGCTGAATTCCGTAAAATTTCGTTCGTAAAATGTGATGTGATCAAAGTTGAGATCTTGAGCTTTAAAATGATACCTCATTTATACATTTCGGTTAGGTATCAAGGGAGATAATGGCTAGTGACAAAAAAAAAACCGTACGGAAAAAATACACTTGATCTGTAATACAAGCATACGTAAATGTGTGTAAGCAATCGGTAGAATAGCGTCTTTATTCAGATTTTCTACAATATGAATTTCCTATAATATTCACATAAGCTGAAAAAATGTTCAGTAACTGTTTTTTTTTATCTCTAGTGCCTTGACAGTCTTGATTTTGTCTTCGTTCGGTAGAATGACACCAGACGTAATTTTATGTCATAGGAAACTGATTATCCTTTCTCAGAAATGTACCTTTCTTTAGATTAATTGCCGTTCCAGCTTTTCTAAGTGTTTGAGACATAACTAAGCAATATCTAATATGCTTCAAGAGTTTGTCATTAGTAAAACGTACATACGCTGGTACTTGGTGAAGTAACTCCTTCCACAAGTTCGAATGAACGTAAAATATTTAACGCGTAGGGGACTTAAACTGATTACTTCGGCCATTATAGAAAAATATCGTATAAAGCGAGATTCCTCTGCTGAATGTGGCAGTAGGATTATGACAAAACGAGAGGGGTAAGGCTCTTATTCCCTTTGAATCGTTGTAACAATTCACTCATTAATGTCGGCGGTCACGTGATGTAACCAGTATTCAGTTGAAGGTGTGTGCGTCTAATACCAGGCTCCCCGACTTATCTGCTTTATCAACAATCGCTAATAAATTGCTACAAATGAGGCGATTCTTCTTTCATCTTATTACAAACCACCAACCTTACTGTTCACCACATTCGCGAAATTTTCGCAAGGTTCATCTAGTTCATATATAATGCGTCACTTCAACATCGATCCAATTTCCGCTATGCTTCAGCACATTTAGAAAGAAGAATATGAAAAATGTTGTTGCAGATCCGATCTAACGTTGCGCTTCTTCGATTTATGATAAATTTTTAGTTATATAACATTCCAGACGAGTGGAATTATTTCTCAGTTTGTATATTACACACTTTGAAGCACACAAAAGCAGCGTTTGCCACACTCTGGGTAACCTGAGACGCGTCTAAAGGATTTCTGCACCTGACTGGCGATTGTATGGCATTCGGAATTATACTGCAGTTTTTTGACTGATGCCTAGTTCCAGAGTTTCGTAATACGTAATGACTATAGATGTGATAGTATTATTGTGCGTCAACTTTTACTGCGTCGGTCTCGTTGAGAGACGCAGATGGCCACCACGAGTTGCGTATTGTTTCCTGAACGCCCGGTTTACTAATCTTATCAGCGACAGTAACAGCGTTGAGTGCCGCCCGGCCTGTCTGTCGTTCCGAGCCTTTGTTTCAGGATTGTCGGGTTAGTTGCTTCCATAAACCATGGCCGACTTCCTTCTCTTTTATTTTCCACAGTCCTCTTCCGGCTACAATGGTTTCCTCGGTAAGCCGTAAATCTCAACCGAAAAAAAAAGAAATTTTGCTCTGGTAGCCTATTCATGCGAAAAGTTTCTGGTTCACTCTTTTGGAGATGAATTAACTCTAAGTAGTTGCTAAAAATCAATACGTATACTGCTACCTTAATCATTAACATCGTTATTTAGAATGAACACTATTATTTAGTTCTTCGAGACTCCGTTACAGCTTAAATTTTTAGCAACGGCATAAACTTTATTGCTAAAATTAAGAGTTGTCTTGCTTTAAATCATCTACGAACCTAAATAGGTATTGGTAAAAAATACTGTTAGTTTAAAGACATTGAGTAACGGGGTCATAAGTGACACTATTCTTAAAAACAGTTGTATCCATTGGTTACTCTTCAGTAGAGGTGGGCAAAGTGATTCACTAAAAAGAGCGGTTGTTCATTTGATCACTCAATGAAAAGAACTAGTTCTTTTGAATCGTTCACTTGCTCAGTAGCTCAGTTTTATTTGAGACCTTTTTTTTTTAGGTCTCACCCCTCATAATCCGGTTATTGGAAATACCCTATTATGTCAACTTCAATAGAAATAGTAGAATTTTTTTTTTTTAGCTCTCCGGTCCACAAAACCCACGTGGGCTAGCTCTTCATGATCTTCGGAATCAACTGAATCACCCAGTTCACTTTTTAGTGAGCGACTGCTCACTCGCTCTTTTAAATGAATTGCTCTAAAGAACTGATTCACTCGCGAACGACCCATTTCTACTGTATAATTTCCTAAGCTCACTCACTCTCCTCGATAGCTATTGGCTGAAGAACAGTGTCACGTGTCAGCCTTTGCTCGCAAATCAACAGCCACAAGAGGTATCATTAGAACAAATTCGTGATTATGTCCACAATTTAATAGCTAAGCAACTGCTACCAAAGTAATTGCGACAATAAATTAATTAAATCGGCTTTTCTTAGCATTTCATAGTTAAAAAATATCGATAACTTTCCAACTGAAAAAACTGCTTTTCAGAAACATGTTGCTAATCAAAGTAACATGAAAAATTTAAAAAAAACTTAAATTACTCATGGTCTCTGCTGTAACAACGAATTCCAATTGTCATTCCGGTCTAGGCTAAATTTTAATTCAAGTAAATCGATAATGTTGTTGATTGATTTATTTGTTTTTAATGTATTTTACTGACCAGTTTCGTTAGTGGTCTTTGTTCATGTTCGCTGTACGTGAGTTATTAGGTTGTTTAAAGTGGACATCAGACCAAATATGTTACCGAATTGAGTATTCTGGCAATAAATTTCTTCGGAACTGTTCAACTGTTTAATAATCTGGAATCTGTATTAAGTTCTTTGGCCGTTGCAGACACTATGACGAAAGATTATATTATGAATGCCCATCCTAATTAATAATAATAATAATAAAAGCAACGTGATACTCTCGAAGCAAACAGGAATTCTTCAAATTTTTGCAGAGTGAACTGTAAGGTTCAGATACAAGTGAAATTTGTATTTCAGCAAGTTGGGGTCTACCAACCACGACTTTTCATGATAGCGCGATCGTATCTGTACGTGTTTTATACGTCTATTAATACTTCTGAGTTCTTTCAAGTCAAGAGATTTTATTCGCCCTAAGGGTGAAATTCAGATCAGGTTGGTATTTGGTCAGAACAGGTCAACCTGCCATATTCTTTCATCGTAAAAACTGGAACTATTCTAGACCCGTGACGATACGAAAAAAAAAGTCACGGGCTGACACTAGTTTTATATAAAATTTTTGCTGTCGGTTTTACAGCAAATCCTGCTTGGTGTTAATTTTGATATCGATTGTTTTTTAATACATTATCTCCATAAACTGTTGGTTGCTGTAATGAAGCAGGTTCTCCGGCAATGAAGTGCTGTGCAGAATCACGTGTAGCTGTTTAGTCTGGCCTCGCATTCGGGAGGACGCGGATCGAATCCCCCTCCGGGCATCCAGATTTGGGTTTTCCATGGTTTCCCCAAATTACCAGGTGAATGTCGGTATGCTTCCTTCAAAAGGCCATGGCCGAATTGCTTCCCGTTCCTTGGCCCCAATCCTTTCCCGCCTCTAATGACCTCGACGTCGACGAGGCGTAAAGCCATAAGTAAAACATGATTCCTGGATGGCGTTGCCAGCAAGGAGTATGGCAGAAAGTTGCAAATTCGTTTATTATTTGTTATTTGATGCTGATGATTCATGAAACGATGCGGGGACGGATCCGGAACACACGTAGCCGGTTGTCGAACCCAGGCCCTCTGTGGCCACAGCGACCGCGGCCCGGCCTTGCAGTGTAACAGGACTCCGTAGCGCAGACCGCAGGAATTTCAGCTGCTGGCGGCAGCGAAACAGTTTTAACACTTCGGAGCAACGATGGGAAACTGAACTAAACTTGAGGAACGCAGTGACTGTAATCTGCTACTGTCTGGCAGGCGTGTAGAGTCGTGTTACTGTATCACTTGTTGGTAGTGTAACCGACTCCACAGGCTGCGAGGTATGGCGCTGTTCTCTCTACACCTACTCGTCCCCTGAATCGTGTCAGCTGTCGGCCAGACGTTGATGTGAATGCGCTACTTGATGTGGCGCTGATCTCAGAAACTGACACCCATCGTGAGAACAGACAATCGTTGATCGCTTACTAAAGGGAGGGTTTTTTGTTCTAAATAAAAAGTAACATTAAAGTCGTGCAGTACTACCGTAGACGTAAAGATTCTTTAAAGTGTTTAAGTAAAACTTAGAATTTTTATAGATTTCCAGCAATAGTGAAAATCCACGTATTTCCTTCTGAGTTTAAACAGTTTTTTTCTTCTGCCGTTGTGCTACGTGGTGCAACAAACGTTAGAGAAGCGTGTCTGTTTGCTGTCGGCTGGAGACTTCCTGAAACAGCGTCTACGGTAGTTGGCGTCCATTTTAATAAAATGCGGCTACTTGATGTCTACTTGATACCTCGGGAACTTCCGGCGAGTCCGATAATACCCGAACTATTAGTTACAATGGCCGCCAACGCAGCGCCTTGGCTTCTAAGCAATAACTGCACTGAATTTATTTAAGCTTATACACTGTTAAAAGGAACTGGCCTCGCATTCGGGAGGACGCCGGTTCGAATCTCCGTCCGGGCATCCAGATTTGGGTTTTCCACGGTTTCCCCAAATCACTCCAGGCGAATGCCGCGGTGCTTCCTTTAAAAGGCTATGGCCGGATTCCTTTCCATTCCTTGTCCCTAATCTCATCCCGCCTCTAAGGACCTCGACATCGACGAGGCGTAAAGCCATAAGTAAAAAAAAAGGGTTAAAAGGCAGCGTAAGTATCACATAATTAATTTTATTTACGCTTACATTGTTAAAAAGAATTTTAGCTGCAATGCTATCTAAAAGACACATTAACAGAATATTGGTATGGTGAGGACAGTTGTGTGTGCCAATCAAGATTTTTGAGCACACACCTTCGAAGCATGGTTAAAATTGCCTTAAATCCGTGTGGTTTCATGAAAGGCACAGGGGCGATTGACGCCATTCATGCCACAGGTCTTTTGATGGAAAGGCATATTGAAAGGAGAAAACCACTTCACATAGTTTTTTAGATCTTGAAAAGACGTTCAATTAGGGTACTCACTGGGATTGCATGGGGTATCAGAGGTATATGTTAAATGGATCCAGCTGCTATATCATAATGTCACAAGCTATGTTCGATGTGCTGTAGGGAATTCTGATTCTTTGTTGTTGTTCATCAGGGATCAACTTTGTCCCCACTCCTGTTTATCCTCTGTTTTGACACCATTGGTGCAGAGATGCTCACTCCACATCCCTAGACATTGCTCTATGATGATAATATCACGGTAGCCTGTGATTCTTGGCATAAATTAGAACAAAAAATCCAACGATGGAAAACTTCAGTCGATAAATACGGCATGCGACTTGAAGTATGGAAGACCGAGTTCATGGAGTGTGGAGTTCCAAGTTTTGGGTCTTTTAATTTCGATGTCGCTGAACTCCGTAAGTCATCTGAATTCAAATACCTGGGAGCAGTACTCTGTTCGGATGGTGAGACACTCCCAGACGTCCGAAACAGAGTGGCGTCAGGTCACAGGAGTCCACTGTACCCTACATCAAAGGTCTACAGGACCATCGCTCGACCAGTGGCTGTGTATTGAACCAAATGTTGTCCAGTCACGAAAAGACACGAACAACAGATGCACGTCATGGAAATGAAGATGATTTGCTGGCCACAGGGACTCGCTAGGTTGGACCGCATCAGGCATGATAGTGTTTAAGCCGCATTTGGTGTGGCTCCAATCCCTGATAAAATGCGCGAGGGTCTCTTGTAATGGATACTGAAGATTTTCGAATGAGCTATGCGGTGACTGTGAAAAAATCACTGAATTTGACATTTTATTTCACAACAACCTGGTTGTTGGTAAGGTTTTAAGATTGTGCACAGAGGGTAGTGGGTGAGCGTAGCGGTCAGCCCTGGCATTCGAGAGGACGCAGGTTCGAATCCCCGTCAGTCCATTCTCGTTTCGGTCTTCCATGGTCGAATTCCTTACCATGTCTTGCTCTTCAGTCCTTTCCCACCTCTAACAACTTCGCCTTCCACGCGGCATAAAGCAATAGTAAGGAAAGTTTGAATGGGGTATTGCTTGGAGCGATATCATATTTAGTTCACCATTACAAAATTCTCAGCTTTCACACAGAAACCGTCAAATAGTTTTAGGAACATGTCTTTCAATCGGTAATCTTTACTATCGTGCGCAGTATGCAGGCTCTGGATACGTCTGTGTTAAATAAAAATCTCCATTTTTATTTTTATTCCCACCAACTAGCTGCTGTCTTTACGATCCATTCATCTTCTACCCCATAGTTCACTTCCTTCAGCCGTATTTTCCTCGGTCTTATTCTGGATTATTTGCGTTTAATCTTTCTCGTAGTTCTATTCCCTTCACGTGTTCGTATAATTCGAAGCTTACCGACTTGCACTTTATTTTTTATGCAGAACTGTGTACGAACAATGGAGGTTTCCCATCAGCTAATATTTAATATCATCTATTTGGTTGGCTGGCAGTAGTAACGGACAAACGTAAACATTCTTAACGCTTAGCTGTGAACAGTGAGGTGCATCGTGACGCCAGAGCGAAATCTTTCCAAGAAACTCTCCGCTGTAGCAATCTTTATCTGTGTCGATAACGAGTCGCATGACGAAATGGATCTTGTCGCTTGGTGACACACTCCCGAGTTGGTCTTTTGGTGTTGTCAGCCCTATTGTTTTTACGTGGTGACTCAGTCGCAGAGTGGAGTTAAGTGTTTTGGCTCTGCTGTGCTTTGTACCGAGAGAAAGTGTTCCTTTCAGCTCGGAGCCTCGTCACAGGCGGAGCACTGACACCGTCAACGGGCAGACAGCATCGCTAGTAATACAGCGCGAACCAGCCAGTAAACAGTTGGAACTAGGTCCTACACACTCCAGAATCACGTTGTGGTGTTAAAATCAAATAGTACGGTCTCGAAGATAAAAGAAATGAGTATATTGATACAGTTCTTGATTTCATTAAACATTTGTTTCTAGAACAGCATTTCAATACAGTGAGCTAAACGTGGTTGTTCTGTCCCAGGAAGCTGCAGAAAATTGGTAACTACTGACGTGGAGTGAAGACATTCGCCACGTTGCGCTGGTTGGAACTTTGCGGCGGTATTTTGACTTTTTCCGCCCCAAACAGACGAAACGACTTCCCGTGGACCGTGAATTTGCCGCGTATTTATTTTAATTTAATTACGACGGAGCCCTTGCTCCAATGAAAATTTCCCTACACACTCATTTCTTCATCTTTCCATTTCCTACTGACTTTTTCCCTCAACTAATTTCAATTTTAAATTCTTTTTGCGTTTTTGGTAAATTATTCATCATTTCTCATGGTAATTTATTCCAATCTCTGACCAACTTAGCTACGAAAGAAAATCTTCTCACACGCTTATACCTCAAATCGAGAGCCAATTTGTGGCCATGGTCATCTCTTCCCTTCCTTCCTTGCACCACTCCTATTTCTTCCACCAGTATCCTTCCACGCCTCATCACCAATACACGCCTTGTACTCTCCCATGACTCTCTCCATCCTCCTCCTGCATTCCAATGAATCTCATTTCAGCTCCTTTATCATATCACTTACTGATTGTGTTCCGATGTAATTTTCGGAGACAATTAATATAGCAGCCCTTCTTTGCACCCGCTCCAACTCCTGTATTTGATACTCAAAATGTGGATCCCATACTACACTACCATATTCAAGCAATGGGCTGACCAACTTTCTGTAACCCAATTCACTTACTTCCCTCGTAGATCCCATCATCACTCTCTCCAACAAGTAAAGGACTTTGAAACCTTTTCCTACTACTTGACCAATGTGTCTTGCCAATTTCAGTTTATCAAATTTTATGTCAAGGTATTTACATTTCAAGTCTTCAGCAAGCAATTTTTTCCCCACTTTATAACCATAATCAACCCTTATTTTTTTATTTTTATGCCTAATAAGCTGACTCTTCTTCGCATTTATCTTCGTCTTATGTTGATCCTGTCCAGATCACCCAGCTGTTCACTATCTTCTACCGTTTTGATCCTGTAATGTTATCTGTAAACAATATAACTTCTGATAGTAATCCACGAACACAATCATTCATTACAATGACGAATAGCAATGATCCCAGTACGCTATCGGAGGCACTGTCATTTTCATTTCCTTTGATGCTGCATTTCCTACTCCGACTTTTTGCTTTCTATCTTTTAAAAATTCTTGTGCCCAGTAAATTATTTTTTCATCCACTACAATAGGTTTTATCTTTTTTACCATCATTTTATGGCTTACTCTATTAAATGTCTTTGAAAGATCTAGTGCTACACTATCAATTTCCCTTATCCATTTCATCCTGAAAATCTTGCATATAGCCTACAGAGATGCGCATCCATATCCTTGCTTAAAGCCATGTTGCGACTTCAAAACCACTTACATTCCTCACATATACTTCTGATGTGGCTGACAGCTCGATTCTATGTAATCTAACGGATATTGAAGACGACAATGTAATGCCCCATGGTTACTGTACCGAAAGTGGACAGGTGAAAAAAATAGTGCTTTTGAACCAATTTTATTCATGTTTCCGTAGTAAAATAAAGTATACGTGAACGCAAATTAAAAAAAAATGATTTCTATATTCCTTGGAACCATTCAGGCACTTAAACTGTATTTTATAGTTCAAAAGTAGAGATTAACATAACAGGTATATTAAGATAAACAGTATCTCTGAAGAAGGCTGGAGTATAACAGCCGAAAGCTTAGATAAATTATCCAATAAACGACGCGGCATAGCCCGTAAAGCTATAATTCATGTACAATTAAACTTGAATTTTATTTTTTTATTTACAGTTATTGTATATTACGTGTTTTACATCTGAACACTAAAGGCCGTGTCGCCGCGCTTTCTTCACGGCTACACTGCGAGCGTATTCGGGAACTATTCTTCGTGCGAAGTCGTCCAAATTCGCGCGGATAAACAAACCATGCAAACAAATGTATGCGGTTGAAGTATACGCGACTTGGTCGCGCAAATCGCTGTTGTCGCTAGAAGATCGAACTTTTTTCTTTTTTTTTCCGCGCGTGGATGGAGCTTCTCAATAGTAATTCCTTTGTAGGCTTTATAGTTGTACAGGTTCTCTTCGCCCGAATCCATCCTTGATTACTAAAGTTGTATTTAAATATTAGTATAGATATTGAAATGCTGATGTTTATGGTGTTTGACGGAAGAGTTTTGTGGTATAAAAATCATAAATTTTTACCATAACCGTGATGAATCAATTAAGTTATGGGAAGAAGCAGCAGCTGAATTAACTGTTTGCAGTAAAATTTCTTTTTAATGTTGTATGTAGTACAGTGCATTGTATAAATTGTAACCTTCTGACACCCACCTTTAATAATTCTCGGCTAATTTTATTTACTATCGCACTTCTCTTTGCCGGAGACTGACTGCATTCGCTTTCAGCAATAGCAAAGTAGTAGGTGACAGGAACAATTACAAAAATAAAGTACGTGGATGGATAATGAACCACACAAAATCAAATTATATTCTGTCCAACTTAATCACATTGGTACAAACGTCTACACTCGAAGTAGGCACTAGTATTCAATCAAGTAAGTTCGTAATATTTTCTAGTTATCGATAGTCACGCTTTTCATCTTACTGTTCATAGTTCACTTCATAACCGTGGCGGGAGTGAGTTCTTTGTTAGATACACACACACACACACACACACACACAGGCTTGCGGTGCAGACAGGTACAGCAATAAGACACGTTGAGCACAACTGAGCTACTAAGGGCCTAAGTAGTCTTCGAGTTACTGTAATTTGAACAGTCTGGTGGACAGTGTCGCTGGATACACCCATGAAATTATTTAAAACTTCTTGTGGTGCTTATCGTTCTATGATAGTGAAGCTTGTTCGCCAGAAATAAGACAGAATAAAAGCCCTGATGGATATAGTTTTGGAAACTAAAAGGTCAAGGTCAAATAAATTAACTATTCAAGATTTTCGAGAAATTATTTCGGTACAACTTTGAAGGAAGAGACAATGTTTATAATCTGTTAGAGTGAAGGAAGGAACCTTAGACCATGTGAGGGGGCGTGCATTAATCATGTGAGGTGTTTTTCCGGACTCTTTCCCCCCCCCCCCCCCCGGTGAGATCTGGCCCCTCTCCTTCTTCCGATGGCGGTTATACCCCCCCCCCCCCCACGGCGATATCTGCGTCGTTACTGAATTAGTGGTCGCCTCCTTAGCTGTTAGGAGTGCAAGCGAAACGAGCAGATGGATACCAGTAATACACTAACTACAAAATGGGTGATGAGGACCAGGAGACTCGGTATTCTCGAAACTCCTTTCCTGATTACATTACGTATCATCACTGTAATGTATGCCCACCACGCTTTTCCTTCTAGTGAGAAGCCAGTGTCCAGTCTCACGCTCTACTTACTATGGCCTCAGGTGATCAACAGCAGTGACATAATCACCTCCTGAGTATCGTGTTGGGTGACTTAATTTGTTATTGCGTCGCCTTACGCAAATGGAATCTAAGCTACGTGTGGAAACAACACTTAATACGCCTTATCTTAGTGTATGTAACGTGTATCCAGGGTATTTAAACTGTTTAACTAGCACAGGCGGCCATCGCTTATCTCTTTTACAGTCAACCCGTGCAGTGTTTATCATTCCAGATAGCGGAGTAGTTGCAAGAGTAGTTTTGTTCAGAGTAGTTTTGTTCAGAGTAGGGGTGTCCACTTAGAAAGTACATCGATGTTTTTATTCGATGTAAAATATCGGAACCCTATATCGATGTTTTACGATGCATAGCTTAAAAACATCGATGTTTTTCAACATCGAATACTTTTTTTTTCTTCTTAGCTCAACAAATACAAACCAATAATATTCGTGGGCAAATATCGTTTCATTTATCTTTTACCTGTTCCTTTAAAATCGCCAAGAGAAAATTCCATTTCCAGTTGAACGCAGATAGTTCATTGTCTTTAGTTTGTTCCGTGTGAACACAGGGTAACGCTATACCAGCAGGGTAGTGATGAGTTTAATTTTATGATTTTTTGTTTATGGCTTTGCCCCTCGTCGACGTCGAGGTCATTAGAGGCGGGAAAGGACAGGGGGCAATTCTTCGTCAAAACATCGAATCAATCCGATGTATCGTATGGTAAACATCGAATGTATACGATGCATCGATGTTTAGTGAATATCCCTACTTGGGTGGTTACTACTCCCAGGAACGAGTGAGTATTCAATAACTCGCAACTTTTCGCTCTCCACAGCTTACTTGTACACGAGGCATCTTCCAGACGAGATTATTGATGAGACCTGTGGTTCTGAGCAATTTTTATGTTTAAAGTGGAATCGTCTCTGGCTCGAATGAGAACCATTTCCTATTTTACATTCACAAGCTGATGTTTGAAGTCTTCAAAGAACCCTAAAATCATAATCACTGGTATTCAGACATCGAAATAGCTGTTCGTAAGTGCGTGCTCTGCCCGTCCTGAATTATGCAGTGCCAAAGTTGTGATTCGCTTGTAATGTATGTCTTAACAGTCTATTCGACAGTACTGAAAATATAAATTGAAGTCATATGCCTAGATTAATGCTTACGGATTTTTTTTAAGTTTAAAAAGAAATGTGGATTATTTTTTATAAAAAAATCTAAATATAAATTGTATTTTTACTACCTTTGATCACGTGATGGAAAACTACTGTTGGTGGTCGCTTCAGTGACGTCACGTCTTAGTGTTCGCAGCTGCTGCGAGTTAAGTGTTCCTTATTTTCGAAATTTTCAGTTATTATAATTGTTGGTGGCTGGTTATTTCTACTTATTGAGTTTTCGTTTTGAATGCAAAATGTAGGTCAATTTTTTAGAAGCCCTCAGTGGAAACATATCTAAAGTGACGCCTTATTGATTGAGCTTAATTTGAAAACAAGTCTTTTATTCAAAAACTGCTATGTTCACACTTGGATACTTGTGCCGGACCTTGTAACAGGATTTTCATGTTTAACAAGTCGCTCCACATTACCTCATACAAACTGCTCATAGATGTGTTAAATTTCCGAGCATCTCATACTAATCCCTCATACATTTTGTATATGCTCACTTTACCTTTGACTTGTATCCCATGCATGGGCATTAGTCAAACCTAGCTCAACAAAAAATACAAACGCAGGCATTGGCGATGAATATCGTAAGCCACTGTTTGTTCGCACAGTTTATGTTGTTTTCAAAATTCTCGTCTAGTTGAGAACTGTCCACCAGCTGCCTTTTATTTCCATTTTCTGTTGCAATATTACGTGCAGAAACTTCACGCTAATCTTGCAACAGTTCCCAAATGCTTTAAATTCCTTTTGTTGAAACTTTTATCTGACCATATAATTGCCTGGCTGACGCAAAAAGCGTAACTCTTCGAGAGAATGTGTTTGCTAGGACGTGACGTCACGAGTATCGCTGGCAGGCACCATGTTGCACCATATATACTAGTATAATAGTCTAATAGCCTATTATGCTTGTTAGTTTCGAGTTGTACTAAATTCTAATCTTTCCATAAAAGCCTTTGCTGTAAGCCTTGAATTTGTAGGTAAATTCTGACTACTACGAACGTTTAAAAAAATTAACAAAATCGGTCGAGTGATTCTCCAGTGATGCGGTTACCAACGAAAAGCATTTATATTTTATTTATGCAAGTGACTAGTCGACCCGACAGACGTCCAAACTTCAATAACATTGTTTGTGATCGTTTTGTGAATTTGTGAAAAGCCGTTGAAAATGGTGTAAACAAAATAAAAATGAGAAAAATAAGTAGTTCTGATTGATCATTGTATTTATTGACGATTATTCAGTTTGAGGAGGAGTACATGTAGAAGCACGCCAATGGGAAATTTTACACGGAGATGAATTCTATCGGCAGTACACCACCGAAATGCTGGAAATGTGTGATTGCCTGGAATGTGATCGACTTGGAACCATGCGGTTTTGTTCAAAATTTAAGTCACTGTTAAATTAAGTCAGAATTTCAAGTAACCCAGTGATTTATTTTCTTCCATTAAATTTGAAATCTCGATGAATCTCAAGTCGTTTTATTTACATTTCGATCATCGTACCACCAAACCGGTTTTGATTGTTTTCTAGATCTTGCATCGTTCGGTCTAATACCTCCAAAGACTTTATGTGCCATCGTACATTCATTCCAAAAGATCAGTTTGCAATGCTGCAGAACTTTGGCAGTCGCACAGTTCTTCGAAAGGTTGCGTGCTACAGTTTCATTTATTTGCATACTCAACGGCAACTTGAAGGCTGAATGAGTTGTTTGACCGCCTTCCAACAACGTAGCTGCAATTCCTGATGAAGCATGTGCAAGTGTAATTTCATTCTGCAAGTGAATCGTTGCCAAAATCAATTAGATCAAAAATTCCAATTCCAAAGGGAGCGTCTAAGAAGAAATTCCTAGTTCCATAGTTCCCATCTTTCATGAGCATATCTTTGCTGCCAATTCAATAGTGGAACATTCTTTCGAACCGATTCTCTCAATGCATCACATGTTTTTCGCGTTTCAACTTTTGATTATTTGTGTCGTGCATCGGACGATTGAGCGCTGTCATGACTAATTGAGGTCACACCTTGTTCGATATCATCAAGTACATGTCCTCGATTAATATGAATGGAATAGAAATAAAATAATTATATTTGATGGACAAATTGCGAAACAACAAAAAATAAGAGAAAAGGTAATTTTAGTTTAATTTAGGATGAAATGCGTTTTTCTCGGTTTTGCTCCAGATATTGGATTTGAGTTATTTCCATCCCGGGAACATAAGGAACAAAACAAAAATATTTACGCATATCCATTGTTCGACTCATGAGTACGGCGTTTAGAATAAAGCACATTCATTTTTTTCGAATTTTCCATTTTTTCTGGCAACTTTTACGATTTTTCTCTCTCTAACATTCTTATACGGACTATAAACATTAAAAAACAAATGGTTCATAGAAAGAAGCACTTCTAGTTTGTCCAAAATTTTCAGGGTAACTATTTCAGTTTTCATTTTGTAAAAACTTTATTGGGACCATTAAGATCATTTAAAAGAATTAGCCAAATTGGTCCATACAAAAAAGTATTTTCAGTTTTTCCCGAAATTTCCGTGCAACATTTCCAGTTTTTCATTCTTTAAAATCTTATTCAGACTACTATGATCATATTTTAAAATAAGAAAATCGGTCCATACATAAAAGTACTAACAGTTTTCCTGAATTTTCCTGGCAACTTTACCAATTTTTCTTTTCTAAAATCCTTATTTGGACTACTACGAACATTAAAAAAAAAAAAATTAGCCAATTCAGTCCATAGAAAAAGGTACTTTCAATTATTCCCGAATATTCCAATTTTTCGGGCAACTTTTCAGATTTTTCCTTCTCTAAAAACCTTAATCATTTAAAAAATTAGCCAAATCGGTCGATAGAAAAAATTATTTTCAGTTTTCCTGAGTTTTCTAATTTTCCGGTCAACTATCCGAAGTTTTATTTCTCTGAAAACCTTATTCCCACTATTAACATTTTTTTAAAATAACAAAATCAGTCTATAGAAAAAAGTACTTTAAATTTTCCGAATTTTCCGGGAAACGTTTCCAATTCCTCTTTCTGTAGATACCTTATTCGAACTGTTGGGAATATTTTTTTTTAAAGTAGTCAATTTGGTCCTTAGAAAAAAGTATTGCAGTTTTTCCTGAATTCTCCGATTTTACTGAAAACTTTTCAAATTTTTTTTTCCCTTTAAATGTTATTGGGAATGTTACAAATATTTAAAAAAAAAAAAGCCAAATTGATCCATAAAAAGGGTACTTTGTTTTCCCCAATTTTCCGGACACTTTTCCAAATTTTATTTCTCTAAAAACCTTTTTCAGATTGTTATGACCATTTAAAAAATTAGTGAAATCGGTCCATAGAAAAAAGTACTTTCAGTTTTTTCCAAATTTCCAATTTTCCGGGCAAATTTTTCTGTCTCTAAAAACCTTATTCGGACCATTAAGAACATAAAAAAAAAACATGGAAAAATTGGTCCAGCCGTTCTCAAGTGATGCGATTATCAACGAACAGCATTTCACTTTTGTTTATGTAGGTATACACATCATTTGAAAGGTTGAGCAATTATCTATTTCTACATAATTACCATTTCTGTCTATGCATTGTTTAAACTTTTTTTTAATACCTGTACGATACCAGTTCGCCGTCACGTCTTTGAGGAAAGTTTGAACTTCATCTTTCACCTCTTCTGTGCTGAATCGCCTTCCCGCCAAATGTTCTTTCAGCTTTGAGAAAATCTGGGAGCGAGAGTGGTGGGTGAGCGGTAACGCTCTGGTCTCGCATTCGGAAGGACGCGGGTTCGAATCCCCGGCCGGGCATACAGATTTGGGTTTTCCATGGTTTCCCAAAATCACTGCATGCGGATGCTTCCTTCAAAAGGCCATGGCCGAATTCTTTTCCAATCCTCGTCTCCAGTCCCTTCCCACCTCTAATGACCCTGACGCCGACCAGGCGTAAAGTCATAAACCAAAAAAAAAAAAAAGGTAGTAATCACTGAGTGCCAAGTCGAGACTACAGCCCGGACGTGCGATGATGTTCCAACAAAGTTTTGAAAAAGAGCGGACGGTTTGACGGACGCCGTGCGGGCGAGCGTTATCAAGGAGAATGCTTATCGCTCAACATTCCTCTTATTCAGTTCGGTCTTGAATTGCGCGTCCGAGTTTTTTTCAGTTTCACAGTTGGTGGAAACGTGGAAATTCAGACTGTTAATTCAGAACCGAAGAAGAGGAATGTTGAGCAAGGGCGTAAGCATTTTCCACTTGGCACCTTTTCCCTAAGCTGAAAGAACGTTTGAACGGTAGGTGATTAGCACCAAAGAGTGAAATATGTCACCGAGCGTGGTGGTGTAACGGATAGCGTTCTGGCCTCGCATTCGGGAGGACGGCGGTTCGAATCCCCGTCCGGGCATCCAGATTTGGGTTTTCCATGGTTTCCCCAAATCACTCCAGGTGAATGCCGGGATGCTTCCTTCAAAAGGCCATGGCCGAATTCCTTCCCATTCCTTGCCCCCATCCTTTCCCGTCTCTAAAGACCACGTTGTTAAAAAGGGACGTTAAACTGTTAAAAAAAAAAAAAGATATATGTTCAACGCTTCCTCATAGACAAGGCGGCGAGCTAGAATGGTGTGGGCATGCAGAAATCGTCACAGCGTTTACAAAAACGCATCGGCCGAAATGATGAATATATATAATAATGGGTAATTGTTCAACCTTTAAAATGACTTATCAATTTATTTTCTATAACATATCTTGTGGAGAGACCTTACTTTTTGGATTGCCCTCATATTATGCTATTTCTCGCATAACTATTGCACCTAAGTTGAGTAGCATTTTCACTAGGTCTACATGTAAATCAATAGATGTATGTGTGAATGTTCATCGAATGTGAACCAGTTGCGTTAACAGAAATTGTGTAATATGAATGATCTGCGCCTGTACACTTTGCCTTGGGGCTTGAGCAGGACGTTCGGCTGCGGGGGCGTGGCCATCACATACGCTGTCCTTCAGCTTGTTTTCTGTGATCCTCGGATACTATGTTGACAGGTCAACTTAGCATTTACAGCGATAGACCGCTCGTCCACTGGCACCGACTGTTCGGCCGAATATGTGCGACTAATCCAGAGACATTGTCACGCGTCTACTGGACACGACCTGCTCGGCCGAATACAGCCGAATACGGCCGAGTGACGGACTGGTCCTATTGAAATGGGGTTAGTCGGACGTATTCGGCTGAATGGCAAACGCATGTTGCGCTCTTAATAAACAAGTCTTCATTTGTATTTTTTCGGACTCTATCATACTCTATCGTGCTCCGCAGTCACTTTAAATATTTTAATTAAAATATCTACGGAAAGTACAGTCCATTTACGTAGTTATAACAATTATTTTATTAAAAATTTGTACAGTAAATACGATTGTTTGAATTTCGTAGTGGAATTTTCTCAATCGATTGGGATGTCACTCTTGTCGCGACCGCATTTAGGCAGCCTATGAGCCCCCATCACAAAAACACAATTTCTTTGTTTCTTATAATTCTTGTTTTTTATGTTCATTTATTGACTTTTCCGTAACAAACAACAAAGACAACTCTCAACTTCGCATTATTTTTCTTCTATAATTGTATTGAATATCTTAGTGATTTTCACTTGTTTTAATTTTATCTCAGCAATTCTTTATTCTTCTAGATACGATATCTTAAAATATTCTACAGTTAAATAATAAATTTCAAATGTTTATTATACAATTTTGGTTAGAAAATAACTATAAAATACGAGGGTAAATCACAGGTTCAGCCCATGGGTCTACACATCCTAAATACGGCCCTGACTCTTGTAATATTTCGCGAGGGCAAGGTAAAGTCTATTTTTACGAAATGTAAGTCACTATACATTTTATAAAAACACCTCGTTTGCTTGGTGTTGAAGCTACAATTACAGATCGCCAGTATGCATCGGACGTTATTCGGTTGCAGTGGACGAGGTCTTTTTTTTTATATATATTGTATCTTCTAAGTATGGACACCACAGGATATTCACACAGACACACAACACTTAACATCCATGCCCGCGACTGGACTCGAACCTGCGACCTTCGGCACTACAGCCCCTACGCTACAGGCCGTCAAATCGGGCCTTACTCGCACGAATGCGATTCCAGTGGACGAAATTCGGTTATAGTGGACGATCGGCCTTACTGTTGACGGAAACACGTCTGATCTCCACACAGTTTCGTTTACAGCCACATTTATGAAAGCAGAGGTCGAAAACTTTTGATGCAAAGAGAAACTGAGCAAGCCATGTAATGAATCTGTAGTGATAAATACTGGTCACTGCGGACTTCTGCACTCAATGGTACCAAGAAAACAGTGTTTTGTTTCGAGAAAAGTGATAACTATGAAATTTAACCGTGGCATCTCTCTTAATATACCTTTACGTAGTTTGGTTTTGTTGTGTGGGTTTGATAAGGGATGGAAATAAAAAGACCACAATATCATGTTGTAAAAGGGAATGGCAACGATCTTCCATGGTAATACAGTAACTGGTTTGTTACCTACAAATTTCGTAAACTTTTTAGGACTGACGTATTTATACAATGATAATGAGATGAGATTAGTACAAGCCAATCTAATTAAAATCTAATGGACTCTCTCAAGTGTAGTCAATGGCTCTAGATGCGAGGTCAGAACCCTTAAGTTGAAGTTAGACGAATGAGAACTTTTATTGTTATTAACTTCAAAATTATTCAAGATAACAGTGTCTATTTTTAACAGTGAAAGTCCTTGTGATGTTCAATTTCAGTATTATTCATAATTTGTAAATTAGCCCTTAATATTGTTCTGCAGCGAATGGCATGAAATAAAATAAAAAAAAGGTTAAGATACACCAAGCAGAAAATTGCGTACTGAGGTTGTGTGTGGTTTGGGTAACAATTGTCAATTTGGAAGATTTCATCCGCCAGTTCTGTGACCGAAGTCACAAAAAGTCTGTGATACTTTTCTCGCGAGTGTAATTCTCAGCTGTCACCTTACACTACAATACAATCTGTTATTGCTTATAACTATCCGGTACTTTGTCTTAAAACGGTAAGTGCTCTTTAAAAACCCTTTGGAATACCATCGTGGTCATGCGCCATTGCCTGTCGCCCCAGCACTAGTTCTCCCTTCAACGAGCTAGTGCAGTGTTTGTGTTGTCGAAGCTACCGTTTGTGTTTGTAGTGTTTGGATGTTTCGACGTAGCAGGTGGAGGTAACCATTGCGACGTCGCCTGACCTCAGTCGCACGCCGCGCCTCGTGTTTGATCGATACGACGCAGTCCTGCAGTGCCTCTCACTTGCCCCACGTATCGTCTGCTTTCGTAGTCCCCTGAATGCATTTACTAGTGATTCATTTCGACATCTTGCATAGAAATATTTTTTGGTAATTTTGGCCTCGCCGTAGATTCTTACAACATGCTTTATTTTTGTCGTATACAGCCGAGTGACTATTCTCCTTCTATAGCATTCTGTAACTGGCATGTGTGCGTTTCAAGTTGGAGCGTGGTATCCCGAAGAAATGTGTTCGGTCCTCTGTCACTTCACTTGCATTTCGTATTTCTGTGGTTCCCGAAGTCACCCCAGGGAAGTGTTTCAAAGATTCCTTAAAACGGTGATGGCCGAATTCCTTCCTGTTCCTTGTCCGCGATCCTCGACGAGCCCCAAGACCATATTAGAAAATGTCATCTACTCTGTGTGCATTCGTTACTTCAGACAGACTCCGAGAACATAAACTGCAGATACGTCCGCATTACATTTCGCTTTACTAACCCCGTTTTTAAGTTATTCATTCAGATCACACAAACAAAAAATGAAAGTTATAACTTCTGACCGAGCGTGGTGGGTGAGTGGTTAACGCTCTGGCCTCGTATTCGGGAGGACGCCGGTTGAAATCCCCGTCCGGGCATGGAGATTTGGGTTTTCCAATGTTTCCCCAAATCACTCCAGACGAATGCCGTGATGCTTCGTTCAAAAGGCCATGGCCGAATTCCTTCCCGTTCCTTGCGTAAAGCTATAAAAAAAATTAGCTTGGGGTTGTACTACCTTGCAATATCGCGATTGTTAGACGCAGGAACGAAATCTGCAGTGGCCTGGAGAGATTAGATTCCGTTTACACGCACGGTTTTTACGACGGTTTTGGAGCCTACGCTCCAGGCGCGCGCCTCAACCCTTTCAATTTAATACTCTGAGGTCAGAGAGACTCTGCGAGCGCTCGGAATGCGCAGATCTAATAGGGCCTAGTGTTTAAACGTGCATTGTACGTTCCATGCGTCAACACTAGCTCGTTTTTTGCTCGAAGTTCTTGGCGATTTCATTAAGAGTTTGTTAAAACTTACAAATGTGATCACGAGATAATATTGAAGAATTTGTAGAATCCTGCAACAGTTTTCAGTCTATCGAAAATTAAGCGCAGTACTTTGGAATAAGTTGCGCCGCATTGTTTACTTATAAGTTTTTCCATGGGAACAGTTATATTCCAGAGAAAATGTTATTTAATACATAAACAACCATGACAACTCACAGCAGAACTTTAATTCACGTTGTAAGTGGGCGATGTTGGCTACATAACCTCACTTCCACGAGGTCTAAACTGCTTGTTAAAAACTATTCCGGTTGTTGTTTAGTTAAAAGGCGGCCAGGACCAGAAGAAAAAATTATTATTCTCAAATCATACACATCAAATACACAGTTAAATACATTGTACAAATTAACAGCTTTAAACACATTTTGCCCAGTACTTCGCAACCTCAAGTGCTTGAAACATGTGCTTGAAACATGTCATCTTTGTTGCAGGATGATGGGCACATAGGGCACTCGAGCATATGGTTCATAGTTTGGTATTACCACATTTGCACTTAATACTGGTAGTATCAGTATAACCCCATCTGACTAGGTTTTCCTTGGATCTGCCCACTTCTGTTCGCAATCGATTTAAGAACCACCAGATGTTCCAGTCCTCTGCATGACCAGGTGGCAAGCGTTCTGCAACTGTCAGTGGTCGCGAGATGTTAGGGACCAACATTTTCCACAACTGTACTCTTGCCTTTTAAGGTGGCCCAATTAATTCCCTTGATGTTCTCAGAAAGCTTTTCCTGGACTTGAGTCTTTGGGCTGGTAGTGTATGGCCGTGCAGTGGATGAGCGCTTTCCTGTTCTACTTTTTTCCTCTCCTTATTCGCAGCCTCTTCTCTCCGAATACTGGGTGGTGCAATCCCCGAAAGCTGGTAAAGCCTGTCAACAGAAGAAAAATGCCACATTTTATGTGTACAGAAAAAAAAATTACTTTAGAAGAAAGTGAGTTTCGGCTAGTACCAAACTATCAAATATTGTTCATGTGACAAATTAGCATAATTATGTAGGGTAAATGCTTGTGCAAGTGAAAAAAAAAAAAGATTTCTTCACTAAAAAATTCTCCGAATATGGGAAGCCTTCAGAAAATAACTGAAAAAATATTAATACAAGCAACCGTACTGGTTCTGCAGAAGAAGAAAAAATTAGCTTAATCTGCGGTATTTTGATCTTTTAACATTTACCAGATATCAGGAAGAACCAGTATAAATTCTTATTTCATCAAATGCAGAATAAAATGAATATGTTGAATGAGTCTAAAGTTTTGGGTGAAACTTGCGGTCTACTAACGGAAGCAGTATAAATTTCGTGTATAAATTTGCACAGGAGGTGTAGAAACTATATTTAAAAATTTCAAATCTTGTGGGAATCGTGCAGTTGCCCCCCCCCAAAAAAACCCCAAGAGAATCGACCAAACGCTCATCTGCTCTGCCCCGCGACTGTACGAGTTTATACTTTTTTATTTTTGTTATGTTTGAAGCTACCGACTATTAAATATAATAAAATGTATAACTATCCAATCGCAAATCATTTTTTAAATTTAATCATTTTCACGAAGCTCTTTCAAAAGGAACATTTATCCATATTGATTCCTTGTTTGAAGCAATATTTTTATATTTTTTTCAGTTCTTTCCTCACCAAGCAGTACATGCTATTGCTGCTTCTCTGATATCATTTACGAACGTGTTACTTGCAGTTACAAATACGCCTCCCTAAACAACGACGATGTGAAAACCGGAAGAGCGTCTACAAAACTTTCCAACCCCGCGGAAAGTCCACGCTCACTCCAAAAGTCCTGGAAATTGATTTTCCACGGACACTTTTCGCACGCACGACTGGAGTGTTGATAGTTTTTCTTCAGTCCAGAGCACCGTTCCAAATCGGCAGTTTGGCGCGTACATGAAACCTTGTATCTGGATGGCTGCAACACACCACTTGACAGGCTTAAAAATAAGAGTTTCTAGGTGCAAAAGTAACGTACTGCGAATACAGCGCCTTGTTATTTATTTATTTTTCTCCGACTCGTCCACTAAGGAGCAGGTGGCCAATGTGAATAGAGAGGGAAAGGAGAGGAGCTGAGTTTCTGCGCGTGTCTGCTAGGCCCTGCGTACCTAATCAAGTCTCGTGTTCGAGATGTGTACGCCATTTAGCTCTGAATATACAATTAATGGTACTGCCCTTAGAACTGTAGATTCCGCTTCATACCTAGGGGTAACAATTCGTAATAATTTGTCGTGGAATCAACATATCGAGAATGTAATTGGGAAAGCGAATCGTATGCTCCGATTTCTAGGTCGTAATTTAAAACAATGCAGTCCGGAAGTTAAATCGATTGCATATAAGTCACTAGTGCGTCCTCACTTGGAATATTGTTGTTCTGTATGGGGTCCCCATCAAAAGGGGTTAATGGAGGCATTAGAGATGGTCCAGAGAAGGGCCGCCCGATTCGTGACAGGTGAGGGAAAGCGTAAGTGCGATGTTGAAGGAGTTAGGTTTGGAAGACCTGGAACAAAGGCGTTGCTCTCGACGGAAGCTAATTGAAAAATTCACGACTGATATATTTCAGAATAACAGCAAACAAATATTGCTACCAGCAACATTCGTATCTCGGAATGACCGTGAAAATAAGTTAAGAGAAATCAGGGCCAGAACCGATTCTTTTCTGTATTCATTTTTTCCACGAGCGATTAGGGAATGGAATAGAAAAGATTTTTACCGGGTGAGTAAACTTAAAATCCGACAGGAGTAGCTTTCGATAAAGCTCTCCGGCCATCCTGATCTGGGTTTTCCATGGTTTTCCCAGATCGCTCCATGCGAATGATGGGATGGTTCCTCACAATAGCCCATGGGCGCCTCCTGCCATATCCCTTATATCCCTTCCATACTATTACCCTTTCGGATAGGTGCAATGCACCCTCTGCCACACACTTTTAGTGAATCGCGTAGTAATAGTACTGTGTGTGGTAAGTGTATGTTTTGTTCGAGATTGGAGCCCGTCCCAGGACTGCCGGTAGGCAGGGACCTCGGCTTGTCTTACTGGCGGGATTAGCGTCTGTTCGTCTCGATGTCGGTCATTAGGAACGAAACAGTATTCTGATGAGGAACAAGAAAGAAATCGACCATGGGTACTACGAGGAACAATCTCCAATAATTTCTACACACCAAGGAGAACAAAATGTGGATGGCTGGATTGGGTATCGACCCTCGCCCTACCGAATGCGAAGCCCTTACATTAACTGCCCAGCGGGGACGTGGTGATGCGGAACCACCTTCCGTAGTGGAGCTCTGCAATGGAGATACGAATAAAAGACTACTCTGCTAGCTTGGTCACGTTCATAGAATGGACCCTAAAAGATTACCGCGTAAAGTCATGCTCAGTCAGAATGTTCACATTGAGAGAGAGACCTGTGGGACTCACAGCTTCGGCATGTGCACCGCCGACTTGAGGCTTGCTCCATCACATCGCCACCGGCGTGACAGCGTGCCCGGGTAAAATACGACAGAAGCATCTTCCTAACAGCGACTCCCGTTTCGCGTGTGACAGATGTGCAAGATATATCGCGCCGCCATTGGATTATTCAGCCATTAGGGAGCGTGCATAAGCCACGTCCCTCCATCCCCCCACGTAGCCCGCCGGGGCTTTTCCCTCTGTCCCCCCCCTCCCCTCCCCTCTCCGAAGTAGCACGTAGCTTTTTTCCCCTATTGATTCCAGAAGACATTACTGTTTTCTCTTGTCAGACTATCGTACATTACTTACAGAGATAATTAAATGACGGAAATAAATATTCACGTGCTGTTGTGTGTTCTATATCCCATTTTAACTGTAACGAATAATATCAATGGAAAGCTACGTGTCCTGGCTCGGAAACCCTCCCCCCCCTCTCTAGACCGATCCACCTAGTTTATGAACGCTCCCTAAAAGATAATCCGGTACACTCAACTCTACCGATAACTGACTTTTTTCCCAGTCACTACAACTATCATCTGCCAAGACGCTGTGGCCAAAGATGATAATTGATACTGTATAAAAGTGCCTTACTGAATTTGCGTGCAGCTTCCTCTTGGCATTTCATTTTCCTTCTAGTTGGTTTTTCGGAATAGGAGAAAATCGGAGGAACCAAGAGTTGGCAGTTGCATAAAGTGAAACCACTTGGGGTAAGCTACTTGGTGGGTGGTGTTGACAAGCTCCGACACTTCAGTACAGAGCGTGCGCGTCATACACCACTCACTGTTCACAGAGAGTTGTTTGGACTTCGTTGATACTTTGACATGCTTTTTTTGTCTCTGAAATTTAACGGTCCTCCACTGCCAATACTGAACCTTGATTTAGAGGCGATGCCCTTTCATTAACTAATTCTTCAACATTTTTGCGATTACTGCTGATTGAGAGCCTTTAGTCGCTTTAGACATTTGCTTCCTCTATACGGGTCGTAGCGTTGTTTGTCAACCTGTGGTCCCCGGATCCATTGTTGTCCGCGATGATAGCTCAGGTCCGCAGGCAGGATATTAAAAACTTAAATACGTATTCGAACAGTATACGGTTATAAGAGAGTATAAGCAATAATAGAAACTACAGGGCGTTCGCCGGAAAACGCTACCCTCCCAGTCTGTTGCCGTCGGCAACTTGCTCGGTCAGTGGAGCCAGCAGTTTCCGCCACGCGGCACCGTGAATCACCGCACTGTTTAACACCTCCGCTGCCCCAACAGTGCAGTGCAGTGACCCTTACATTGTTAAGAACGGTTTCTTTGCATTGTAGATAGTTTGTGACTTCAGTCTCTTATTAATCAGTGTTGTGAATAAACGTTTCTTTGCGGTTTGGCTGGTTTGGGGCTTCATACTCTTATTAATCTGTACCGTGTTTGAGTGTGAGTAAAATTATGGTACGTTACAGTTTGCAACAAAGAATATTTCTCTACGATACATATGTGAAGAAGAAGTCGTTTAAAAAGTGTCGCAGTAAATTTCGTCGCGAATTTCGTGGCGCTTTACTGCCAGCTAAATCAACAATTCTGCGTCTGGTTAAAAAAGTAAGAGAAACGGGTTCATTTTTTAACAAAAAGAGACTGTCGGTCAACCGTATTCTCACAGAGGAGAAAATTGACGATATCGCTTTTCGACTAGAACAGTCACCCAAAAAATCATTACGTCAGTTAGGGCAGCGTGTGTCTCGAAATATGTTCAGAAGATGTGAAATGTGCATTACACAAGAGGGTCAACACTTCCAGCATCTTTTATAAGGTAAGCTAATGAATTACGTCACATTTAAATGCTTAGCACACAAGTTTATGAAGTTTATGAAGCGTAATTATTATGAAATAGTCCGCGGCCGACGGTCGAACAATGCCGGAAACTGAGTGCTCGCTCGCCGGGAGCAGTTTCTTCCTTGTAGCGCTAACAGTGGGTTGCGTTTCCCGGCGAACGCCCTGTATTTAAAAGCCAGGAATATTTCAATAACCAGGCAAAAATCTGGCGTTTCCTGGATGAGGTCAGGACACCATGATTCCTACTGTAAGTCTATTCGAGCGCGGTTCGTCTGAGGAACTGTTTTCTGGGGGTCTTGTAGCAGATATGCGCAATCGGGATGTGTGGTAATGTTGTAAAATTAACGAAAAATAACTGACTGACGATCAAAAAGAACGTCGAGTTGAAACATGTCGTGCTTGGAAACAACAGCTTGAAATTGATCCAGCCTATCTGTCATAGGTCATTAGCGGTGGTGAGTCGTGGTGCTATGGTTACGACCCAGATACAAAGCAACAGTCAAACCAATGGAAGAGGTCCGTCCAAAAAAATTTCATAAAGTTAAATCAAACATCAAAACAATGCTCATTTGCTTTTTTGATGCCTAGAGCGTAGTTCATTCAGAGATTGGTCCCCCACATCAGACCGTCAATCAAACCTTTTATTTGGAAGTTTTAAAAAGATTAAGCAGCAATGTTCATAAAAAAGAGTCGATTTGTGTGCAGACAGGACATTAGTTCTTCCACCACGACAATGCACCTGCACACACAGCTGTCTCTGTTGGGCAGTTTAAATGGCGTGGTTGCGCTGCCCCACGCACCTTACTCACCTGACCTGGCTCCATGCGACTTTTTCTTATTTCCACGCATGAAAAGGGGCAGGAAAGGATACCGATTTCGTAACATTGAAGAAGTCGAGAAAAATACGAGGGAGGAGCTGTCAGCAATTTCTTACTAATGCTCGTTTCTTCTGAAAAACTGAAAACTTGTTTCTTCATGCCTCTCTGCAAATGATTCGTTCTGATAAAATGTACGGTGAATATTATAGCGTAATGCAGTAGCCATTTTAAATCGCTCGCCGCGCCCGTGTACCGCCTATCGCAGTCGTGTCGGCGATTGACGCACGTAAGTCGTCGAGAGAGAGAACCTGAGAAGTTTTATCAGAACGTGTGCACTTTAGGTGACGTCATGATGTTTGGAATGCGCTGTCGCTAAGTGATTCACCGGCTTCACGCTGCAGCTAGATGTTATCTCGGGTAGAAAACGTTTCCGCCAAACATTGCTGTGAGATTTAGTAGTCTAGAAAGACGTTTCGACGAATTTTCCGCTTTCAAAACGTGTTGGCGCCAGGCTGACAAAATTTAAAAATTCTGTTCAGTGGTTTGAAATTTGTGTATAGTGTATTGTGTATAGTAAATACTACGACATTCCTTAGCGGCAAACACGAAGGTCGCAGTTAGTATTGCGAGCCGGTAGCAGAGTTTCGTGGACTTGCAATTAACGTGAAATCCGAACCTTGGAGCGTTCCCAGGAAATTCACATACATGTAGCACAAATGAAGGAAACTGACGCCTTAGCAATGAGCCGTAGAATTGTGTATTTACATTTATCTGTTACGTGTAAGGTGTTTCTTCGACTGTGGGCCAGTAGCTTGGCGCGTTTGGAATGGCGTTAAGATCGCTTCGTTACTGCTCAGATGTGACCATCGCTAAACTATGTCGAGACTCCCTCGTGATGTCACCACGCGAAAAATTTCCCATTCAGTGCCTTGCGATTGTTTTCGTTGAAAGCACATGGTGCGATACATGTGTGCGGGAAGAACAGTATACTGTAGAAAATATGTAGTACAAAAATATATAAAAGTTGTTTTTTTTTAGTTATTTTCCGCAATTATTTTTTATTTGCCTTTTTGTTTGTTTCTTCCTATTGGTTTATCCCACTAAATGTTTATTTACGTCAAAAATAAGTATAATCCTGTCGGGTGTCCAGCTGGATGGTGTTGTATAAACATGACGTTTCGACAGCTAGGTCTGCTGTCTTCATCAGGTGTCAGGTCTCTTCTAGCTGTCGCAACCTGACTGTCACCGCCTAGACTGGCTTAGCCTCCTATCGAACGTCCTTATATACATATATGTAAATAAGGAAGTGTCTAGGCGATGGAAGCTAGCTTGCGACAGAGACGTGACACCTGATGAAGACAGCAGAGCTACCTGTCGAAACGTCGTATTTATACAAAACCATCCAGCTGGATACCCGAGAGGATTACACTGCACCAGTACGCCAGGAAAGTCTCCACTCACATGTCAAAAATAAATTTAAAAAATGAAACTTAATGCTTCGTTCTAGAATTGACTTCCATGTTTCTGCTGCTTGATACCATGTAGGTGTCGTTGAAGAATCACATTAGTCACGTGTGTTGTGCTGTATTGAAAGCAGTACTGACTTGCCTTGAAAGCCGGGGAACTGCTTCCACACTTCCATACCCCCTCCCCCCCCCCCCTTGTATTAAGCACTTTGCGTCTTTATCGACACTGTCTTGTTTCTCATGGTTACCCCATGATAAGCGACTCTGCAGCCACACCACGGAGCACGTGACCTGGTTAGCTATGTGCGGCATTGAAAGTTAATAGGGTCGATCGATACCGAATCATATCCACAAACAAAACGCACGATGCGGGTGGGAGAGTTTAGCTTGGCAGCATATGAGAGAAAACGCAGGCCGTAGTAGCTAGCCTGAGGGGTCGTAGGTGGAGAGTATTAGTTGAATAGCGTGCATAAACCACGTAGCTCCATTTTGTCCTCCTGCTAACCCCCCCCCCCCCCTGCCCCCCACGTAACCCGACGTGGCTTTAGTCTCAGTCTCTATCCTCGCCCCCCCCCCCCCCCCCACCGCGAATCACGTAGCTTTTTTCCATATTGATTTCAGAACACATTTTGTGCTGGTTTTTTTTTGTCAGACTATCGTAAATTAAATGACAGAAATAAATACTTACATGCTTTTGTGTGTTCTGTATCTCATTTTAACTGTGACAAATAATATGAATGAAACGCTACGTGGCCTGGCTCGGCATCCCCCCCCTCCTCCCCCCACGTAGCCCAATGTAGCTTTACAGTCAACCCCCTCCCCCCCCCCCTAGACCGAGCCACGTAGTTTATGCGTAATCTCTTGGTAATCGCTAGTTCACGGTGTCATCCTCGAAGATAGTGACTGTATGGTATATCGACACACATCTTTCTAGAAGGAAGTATATTGCAGTTGTATATTTTGTTATTGGAACTAACGTCGAATCTATTTATTTTGGTAAAAGTTTAATTTCTACATTAATGAATGCTTAAACCGATAGTGCAGCCAAGGAAAATGCGTCTGTGACCACAGTTGGAGCTATGAAAGCTTATCACTCGGCGATAACGTTAAGATTGAGTCATTGGGTATCCACACGACCGCGGCATAAGTACTTAAGCCCTATTTTCATGCCCGACAACGATGTTGTGTATACAGTTTCTAAATGGATGTATTATCCCGACATTCGCGAAAAAGTGTCGAACGATTTTTTACATTCTCTGGTTTCAAATTGAAGTGAGCTGGAGTGGAAAAATAAACAAACATGATTCTGCACATATTAAGAAAATAATTTCAGATTTAAAAATGTATTAGATGGGCAAAAAATTAGTCTACAAATAAACATCGAGGCAGCTAGCAACACTGGTAAGGGGACGACTATAAACTACGTGGATCGGTCTAAGAGGGGGAGGGGGGGGGGGTTACGAGCCAGGGCACGTAGCTTTCCATTCATATCATTATTCACAATTGAAATGAGGTAAGGAACACACAGCAGTGTATGAATAATTACTTCCTTCATTTAATTATCTCCGTATGTAATTTACAATAGCCTGACAAGAGAAAACAGTACAGAATGTCTCCTGGAATCAAAACGGTAAAAAGCTACCTGCAACGTGGGGAGGGAGGGGGGTTCACAGGAGGCCAGAATGGAGCTACTTAGTGTATGGACGCTCCCGTAGAGGAAACCATGCCGAATCCAGTGATACCCTACGTGAGATGTTTGCGGCGAATTCGATTACAACTGCTACGGTTGTGAGCTCTCTTATGTTAAAGAAGATATATTTGTGAAGTAAAATGAAGTTGCCAGAACAGTCGTAGCCAAGTTAATTTGTTTTTTCTCTAGTGGTAATACCGTAGTGACTTAGAGTTATTGTACCTTTAGAATTAAAATTGTGCAGGTAGTCGCCTTCGTGTGACTGATATCGATCTTTTTCTGTTTGCAGGTGAGTGGTCGATGTGGCGCAGCGGCTGATAAGATACCAACCACGTGCAGACTGCCGATGTCACGCAAGTTACTTCCAATTCTTTAGACTAGGCTTTCCTGAGGCTTTCATTACCACGTTCCCTCCCCTCTCCGTCAAAAGAAAAGTTCCCACCCCTCATCCTCTCGCCAGCCAAAATCTTACATATAATTTAAATATAGACGTGTGTGTCCCTATATATCACTTTCCACTGGTGTCCGTGTGTGGTAGTAGCATGGAGTTTCCTGTCGTACACAACTTTGGCCGAATGTCGATAGCTGTGGGGGTGTGCGAGATATGGTGATTAAAGGTGGTCGATGTAGGGCGTTTTCATATTTTGATCAAAGACATGTATGTCCATATAATTCATTTTGCAGCCATAAATACGTTTGAAAGATCACTGATGTTTGTGTGTGGTATTATCCTCAAGTTCCCCTTCGTACACTATGGTGGTTACATGTAGGTAGCTGTCAATCAAAGTTCTTTACAAACACGAACGAAGTGGTGGGCACCAGCTAGTTTTACTATTAAAAAGTTACTTCACAGTACAAATAGTGATAACAAGGACATCTAGGAGAAAACTCGCTATACGCATAATGGCAGGACAATGGTCTTCAGCTACAAGACGCGGTCCAAGAAGACATAACACTTGCTGGGGTATCGCCCACGAGGGCAGCGAAACTAACTCCAAACCCTCCCTCCTCCCATCCCCTCCCCCTCTGGGAACCACTACTTTAGACCTTCGTAGTATGTTGTCCAAAATTGAAACATTCTAAAACGAATCTTTTATTACAGTTACTAAAAGCGAATGAAGCGTACAATTAATCTGAAATGGAAGAAAAATATTGTTACTGTGATTAAATTCAAAATATGGTATGGTTTAATGGTATTACCATCTTTGCTTTGTTCATGGAAGTGCGTTAGCACCTCACTTGCTTCACGTTCCACGTAAACTGTATGTTGCCTTTACCAAGAATGATCGCATTGTGTGACGTACCAGAAAGTCGGTTTAAAATCAATTGAAAACATTAGTCATTTATAAATAATCTTGGTAATTCTGGTTTTCTTTCTTGTTGATATTGTTTAATGTAGGACGCCATGTAAAATAATTCATACTTGAAATCAGTCATATGTTGACGAAATAAGTAAGTGGGAAATGATACGTGGGTTGATATTAATTCTATATCAAATACCAAACTGATGTAAACAAATTTACAATCTGTTTATTAACATGATATTGAAAGTTCAATCGAATTTATTCAATGTGTTATCGATACAATAATTTAACAACAACTTTTTTACGTAGAATTTCTTGACATGAAGTGAAAATGACATTCAGACAAGAAACAGCAGCTCATTACAAACGACATTAGCTCGGACAAAGCCAAACACAACTTTAAAATTCCTATCGCATGATGTTAATCGCGACCACACAGCGAACACGCTGTTTACGTTTTGTTTTGTGCTGCCTGCAGGGTTAAGTCTCAGAAACTTCTATTTAACGTCTCAGCAGTCATCACATAGAACACCTCAAACCACGGCCTTCCCGTAATACGATGTCGCTGTAGGGGAGAGTGGGGGAAATACACTCACATAAGGAAAAATCGATATAAATTGTTCATTATATATCTACCAAAACAAATGTATACCTTAGTATGGACATTTCTCGACATATCAAATGATGGAATATAATTATGAACATTACCTTAATTTTTATGATTAAAATTTAAAAAAAAGGTGCAAATGCGTGGTATTCCCCACCATGTAGGGTAATGACACGCATGATATAAGGTAATAACACGCAATACAAACTGCATGAAGATGGACAATACATGCTATTTTTATTTTCTATTAGTTTATTAATTACATGTACTAAACAGTACATTATTGAAGAAAATATTGATGTTTTGTAATTTTTTTTTTTTTATATAGGCGTGTAAATAGTGCATTTTCTTGTATATCAAACATCACACTTGAAATGTTTTGAAATGTTCCAGCCATTACATTCTTCATGGCTCTACCTAACACTCAAAACACATCGGTACGCTAGTTCTCCATCTTTCCCTTGGTATTTTTCGTTTTCATTCTTGTACGCAGAGTAGCTCCGACAATCCCATACTTCTCTTATTTTTCTTCCTGATTTTGTGGCATCAAGACCCTTATGAAGCTCCTCTTTGGTCCATTTTACTCTCTGGTTTTTTCTTTTATAATATCTAGTAACCTGAAGTATAAAAAAACTCGTTGCAATTGAAAACATAACCAACTAGTTCTATTATGAAGGGGGAATACCACGCACTTGAAGAGCCGCGTGCCAATACCACAAAGTGAGTTCGAGGACTAACCTAAGCAGAACCCGGGTCTTAGTTCAAATACCTTGACAGATCTACAACTAAATGAAAGGTTACATCTACGGCTAGTAGTTGATATGCAAAAAATTACATTAAATCAACTTATGGTAGCACTTGCCTTGCAAAATATAGCTGACAAAAGTTACATCAAACACATTGAAAATAACCCTCCCTTTACTACCGCCACAGCGCAATCACAAAATGTCTGGAGTGGGTGGCACTGTAGTTGTTACGCCTGCCAGAAGGGCTTAGCACCAACTGGGCAAAGCCCGCGCCATTCAAAATGCGTAATCCAGCCTGCGTGTGATTACCCGCATGCGTGTATTTCCCCCCCCACTCTCCCCTAATGTCTGCGAGTAGCGATTCAGTTTAGTTTCTCTTCCTCATCAAGCACAGTGCTTTCTCAGAGATACCCACACAACGCGTCGCTTCACTGAAAGTGTCGTCAATTTACTCTGACAATCTAAGTCAGTTATCAACTTGCAGACAGATTTCTTTCTCGCCTTGTTCTCTATGGCGTCCTCTCTCGGTGATTTTCGGAGAAAGAAAACGACATTGGACAATAGCTATTAACAATCCTTACTGCCGAGTTCCTATTCGCTATACATCCCTACCACACTCTTCATTGCCTCGAGCCTCTTTCAGTTCCTGCTCGCCCGCACGCGATACCTTGAAACATGACGACGTATTTTCTCCACGTTGCGAAACATCCAAGTCACAATTTAGCTAGACGTCATGTTTCTGTAGCTGTCGTTCCGAGCTAGCGCTATATTTTAGCTTCTCGTGGGGTCGCAAACGGAGCTCTTATCGTGAATGTTTCGCTGACAGAGCTAATCATTCAAGCTGTCACTCAAATCACCTGTCTCCCGCCCCAGCGCCTTCATACGAGTTACACTGTATGGTCCACTATCACACACATCAAGAGGCACCGTACGTGGTCTGGTACACAGGTTGGTTGAAGTGAGCATGATAGAAGCGTAATGCGTGGCAAATAAAAACCTTGAGCGTCTCCCGGATGACACGAAGGTAAACGCCAAGTTCACGGCCGGATACACAGATAGCATTCCCGTAAATCCATTTAACTTTTTATGGCGTTACACATGTTCATCCCAAGTTGGTAAAAGTTTACAAAGATATATGTACTACTTCATTTTTAATAGCGAATAAAGGGTAGCTGAATTTGAACGTGGTCGCACAAATCTTGAACATAAATCACATGAAAAACTGAGACCACAGATATAATTATCAAGAAGGTGCACAATATGGGGTTAGGATGATCGGTGGTTAAAGCTGTATGACAACAACTGAGATCGCAGAAAAGCTACGGCACGTTTTACATCAAGAAATAAAGAAGACAAAATTTTGTGCAAGTTATATGCTGTATTTGTTAAATGATAACCAAAAACAAATGCGAAAACGAAGCTGAACACGATGTTGCGCCGTTTTAAAAATGATCGAACCAGCTCCGTAGTCGGATCTGGTTCCACCACTGATTGTCGCAAACGAAAACACTGGGTGGAAGCAGTTGGCTTCGCATGAAAAAGATGAAGTGTGTCTGCCATAAAAATCATAGTCAGCATTATACAAAACAGATTATTTTCGTTGATTACCTTGACAATGGTAAATGAAGAATACTACAAATATCGTTTGGTCCAACTGGATAAAAACCTTGGTGACAAGTGACGTGGATTACAGAAGACAAAAATCATGTTTCATCAGCACAATGCACCTGTCCACAAAGGTGATTCTTTGGCAATGAGAGATCTGCAGTACGCATTGTTAAAATATCTACCCTATTAATCAGATTTGGTCCCCTGGTACTTCAACTTATTTGCGAACGTGCATAAATTTATGGCTGGATAACATTGAGTCAAACGAAGAATCGATAGCCGTAAACAGGGCCGTAGCTACTATAGGGCTAGGCGGTGCAGTGCACCGGGGCCCCTACGCTCAGGGGGCCCCCAAGGGTACCTCAAGGAGTCCCACGGGCCTTCACGACAAACTGGCAACATCTTTTTTTATTTTATTTTTCAAGCACAACTCAGGGGCCCCCAGCCTCAGCTCAGCGGGCCCCTACCAGCAACATAAAAAACACAAAAAAAGTCACCCATCTGGCCTGAGGGGCCAAAATAAATTTTTTTCACCGGGGCCCTTGTTGACCTAGCTACGCCACTGGCCGTAAATAGTCATTTCTATGATCTTCCAGAATCCTACGGAATCCATTGAGTGAACTAAAAGGAGATTAAGTAGAAGCATTAATGCATGTTTGTACTAAGAAAGCTACTTCCAGGTCCCGAATTGTCCATCTTTCCGTCGTAATGACATGTTTGGAGTTAACAGTACTGAGTGAAGGATGGTTATCAGATGTCGGAGCCCCACCGCGAGGAGAACTGCTGTCCGCCCTCGTGCCTTTGTGATGTATGCTGGGTCTCTGTTATAGACGGACCTGCTTTAAAAGCGTCCACTTGTTTTTTGTGCTAAGCTGAAGGCCGCAGGCACAGACTGTGACCACGTTACCTCACCAAGGACGGAGTTGCATAAAGACTACAAAGAAGAATGCCTCACATAATGGCCGCACGCGTTGCGCAAAACGTTAGTCACTTACTGCAGACCTTAACCTCCACAGCGGCACACGTTCTGTCGTTGCAGGATTACGTCACTTCGCCCCATCGCACTGTGCAGCAGTGGAAGAAAAGAAGAAGAAAAACTATACCGAGCTCTGCCTCGCATTCGGCAGGACACCGGTCCGGGCATCCAGATTTGGGTTTTCCATGGTTTCCAAAATTATTGCTTTTTTTCTGTCGTCAGTCTTTCGACTGGTTTGATGCAATCCTCCATCCCTTCTTATCTTGTGCTAACCTCTTCATCTCTACATATCCCCTACAACCCACGTCCTCAATTATCTGCTTCATATATTCTAATCTCTGTCTTCCTTTACAGTTCTCACCTTCGATTGTTCCCTCCACCAGCAAATTAACCAATCCAGCATGTCTCAAAATATGACCTACCAGCCTGTCTCTTCTTTCTGTAAGCTTCTTCCACAAACTTCTTTCCTCACCCATCATTACCAAAACTCGTTCATTTCTTACTTTGTCTGTCCACTTAATTTTCAGCATTCTCCTGTAACACCACATTTCAAATGCTTCAATTTTCCTTCTTTCCGGTATTCCTAAAGTCCATGTTTCGCTACCACACATAGAGTTTTAAAAAGTTTTTTCTAATTCCTAGATCAATATTTGAAACTAAAAGATTTTTCTTTTTCATGAAGGCTTTTTTTGATAGTGCTATTCTGCTTTTAACATCATTCTTGCTTCGGCCATCGGTTGTAATTTTGCTTCCTAAGTAACAGAATTCACTTACTTTTCCAATTGCATCCTGTTTTTACATTTAATCTACTACTATTGGTATCATTTACGTCACATTTCATCACTTTTGTCTATATTTTGATTTATATTCAGTCCAAAATCTTCCTTCAATATTTTTTTCATGCCATTCAGTAATTTCTCAATATCGTCAGCCCTTTCTGCAAACAAGACAATGTCGTCAGCAAATCGTAGCATACTGATTTTTTCTCCCTGAACACTTTTGCCACATGGAATTTTTTTTTTTACTTTCTTTATTGTTTCCTCTACATACAAATTGAATATTAACGGGGATAGACTACAACCTTGTCTCACGCCCTTTTTAACTGATGCTTGTCTCTCATGATTCTCTACTTTTTTTTACAGCCACCTGATTCTTATATAGTTTATAAAGTATTCTTCTATCTCGATACTTTAGACCTGACTTCTTTAAAATTTTGAACATCTTGTCCCACCTAACATTATCAAAAGCTTTTTCTAAATCAACAAATGCCATAAAGGTATCTTTGTTTTTCTTGATCCGCCCTTCAAGTATTAATCTTAAAGCCAGAATTGCTTCCCTTGTACCGCGATTTTTCCTAAACCCAAACTGATCTCCACCTACTATGTCTTCTACTACCCTTTCCATCCTTCTGTATATTATTCTAGTCAGTAATTTTGAAGCATGTGATGTTAGACTATTGGTGCGATAATTCTCACATTTTTCGGCTTGTGCTTTCTTCGGAAGTGTGAAGATGATATTTTTATTAAAATCAGTTTGAATTTCTCCTGTTTCATAACTTTTTGATATCAGCTTGAATAATCTTTCGATTCCTTCTTCTCCTAGGGATTTAAGAAGAGTTCTGCAGGGATCTCATCAATTCCAACTGCCTTATTTGCTTTCAAGTCATTCAGAGCTCTATTAAATTCTGTCCTCAAAACAGGATGTCCTAAGTCATCAGTGTTGACATCGCCTTCCTTTTCCATTATGCTGTTGTTCAAGTCGTTCCCATCATACAGTTTCTCAATGTATTCTTTCCATCGGTTAGCTCTATATTCTGAGCTTAAAAGAGGTTTCCCATCGGCAGCTTTAATGTTCATACCTCTTTTCTTAATTTCTCCAAACTTCTGTTTGATTTTCCTATATGCAACATCTACTTTACCTACGACCATTTCCTTTTCTACTTTTTCACACTTTTTTTTGTAACCATTTTTCTATTGCTTTTTTGCATTTCCTGTTTATTTTATTTCTAAATTGCCTGTATTGCGCTCTCTTCTTGCTTCATCTTGAGCATTTTTGTACCTTCTCCTGTGATACATCAGTTCCAAAATTTCTTCTGTGATCCAAGGTTTTCGGGCAGCTTGTTCCCTAAAGCCTAATGTTTCTTTACCAGCTATCATTATTTCGGTCTTCAATGCATCCGCTTCGCTATGAACAACCAAATGAAAACCCTGATTCCGGAAGTGTGGCTTCGGGTTACCCGATGCCTGGCCTGTATTGCCAGCAATGATCAAACTTTAAATTTAAAATTCAATTTTTAAAAATTAGGGGGTAGTTGTTTCATTAGTTGGTGGTATTAATTTATTGTAATATGTAATATTACCTGTTTTAAAATTGAGGTAATTAGGAAATGTTGCTACACAAATACTGAGAAACTTTTTTTGCAGACCCTGCTGAACGAACTACTGTATTCCAATGTACAGGTAATACAAAAGATAACATCTGTTGAGCAATATCATTTTGCCATCAGATGAGGCAGGTGTGGGCTCCACGCTAGAGTCTCAACGAACCACGAAAGGTCTGTTAAGGTGGGGATCCACCAAGCGCGCAAAACGTTTGCAAACGTTTGAAATGTTTGCGAACTCAGAATTTGTCCGGTGGAGACGAGAACAGATCGCGCGAACAAAGATTTGCAGGTGTTTGCAGGTGTTCCGGCCAGTGGCGTTACATCAAAGGAATTCGTCGTGGTCAGTGCGCGTTCAGTGGAGATAGGTTCAACAACAGGGGTGCGTGTTCCGAACAGATTCTTAAGTGCATTTTAAAATCTAGAAATATTATAACTATGGACTGGGATAGGGAAAAATGTTTACTGTTAATTGAATCATATAAATCAAAGCAGCAGATATTGTGGTGGGTGCCTTGGTGGGCAAACTACGTTACAATTATCTTTCATACCTTTATGATTAATAATTGTGGATTTTTAATCTTAATTTTTATGAAGGAGTGAAAATTTGTTAATTTTGCAAGAATTCCGACGTTAGTTGGAATTTAGGAAAAATTGTCACAAGATGACATTTATTTTCTTATCACTGGCGATTACAAGTCTGAGCGAATTTATCGTTAACATTAACACAAATTGGCAAAATCATAAAAGCAACGCTCAGAGTTACAATTAGCCGTCATGAGCAAGCAAACAACTGTATATTTACTTTTAAATATATCTCAGAATCAAAATGCAAGAAATAATGACAATTGGAACAATAAAAAATACAAGTTATGACGACCTCATCATAATACTGTGACTTTACAGTTAAAAAGGAAAATCATGGGCGCCAGAATGAACAATATATCATTCGAAAATAACTAGTTCTGGCAAATTATGCCGCTAGCTCAGGGGTTTTTACAATTACAAAGTGAGAACATGGACCTATCCTCTCAAAGTCGCTTACGGGTTCTGTTTCACGGAATGCACAATCAGATGGCTTGGTCGTAATAAGTTACTATTGTAGTCCTGCGTCTGATGTCTGCGGTGTAGACTTGCGCATAATAGTTCGCGAAGGGGAGCGCTCAGTTTAGTTCACAGCTCCCTCGCGAACTAGTTCGCTCTTTTAGTTCGTTAGTTCGCGTCTCGAATTCAGAGAAACTGATCGTTCGCTCGCCTTGCTACCGCTACTGCACGCGCTATTTTGTTTGTTAAGTCAGTTTTATTAGGACATAATCATTTTTTTGTCGTTTCTAAATGGAATTTAATATGACCTTCTTAACAAAAGTTATTGCTTAATAATAGCCCTTTCAAATTACATTAGCATGAACAGTTGGCGCCGATAAACCAAAGTGCTCATTGTCCTTTACACAAATGGGTAAATTGAATAATTGTGCTGTTTTTACTATTTACTTTACATGCATTCGTAGAATATTAATTTTTTAAATGGATTTGTTTATTAGTTCATGGAAGAAACATTACTTATAAAAGGCGCTAATGATCCTGCCGTCGACGCGCCCTTAAACCCCAACAACAACAACAACAACAACAACACAACATTACTTATAAAATATTATAAACGCGTTTATTTTGATGAATTAAAATACCCGTTTATAAGTAATCGGCTTTTTATATAAATAAAGTTTTGGAAATCATGGACAAAATATAATTCTACTATTGGCTACAACTTAAGTACTATATGACAGAAATAGTATTACCTATATTATTAAGAAAAATAACATTAATACTTCCAATGTGATATCAAATAATTAGACATATAAAAATAACAGTGACCCTTGAATGAGAAAGTGGTAACAATAACGAAAGTGCGTAAATTTCCAGTGAATTGGAAGTCATTGAGCTATTATTTTACTAGTGAAGGGGAGGGGAGAATAATCCAACACACATTCACAATTTTTTGGCGACGAATGAAACTGATGAAGACACAAAAGTTAAAATCTTTTTGAATTCACAAGTCATTTCTTTCATCACTTTCACAAAGCTGTTAACCAACAGACTGAGATAATATTATATTATGTCAGCTTTAAAATCAGCGCTAGAAAAATGTAAAAGATACTGTTTCTTTGGTTAAGAAAACAAGAAAAAGCCTTTAGAAACCAAATTCTCCACAGAAAGTGATAATATAAAAAAATAATGCTCTAGTATTCGTTGATAAATGTCTGGAGTATCTTAGTAAATAGTTAGATTTTAATGAAAGCAATTGGCTACACAAAATCCAAAAATTAAATTCAAATCACAGGGTTTCATTTGATGATTGTGAGACTATATTAGAGGTTATAAATTTGCGAGAAAAAATGAATGTCAAAGTGAACAAATTTTATTCTGAAATAACAATATTATACGAAATCCAGGTAAAAGTAAGAGAAGTATTTCATGAATAAAAAATGAGCTTTTTCTCGAAATTGATTTGACAACTGAAAGCGATAAAGCATATGACAATTTTACTGTAGAGAAAAAAGAATTAAAGATGAAAGAAGTGCAAAAAATATAGCTTAAAAAATGAAATAGTAAAAACATACCTTTTATCATTTTCTACTCTTTCGTAAAATATTATATTTTTGAAGTGTAGCATATTTTTATAGGTTATTCTTTTTAAAAAATTCCTACCATCAACCGAAAAAATATTGGAAACCCTAGAGGCGAATGGTGCTAGTTCGCGAACGGTAGCGCTCAATTTAGTTCGCGAACGGTACCGCTCTCTATAGTTCGTGACCGGGAGCGCCCTTTTTAGTTCGCGAACGGTACCGCTCTCTATAGTTCGCGACCGGGAGCGCTCTGCTAGTTCGCGAACTGTACCGCTCTCTTTAGTTCGCGACCGGGAGCGCTCTGTTTAGTTCGCGAACTAGGTCCTCCAAGACAGCTCGCTCGCTCGCTTTGCTAGCGCTACTGCACGCGCTCTCTTGTTTGTTATCATAGTTGTGGTTATCGATGGTTGTCTTTTGATTGTTAATGGGATCAAAGTGTATTTTATTTTCACATTCCACGTTAAATTTCCGTTTGTGACTTCTGTAATAATTATTAATGTTGAACAATTTATTTTTCTTTTATTTTTATATCTGTGTCTTCAGTGAAATGTGTCCACAAGGAACTGTGTTTCCTTTTAGATAATAAACTAAAACAAAAGTTGGTCTTCGGGAAAGGATCGAACGAACTAACGAACTAAGGAGCGAGAGATCTGGGAACTAGTTCGCGTAGTTCGCCTGTGGGAGCGCTCTTCCGAACTAGTTCGTTCGCGAACTACACAAGACTACTGCGGTGACTGTAGCGGACCCACGATATGTGAGATTGTCTCACAAGTCGGCTATAGGCATCTCTGACAATGCGCATCATCGCATTACCGGCTGTGTTGCTGTGATAAGCTTGCTCCAGCAAGGCAAGCTGGCAGCCAGATATCGTACAACGGCAGTTGGCGAGTGAAACCAACTTTCCAAGTCCACCTCAGACTAGACTCGCATAGCTTGGACTCGAAGATCGAAGTCCGAATCCCCAGCTCCTCGCTCTTCGGTCCACGAGGAAACTTCTCGCTCCGCCCCTTTGCAGTCTCGAAGCTCACATAAAACACAAATTCCCAGGATTTTAAGTTATACGCTCATTTGGATTGGATCTTCAGGTCGGCACCTAATGTCACGTGATATCCCAGATATGTGATTTGGCTAGAGGTCGGACATATTCGGCTAAGTTCGCCGGGGCGAGGGAACATTCGGGTTTCGGACGGCAGGCTTTTCCCGCCAGGTGAGTGACGTTGTTGACCGCCCATCCCCAGGGAGCAGAGTGTGTGGTCTGGCAAACCCCAAATCCGCGATGTCCCGTCGCCATGATTCGGGAAGACCAAGATTAGCTTCAAGCCTACATAGCTCAATAATTCTTGAATATTCGCTTTGCCAAGATACTCTGTATGTTCATCATTTCATTACAGTCCTCACTTGGAATCTTGCGTACTTTATAAAATTACAACAAAAATTTATTTAGGTGGTCGCCCAAGATTTATGTAAATTACTCTTATATTATTACATATATAATAAAAATGCACCTTGTAACGTGGCGACAGCGCGTCATGTTACAGATATGGTAGAGCAGTCACAAATATTACCACAACAAAATTAAAAAGCACAATGCCTGGAGAGAATTGCTACGGAAATAGGAACCACTATTGATGTTAAGGGGAAACTAAATTCTTTGCTCTCCTCATTCAGAAGAGAAAAAGTTAAACAATAGAACTCGATGGTGACAGGAAAAGGTGTGTAATTTTATATTTTGCTCTATGTATAATTACGAAGTCTTTCTCGGCGTTGAGAATACAAATAATGTTCTCGGGTGACTAGCCGAGTTATAGGAGTGTTATAATAATCACACAATATTTCGGCGCTCTCAATCGTCGGCGCCATCTTCCGGAATATTGTGTGATTATTATAACACTCCTATAACTCGGCTAGTCACCCGAGAACATTATTTATATTTTTCTTTATGTTTTCTATTATTACATTGTTTCAAGGTGAGCAGGGAAATAGTAGTATTTATCTTATTAAACCACCCCTATTATCTGTTCGTAAGTCATACAGCAGTCGCGTGGTATTTCTTATTTAAAAAAATGCTATATCCAAAATTTAGCTATACTCTTTCTATTTTTAATAATGTCTTCTTCTTCACTTAAAACGGGCATAGTTACACAAAATGCAGCACTAGCAATAAGTTTTCCCCTCTGAGCGATTTGGAGACTGCATGTAGCAGTTGGAACGACGACAAATGTTTGCACACGAACTGTTGTTTGCGAATATTTTGTTGGTCGAGACAACAAACCAAACCACCCGACTGCAAACGCCAAAAACGTTTGCAAACTATGGCGCTTGGTGGATCCCAGGCTTTACTGCTTGAGGCAGGAGTACAGACCACGCGGTTGCTACAGAGGCCAAAGTCTAATCTGCAGAAGCCGTGTTCGATATTGTGTATTGTGGACCTCAAGTGGGACCGGCGATTTGCGCCTCGCGTGGACTTTGTACACCAGCAAGCACGCGCCTATCGATGGCCCAGATTGACGTGGTTAAAACAGTACTGTGAGGGACGTGCAGTTTGTCAAATGGCAGGCGGTGAGCTTCTCCTACTATAGAAGAAGGATTCAGAAGTATAAATGGATTAGTTTCTTCTGTAAAATTGTGTACCCTAATTTTCAATAAGAAAATTCTTTCAACAGCAAAGCAGACAATGTTTAAGTCAGGCGCAGTTTATAGAACTGTGTAGCAGACAAAAGAGAAGTGATAAAAATTACGAACCCAAGAAATTGAAGAAAGAGGAACAAAATCGGAAATCAGAGTATAAGAAGCGTTATGGAGATTGTCCTGACTCTGAAATACAGATTGAACAGTGCAAAATTAAAGTAAAAAAAACTACCAAATTATACAAATAAAGTTATTTCTCGGCGCATATATTACACAAAGTTCCTTTTTATCAGAACCAACGACTGAATGTAAAATTTCTAAATGTTATTTAAACAATTCTTTATAAACGTTTCCCGCTACTTTCCACACTTGTAAAAATGTTTCCTAAGAATTTTCTGCTATCCATAACCACATTTCTCTTTGTTTCCAATGTTGGCAACGTTCATCTTTCTGCTCGTAGCCGAAGAAATTAGCTTTCGTTTCGAGACATAAGTGAGCACTTTTAGAGCCTTTGAGTTTTAATAAATGAAAAATGATCCTAGGAACTGCAAAATCACTTCTCCGCGATCTTGCGCTCCACTGAACCTTACTGAACTGTAGACATATTCCTCAGCCCCACAACGCGACAGATTAAAGATCGACCATCAAGAAGAGTAAAGTACGAGACTCGACAATGGTATTGACGTCTTCGAGCAAAAATGACGAGAATCAAATAATTCTGGTCCACTTGATCGTCATTTGTCTTCGACGCGCCTACACACGCTGTTCCGACAAGAAATCACATGGCGGCTGTGAGTAACAAGTAACCACAGACCGAACAGGAAAATGACGCCCTTACCGTGCCGCTGGTGCAACCATTACGCAAGTTCACTCGTTGTCGATCCTTGTTCTTTCTACTCGCGATTTACGATCTACAGGATGTATCAGAACTGCACCATACTTATTACTCTCTATTACTCATTTTGAGTGTAAAAAGCTCTTACAACCTGAATAGCGGTATAGAGTCCAAAATATCATTTGGGTATCCTGGTTGGACCTGTTTAGGCCATATTAGAGGCGGTGTACAGATAAAAAGGGAGACATTGATAGGAAAATTGAAGGAATAAACTTACCAACACAGCTGGGGCTGCGAGTTTGGAGGACGAGTGTTTGATTGACGGTCCGACTATCCAGAATTTAGTTTTACATTGTTTCCCCAATTTACTCTAGGCAAATAGTGGGATGGTTCCTAAAAAAAAAAGACAAAGCCGAAATCCTTCCCGATCCTAGGCCCTTATAATTTCTCTTGTCTAATGACATTGACTGTGACGAACAGTATTGCCTTGAGTAGAGGGACAGTTAAAATCCGTCTTTTTCGTCTCGTTGGAACGATTCCAGGATCGTGATATAAACTAGAGATACCTCATAAGTCGAATGTACATTTTTTATATTCCAGTTTTCTCCAGATAACATCAGTGAGTCTGTAGATGCAGCAGCCCCTCCGAAGAACCAAACCAACTCGAGTTGATAAGAACTCTGCCGCCACATATTAAAGAGACTGCTTTCACACAAAAAAAAAAAAACCTGATCCACTCGAGAATGGTAATGGTAATGAAAATTAACCGGTTTGAGAGGAAAATCGTAGTTAAAAGTCTCAAAATTAACGAAATGATACAAGCAAAACTTAGGACGCCACCGCTCGCTGCAAGAAATGAAGTAAGAATTATCTCAGCTTGGAAAGCTAAGGCACTCCCACCTGTTGAAGTTCGGGTGGAAGATTCCGTTCACTGAAGGAGTAGCATCAGTACTACAAACTGCAGCCGGGCATGGGTGGAGAACGCCTGCTGCAAGCTGTCCCGCGGGCAATGAAATTCAAAGAAGTAAACCAAAATCAAGCGAAGATAAGAAACTACACCGCTGCTACACTTCCGACGACCTCTAAGGTGTTGACGAAATATGAGACTCACACTTCTTGTAAATACGGGTGTGTATGATTCGCAGAAATATTTTCAGCACATGCGACATCAACTGGTCATGAGGAGTTGGTCTTCTTCCGGAGTGGTATGAAAGTTGATCTCAGCGTCGTAAGGTATCTTTCCTGATGCATAGATCAATTTAACCTGACATTTACCTTTGGAAATATTGCTTTTTGTATGTTTTTTTTTTCAGTTTAATAGCATTTTTCTGTGATAGAACGTAGTTAGAAGAGTTTTTGATAGTTTGGGTAAGGGAACTGAATTTGCTTTTGCTGAAGCTTGTATTAAGTTGAGTAAATCTCATTTGGTGATTTTCTTATCTCCTGGCAGTAATGCATGTTTGTTGCCGCATTAAACCTCTAAGTACTGTCCTTCAGCGCATTGTACTTAATGTTTTCCCTTGTAGACATTGCTTGACGTAAAGATATGAAAGCAGAAAACACTTAAGATAAGACGACAGCGATTGATGGACCGTTTTCTTACATTAAAAAAATATCTTCTGGCTTCATCGTTCACATAAAAAAAATTGTACATGTAATTTCTTGTAGCCTGAGTGTGATTGTTCTCAGAAGCGATATTCCGGTGTCCTCCGTACGGTGTAATCTTGTTCACTAGTGATTAAGGGGCTGCCGTTTTGTTGTAAAAGACGTTCCGTATGGTCGATATTGAAACACAAGAATGAATCCAGTCACGTCACATATCGATCGAGTCATTACAGCTTTGCTGCGTGTATTTTTTTTTCGGTGGTGGGGTGTGGGGGGGGGGGGGGCTACTGTGCTATATCAGAAATTTTCAAACGCGATCCTACGGGTCCGTTCCCTAAGCCGAACAGTTGCTCATATTTTGCGATCGGGCTTTTCCCATTGCTGCTACAGGAACGACTATTAACCACAGGCACGCCTATCGTTTACTATTCTCCCTCCCTATCGCGTTTGGACGGATCGCTCGCTCTGGTTTGTGGGGCAGTCTTCAGTGTTGATGCGTACCTTGTTAATGTGGTTGAGTTACCGACCGTTACAGTACACGAGCGTCGTTTTTAGGGCAATGTGTTGCCGGCAAGTACTACGTCTGAGTGCCCGCAGTGTTGCGGCAATATGGCCGTGTGGCCGGGCCGTACTGCCGAGTTGCCGGTGTTGATGAGTGTTGCCGAGAGTGGCTGCCATGTCGACGGTGATATCGCTCGCCGGCCGAACATTTGCGGCAACTTCCCGTGGCTAGAGCGGTCGCCGTTTCGATTCCGGCCGAGGGCACAGGTGGTTTTAATTAAGCGTTGTGTGAATTTTGTGTCTTCCATACCCTACCCTACAGTAAAATAATAAATACGTATACTTGGGCAGAAAACATAGATACAACATTGTATGGATGAAACGGCCGATTGTCATTCATTTAAATAAATTTAAAAAAAGAGCAAGTGTGTTCCAGTACAATGTGTTTTAACCTTCATTCATTCGTAAAGTAGGCATATGGCACGGATATTTTTTTTTTTTTTTACTTTTTAATAAAATCTTTGAAATAGTTTAAAGTATAGAAATGAATAACTGTTCAATAGGAAAGAAGAAATTTCAGCAACGAAATAGTTACACCCAAAGTTGTGGGAAGTAGAAGCATCCATTTACGAACACTGATTAAACGGGAGAGACCGTTTGGAGCTACTTAACGTTTATGTATTTCTTTAGTTGTTTCATCATTGCTTTGCACACCTCTGTTACAATATGAGAGACTCTAAATAAATGCATCAAATTTTTTTACGAGTTGCATAAATCGTAGAGTGATAGCCAATCTGGTATATCATTTATTATTTTTTCAGTCATACAAATCAAATCTTTGAAACCAGTTTTCAAGGTCTTGTAAAGTTTTCAAACAAGTGATTGCCAGTTCTGTTTCTTTGTCGGCCGTCGTGTTGGCTCAGGTGGCTGTGGTACTGTGATGGTGTCCGGCGCTGACACGGGGTTAGCTGGTTCCAGTCCTGGTGGTCGACATCGGGACTTGGAGAGGTGGTGGCGCGCGCGGTTCCTAATCGCCAGATTGTGCGTCAGAGTAGTGTGTTATATCCCAAACCTGTCCACAGTGCGTATAGAGCGAGGGTGGACGGCGCTGTTTATGATAACTCACCTGAATGGGCCGGCATGCGGTTCCACACTCTCCCTTCTTCATCTCTCATTTCATACGTCACAAGAAATACTGCACACTGAACTTACACACTATCACAGTCATCCAGTCTTACAATGGGGGAGCGCAACGGGAAACCATCCCAGGTCTCATCCCATTAGTGTACCTCCACTCCCGGAAACGGGCATGGAATCAGAAGAAGTCAACAGGAGTAATCGTATCACGTTTAGTTACGTAAAGACGCACCAACTCTATTTCCTTTCCTTCTTTTAATTTTGCGAGACAACACATGCAGCAGCCACTACAACTCTCTCCTGTGCAGTGACGCTGGGTGGCGATCACACGATGCGTGTAGACGGGAAATGTTGAGCAAATATGGAGCATCCCATGCCCCGCGACAGTGGAGCCACACACTGCCGGATATGTCACTTGCAGCTGTTGAGTAGTTGGTGCCAGTATGCTGCCAGAAAATGAAGCTCGCTTATGAGCCCCTTTATGTATTGGGTAGCGAAAAGAAATGACCACAACCACAGTTCAACAATACACATCAATAAAAAGTTAAATTTCAATTCATTTCACAATGTACAAATGAAATCGATGCATTATATTATTCAAAATAAATGACTGGTACCGAGCGTTCTGGCCTCGCATTCGGGAGGACGGCGGTTCGAATCCCCGTCCGGGCATCCAGATTTGGGTTTTCCATGATTTTCCAAATCACTCCAGGCAAATGCCGGGATGCTTCCTTCAAAAGGCCATGGCCGAATTCCTTCCCATTCCTTGCCCCCCCCCCCCCCATCCTTTCCCGTTTTTAAAGACCTCGCTGTTTAGAGAGACGTTAAGCAGATAAAAGAAAATTATTGGAAAATTACGTAAACATAACATTAATTCCAGTACACTGATTTCGAAGAAACTTTCTATTCGAAATTTGAATAATTGAGTGTTTTCCAGCAACTCCAAACCAAAGCTCCTCTGCCATATTGATCGTGTTTACTGCCCCGATGTACCCACGCAGTGGTTTGGCCACGGTTTTTTTTATTCATCCGCAGTTCGCAGCGAGGCTTCGAAAAGTGAACATCGTTTTCCTGAACAAGTTCGCGCAGCGCTTCCCTGTTTACACACCGACCAGTGTTAACGAGAAGATAAAGCTTCGTCACTTAACCTCAGTTTAGGCAATGGCCGGACTGCAGTACTATGATACGGGTCAATCAACATTCATTCTGTGGCAGCTACTTTCCATCATTTTCTGCAACGTGTGAGTTGCTCGTGCCGCCCCGCACTATCCAACCGTGCTTCAGTATGCGCGCCAGTCCCCTCCGCTTCCACAGACAACAGCGTCGGAGGCAGCTGCAGAGCGCAGACTCGTGCAGCCAGGCGCGAGGGTCGTGATATGCAGACGGTGGTCAAACACTGCGGCGCAATAGATACACAGCTACAGACAACGGCCCATACGCTGTGGTAGCAGAAAGTTAGACAAAAATGTAGGCAAGTGTAGTGTTGCAAATAAAAAAAAAAAAATCAGCTTTGTGAAAAAAAAATACATGAAAAAAAACCTAGCACCCTTTTTTTCTAATTTTTTTCCCCCAGAAAACAGTATATTTAATAAATTATAGTTTTATTTACGGAACTTACATTTTAAATGTTTTGTTTTAAATCTTACTGAATCATATAATGTCTTACATAATGGTTCATAAATGTATCTATATAGGTAACACAATTTTATTCATCCTCTATGTCAGTACCAAATTCACTAGTATCAGCACTACCAACACTAGTTCGGTCTGTGTCGGAATTTTCTGTTCTTCTTCTGTCTCCTCTAGATCCATAACTTCAGAAATAGTTACATTTTCTTTTACTGGTTGTTCTTGTATTGTACACAAAAGATTTTGAGATTGCAATATTAAATTGTGAGCAAAGTACACACTGTGCATAAAGACTCGCCGATAGTTCTGTATTACGGTCTTTTAAGTTTGAATTAAAATCTATTATCATAAACAATAGGAGCTTCATTTCTTTTTCAGTCGTTGGTTTGCACCAACGGTTGCAAGGAAACGATTCATAATTACTGACAACTTAATGCCTCAGTATCACAATACGCTGAAAGTTTAAGAAGTATGCGATATAAGGAAAGCACAATAAGTAATAAAAAGAGGCAAAAATCCGTAGATAAATTTTAAATTCCTAATTTTTCTAAAAGATCCATAGGTCTACAGATAAATTCGCATGGCTGGCAGCACTAGTTCAAATAGCGAGTATCAATCAAAACAACGGGGAACGGGGATTCCTTCTCGCGCAACCTAGTCCCCGTTCGTAAAAGAAAACTTTAGTTAATGTTGTCAATATTTTAGTATTTTTTTTTACTGAACCAGAAAAATATAGTAGATTTAAAAATTAAGTACTTAGTATAAACTCTAAAACAGTCATATTAAACGATAAATGCCTTACAAATTTGAGATTTAGTAGTTACGAAAAAAAAACTTGTCCCAGAAAAAAACGTACTAATAGTTTTTTTTTCTTCAAGTCAGAAAAAAAAGTTTTTTTACAACACTAGGCAAGTGGCATCCATGGCTCTAGGAAAATTCTTATTTAAGCATCACATTCAACTGAAACAATATATAGGTAACATTTCCTACGCTACCGTAACAGAATTAAAATAGAATGCAAACGGGAGAGATAGCAAATCAGCTAGTCGCATTTAAAGAAATCGGTTTTGAATCACACATTGCCGTATACATGACAACAAAACAAGGTGTATTCAGAAATATGGATACTAGCTTACGTATTTGGGAAATTTTAGAATCTGTTCAAACACAGTAGCCTATAAAGTGACCAGTGTAAGACGGTGCTCGAAAAAATACTCACTGAACGGAGAAATAAGTCTGAGAATTTCCAGTTTGCTTTCTTTCCTTTAAATCACAGGTTCTTCCGGAATTATTGTATTTGTTACGATCGTCCACTAATTCAGTTCTTCCAAAGTTTAAGATTTAATCACATCAGAGCTCAATTTCGTAGTCGGCAAAGATGTAGTAAGTATTCAGGTCCTCATAATATTAACCACTGCCGCTGCTGTCTGTTCTCCGAGCATCAGAGGCGACGGTCAGATTCCAGTGAAACTCCTCCGATGTTACGCGGTTATGAAACAGTTGCTGCCGAGCTACTAACTAGCTAGAAGAATTTGCAAATAACAACGCTCCTCCGTCAGTACCATTTGGACTACTAAGCCCATCAAACCAGGTCAAGGAAGGTTACCGGCAAATATATTAGAACATGCGTTCAAGCTCACTGAACTGGATTTGGCGCCCGGAATAGATTATTTGCTGCTCCACCATCTGTGCCACTGCGCTAAGGTTGTTCTACCACAATTGTTCACTAACATCTGGACAAAAAGCGAGTTTCCGAAGAACTGGACGAGACAGATCATCATCCCAGTGCAGGAGCTTGGTGAAGCCAGCAATAGTGCAAGCTCTTACCACCCAGTAGCTCTTTCTTCCTGTACGAGTATAGCAAAAACCTTTGAATCCATCAAAAAAACGAGATTGGAGTGGGGGCTGGAACACCGCGGCATCTTGCCTAGATTCAGGAAGGGAAGGAGCACAAATGACAATCTCACTTTAGATATGGAAAGTTCCACATCAAGAAAGACTTATTTCTGAACATACCGGGAATCTACGATAACGTCCATATTCCAGTATAGTACTAGCAAAGAATCTTGGGGAACAACTTCTCAAGGAGGTTTACTTGCGTGGAATTTACAATCGAGCAGGACTGTCTATACTCGTCAGTAACACAAAACACTAAATGGGCCGCCCATTATCTCAAAGGGAATTCCGCAAGCGGCAATCATTAACCCTATTTTATTTATCATCTACACAGCTAATACCATACAGAGTACTTGCAATTCGCAGATGATGTGTGCGTAAACTCGTCGTCTTCATCCCAAGGGATAAACATTTGGAGACTGAACGATGCCGCTGAGAAATTGTACGATTGGTCACAACAACTAGGACTAACTATGTCATCATCGAAATCGTTAGTCGTGATTTTCTCCCCAAAACAAAGCATACAGGACCATATTTCCAATTCGAACATCGGTCAGGCATCTATGTGGGCAGTAAACTCATATGGATGGGACACACTGACCGTGTTGTAACCGAAACGGAACGCCATTTGAATGTCCTAAGACATGTGACGCGCGCGCCTGGTGGGGAGCTGACCCCGTCATTCTTCTCAATTTACACAGAGCGCTTATTCGACCTATCTTCGATTACGAAAGCTCATTTTATGGAAGTGCACCCAAGTATTCCCTCCACAAACTGGACTCCGTACAACACAGGTCCATCAGGTTATGCTTGGGGCCGATGAAATCTACGCAGACAAATGCCTTACTAGTAGAGGCAAGTGAAATGCCACTGGACACACGCTGTCATCTGCTATCCAGCGTATATTTAATGATTCAAAGCAGATCCTGATTAAAACAGCGCGGGGCCCGTAGCAAATGTGAAGAAGGGGCCCTTGGTATTCGCCGTCCAGGGCAATGGTACAGGTAAAAAGAAAGGATCACACATCTGGCCTATTGGGGAGGCCCCCGAGAATCCTAGGCGCGGCGGGGATCCACCAGAAGGTGCGGGCCCCCTATAAGGCGGGCGGGGCCCCCAGAAGGTGCAGGGCCCCCAGAAGGTACGCGGGACCCTTAGTATTTGGTAACTGTTGCTACGCGGCTAATCCGGTTATGTTCAAAGGCTGTCGAATCCACAACAACGGTAGAGAAAGAGTGTTGTTAGAACGCCCATGTTGGCTCAAAGCTATTCCAAACTAAAACATATGTTTCCGTTAGTTATTCGAGATAGTAATTTACCACTCTTTTCATCCGAATATGATCTCTTGAAATTCAAGCCAAACATATAATATTATCTATCGGATTGGCTTACAAGAACTGGCATAGTAAACACCATGACGGTGTTTGAGCAGTAACGCTGAATTAAACACTGAACATAGGTTTTTTACTTTAACTTGGCCGGACTGTGTGCAAATCTACACCGACGGCTCCGAATCGACAGGTGTCGGGATTTCTGCCGTTACTCTAAAGTCTAAACGATCGAAGAAAGTTCGCCTGCCACTGAAACTTCAGTATATGCGTCTGAATCACTCGCAATCAGAGAGACCATAAAATACGGTTATAAGAGCAAAAAATAAATTCTGTTCTATCGGATTAAAAATGGGTAACCCAAAAACTGGATAACCCGAAATTGTGAAACGGACTGGACAAGATTTCATGAGAATTATTAAACCTGATGTACACAGCCGCCACAGAGAGCAAAGAGGTTCTTGTAATATGGATTAAGGGGCACGCGTCTATCCAGCAGGCAAAAGAAGGTAGACTGAACGGAGAGAGACAGAACATTCAGTTTGTCGCCTCGCACAGTACTCGCGACAGAAAGAGGTCTTCAACGCTTGGTCAGATTTATGGTCCACTTCGAAGCTGACAGACAAAACTGCTTCTCACTAATTCAACGCCACGTCTAATCAAAATCTGGTTCGAAACTTCCAAACTGGGCAAAAGACACAAAACCTCAATAATGCATATGACATCGGGACACGGGGTGTTACCCAAGCCACATATTCAATATCGGAGTTGTACATCCCCCGTTTCTGCTCGGAAGACAAAGAGGAGACAGCAGACATCAACCATATTGTTCTTGCTTGCAGCCGTTACCGGGTGCCCCAAAATAATCTGTACTGAAGTCTTGTGAAGCTTAACATTACACCACCAGTGACCAGTCTCTGTAACTGCTCTGCTGAGGACGGAACGACAAGATGTCTACGGGGAGACAGCACCTTTCTCAAATGAGGTCAATGTTTAGTTTCATTAGGAGGTATGAACGAGAGATGGATATAGCTAAGTAGGGAAGAATTGTCGGGCAAGCTACAAACGTAATAGTTATAACTAGGCGCTAATAACCCAGTCGTTGACGCGCCCTAAAGCAACAACAACAACGTTATAATTAGGGTCCAGATCTTTATGACAAATCATATTTTTTTCTCGCCTTCTTTTTGAACTGTAACGCTGAAATAAACATTGAACATGTTCTGCTTCTATTTAGATGTTTTTTATATAGCATATAAATGCATTTCAGGCCATTTTCCTAGTTTTGGTCATATTACGATAATATTTATGGTCATTTGGTCATATCTTGAGGAAAAAACTGGTAATTTTTAATACTACTGGGAATTCGGTAGAAATAATAGATGAGAAGAAATTAAGATAATTATTCACATATCTGTACACATGTAATACATTGCTGGAAAAAAACAAAACTAATTGTCACTGAATTGCGCAGAATTCATCAGTCAAGAATTAAAATTATAAATTACTGTCATTCTCTAAACGCGTGTCGAGCCGCGTCAATCAGTGTCTGATTGTCGCCAATACTCTTGCCACCTGGGAGAACAGCCAGATACCACATGTTCGTGCGGGGAGAGAGAATCCATGGTACATCTGCTGTCCTATCCACAACTCGGAATAAACGTATCTCAATTTGACATCCAATCAGCTACTGACAAAGCCATCGTATTTGACGCTCTCATCGACACGAGAAGAAGTGGATCAGTGAGAACGGCCACGCGGAAAACAAAATTCGCTGCAAGTGCAAAGTTACGGAGTTCCGTAAGGGAATTTGGAGAGGATTATTTTGGTGCAGAGGAAAGATTTTTTTCTGTAAATTCTATGAAATTTAAGTGACTTCAACAAAGCAATTTCAAATTTAATTTCCCAATAGTGCAGCGAATGTGCGGAAGCACATTATTCTGTGTACATGAAAGCTACACTACTAGATAAAATAAATCGTATATAATAGAGCGTGTTTTGATGTATAGCAAATGTAAATGTTTGATCATATTTTGTTATTTTAAGTTCATATTTATTCGTTTTAAGGTCACTTTTGCATTCATATTTCCCTGTTTTTATGGTCGTAAAGATCCGAACAAAAACAAGCTGCATGCTAGCCTCGATAAGTACAACATTCCACTGCCTAATTACTCTACGGAGAACAGAACTGCTTGACGTTGAAGGGACGGCAACAAGTGACTTGAGCGGCCAGGATATTAGCTTTAATTACGTTCATTTTTTAAAATTTCGCTTTGTGTATAATAGTGTGTCGACTTCATTGTGTATCATTCTGTAATGTAAAATTAGTTATCAGGAATAAACAATGAGAAATAGAGACACTTGAGTACGATAGAATTATCCGGTACGCAACAGCCGTGAAAAATAAGCGTAGTACAGTATGTCCTAGTCCTGTAATAAGGTGTAAAGCGAAATCAATATAAGTGTGTATATGTATAGGAAATTTATGTAAGGCGATTGAAGTTGGCCAGATGGTCGTAATGACGGAAGGCCAAGGAATTGATGATAATAATGAAATAGGTAAATGGATGTATCCGCTTATCAGATTCTCCAATGTATTCACGACTTTGAAACCCTTCCCTGCCACTGACCCAACGAGTCCAGCAAATTGAGGTTATGGTCAAATAATATGTCACGATAATGGCATCTTGTGTCTTCAACAAAAAAATCTGATTCAGCTTATCATAAAAAAAAGCCTATTTCTCTGTGGTTGTGCCTATAAGCTGACTCTTTGCATTCATCTTCATTTTGCGTTTATCTATCCACCCACATATGATGATGATGTGGACGCGTCCTAAAGACCCAACAACAACAAACCCAGCTGCATACTCTGTTCAGATCCATTTAGCACTGGTGACATCTACGCTTTTGTACTATTATTTAGCCAGCATCTGTAAGCACTTAGTAATGACATTACTCCAGAGATTCAGCTTGTTTAAAAGGCAACAGACTGGACTGTATATGAAACTAGGAGAGAGAGTTTTGCACAATTGATACCTATTGAGTATCGACTTGCTTATGAGACGTGGAATTTCTCTTTGTTTGGCTACATCGGTATTTCCCACTGAATTTTACTTGTGAATGAAAGAGCGATTATTTTGAGGAACATGGTTAGCGCTTAAATAGTAAAGAACTATGTCTATGGAGAACTGAAATACAAAAGATCGAAAGGCAGCACAAGCGAACGATGGAGAGAGATTGTTAGAGGTGGCGATGGCGTCTGTTTGGTGGCGTCGCGTCGGCGGAAATTCCCGTCGCATCGATCTGCTTTGGCCCCGACCTGGCGCCTGTACACAGACAGCACGCCGTACAGCAGCTCCCAGCTGTTGCTCTGAAAGTGAGTAGATAGGAAATACGGAGGAACAAGTACTAGGATCGAATCAAGCAAAATGAAAAAGTGACAAACTGAAGAACCAAGCAGACGTGACAACTGTTCTGGCATGGTCACAATAACAAGGCAAGGACTGGTATTGGTCTTCTACTGCACAGCGATGTGGAAACTATAAATTACCAGCGCTCAGGGCCGGATTTAAACTTTGTTTTAGTGTAGGCTGTTCATTTTGTGCCGCCCATTTCTCCTTCATACTTATACTAATCACTAATTTGTATTACCTTTATCTGGAAGCAGAGTGAAGTGGTGATCCTAAAGAAGGGGAACGACAAGGATCCATTAAATCCTAAATCCTATCGGCCGATCTGTCTACTAAATGTGCTTGGAAAAGTGCAGGAAAAAATTTTAGTATGGAAACTACAGGAACACAGGAAAAAGTATGGTATGAGTGTACATCAGTTTGGTTTCAGAGCGGGTAGGTCGACCGACGATGCCATAAATAAGGCCGTGCATCTAGTGAAAAGTAGTAATAGCAAATATGTAATAGCTATCGCCGTCGACATTGCTGGAGCATTCGATAACTTATGGTGGCCGGCTCTTTTTAGCCGCCTGCGAGAAATAGGAATTCCTAGTAACCTCTATGGAACGTTCCGCGACTACTGTAAAAACCGATTTGCCAAACTGAGATGTCCACGAGTGAAAATAGAGAAAAAATTAACTAAAGGCTGTCCGCAAGGATCGGTGTGTGGACCAGTGTTCTGGGACGTAACATTCGAAATGGCCATAGAAAGCATGATTGGGCAAGAAGGACTCCTGGGGCTTGTTGCCTTCGCGGATGACCTTCTACTGCTGATACAAGGCGGAACAAGGGACGAAGTAGAGGCTAGAAGCAGAATGGCATTAAGACATTCACAAAACTGGTGCTCCAAAGTGAAATTAACCCTTGCACCTCACAAGACTCAATTCATGGTTCTCAGTGGCCGCCCCAAGCGAAATCCAATAATAAAAGTTAACGACGTCTCCATAAAAAGAGTTAGAACTTGTAAATACCTGGGAGTCACGCTAGACGAGCGACTAAATTTTACTGACCATATAACGGAGGTGTGCAGTCGTGCCAAAATAGTGATGAACAAACTGATCAGTATTGGGCAAAGAAGATTTCATCTTCCAACGTCCATAATAAGGAGGTATCACGACAGTATATTATCCTCGATTGTGGGATATGCTGCTAGCAGTTGGGCGCATAAGTTACGACAAGTTAAACCTCGCCAGGCACTAAGAAGCGTACAAAGAAGCATACTGATAAGATTAAGTGGTGCATATAGCACAACAGCGACCGACTCTCTGCTGGTTGCGTTGGGCGTTTGGCCACTTGACCTAGAAGTTAGAAAGAGAGGGGCACACTATTGGCTACGAACCGGTGACGCCGAAAAAGTAGAACAAATTTTAGGAAGACCGGTTACAGAAGCACGGGAGATAAAAACAGTCTTGATGGAAGAATGGCAACAACAGTGGTCGCGTAGTACGACTGGCAGGAGAACCTACAATATTTGGCCAACAATTCAAGAGAGATTAAACCTTCGTCACCTGGATCCGTCAACCGGACTTGTTCATTACATCACTGGACACGGGCCATATCCCAGCCTACTACATAAAAGAGGACTAAAAGACACAAGCTTGTGTGAGTGCGGGGAAGAGGGTACACCCGAACACATCGTCTGGGATTGCACACAAATGGCAGAAGCCAGAAACGAAGGATTTCATGAACTAAGAAACATGAAAACGGAAGACATACTAAAAAATGAGCAACTTTGGCGCAAACTAGACGAAGTGACGCAAAATATATCCAAACTGCAAAAGGAGAGATTCATGCAAAGTTTAGCGACAGCAAGAGGAAGGCCAAGTCAAGCCGACTATGACGTCACAGAGTAACACCCGAGAGCAGCCACAAGCGAATGCGTGTCTAAGCGCTCGATCAGCGAGTCATATATCGTGCTGAAAACGCAACCAGCTGATCTGCGGAGAGGAGTGCTTAAACCATATTAAAGACTTTAAATGGACCGTTTCGCAGCAACACCACTGGAGATTCTACCTACAAACAAGAACTTGCTGAAGCAACACGTATAAAAGTTTATAGTGAATGTATAAGTTCTTTACTAGTGCTCACATGAACTATAGTCCGATGCATAAAATGTGGTCTGACATTGCAATAACACAAATAATAGATAATAGTTGCAGTCTCGAGCCGCTTCTGAAGTAAAACATTGTTATCTCTTAAAATATGTAAAAATGTTAATAGTTAGTTAAGAGTAAAAGTTGTAAATTATGTAGCCAATAATCTTAAAATAGGAATTTGTTCAAATATTGAAAATAACAAATACCGGCAGTAGATGTTAAACTAATCTAGTTCACCTGTGAAACGAACAACCTACTAGCCGGATATTAAAGACTCCTTACTTCTGCAATTAGATATATATCATTGAAAATTAGTTCTCACAACCAGTGTTGGAGGTGGCCAGTCTCCCGATGGGCGGCCTTCTCGGTCACTCTGGCTGCCAGAGAGACTGAGAACGTGCGCTATTCCGGGAGATTTGGAATTCGGATTACCGCACCGATACCAATGCTGGAAAATGCTTTCTTAGATGGTAGAGTAGTAGATAGTAGTAATAGTTTAGTAATAGTAGTAGTGGTAGACGTACGAAGTGACATAGTGAAATATTAAAAATTCTAACCATAAAGTGGACAGGAAACTGCAGACACCACACAAAACTAGAATACTATAATAAATCAATTATGACAAAATGCAGCAAGTTTAGAAAGTTGTAATATATGTTAACAGCGAAACAATTGTATGTATCGTGCCAACAAGAAAAGACTGTACAGACATTGCCAAAGCCATACATAACAAAAACTGAAATAATTCATTGTGAAATTATCTGTTGAAATATCAAATGTAAAACTGTTGTGTTAAATTAAGGCCTATTTTAGTTTCTAGATACTAGGCTGTAAAAAATGTGTGCTAAATAAAAAAAAAAAAAAAAAAAAAAAAAAAAAAAAAAAATACCTTTATTAGGTAGCAAACGATTATATGCATATGTGAATGGATATAGATTAAGAGTGACTTCATTGTTTGAAAGTATTCAGATTTAGTCATAAAATAGAAACAAGAAAAATGAATGTTTATTATGAAACAAGAATACAAACAAGATAATAAAAATTTAATACATAATTATAGTTTTCTACGGGATTTTTGATTGGCGAACATAGAGGAACAGCTTTCTCACTGACAGTTTTCCATACGACAAACTTCGTAACACGCTTTTTTATCGGCAAGGAACAGAAAACACGTTAACACGTACGCTCTGATTTGTAATCAGTTATTATTAAACGATCATAATTTATATTAATTTCAATTAGAATACCGATTTCGGCATAGTTCATTGCTGTTCCTTAAAAATTTCAAAGAATTTAATACATTATTGGCTGAGAAATGACGAGTTAAGTTTCTAAAATTATTGACTTTTCAATTATTTTTTCAAAAGAATTATGACTTTCGAGCTTTCGGGAACTTTCAACATCCAGATACTCAATTAATGAAATCTTAGACAATACTTAAGTATTTTTATTATAGAAATCATGAAATGTAAGTCTGTCAGCAGAAACTTACCTCTGTCTATACAGTCTTCCTTCGGAAATATACAACGGGCTACAGACTGCGTTGAACAAGACAGAAAGTCAGGAAACTAATGATGAGTTAAATTAATAATTTAGCTAATTGTTCGCTGTCACCACTTCCCTAATTGAAAATTGATAGTAAACGTATTTTTCTTTTCTATTAATTGTTCCGAGTTTGTCACTTCACTACTTAAATGAAAATTTACAGTAGACGTTTTTCTATTATGTTTATAATCACACTCAAATTTGACGGCTTACTAAAGCGGCCATCCTAGGATATTTGCCGCCCCTAAGACGCTGCCGCCCCTAGGCTGGAGCCTATGCAGCCTATTGGGAAATCCAGCACTGCCAGAGCTTCACTATCGGTGGGGAAATAAGTTTCAAAAGTCTTCAGATAGCTCTCATAACAATATTAAGGTGAAGATAGGCAATGAGAGTGTGTTCAAGCCTTAAAAGAAAATGTGAACAATACAATACACGATTTAATTTCGGTATGTGCAAAGAAGTTTGAATATTATACACTAGAAGGAGCAACAGCGCCAGTGTTCCTTCGCAAATTGAACGATGCGCGCGCCGCCATACTGATGGTTTGAGTGTGTGGTTCTGTACAGTTGAGACGTGCCGAAGTGATCGAGTGCTCGTATTTTTTTTTATTAGAAGTGTTTGCTACCATGGTTAAGTCTTGCGCTGCATATAACTGCACCAACCGTGCTACAAAAGGCACAAATTTATCGTTTCACAAGTAAGTATGCATTCAAATAAGTTCCGAATCGTCTATCATAACAGGTGGATGTTATGTTCCGACGTGTTGGTCACAGGTTTAATATTTTCGTTCGATACAGGTTTCCGCTCCGAGATAAGAATAAATTGAGTGAGTGGTTAGCTAAAATACGCCGGGACAGTTTTACTCCCACGGAACATAGTTTTATATGTTCTCAACATTTCGAGAAGGAATGTTTCTGGAAAAATGGGAATATAAAGATTCTGAAACCTTCTGCAGTTCCAACCATTTTCTCCTTTCCAGCCAATAAATCGAAGGTAAGGATTATAAGCTTTGCAATAATCTTGCCACTGCTGGGACTGAAGAAAACAAGTCCAAAAAGGTAATATAGTCAGTTGAATTTCAGTAATTAGCCTGTGATTTGCCATTTTATCTTCGTTGAGCAAGTAAAGACCCTTAACAGCATAAAAGTTTCAAATTTTGCAGTGATTTGTTATGACTGTACGAGGGTTTCGAAGTTCCCGCGATCACTCGCCACTAGCATGGCCGTCTTCAATTCGCTAAGAACTCGGGGATCCTTCAACACGCGATAGGAGGGGCCCGGGTATGTGGTACGTTATACCCTATCTTCACTTGACACAACGAGCAATCTTATCGGGTAAAGGCGACCTACAGGTTCAGTGTGCCATTCGAACCTCGGAGCGTCTTAGAACAGTTCACATGAACTGTTTGCCGTCTTCTGTGTAAGTCTGCAGAAACCGGACTAATTGTAAGAGTGAGAAGCGATGGAGGGGAGAAGGACAGCATTTTTGCAGTTAATGATAATAATTTAGTGTTGTCGTAATGACCTGGAGAGAGGGTTCCTATTGGCTGCGCATTCCGCCCCTGTCGTAGCCGCCTTAACCTAACCCGACAATCCTGCCGGGTACAGTGGACCTACAGTTTAACGTGGAATCCAAACCATGGAAGCGTTCTGGTGTACTTCACATTACACAGCAAGCTGTGGCAGAGGTTAAGGCCGGGTTAAGCCCCTTTGAAAATCCCCACCGAGACGGGGATTCAAACCGGGGACCTTCGATCTCCAGTCAGACGCTTAACCACTGAGCCACCAGAACGCTAATTTTTGCAGTTGTGTTAGGTACAAAGAAAGATTTAGAACTGTGCCAAGGATGTGGTTAGGCGGGTCTGCGCCACGGAGCATTTGTCAGTTGCAATTGCTAGAGAAC
>JARYHS010012519.1:13072444-13141389 GCA_031002005.1 Vandiemenella viatica
GTTTTCGCATTGTGAAAGCTTTGGGTTCGAATTAAAACCTGAAGTATTTCTTAAGACGTTACGACATATTTTACGAATAATCTGGCATAACCGGAAAACTACTAACTCCCTTTTTACGGTTGTTTCACTGTATCACACGTTAGGTATCTACAGGTATCATTATGATACCTCGTGTGCCGCTGGAGCTGAAAATTGTCTCGTTTTTCTACTTCATCTAGCGCTGGAGCTCAAAATTAAAATATATCACGGTAAATATTGGTGGCAGGGATAGGAATGAATTCGACGATTGCCCTTGTTCTAAATTGTTTTTATTTCCAACACTAAAGGCTTAATAAAGAGTTTTTGTTCACGTTAAAAACAATCCGTCTATGCATTAATTACTGTGAACATGTTTAATCTAGCTCCAAGCTACAGATTATTTACCTATGCGGACTGAGCCGTTTATACAAATATGGAAAATTAATTAATAAGAAACATAATCAATAGGGGAAAAAAATGAAACCTATATCTGTGTTGAATGTATCGCAATCTACAGTACTACTTTAAAACCATCTTCAAAATACCAAAGTAGGAACTCTAAAGGTTTTCGTGATTAAACCGGTAGTTAAACATTGGTTAATGTCGGAGAGATAGTTGAATAACACGTGTCCAGCATTATTATCGTAAACTGATTTAATTGCTAACATTAAAGGCAATATCGGAGAGATTGTTGTTGAGCTTCCTGAGGTCGAGAGGAAAGCAAATCTGCCTTTCTTCGTTATTAATTTACTTTTTCTTTGCATCCAATACGGCCATCTGTAGCATTTAAAGACAGAATACATCATATTTAAGAAACAAGCTGAAACTTGTTTTTTTTTTCAGAATTGTTATCGTAAACTGCTTTATTTCGGAGACTAAAGGCCAAGATATGAAAGATTGTTCATTATAAGCAATGGTCAGAAATATTGTATGTTGCGCTGCCTGATATCGTGTGCAAAGGGAATCTCTATCTTTTTTTGTTATTAATTGACGTTCGATACGTGCATCTATGGCGTTTAGAAACTTATTATCCCAATTTTAAGGAAAGAACTGGTATACGTCGTAGGCCTAATATTTTGACGAAGTTTGGAAGTTTTGTTGCAGTATGGATTCGTTCAGAGTTTCATTTACTGTTCCGGCGTCATGTAACGTAGAAACATAAAACGTTCCAAAAGATTCAAGTCTGTTACTAACCTTTACAATGGTGAAATCCTCATCGAAGTCTGTTGGATTAGGTATACACGACTGATGTTAACATTAGCATGTCGGTGAAGCGAATTCATAAGATTTTACCCATCCATAATCGCCCAACGTGCCTTAAGAAGTTTTCACTTAAATAATAAAAAAAGGGGGTTCTCATAATGTTGATTCGATCCATTCTATGGTACAGCGCTTTACCACTTCGTCCACGGGGACCGCCAATGGCTGCGAACTTGAGAACTAATTCGAAGAATTAATGTCAGTTATGTTACAAAAAACGGTGACGCTAATTCATAAGATTTCACCCATCCAAAAAGACTCCAACGCTCCTAAAGAAGTTTTAACTTTGAGATTTTTTACAGGAATTTGGCGTTTACGCATACTTTACATATATGTGGGAAACAATTCAAGTAGTTTGAAGGCCGTCGCCTGGTGGCCTTGCTAGCAGTAGTGTGGTGAAGTCACGTACTCACCGCTCCTGTAAAGACTATTTAAAATCGTCCTCTGAATTTACGTGCAGCTTCCTCTTGGCATTTCATTTTCCTTCTAGTTGGTTTTTCGGAATAGGAGAAAATCGGAGGAACCAAGAGTTGGCAGTTGCATAAAGTGAAACCACTTGGGGTAAGCTACTTGGTGGGTGGTGTTGACAGGCTCCGACACTTCAGTACAGAGCGTGCGCGTCATACACCACTCACTGTTCACAGAGAGTTGTTTGGACTTCGTTGATACTTTGACATGCTTTTTTTGTCTCTGAAATTTAACGGTCCTCCACTGCCAATACTGAACCTTGATTTAGAGGCGATGCCCTTTCATTAACTAATTCTTCAACATTTTTGCGATTAATGCTGATTGAGAGCCTTTAGTCGCTTTAGACATTTGCTTCCTCTATTCGGGTCGTAGCGTTGTTTGTCAACCTGTGGTCCTTGGAACCCTTGTTGTCCGCGATGATAGCTCAGGAGGTCCGCAGGCAGAATATTAAAAACTTAAATAGGTATTCGAACAGTATATGGTTATATGAGAGTATAAGCAATAATAGAAACTATTTAAAAGCCACTAATATTTCAATAACCAGGCAAAAATCTGGCATTTCCAGGATGAGGTCAGGACACCATGGTTCCTACTGTAAGTCTATTCGAGCGCCGTTCGTCTGAGGATTAGATAAGTGACCGTTTTCTGAGGGTCTTGTAGCAGATACGAGCAATCGGGATGTATGGTAATGTTGTAAAGTTAACGAAAAATAGATGTAAAGTCTAGTGTCTGACTGACTGACAATCAAAAAGAACGTAGAGTTGAAACATGTCGTGCTTGGAAACAACAGCTTGAAATTGATCCAGCCTATCTGTCATAGGTCATTAGCGGTGGTGAGTCGTGGTGCTATGGTTACGACCCAGATACAAAGCAACAGTCAAGCCAATGGAAGAGGTCCGTCCAAAAAAATATCATCAAGTTAAATCAAACATCAAAACAATGCTCATTTGCTTTTTTGATGGTAAGGGCGTAGTTCATTCAGAGATTGTTCCCCCACATCAGACCGTCAATCAAACCTTTTATTTGGAAGTTTTAAAAAGATTAAGCAGCAATGTTCATAAAAAAAAGACCCGATTTGTGGCAGACAGGAGACTGGTTCTTCCACCACGACAATGCACCTGCTCACACAGCTGTCTCTGTAAGGCAGTTTTTGGCTAAAAATGGCATGGTTCCGCTGCCCCACGCACCTTACTCACCTGACCTGGCTCCGTTCGACTTTTTCTTATTTCCACGCATGAAAAGGGGTATGAAAGGATACCGATTTGGCAACATTGAATAAGTCGAGAAAAATACGAGGGAGGAGCTGTCAGCAATTTCTAAATACGACTACAGAAAATGTTTCGAACAGTGGAAGCACCAGTGGGACAAATGTATTAGTTGTAATGGAGAGTATTTTGAAGGGGATAAGGTTGTTTTGTAAAAAAAATAAAAAAAATTGAAGATACATAGCTTTTTAAAAATAATTTCGTTTTTTTTTTTGGTAGCCCCTCGTACAGTGAGCTGAACATGGAGACCGCTTCCTCGTCGACGGGTCCAGCTCTTGAATTCGGTATTCCATGGTTTCTGGCGAATTCCAGTGGCCGAATACTTTCCAGTGCCTTGCCCCTGTCTTGCCCCTGTCTTGTCCTGACTCTAATAATATTTACGGCCACCAGCAGTAAAACCATAACAAAAGTAAAGAAAAACCAACACCAGTAGCGCTGTTACGAGGTTACACCACACATCATTCGACTACTGCTCGTTTCTTCTGAAAAACTGAAAACTTGTTTCTTCATGCCTCTCTGCAAATGATTCGTTCTGATAAAATGTACGGTGAATACTAGAGCCGACTAGGCGTAATGCAGTAGCCATTTGAAATCGCTCGCCGCGCCCAGTCGTGTCGGCGATTGACGCACGTAAGTCGTCGAGAGAGAGCCTGAGATGTTTTATCTGAACGTGTGCACTTTAGGTGACGTCATGATGTTTGGAATGCGCTGGCGCTAAGTGATTCACCGACATCACGCTGCAGCTAGATGTTATCTCGGGTAGAAAAAGTTTCCGCCAAACATTGCTGTGAGATTTAGTAGTTTGGACAGACGTTTCGGCGAATTGTCCGCTTTCAAAACGTGTTGGCGCCAGGCTGACAAAATTTAAAAATTCTGTTCAGTGGTTCGAAATTTTATTGTGTGTAGTAAATACTACGACATTGCTTAGCGGCAAACACGAAGGTCGCACTTAGTATTGCGAGCCGTTAGCAGAGTTTCGTGGACTTGCAATTAACGTGAAATCCGAACCTTGGAGCGTTCCCAGGAAATTCACATACATGTAGCACAAATGAAGGAAACTGATGCCTTAGCAATGAGCCGTAGAATTGTGTATTTACATTTATCTGTTACGTGTAAGGTGTTTCTTCGACTGTGGGCCAGTAGCTTGGCGCGTTTGGAATGGCGTTAAGATCGCTTCGTTACTGCTCAGATGTGACCATCGCTAAACTATGTCGAGACTCCCTCGTGATGTCACCATGCGAAAAATTTCCCATTCAATGCCTTGTGATTATTTTTGTTGAAAGCACATGGTGCGACACAAGTGTGCGGAAAGAACAATGTACTGTAGAAAATATGTAGTACAAATAAACATAAATGCTGTTATTTTGGATGTTTTCCGCAATTATTTTTTATTTGCTTTTTGTTTGTTTCTTCCTTTTTGTTTATCCCACTAAATGTTTATTAACGTCAAAAATAAGTATAATCCTCTCGGGGATCCAGGCGGATGGTGGTGTAAAAACATGACGTTTCGACAGGTAGCTCTGCTGTCTTCATCAGGTGTCAGGTCTCTTCTAGCTGTCGCAACCTGACTGTCACCGCCTAGACTGGCTTAGCCTCCTATCGAACGTCCTTATATACATATATGTAAATAAGGAAGTGTCTAGGCGATGACAGCTAGCTTGCGACAGAGACGTGACACCTGATGAAGACAGCACAGCTACCTGTCGAAACGTCGTATTTATACAATACCATCCAGCAGGATACCCGAGAGGATTACACTGCATCAGTACGCCAGGAAAGTCTCCACTCACATGTCAAAAATAAATTTAAAAAATGAAACTTAATGCTTCGTTCTAGAATTGACTTCCATGTTTCTGCTGCTTGCTACCATGTAGCTGTCGTTGAAGAATCACATTAGTCACGTGTGTTGTGCTGTGTTGAAAGCAGTACTGACTTGCCTTGAAAGCCGGAGAACTGCTTCCAAACTTCCATCCCCTCCCCCCCCCCCCTTTGCATTAAGCATTTTGCGTCTTTATCGACACTGTCTTGTTTCTCATGGTGCCCCATCATAAGCGACTCTGCACTACGCAGCATGTGACCTGGTTAGCAGTGTGCGGCATTGAAAGTTAATAGGGTCGATCGATACCGAATCATATCCACAAACAAAACGCTCGGTGCGGGTGGCAGGGTTTAACTTGGCAGCAAATGAGAGAAAACGCAGGCCGTAGTGGCTAGCCGGAGGGGTCGTAGGTGGAGAGTATTAGTTGAATAGCGTGCATAAACCACGTAGCTCCATTTTGTCCTCCTGCTACCCCCCCCCTCCCCCACGTAGCCCGACGTGGCTTTAGTCTCAGTCTCTATCCTCGCCCCCCCCCCCCCCACCGCGAATCACGTAGCTTTTTTCCATATTGATTTCAGAACACATTTTGTGCTGGTTTTTTTTGTCAGACTATCGTAAATTAAATGACAAATAAATACTTACATGCTTTTGTGTGTTCTGTATCTCATTTTAACTGTGACAAATAATATGAATGAAACGCTACGTGGCCTGGCTCGGCACCCCCCCTCCTCCCCCACGTAGCCCAATGTAGCTTTACAGTCAACCCCCCCCCCCCTAGACCGAGCCACGTAGTTTATGCGTAATCTCTTGGTAATCGCTAGTTCACGGTGTCATCCTCGAAGATAGTGACTGTATGGTATATCGACACACATCTTTCTAGAAGGAAGTATATTGCAGTTGTATATTTTGTTATTGGAACTAACGTCGAATCTATTTATTTTGGTAAAAGTTTAATTTCTACATTAATGAATGCTTAAACCGATAGTGCAGTCAAGGAAAATGCGTCTGTGACCACAGTTGGAGCTATGAAAGCTTATCACTCGGCGATAACGTTAAGACTGAGTCATTGGGTATCCACACGACCGCGGCATAAGTACTTAAGTCCTATTTTCATGACCGACAATGATTTTGTGTATACTGTTTGTAAACGGATGTATTATCCCGACATTCGCGAAAAAGTGTCGAACGATTTTTACATTCTCTGGTTTCAAACTGAAGTGAGCTGGAATGGAAAAATAAACAAACATAATTCTGCACACATTAAGAAAATAATTTCAGATTTAAAAATGTATTAAATGGGCAAAAAAAAATAGTCTACAAATAAACATCGAGGCAGCTAGCAACACTGGTAAGGGAACGACTATACGTGGATCGGTCTTAAGAGGGGGAGGGGGGGGGTTACGAGCCAGGCCACGTAGCTTTCCATTCATATCATGATTCACAATTGAAATGAGGTAAAGAACACACAACAGGGTGTGAATAATTATTTCCTTCATTTAATTATCTCCGTATGTAATTTACAATAGTCTGACAAGAGAAAACGGTACAGAATATCTCCTGGAATCAAAAGGGTAAAAAGCTACCTGCAACGTGGGAGGGGGGGGGGTTAACAGGAGTCCAAAAAGAAATTGAGCTACGTAGTTTATGGACGCTCCCTTAGAAGAAACCGTGCCGAATCCAGTGATACCCTACGTGAGATGTTGCGGCGAATTCGATTACAACTGCTACGGTTGTGAGCTCTCTTATGTTAAAGAAGATATATTTGTGAAGTAAAATGAAGTTGCCAGAACGCATTTAGTCGTAGCGAAGTTAATTTGTTTTTTCTCTAGTGGTATTACCGTAGTAACATAGAATTATTGTACCTTTAGAATTAAAATTGTGCAGGCAGTCGCCTTCGTGTGACTGATATCGATCTTTTTCTGTTTGCAGGTGAGTGGTCGATGTGGCGCAGCGGCTGATAAGATACCAACCACGTGCAGACTGCCGATGTCACGCAAGTTACTTCCAATTCTTTAGACTAGGCTTTCCTGAGGCTTTCATTACCACGTCCCCTGCCCTTTCCGTCAAAAGAGAATTTCCCACGCCTTCCTCCCATCACCAGCGAAATATATTTATATATATGTATATAATATAACTATATATTACTTATTATTTTATTTTATGTGAATGGACCTATACAGATCACGCAAAACGTAGTCGTCTGGGTTTCTTTTTCCATTCCAGTATTCTCGCATCCGGTTACTGAAGGCAAGTTTTTTCTCTTCTGTCTACGTTGCGCCGGTCTTCTTGGCTTTGGTTTCTAGCATGACTACCCAGTCGTCGTGTATTTTTTGTCTGAAGATTTTGCGATCTAGGATTTGTAAACTCTTGATTTTAGCTTTTTCTAGGTCTTGTCTTACTTGATCGAACCAACTGTTTGGCACATATAATATAAATAGACGTGTGTGTCCCTATATTTCACTGGTGTCAGTGTGTGGTAGTAGCATCGAGTTTCCTATCGTGCACAACGTTGCCCGAATGTCGATTGCTGTAGGGGTGCGGGAAATACGGTGATTAAAGGTGGTCGATGTAGGGCGTTTTCATATTTCGATCAGACATTTGTGTCCCTATAATTCATTTTGCAGCCATAAATACCGTGGAAAGATCATTGTTGTTTGTGTGTGGTATTAGCCTCGAGTCTCCCATCGTGCACTATGGTGGTCACAAGTCGGTAGCTGTCAATCAAAATTCTTTACAAACAACAAGGAAGTCGTGGGCACCGGATATATTTCCTATTAAAAAGTTACTACTCAGTACTAATAATGATAACAAGGACATCTAGGAGAAAACTCACTATACGCATGGTGGCAGGATAAAGGTCTTCAGCTACAAGACGCGCTCCAAGAAGACATAACACTTGCTGGGGTATCGTCCACGAGGCCAGCGAAACTACCTCCAACCCCCCCCCCCCCATCTCCCCTTCTCTGGGAACCTTTACTTTAGACCTTCGTAGTATATTGCCCAAAATTGCAACATTCTAAAACGAATCTTTTATTACAGTTACTAAAAGCGAATGAAGCGTACAATTAATTTGAAATGGAAGAAAAATATTGTTACTGTGAATAAATTCAAAATATGGTATGGTTTAATGGTATTACCATCTTTGCTTTGTTCATGGAAGTGCGTTAGCACCTCACTCGCTTCACGTTCCACGTAAACTGTATGTTGCCTCTACCCTGAATGGTCGCATTGTGTTACGTACCAGAAAGTCGGTTTAAAATCAATTGAAAACATTAGTCATTTATAAATATTCTTGGTAATCCTGGTTTTCTTTCTTGTTTATATCGTTTAATGTAGGACGCCATGTAAAATAATTCATACTTGAAATCAGTCATATGTCGACGAAATTAGTAAGTGGGAAATGATACGTGGGTTGATATTAATTCTATATCAAATACCAAACTGATGTAAACAAATTTACAATCTGTTTATTAACATGATATTGAAAGTTCAATCGAATTTATTCAATGTGATATCGATACAATAATTTAACAACAACTTTTTTACGTAGAATTTCTTGACATGAAGTGAAAATGACATTCAGACAAGAAACAGCAGCTCATTAACTCGGACAAAGCCAAACAGAACTTTAAAATTCCTATCGCATGATGTTAATCGCGACCACACAGCGAACACGCTGTTTACGTTTTGTTTTGTGCTGCCTGCAGGGTTAAGTCTCAGAAACATCTATTTAACGTCTCAGCAGTCATCACATAGAACACCTCAAACCACGGCCTTCCTGTAATTTCACCCCGACGAAGTCGCTGTAGGGGAGAGTGGGGAAAATACACTCACCTAAGGAAAAATCGATATAAATTGTTCATTATATATCTACCAAAACAAATGTATACCTTACTATGGACATTTCTCGACATATCAAATGATGGAATATAATTATGAACATTACCTTAATTTTTATGATTAAAATATAAAAAAAGTGCAAATGCGTGGTATTCCCCACCACGTAGGGTAATGACACGCATGATATAAGGTAATAACACGCAATACAAACTGCATGAAGATGGACAATACATGCTATTTTTATTTTCTATTAGTTTATTAATTACATGTACTAAACAGTACATTATTGAAGAAAATATTGATGTTTTGTAATTATTATTATTTTTTATAGGCGTGAAAAGAGGGCATTTTCTTGTATAGCAAACATCACACTTGTAATGTTTTGAAATGTTCCAGCCATTACATTCTTCATGGCTCTACCAAATACCCAAAACACATCGGTACCTTAGTTCTCCATCTTTCCCTTGGTATTTTTCGTTTTCATTCTTGTACGCAGAGTAGCTTCGACAATCCCATACTTATTTTTCTTCCTGATTTTGTGGCATCAAGACCCTTATGAAGCTCCTCTTGGCACCATTTTACTTTCTGTTTTTTTTCTTTTATAATATCTAGTAATCTGAAGTATAAAAAAACTCGTTGGAATTGAAAATATAACCAACTAATTTTATTGTGGAGGGGGAATACCACGCACTTGAAGAGCCGCGTGCCAATACCCCAAAGTGAGTTCGCGGACTAACCTAAGCAGAACCCGGGTCTTAGTTCAAATACCTTGACAGATCTACAACTAAATGAAAGGTTACATCTAGGACTAGTAGTCGATATGCAAAAAATTGCATTAAATCGACTTATGGTAGCACTTGCCTTGCAAAATATAGCTGACAAAAGTTACATCAAACACATTGAAAATAAACCTCACTTAACTACCGCCACAACGCAATCAGAAAATGTCTGGAGTGGGTGGCACCGTAGTTGTTACGCCTGCCAGAAGAGTTTAGCACCAACTGGGCAAAGCCCGCGCCATTCAAAATGCGGAATTCAGCCTGCGTGTGATTACCCGCATGCGTGTATTTCCCCCGCTCTCCCCTAATGTCTGCGAATAGCGATTCAGTTTAGTGTCTCTTCCTCATCAAGCACAGTGCTTTCTCAGAGATACCCACACAACGCCTGGCTTCACTGAAAGGGTTGTCAATTTATTCTGACAATCTAAGTCAGTTATCAACTTGCAGACAGATTTCTTTCTCGCCTTGTTCTCTATGGCGTCCTCTCTCCGTGATTTTCGTAGAAAGAAAACGACATTGGACAATAGCTATTAACAATCCTCATTGCCGAGTTCCTATTCGCTATACATCCCTTCCACACTCTTCATTGTCTCGAGCCTCTTTCAGTTCCTGCTCGCCCGCACGCGATACCTTGGAACATGACGACGTATTTTCTCCACATTGCGAAACATCCAAGTCACAATTTAGCTCGACGTTCTGTGGCTGTCGTTCCGAGCTAGCGATATATTTTAGCTTCTCGTGGGGTCGGCAACGGAGCTCTTATCGTGAATTTTTCGCTGACAGAGCTAATCATTCAAGCTGTCACTCAAATCACCTGTCTCCCGCCCAAGCGCCTTCATACGAGTTACACTGTATGGTCCACTATCACACACACAAGGCGTACCGTACGTGGTCTGGTACATGAGTTAGTTTGAGTGAGCATGATAGAAGCGTAATGCGTGGCAAATAAAAACCTTGAGCGTCTCCCGGATGACACGAAGGTAAGCGCAAAGTTCTCGGCCGGATACACAGATAGCATTCCCGTAAATCCATTTAACTTTTTATGGTGTTACACATGTTAATCCCAAGTTGGTAAAAGTTTACAAAGATATATGTACTACTTCATTTTTAATAGCGAATAAAGGGCGATTGAATCTGAACGTGTTCGCACAAATCTTGAACACAAGTCACATGAAAAACTGAGACCACAGATATAATTATCAAGAAGGTGCACAATATGGGGTAGGATGATCGGTGGTTAAAGCTGTATGGCAATAACTGAGATCGCAGAAAAGCTACGGCATGTTTTACATCATGAAATAAAGAGAAAATTTTGTGCAAGTTATTTGCTGTATTTGTTAAATGATAACCAAAAACAAATTCGAAAACGAAGCTGAACACGATGTTGCGCAGTTTTAAAAATGATCGAACCAGTTCCGTAGTCAGATCTGTTACTACCTGGTTCCACCTCTGATTGTCGGAAACAAAAACACTGGGTGGAAGCAGTTGGCTTCGCATGAAAAAGATGAAGTCTGTCTGCCATAAAAATCATAGTCAGCATTATACAAAACAGATTATTTTCATTGATTACCTTGATAATGGTAAATGAAGAATACTACAAAAATCGTTTGATCCAACTGGATAAAAACCTTGGTGACCAGTGACGTGGATTACAGAAGACAAAAATCATGTTTCGTCAGGACAATGCACCTGTCCACAAAGGTGCTTTAGCAATGAGAGGTCTGAAGCACGAATTGTTTAAATATCTACCCTATTAATCAGATTTGGTCCCCTGGTACTTCAACTTATTTGTTAACGTGGATAACATTGAGTCAAATGAATAATCGATAGCCGTAAACAGGGCCGTAGCTACTATAGGGCTAGGTGGTGCAGTGCACCGGTGCCCATACGCTCAGGGGGCCCCCAAGGGTACCTCAAGAGAGCCCCAAGCGCAGTTCAGAGGGCCCACCGGCCTTCACGACAAACTGGCAGCATCTTTTTTTTTTTGTTTTTTGTTTTTTTTTCAGGCACAACTCAGGGGCCCTCACCCTCAGCTCAGGGGGCCCCTACCAGCAACACAAAAAACAAAACAAAAAAAAAGTCGCCCATCTGGCCTGAGGGGCCAAAATAATTTTTCTTCACCGGGGCCCTTGTTGACGCCACTGGCCGTAAATAGTCATTTCTATGATCTTCCAGAATGCTATGGAATCCATTGAGTGAACTAAAAGGAGATTAAGTAGAATCATAAATGCATGTTTGTACTAAGGAAGCTACTTCCAGGCCCCGAATTGTCCATCTTTCCCTCGTAATGACTTGTTTGGGAGTCCCACCGCGAGGAGAACTGCTGTCCGCCCTCGTGCCTTTGTGATGTTGTATGCTGGGTCTCTGTTATAGACGGACCTGCTTTAAAAGCGTCCACTTGTTTTTTGTGCTAAGCTGAAGGCCACAGGCAAAGACTGTGACCACGTTACCTCACCAAGGACGGAGTTGCATAAAGACTACAAAGAAGAATGCGTCACATAATGGCCGCACGCGTTGCGCAAAACGTTAGTCACTTTCGGCAGACCTTAACCTCCACAGCGGCAGCGCCATCAGACGTTCTGTCGTGGCAGGATTACGTCACGTCGCCCCATAGCACTATACAGCAGTGGGGGGGAAAATAAAAAAAAAAAACTTTACCGAGCGTGGTGGGTGAGCGGTTAACGCTCTGGCCTCGCATTCGGCAGGACGCCGGTCCGGGCATCCAAATTTGGGTTTTCCATAGTTTCCAAAATTATTGATTTTTTTTTTTTTTTTTTTTTTTTTTTTTTTTTTTTTGCTGTCCTCAGTCTTTTGACTGGTTTGATGCAATCCTGCATCCCTTCCTATCTTGTGCTAACCTCTTCATCTCTACATATCCCCTACAACCCACGTCCTCAATTATCTGGTTCATATATTCTAATCTCTGTCTTCCTCTACAGTTCTTACTTTCGACTGTTCCCTCTACCAGCAAATTAACTAACCCAGCAAGTCTCAAAATATGACCTGTCTCTCCTTTCTGTAAGCTTCTTCCACAAACTTCTTTCCTCGCCCATCATTTCCAAAACTCGTTCATTTCGTACTTTGTCTGTCCACTTAATTTTCAGCATTCTTCTGTAACACCACATTTCAAATGCTTCAATTTTCTTTCTTTCCGGTATTCCTAAAGTCCATGTTTCAATACCATAAAGTACTGCGCTCCACACATAGTTTTAAAAAGTTTTTTCTATATCCTAGATCAATATTTGAAACTAAAAGATTTCTCTTTTTCATTAAGGCTCTTTTTGCTAGTGCTATTTTGCTTTTAACATCATTCTTGCTTCGGCCATCAGTTGTAATTTTGCTTCCTAAGTAACAGAATTCACTTAATTCTCCAATTTTATCCGATCCTATTTTTATATTTAATCTACTACTATTGGTATCATTTCTACTACATTTCATCACTTTAGTCTTGCTTTGATTTATGTTCAGTCCAAAATCTTCCTTCAGTATTTTGTTCATGCCGTTCAGTAATTTCTCAATGTCCTCAGCCCTTTCTGCTAACAATGTCATCAGCAAATCGTAGCATACTGATTTTCTCTCCCTGAACACTTATGCCACATAGAAATTTTTCTTTTACTTTCTTTATTGCTTCCTCTACAAACAAGTTGAATATTAACGGGGATAGACTACAACCTTGTCTCGCCCTCCTTTTTAACTGATGCTTGTCTCTCATGATTCTCTACTTTTATTACAGCCACTTGATTCTTATATAGTTTATAAAGTATTCTTCTATCTCGATACTTTAGACCTGACTTCCTTAAAATTTTGAACATCTTGTCCCACCTAACATTTTCAAAAGCTTTTTCTAAATCAACAAATGGCATAAAAGTATCTTTCTTTTTCTTGATACGCTCTTCAAGTATTAATCTTAAAGACAGAATTGCTTCCCTTGTACCGCGATTTTTCCTAAACCCAAACTGATCCTCACCTACTATCTCTTCTACTACCCTTTCCGTCCTTCTGTATATTATTCTTGTGAGTAACTTTGAAGCATGTAATGTTAGACTAATGGTGCGATAATTCTCACATTTGTCGGCTTGTGCTTTCTTCGGAAGTGTGAAGATGATATTTTTATTAAAATCAGTTGGAATTTCTCCTGTTTCATAACTTTTTGATATAAGCTTGAATAATGTTTCGATTCCTTCCTCTCCTAGAGATTTAAGAAGTTCTGCAGGGATCTCATAAATTCCAACTGCCTTATTTGCTTTCAAGTCATTCAGAGCTCTATTAAATTCTGTCCTCAAAACAGGATCTCCTAAGTCATCAGTGTTGACATCACCTTCCTTTTCTATTATGCTGTTATTCAAGTCGTACCCATCATACAGTTTCTCAATGTATTCTTTCCATCGGTTAGCTCTATATTCTGAGCTTAAAAGAGGTTTCCCATCGGCAGCTTTAATGCTCATACCTCTTTTCTTAATTTCTCCAAACTTCTGTTTGATTTTCCTATATGGAACATCTACTTTACCTACGACCATTTCCTTTTTTACTTTTTCACACTTTTTTGTAACCATTTTTCTATTGCTTTTTTGCATTTCCTCTTTATTTGATTTCTAAATTGCCTGTATTGCTCTCTTCTTGCTTCATCTTGAGCATTTTTGTACCTTCTCCTGTGATACATCAGTTCCAAAATTTCTTCTGTGATCCAAGGTTTTCGGGCAGCTTGTTCCCTAAAGCCTAATGTTTCTTTACCAGCTTTCATTATTTCGGTCTTTAATGCATCCCATTCGCTATGAACAACCAAATGTAAGCCCTGATTCCGGAAGTGTGGCTTCGGGTTACCCGAAGCCTGGCCTGTGACTGCCAGCGATGATCGAACTTTAAATTTAAAATTCAATTTTTTTAAATTAGTGGGTAGTTGTTTCATTAGTTGGTGGTAATAATTTATTGTATCATGTAATATTACCTGTTTTAAATTGAGGTAATTAGGAAATGTTACTACACAAATACAGAGGAACTTTTTTTGCAGACCCTGCTGAACGAACTACTGTATTCCAATGTACAGGTAATACACAAGATAACATCCGTTGAGCAATATCATTTTGCCATCAGACGAGGCAGGTGTGGGCTCCACGCTAGAGTCTCAACGAATCACGAAAGGTCTGTTAAGGTGGTGATCCACCAAGCGCGCAAAACGTTTGCAAACGTTTGTCCGCTGGAGACGAGAACAGATCGCGCGAACAAAGATTTGCGGGTGTTTGCAGGTGTTCCTGCCAGTGTCGGTACATCAAAGGAATTCGTTGTTTGTGCGAGGACAGTGGAGATAGGTTCAACAACAGGGGCGCGTGTTCCGAACAGATTCAGTTTTTTAAAATCTAGAAATAATATAACTATGGACTGGGGTAGGGAAAAATGTTTACTGTTAATTGAATCATATAAATCAAATCCGCAGATTTGGTAGAGCAGTCACAAATATTACCACAAGAAAATTAAAAAGCACAATGCCTGGAGAGAATTGCTACGGAAATAGGAACCACTATTGATGTTAAGGGGAATCTAAATTCTTTGCTCTCCTCATTCAGAAGAGAAAAAGTTAAACAATAGAACTCGATGGTGACGGGAAAAGGTGTGTAATTTTATAAATTATTTTGCTTTATGTATAATTACGAAGTCTTTCTCGGCGTTGAGAATATAAATAATGCTCTCGGGTGACTAGCCGAGTTATAGGAGTGTTATAATAATCACACAATATTTCGGCGCTCTCAATCGTCGGCGCCATCTTCCGGAATATTGTGTGATTATTATAACACTCCTATAACTCGGCTAGTCACCCGAGAACATTATTTATATTTTTCTTTATGTTTTCTATTATTACATTGTTTCAAGGTGAGCAGGGAAATAGTAGTATTTATCTTATTAAACCACTCCTATTATCTGTCCCTAAGTCATACAGCAGTCGCGTGGTATTTCTTGTTTTAAAAAATGCTATATCCAAAATTTAGCTATACTCTTTCTATTTTTAATAATGTCTTCTTCTTCACTTAAAACGGGCATAGTTACACAAGATGCAGCACTAGCAATAAGTTTTCCCCTCGGAGCGATTTGGGGACTGCATGTAGCAGTTGGAACGACGACAAATGTTTGCACACGAACTGTTGTTTGCGAATATTTGGTTGGTCGAGACAACAAACCAAACCACCCGACTGCAAACGCCAAAAACGTTTGCAAACTATGTCGCTTGGTGGATCCCAGGCTTTACTGCTCAAGGCAGGAGTACAGACCACGTGGTTGCTACAGAGGCGAAAGTCTAATCTGCAGGAGCCGTGTTCCATATTGTGTATTGTGGACCTCAAGTGGGACCGGCGATTTGCGCCTCGCGCGGACTTTGTCCACCAGCACGCACGCGCCTATCGATGGCCCAGATTGACGTGGTTAAAACAATACTGTGAGGGACGTGCAGTTTGTCAAATGGCAGGCGGTGAGCTTCTCGTACTATAGAACAAGGATTCAGAAGTATAAATGGATTAGTTTCTTCTGTAAGATTGTGTACCCTAATTTTCAACAAGAAAATTCTTTCAACAGCAAAGCAGACAATGTTTAAGTCAGGCGCAGTTTATAGAACTGTGTAGCAGACAAAAGAGAAGTGATAAAAATTACGAACCCAAGAAATTGAAGAAAGAGGAACAAAATCGGAAATCAGAGTATGAGAAGCGATATAGAGATTGTCCTGACTCTGAAATACAGATTGAACAGTGCAAAATTAAAGTAAAAAAAAAAACTACCAAATTATACAAATAAAGTTATTTCTCGGCGCATATATTACACAGTTCCTTTTTATCAGAACCAACGACTGAATGTAAAATTTCTAAATGTTATTTAAACAATTCTTTATAAACGTTTCCCGCTACTTTCCACACTTGTAAAAATGTTTCCTAAGAATTTTCTGCTATCCATAACCACATTTCTCTTTGTTTCCAATGTTGGCAACGTTCATCTTTCTGCTCGTAGCCGAAGAAATTAGCTTTCGTTTCGAGACATAAGTGAGCACTTTTAGAGCCTTTGAGTTTTAATAAATGAAAAATGATCCTAGGAACTGCAAAATCACTTCTCCGCGATCTTGCGCTCCACTGAACCTTACTAAACTGTAGACATATTCCTCAGCCCCACAACGCGACAGATTAAAGATCGACCATCAAGAAGACTAAAGCACGAGACTCGACAATGGTATTGACGTCTTCGAGCAAAAATGACGAGAATCAAATGATTCTGGTCCACTTGATCGTCATTTGTCTTCGACGCGCCTACACACGCTGTTCCGACAAGAAACCACATGGCGGCTGTGAGTAACAAGTAACCACAGACCGAACAGGAAAATGGCGCCCTTACCGTGCCGCTGGTGCAACCATTACGCAAGTTCACTATTTTCGATCCTCGTTCTTTCCACTCGCGATTTACGATCGACACGATGTATCAGAACTGCACCATACTTATTACTCTCTATTACTCATTTTGAGTGTAAAAAGCTCTTACAACCTGAATAGCGGTATGGAGTCCAAAATATCATTTCGGTATCCTGGTTGGAGCTGTTTAGGCCAGATTAGAGGCGGTGTACAGATCAAAAGGGAGACATTGATAGGAAAATTGAAGGAATAAACTTACCAACACAGCTAGGGCTGCGAGTTTGGAGGACGAGTGTTTGATTGACGGTCCGACTATCCAGAATTTAGTTTTACATTGTTTCCCCAATTTACTCCAGGCAAACAGTGGGATGGTTCCAAAAAAAAAAAAAAAAAAAAAAAGAAAAGGCCGAAATCCTTCCCGATCCTAGGCCCTTATAATTTCTCTTGTCTAATGACATTGACTGTGACGAACAGTATTGCCTTGAGTAGAGGGACACTTCAAATCCGTCTTTTTCGGCCCGTTGGAACGATTCCAGGATCGTGATATAACTAGAGATACCTCATAAGTCGAATGTACCTTTTTTATATTCCAGTTTTCTCCAGATAACATCAGTGAGTCTGTAGATGCAGTAGCCCCTCCGAAGAACCAAACCAACTCGAGTTGATAAGAACTCTGCCGCCACATATTAAAGAGACACAAAAAAACTGCTCCACTCGAGAATGGTAATGGTAATGAAAATTAACCGGTTTGAGAGGAAAATCGTAGTTAAAAGTCTCAAAATTAAAGAAATGATGCAAGCAAAACTTAGGACGCCACCGCCTGGCGAGGTTCCAGCGCTCGCTGCAAGAAAAGAAGTAAGAATTATCTCAGCATGGAAAGCTAAGGCACTCCCACCTGTTGAAGTTCGGGTGGAAGATTCCGTTCACTGAAGGAGTCGCATCACTACTACAAACAGCAGCCGGGCCCGGTCAAACTACACCGCTGCTACACTTCCGACGACCTGTAAGGTGTTGACGAAATATGAGACTCACATTTCTTGTAAATACGGGTGTGTATGATTCGCAGAAATATTTTCAGTACATGCAACATCAACTGGTCATGAGGAGTTGGTCTTCTTCGGGAGTGGTATGAAAGTTGATCTAAGGTATCTTTCCTGATGCATAGATCAATTTAACCTGACATTTACCTTTGGAAATATTGCTTTTTGTAGGTTTTTTTTTCAGTTTAATAGCATTTTTCTGTGATTGAACGTAGTTAGAAGAATTTTTTTTATAGTTTGGGTAAGGGAACTGAATTTGCTTTTAGCTGAAGCTTGTTTTAAGTTTCGTAAATCTCATCTGGTGATTTTCTTATCTCCTGGCAGTAATGCATGTTTGTTGCCTCATTAAACTTCTAAGTACTGTCTTTCAGCGCGTTATAGTTTTTCCTTGTAGACATTGCTTGACGTAAAGATAGGAAAGCAGAAAACGCTTAAGATAAGAAGACAGCGATGGATGGATCGTTTTCTTACCTTAAAAAAATATCTTCTGGCTTCATCGTTCACATATAAAAAAAAAATTGTACATGTGATTTCTTGTAGCCTGAGTCTGATTGTTCTCAGAAGCGATATTCTGGTGTCCTCCGTACGGTGTAATCTTGTTCACTAGTGATTAAGGGGCTGCCGTTTTGTTGGAAAGGACGTTCCGTATGGTCGATAATGAATCCAGTCACGTCACATATCGATCGAGCCATTACAGCTTTGGTGTGTGTGTGTGTGTGTGTGTGTGTGTGTGTGTGTGTGTGTATATATATGCCGAACAGTTGCTCAGATTTTGCCCTCGGGCTTTTCCTCATTGCTTCTACGGGAACGACCATCAACCACAGGCACGCCTATCGTTTACTATTCGAAATCCACCCCTCCCCCTGGCGTTGGATGGATCGCACTGGTTTGTGTGGCAGCCGTCAGTGTTGGTCCGTACCTTATCAATGTGGTTGAGTTACTGACTGTAACGGGTCAATACACGAGTATCATTTTACGGCAATGTGTTGCCGGCGAGTATTACGTCTGAGGGGGCTGAATGTTGCATCAATATGGCCGTGTGGCCGGACCATACTGCCGAGTTGCCCGGCAACATAGTGGCTAGAGCGGTCGCCGTTTCGATTCCGACTGAGGGCACAGGTAGTTTTAATTAAACGTTGTGTGAATCTTGTCTTTCATACCCTACCCTACAGTAAAATTAGAAATACGTAAGCTTGAGCAGAAAACATACATACAACACTGTAGCTAACTGTATGGCTGAAACGGCCGATTGTCATTCTTTTAAATAAATAAAAAAAAAAAACAAGTGTGTTCGAGTACAATGTGTTTTAACCTTCATTCATTCGTAAAGTAGTCATATTGCACGGATTTTTTTCTGATCTTTTAATAAAATCATTGAAATAGTTTATAGAAATTAATAACTGGTCAATCGCAAAGACTAAATTTCAGCAACGAAATACTTACATCCAATGTTGTGGGAAGTAGAAGGATCCATTTACAAACACTGATTAAAAATTGGAGACAGTTTGGAGCTACTTAATGTTTATGTATTCCTTTAATTCTTTCATCATTGCTTTGCACACATCTGTTACGATATGAGAGACTCTAAATAAATGCATCAAACTTTCGTACGAGTTGCATAAATCGTAGAGTGATATCCAATCTGCTATATCATTTATTATTTTTTCAGTCATACAAATCAAATCTTTGAAACCAGTTTTCAAGGTCTTGTAAAGTTTTCAAACAAGTCATTGCCAGTTCTGTTTCTTTGTCGCCCGTCGTGTTGGCTCAGGTGGCTGTGGTACTGTGTTGGTGTCCGGCGCTGACACGGGGTTAGCTGGTTCCAGTCCTGGTGGTCGACATCGGGACTTGGAGAGGTGGTGGCGCGCGTGGTTCCTAATCGCCAGATTGTGCGTCAGAGTAGTGTGTTATATCCCAGACCTGTCCACAGTGCGTATAGAGCGAGGGTACACGGCGCTGTTTATGATAACTCACCTGAATGGGCCGGCATGCGGTTCCACACTCTCCCTTCTTCATCTCTCATTTCATACGTCACAAGAAATACTGCACACTGAACTTACACACTATCACAGTCATCCAGTCTTACAGTGGAGGAGCGCAACGGGATACCGTCCCAAGTCTCATCCCAAGAGTGTACCTCTACTCCCGGAAACGGGCATGGAATCAGAAGAAGTCAACAGGAGTAATCCTATCACGTTTAGTTACGTAAAGACGCAACAACTCTATTTTCTTTTAATTTTGCGAGATAACACATGCAGCAGCCACCACAACTCTCCCCTCTGCCGTGACGCTGAGTGGCGATCACACAATGCGTGTGGACGGGAAATGTTGAGCAAATATGGAGCATCCCATGCCCCGCGACAGTGGAGCCACACACTGCCGGATATGTCACTTGCAGCTGTTGAGTAGTAGGTGCCAGTATGCTGCCAGCAAACGAAGCTCGCTTACGAGCCCCTTTATGTATTGGGTAGCGAAAAGAAATGACCACAGCCACAGTTCAACAATACACATCAATAAAAAGTTAAGTTTCAATTCATTTCACAATCTACAAATGAAATCGATGCATTATATTATTCAAAATAAATTACTGGTACCGAGCGTTCTGGCCTCGCATTCGGGAGGACGGCGGTTCGAATCCCCGTCCGGGCATCCAGATTTGGGTTTTCCATGATTTCCCAAATCACTCCAGGCAAATGCCGGGATGCTTCCTTCAAAAGGCCATGGCCGAATTCCTTCCCATTCCTTGCCCCCCCCCCCCATCCTTTCCCGTTTTTAAAGACCTCGCTGTTTAGAGAGACGTTAAGCAGATAAAAGAAAATTATTGGAAAATTACGTAAACATAACATTAATTCCAGTACACTGATTTCGAAGAAACTTTCTATTCGAAATTTGAATAATTGAGTGTTTTCCAGCAACTCCAAACCAAAGCTCCTCTGCCATATTGATCGTGTTTACTGCCCCGATGTACCCACGCAGTGGTTTGGCCACGTGTTTTTTTATTCATCCGCAGTTCGCAGCGAGGCTTCGAAAAGTGAACATCGTTTTCCTGAACAAGTTCGCGCAGCGCTTCCCTGTTTACACACCGACCAGTGTTAACGAGAAGATAAAGCTTCGTCACTTAACCTCAGTTTAGGCAATGGCCGGACTGCAGTACTATGATACGGGTCAATCAACATTCATTCTGTGGCAGCGACTTTCCATCATTTTCTGCAACGTGTGAGTTGCTCGTGCCGCCCCGCACTATCCAACCGTGCTTCAGTATCCGCGCCAGTCCCCTCCGCTTCCGCAGACAACAGCGTCGGAGGCAGCTGCAGAGCGCAGACTCGTGCAGCCAGGCGGAGAGTCGTGATGGTGGTAAAACACTGCGGCGCAATAGATACAGAGCTACAGCGAACGGCCCATACGCTGTGGTAGCAGAAAGTTTAGACAAAAATGTAGGCAAGTGTAGTGTTGCAAATTAAAAAAAAAAAATCAGCTTTGTGAAAAAAAAATACATGAAAAAAACCTAGCACCCTTTTTTTCTAATTTTTTTTCCCTTCAGAAAACAGTATATTTAATAAATTATAGTTTTATTTACGGAACTTACATTTTAAATGTTTTCTTTTAAATCTTACTGAATCATATAATGTCTTACATAATGGTTCATAAATGTATCTATATATGTAACACAATTTTATTCATCCTCTATGTCAGTACCAAATTCACTAGTATCAGCACTACCAACACTAGTTCGGTCTGTTTCTTCTTCTGTCTCCTCTAGATCCATAACTTCAGAAATAGTTACATTTTCTTTTACTGGTTGTTCTTGTATTGTACACAAAAGATTTTGAGATTGCAATATTAAATTGTGAGCAAAGTACACACTGTGCATAAAGACTGCGCCGATAATTCTATATTACGATCTTTTAAGTTTGAATTTAAATCTATTATCATAAACAATAGGAGCTTCATTTCTTTTTCAGTCGTTGGTTTGCACCAACGGTTGCAAGGAAACGATTCATAATTACTGACAACTTAATGCCTCAGTATCACAATACGCTGAAAGTTTAAGAAGTATGCGAATATAAGGAAAGCACAATAAGTAATAAAAAGAGGCAAAAATCCGTAGATAAATTTTAAATTCCTAATTTTTCTAAAGGTCCATAGGTCTACAGATAAATTCGCATGGCTGGCAGCACTAGTTCAAATAGCGAGTATCAATCAAAACAACGGGGATTCCTTCTCGCGCAACCTAGCCTCTTCGGGAAGTCCCCGTTCGTAAAAGAAAACTTTAGTCAATGTTGTCAATATTTTAGTATTTTTTTTTGTTACTGAACCAGAAAAATATAGTAGATTTAAAAATTAAGATAAGTACTTAGTATAAACTCTAAAAGTCATATTAAACGATAAATGCCTTACAAATTTGAGATTTAGTAGTTACGAAAAGTTTTTTTTTCTTCAAGTCAGAAAAAAAAAGTTTTTTTTACAACACTAGGCAAGTGGCATCCATGGCTCTAGGAAAATTCTTATTTAAGCATCACATTCAACTGAAACAATATATAGGTAACATTTCCTACGCTACCGTAACAGAATTAAAATAGAATGCAAACGGGAGAGATAGCAAATCAGCTAGTCGCATTTAAAGAAATCGGTTTTGAATCACACATTGCCGTATACATGACAACAAAACAAGGTGTATTCAGAAATATGGATACTAGCTTACGTATTTGGGAAATTTTAGAATCTGTTCAAACACAGTAGCCTATAAAGTGACCAGTGTAAGACGGTGCTCGAAAAAATACTCACTGAACGGAGAAATAAGTCGGAGAATTTCCAGTTTGCTTTCTTTCCTTTAAATCACAGGTTCTTCCGGAATTTTTGTATTTGTTACGTTCGTCCACTAATTCAGTTCTTCCAAAGTTTAAGATTTAATCACATCAGAGCTCAATTTCGTAGTCGGCAAAGGTGTAGTAAGTATTCAGGTCCTCATAATATTAACCACTGCCGCTGCTGTCTGTTCTCCGAGCATCAGAGGCGACGGTCAGATTCCAGTGAAACTCCTCCGATGTTACGCGGTTATGAAACAGTTGCTGCCGAGCTACTAACTAGCTAGAAGAATTTGCAAATAACAACGCTCCTCCGTCAGTACCATTTGGACTACTAAGCCCGTCAAACCAGGTCAAGGAAGGTTACCGGCAAATATATTAGAACATGCGTTCAAGCTCAGTGAACTGGATTTGGTGCTCGGAATAGATGACGTCCATTATTTGATGCTCTAGCATCTGTCCCACTGCGCTAAGGTTATTCTACTACAGTTGTTCACTATAATCTGGACAAAAAGCGAGTTTCCGAAGAACTGGACGAGACAGATCATCATCACAGTGCAGGAGCTTGGTGAAGACAGCAATAATGCGAGCTCTTACCACCCAGTAGCTCTTACCACCCAGTAGCTCTTACCACCCAGTAGCTCTTACCACCCCGTAGCTCTTACCACCCAGTAGCTCTTACCACCCAGTAGCTCTTACCACCCCGTAGCTCTTACCACCCAGTAGCTCTTTCTTCCTGTACGAGTATAGCAAAAACCTTTGAATCCATCAAAAAAACGAGATTGGAGTGGGGGCTGGAACACCGCGGCATCTTGCCTAGATTCAGGAAGGGAAGGAGCACAAATGACAATCTCACTTTAGATATGGAAAGGTCCACATCAAGAAAGGCTACCTGTCGGACTTATTTCTGAACTTACCGGGAATCTACGATAACGTCCATATTCCAGTACAGTACTAGCAAAGAATCTTGGGGAACAACTTCTCAAGGAGGTTTACTTGCGTGGAATTTACAATCGAGCAGGACTGTCTATACTCGTCAGTAACACAAAACACTAAATGGGCCGCCCATTATCTCAAAGGGAATTCCGCAAGCGGCAATCTTTAACCTTATTTTATTTATCATCTACACAGCTAATACCATACAGAGTACTTGCAATTCGCAGATGATGTGTGCGTAAACTCGTCGTCTTCATCCCAAGGGATAAACTTATGGAGACTGAACGATGCCGCTGAGAAATTGTACGATTGGTCACAACAACTAGGACTAACTATTTCATCATCGAAATCGTTAGTCGTGATTTTCTCCCCAAAACAAAGCATACAGGACCATATTTCCAATTCGAACATCGGTCAGGCATCTATGTGGGCATAATGATTCAAAGCAGAGCCAGATTAAAACAGTGCGGGGCCAGTAGCAAATGTGAAGAAGGGGCCCTTGGTATTCGCCGTCCGGGGCAATGGTACAGGTAAAAAGAAAGGATCACACATCTGGCCTGTTGGGGAGGCCCCCGAGAATCCTAGGCGCGGCGGGGATCCACCAGAAGGAGCGGGGCCCCCATAAGGCGGGCGGGGCCCCCAGAAGGTGCAGGTCTCCCCAGAAGGCACGCGGGGCCCATAGTATTTGGTAACTGTTGCTACATGGCTAATCCGGTTAGGGAGCGTACACAAACTACGTGGCTCGGTCCAGGGGGGGGGAGGGGATTGGCTCGAAGGCTACGCTGGACTACGTGGGGGTAGGAAGGGGGGTTCCGAGTCAGGCCACGTAGCTTCCCTTTCATAACATTTTTCACAGTTAAAATGGGAACAGAACACACAACAGCATGTGAATATTTATTTGCTCCATTTAATTATGTCCGTATGTAATTTACAATAGTTTGACAGGAGAAAACAGAACAAAATGTCTTCTGGAATCAAAAGAGGAAAAAGCTACGTGCTACGTGGGGGAGGGAGGGGGTAGAGGAAAAAGCCACGTAAGGCTACGTGGGGGGGGGGGGGGGATGGCGGGTTCACAGGTGGCCAAAATGGAGCTACGTGGTTTATGCACGCTCCCTTGTGTTCAAAGGCTGTCGAATACACAACAACGGTAGAGAAAAAGAGTGTTGTTAGAACGCCCATGTTGGGTCAAAGCTATTCGAAACTAAAACATATGTTTCCGTTAGTTATTCGAGATAGTAATTTACCACTCTTTTCATCCGAATATGATCTCTTGAAATTCAAGCCAAACATATAATATTATCTATCGGATTGGCTTACAAGAACTGGCATAGTAAACACCATGACGGTGTTTGAGCAGTAACGCTGAATTAAACACTGAACATAGGTTTTTTACTTTAACTTGGCCGGACTGTGTGCAAATCTACACCGACGGCTCCGAATCGACAGGTGTCGGGATTTCTGCCGTTACTCTAAAGTCTAAACGATCGAAGAAAGTTCGCCTGCCACTGAAACCTCAGTATATGCGTCTGAGTCACTTGCAATCAGAGAGACCATAAAATTCGGTTATAAGAGAGAAAAAAAAAATCTGTTCTATCGGATTCAAAAAGGGTAACCCAAAAACTGGATAACCCGAAATTGTCAAACGGACTGGACAAGGTTTCATGAGAGTTACTAAACCTGATGTACACAGCCACCACAGAGAGCAAAGAGGTTCTTGTAATATGGATTAAGGGGCACGCGTCTGTCCAACACTATGACACCGTCGACCAGCTGTCAAAAGAAGGTAGACTGGACGGAGAGAGACAGAACATACAGTTTGTCGCCTCGCACAGTACTCGCGACAGAAAGAGGTCTTCAGCGCTTGGTCAGATTTATGGTCCACTTCGAAGCTGACAGACAAAACTGCTTCTCACTAATTCAACGCCACGTCTAATCAAAATCTGGTTCGAAACTTCCAAACTGGGCAAAAGACACAAAACCTCAATAATGCATATGACATCGGGACACGGGGTGTTACCCAAGCCACATATTCAATATCGGAGTTGTACATCCCCCGTTTCTGCTCGGAAGACAAAGAGGAGACAGCAGACATCAACCATATTGTTCCTGCTTGCAGCCGTTACCGGGTGCCCCAAAATAATCTGTACTGAAGTCTTGTGAAGCTTAACATTACACCACTAGGCTCTGTAACTGCTCTGCTGAGGACGGAACGACAAGATGTCTACGGGGAGACAGCACCTTTCTCAAATGAGGTCAATGTTTAGTTTCATTATGAGGTATGAACGAGAGATGGATATAGCTAAGTAGGGAAGAATTGTCGGGTTAGCTACAAACGTAATAGTTATAATTAGGCGCTAATAACCCAGTCGTTGACGCGCCCTAAAGCAGCAGTAACAACAACAACAACAACGTTATAATTAGGGTTCAGATCTTTAAGACAAATCATATTTTTTTCTCGCCTTCTTTTTGAACTGTAACGCTGAAATAAACATTGAACATGTTCCGCTTCTATTTAGATGTATTTTATATAGCATATAAATGCATATTCAGGCCATTTTCCTAGTTTTGGTCATATTACGATAATATTTATGGTCATTTGGTCATATTTTGAGGAAAACTCTGGTAATTTTTAATACTGCTGGGAATTCAGTAGAAATTATAGATGAGAAGAAATTAAGATAATTATTCACAGATCTGTACTCCTGTAATACATTGGAGGAAAAAAACAAAACTAATTGTCACTGAATTGCGCAGAATTCATCAGTCAAGAATTAAAATTATAAATTACTGTCATTCTCTAAACGCGTGTCGAGCCGCGTCAATCAATGTCTGATTGTCGCCAATACTCTCGCCACCTGGGAGAACAGCCAGATACCACATGTTCGTGCGGGGAGAGAGAAAACATGATACATCTGTTGTCTTGTCCACAACTCGGAATAAACGTATCTCAATTTGACCTCCAATCAGCTACTGACAAAGCCATCGTATTTGACGCTGTCATCGACACGAGAAGAAGTGGATCAGTGAGAACGGCCATGCGGAAAACAAAATACGCTGAAAGTGCAAAGTTACGGAGTTCCGTAAGGGAACTTGGAGACGATTATTTTGGTGCAGAGGAAAGATTTTTTTTCTGTAAATTCTATTAAATTTAAGTGACTTCAACAAAGTAATTTAAAATTTAATTTCCCAATGGTGCAGCGAATGTACATGAAAGCTACACTACTAGATAAAATAAATCGTATATAATAGAGCGTGTTTTGATGTATAGCAAATGTAAATGTTTGATCATATTTTGTTATTTTAAGTTCATATTTATTCGTTTTTAAGGTCACTTTTGCATTCATATTTCCCTGTTTTTATGGTCGTAAAGATCCGAACCGTAGTTACAGTGATATAATGAGACATATTGTTACAAAAATGTTTAAAGTCAGATCAACAATTGTTTTAAAAACAAGCTGCATGCTAGCCTCGATAAGTACAACATTTCACTTGCCCTAATTACTCTACGGAGAACAGAACTGCTTGGCGTCTAAGGGACGGCAACAAGTGACTTGAGTGGCCAGGATATTAGCTTTAATTACGTTCATTTTTTAAAATTTCGCTTTGTGTATAATAGTGTGTCGACTTCATTGTGTATCATTCTGTAATGTAAAATTAGTTATCAGGGATAAACAATTAGAAATAGAGACACTTCAGTACGATAGAATTATCCGGTAAGCTACAGCCGTGAAAAATAAGCGTAGTACAGTATGTCCTAGTCTTGTAGTAAGGTGTAAAGCGAAATCAATATATATGTGTATACGTGTAGGAAATTTATGTAAGGCGATTGAAGTTGGTCAGATGGTCGTAATGACGGAGGGCCAAGGAAATGATGATAATAATGAAATAAGTAAATGGATGTATCCGCTTATCACATTCTCCAATATATTCACGATTTTGAAACCCTTCCCTGCCACTGACCCAACGTGTCCAGCAAATTGAGGTTATGGTCAAATAATATGTCACGATAATGGCATCTTGTGTCTTCAACAACAAAAAATCTGATTCAGCTTATCAAAAAAACCTATTTCTCTGTGGTTGTGCCTATAAGCTGACTCTTTGCATTTATCTTCATTTTGCGTTAATTGTGAGATGCGATTTTTTGCTGATGATGCACTTATTTATAGGGAAGTGAGGTGCTCCGACGATTTTTTAGAAATTCAGCGCGATCTGGATGTTATTTCGGAATGGTGCCGTAAATGGCAGCTTACACTTAACTGTAAAAAGTGCAAGGCAATGCACATAAGTAATAAAAAGACCCCGCTTGCTCAGGAGTACAAAGCTAACAATTCAGTTGTTGACACTGTGGATTCCCTAAAGTATCTAGGCGTAACAGTACAAAGCAACATGAAATGGGACTTGCACATAACTTCCGTTGTAGGCAAAGCTAATTCCAAACTACGATTGATAGGACGTATTTTGAGAAGTTGTAATGCTCATACAAAGGAAATAGCGTACAAAACACTAGTGCGTCCTCATTTGGAATACTGTTGTGGAATTTGGGATCCGTATCGCAAGGGATTGATTGACACATTAGAGAAAGTACAGAGGAGAGCCGCTCGATTCGTGACTGCTAGTTACAGTCCTTATGTAAGTGTCACAGAGCTGATACGTGGGTTGGGCTGGGATTGTTTGGCGGACAGACGACGTCGTTTTCGTTTGAATTTGCTGGAGAATATGCGAAAATCTTTAAGTTACGAGTGCAACGAAATACTTCTTCCGCCAAGTTATTTAGGTCGCAATGACAGGAGGGATAAGATTCGAGAAATAAGATGCCGTACTGATTCATTTATGTATTCCTTCTTTCCTCGTTCTGTTCGGGATTGGAATGCACAGAATTAGGATTGGTGCTTAGTACCCTCTGCCACCCACAGTATTTGTGATTTGCAGAGTATAGATGTAGATGTAGATCGAAAGGCAGCACAAGCGAACGATGGAGAGAGATTGTTAGAGGTGGCGATGGCGTCTGTTTGGTGGCGTCGCGTCGGCGGAAATTCCCGCCGCATCGATCGGCGTCGGCCCCGACCTGGCGCCTGTACACAGACACCACGCCGCACAGCAGCTACCAGCTGTTGCTCTGAAAGTGAGTAGATAGGAAATACGGAGGAACAAATACTAGGATTGAATCAAGCAAAATGAAAAAGTGACAAACTGAAGAACCAAGCAGACGTGACAACTGTTCTGGCATGGTCACAATAACAAGGCAACGACTGGTATTGTTTTTCTACTGCACAGCGATATGGAAACTATAAATCATCAGAGCTACAGTATCGGTGGGGAAATAAGTTTCAAAATTCTTCAGATATCTCTCATAACAATATTAGGGTGAAGATAGGCAATGACAGTTGGTTCAAGCCTTTAAAGAAAATGTGAACAATACAGGTGCAATGCAAGGCATGATTTAATATCGGTATGTGGTATATTATGCCCTATCTTCACTTGACACAACGAGTAATCTTATAGGGTGAAAGGGACCTACTAGTTCAGTGTGCCATTCGAACCTCGGAGCGTCTTAGAACAGTTCACATGAACTGTTTGCCGTCTTCTGTGTAAGTCTGGAGAAACCGGACTAATTGTAAGAGCGAGAAGCGATGGAGGGGAGAAGGACAGCATTTTTGCAGTTAATGATAATAATTTAGTGTTGTCGTAATGACCTGGAGATAGGGTTTTTATTGGCTGCGCATTCCGCCCCTATCGTAGCCTTAGGTTACGGCCGGGTTAAGCCCCTTTGAAAATCCCCACCGAGACAGGGATTCGAACCGGGGACCTTTCGATCAGACGCTTAACCACTGAGCCACCAGACCGCTAATTTTTGCAGTTGTGTTAGGTACAAAGAAAGATTTAGAACTGTGCCAAGGATGTGGTTAGGCGGGTCTGCGCCACGGAGCATTTGTCAGTTGCAATTGCTAGAGAACTTCTTACTGGAGTCGAGCCAAGACTGAGAGTTCATTCAATTGAAATACATCTCTAAGGAAAATGCACGCGGAGAGAAGACAATCAGCACGGTGGTTGCCAGTAGTGATGGTGAAAAAATGGCTGAGTATTTCTCATACGAGTCTGGGCGTCGGATTAATTATTAGCGTGAACTGGCCTAAGGTGGGATAACGCAACAAGGCAACAAGCTGGCCGAAGGCGGAGCTCAGTAAACGAGTAGTGATTTGAATAGTCGGGGCTACCTGCAGTTATTGAAAGAAGAACTGGTTTATCTGTAGCAATTGTTTGCTCGTCACCTGCAATAGGTAAGCAGCAACACACTTACAACCTGTTACGAAACGATCTAAAAACACTCCTGACACATTAAATACACGTATGAAACAAACTATGCCTAGCAGCTCGACTCTGGACCGTCTCGTCAACTGAATCAGGTACGCAGCAAAACATAACTTTTTTTAAAACTGCTTTACGTCTCTCAACAGCAAGGTCTTTAGAGACGGGAAAGGATGGGGGGCAAGGAATGGGAAGGAATTCGGCCATTGCCTTTTTAAGGAAGCATCCCGGCATTTGTCTGGAGTGATTTGGGAAACCATGGAAAACCCAAATCTAGATGCCCGGACGGGGATTCGAACCGCCGTCCTCCCGAATGCGAGGCCAGAACGCTATCCGTTACACCACCACGCTCGGTAAAACATAACGTCTTACGAAGTAGTTATACGCAGCAGTTATAAATGATTAGATGTTTCTCTGACAGAAACTAAAATACCCGCGAAGCTCCTTACTCTAGAAAACCGTTAGCTCTCTGTGATGCTATCTACCGGTATGTAATGCCTCATTGCTTATCGACAGCAGCGGAGCCTGGTTGCTTTGCGCTGAACTATCGCATACCCTGATGCTGATTGTTCGTAATTTTACGATTTACCGGTTGAATTATTACATTAAAAAAAACCTTTCTTAATTAACGCTGTTACAAAAGTTGAGAGGAGTATAGCCTGAAATTTAATGTAAGGAAATGTAAGTACGTGGTAACAAACAGGAAGAAAAATAGGTTAATCCAGGGAATTGTGAAGGCAGGGGAACAACTAAAGAAGGTAAACAGGTTCAAGTACCTGGGGAGTGTATTAGAGGAATGTGGAGGAAATGATGGCGAGATAAGTGAAAGAGGAAGACAGAGGCATTTCTATGGATATGGAATAAAGAGGTGTCACAGAGAAGGAAGAGAGTAATCTATCGTACGTACTATGTGCCTATCTTGACTTATGCTGCTGAAACATGGACAATGAAAAAGCGGGACATCAGCAGAGTACAAGCAAGCGAAATGAAGTTTTTAAGAGGTAGAATGGGAGCTACTAAAATTGACAGAATAAGGAATGAAGTGATTAGATGCACCATAAAAGAGGAACCCCTACAGGAAAAGATAGAGAGGACCAGACTGAGATGGTAACGAGAAATTCTGTACCCGTATGTATTCGTTACTAAACCAATCAGTACCCGTTACTTTCGAATCGTTACTCGTTACTTTCGGTACAATCGAACAATCGAAACACGTCTGAGGACAAACCACGTTTGAACTGCCGCGCGACCCCAGGTACTCTGCAGTGTAAACAATCAGTTCGCTTCACTCAGTGTGTGCATTGTAGTTTTCAAAGTGCCGAAACTTTGTGCGACATTTTCAGATAAAAAATGACGGAAGAAAAAAAGTCGTCGCGTACTTACTTTACTTTCCGCATCCAGAAAAAACGACCTCATATTCTCCTCTCCCAAAATTCAGCAGCTTCAACCGCCTTGTCATTTGCTTCAGTCAGATCTTGGTTTCAGCAGACTGTTCCCATGATGCCGCATCTGAGCAGGTGTTCATGATCCTGCACCTCCCTGCAGGAACATCCGTCATCGTCTTCGTATCCCCATTACACCAAATTAGACTCACATTTGGAGACCCCACATCTCAATCGGTTCAGTGTGCGCCATGTGGTATATTTTAATTTGTCGCCTGCTGGTGGTTCTTCCTTGGGGCAATTTCTCTGATGGTCAAGACTGCCCCTCCACAATTCCTTACGGCGCGTCTTGGGTTGGTTCTCCAAAGGCGTCAGGTGAGGTACAGGAATTTCTTGGCCGTGCATCTGGTGTCTAGTGTCGGACATTTGTTTTGTTCTTTCTTTCTCTCTCTTCTATTACTCTTCGTCTGATATCTGGTGGAGCTATGCCAGCTAGGGGGTAGATCTTTTTTATGGTTGTAGACCTGAGGCGTCCGGTCACAATCCTCACTGATTCATTTAGGGCTGTGTCTACCTGCCTGGCGTGCGCAGATGCTTCCCAAACTGGTGCCGCATATTCTCCTGTGCCAGGGCTGTTGAGCGCAGCACTTCCGGGTGCGCTCCCCAAGCTGTTCCTGTTAGTTTACGAAAGATAGAATACCTTGCGCTTTTCTTCCCTTTTAGCTTTAGGCATTGCTGTCAAAGGATAGGGTTCGGTCCAGCGTTGTTCCAAGATAATTTGGCTATGTGCAAAGTTGTAGTCTCTCCCCTCTCCGTGTTATATTAAGTTGTCTTCTTGCTTGTCGATGGCGCATGTGCAAGGCACAAACCTTTGTTTTACTTGGATTTGGCCTCAGTTGGTTTTCTTCGTAGCTTCAAGATTTTCCAGTATCGCTATTAGTTTTTTTTTTATATCTTCAAAAGTTCTGCCCTCTACAGTGATGACTGTATCGTTTGCATAAATAAACCTTTTGCCTTCAGTGTTGTTTGGTCATTCGTGTAGATGTTATAGCGAATATGTGACAAGACGCTTCGCTGTTGGAGTTCGTTCTTCTGGTTTCGGCGCCTTGGAGTGTGACGTAGAATCTCCTATTCTGTTAACATAACAACGACAACTGCTGACATCTACAGCGAAAGACTATAAATAAACAAAAAGAAACTAATAATTAATATGGGGATTACAACGAGATAAATGCTTTTTCTTTATGGCTGGTGTGCATTTCAAATAACATAACTTTATAGCTTGCTATAACAGACATTTGTGGGCAGCACGTGAGAAGATATCTGGCTACCGAGCGTGGTGGGTGAACGGTTAACGTACTGGCCTCGCATTCGGGAGGACGCGCGTTCGAATCCCCGTCCGGGCATCCAGATTTGGGTTTTCCATGCTTTCCCAAATCACTCCAGGCAAATGCCGGGCTGCTTCCTTTTTTAAAAAAAAGGTCATGGCCGAATTCCTTCCCGTTCCTTGTCCCCAGTCCCATCACGCCTCTAAGAGAGCGTGCATAAACCACGTAGTTCTTTTGGCCTCCTGTGAACCCACGTAGCCCTACGTGGCTTTGCCGCTACCCCCCCCTCCCCCCCACCACCATCACGTCCACCACGTAGCTTTTTTCCCTTTTGATTCCAGAAGACATTTTGTACTGTTTTTTCGTGTGAGACGATTGTATATTGTATAAGGAGATAATTGACTGAGGGAAATAAATATTCACGTGCTGTTGTGTGTTCTGTTCCTCATTTTAACTGTGAAAAATGTTATGAAAGGAAAGCTACGTGGCCTGGCTCGGAACCCCCCCCCCTCCCCCTGGACCGAGCCACGTGGTTTGTGCACGGTCCCTAATGACCTTAGCCGTCGACGAGACGTAAAGCCATAAATAAAATAAAATAAAATAAAGATATCTGCCTTGCCTTTCAGTAGTATTGACTGATGATTGAACATTTCTGCGAATATCTTGTTTGTGTCCTCTCATACTGTATATCGTATCAGATATCGCTAATCTGGTGATCTCTCTCGAAACGAATCTTTCCGTTAGATTTATCGATTCTCTGAATTCGAGTGCATGACGTGGCATATAAGCAGCCACCTGTCTTTTACTGCGACCTCTGTCTTTGTAATGAACATAGTGAGCCTACATCAGCTATCCCCTCTGCTGACACCTGTTTATCGCACAGGCATACTTAAATTCGTCGCAGGTAGAAACGCCAGAAAAAAAGGTGTCCCCGAAATAAAAATGGAGTGTTTCCTTCACTGCACCACACGGATCAGCACAGGTATTCACAGGGGCGGATCCAGGGGGGGGGCTAGGGGGCTCAAGCCCCCCCCCAAACGTATCTAATTCACTCAAGTCAAGCCCCCCTAAACCAAAGTCCGCTCAAGCCCCCTCCCCCCCAAAACAAAATCCTGGATCCGCCCCTGGGTATTCATATACATCGTGTCGTCGAATATCCTACCAGTTTATCATTGGTTTTGTCACTGTTAGTGGAAATAGGTATAGGAGATAACTGAGGTAATGTTTCTTCACTAGGAGAGCTCTGCATTAACCGAATAGCCAGATTCCTTTTGATGTCAGAGTTTCTGGAGTTCGCAGTAGATTTAAACCTGCCATGCGGGAGGACACGGGTTCCCATCATTCCAGACGTATTCCGGGATGATTGTCTTAATCCGTCCTCTACTGGCCCTGATGACCTCGACGTCGACGTGGAGCCGTAGATCCCTAACAGAATGAAAACATAGTGTTTATAGATCTGATGATCGCAGTTTCGCCACCTTTTAATCTCCACAGCCTCGACACTCGCAAAATGAATGTAAATTGTGATTGGCACTCGGGAGATCGCGGATTCAAATCCCCATCCGGCGATCCAGCGCTGGATTTTACAGGGTTTTCCGAAATTATTCCAGGCGAATGCTGGGATGATTCCTTTAAAAGGTCATGGCCAAATTCTTACCCGTTCCTTCCTCCCCATTCTCTCCTGGCTCTAATGATTTGATTTAATTGCAATGGAGCACACGCTCCGGTGGCAATTACCCTACACACACATCTTCTCCCTTTCCTGCACCCACCTACATTTGCCCTTTACAAATTTTAACTTTAAATTCTTTCAACGTTTTTGGTAAATTACTCATCATATCCCTTGGTAACTTATTCCAATCCCTGACACCCTTACCTAAAAAAAAACCTTCCCACACCCTTGTGCCTGAAATCGATTGCCAGCTTGTGGTCATGGTCATCTTTTCCCTTCCATGAACTACTTTTCATACCTACTGCAATAGCTTTCCATGCCTCATCGCCAGTATACGCCCTGTACACTCCCATTACCCTCTTCATCCTCCTCCTGTCTTGCAATGAATCCCATTGCAGCTCTTTTATCATATCTGTTACTGATTGCGTTATGTGGTAATTTCCAGAAACAAATATAGCAGCCCTTCTTTGCACCCTCTCCAACTCCTGTATTTGATACTCAAAATGTGGGTCCCATAATACACTCCCGTATTCGAGCAATGGTCTGACCAAAGTTTTGTAACCCAATTCCTTGACTTCTCTCGTACATCCCCTCATCACTCTCTCCAACAAGTGCAGAACTTTGAAACCTTTTCCTACCACCTGTCCAATGTGTCCTGCCCAGTTAAGCTTGTTATCAAAAGTAATGCCAAGATATTTACATTTCAAGTTCTCAGCAAGAAATTCTTTCCCCACCTTATATTCATAATTAACCTTTTGTTTAATAACCTCAACATAGACGAGCCGTAAAGCACGAAACAAAAAATAGTGCTCAGGTCAGTAGCTTTCTTTTTTTAATGTTTTCATCCTTACTAACAAAAGTACAGTAATTGTATGAAGCGACCTGTGGTCATGTTCTGCGCAGTTGTCTCAAGTTCGCATAATTTAATTGCTCGGGGAACCGCACAGTTTGGTTAATTATCAGATTTTAAAATCTCTAAAACAACACTTACCTGTATTAATTACTGTAGCTTCTTAACGCTTATCACTAAGCCCTTGAAGCATATCTACTTTGAATGGCGTTCACAGTGATTAATACTGCGAAATACTACTTGAAACGAGATTGGTCACACAGTGAGGAAAACTTGTTTCTTTATAAAACAGACATAGTTAAAAATTCTATCAGTGAAACATTCCGTTATGAAATTAGGCAAGTTTAATATTCAACACTTCTCTACAGTTTCCGGTTGTTTTCAGTATTTCTGTTTGTTATTTTGGACGTTGATTCTCCTCGAAAACAACGTATCTCCTGTTTACGTGACAGCAATGCTTACCTGTATGGCGGTCGTCCCTTAACAAGAAAATTAAACCACACAACTTGCAAAAAACGCATATAGCTCTTTACTCCATCGCAAAATTGTCTCCAGAATTACGAACCTGTATGTTCTTATGAATTCTGAAAGCGGATGGGGCGATTGTTCATTCTGAACATAATAATTTGTGCTGTAGTTAAATATCTGTGCGAAAAAGATTTCACCTAAGGGCGCTCATGACATTACTTCAGCCTAGAGTTGGGCACCTGATTTAGAACGACACTAAATGAAACAGGATGATAATGTGACGAAAGACTCAGTGGACAAAATCTCTCGCATTACAGGCAAAGTGATAACAACAATTAGGGGATACGTCATTCTGATAACGTACCGTACTTTTTTTTTTTGCTATGTCTCGACTGGTTTGATGCAATCCTCCATCCCTTCCTAACTTTCCCTAGCCTTTTCATCTCCACATAACCCTTACAACCCCCATCCTCAATTATCTGCTTCATATATTCTAATCTCTATCTTCCTCTACAGTCCTTACCTTTGTTCCCTCGACTAATAATATTAACCAATCCAGAATGTCTCAAAATATGACCTGCCAGCCTTTCTTTCTGTAAGACTATTCCACAAACTTCTTTTCTCGCCCATCATTTTCAAAGCTCGTTCGTTTTGTACTTAATCCGTCTACTTAATTTTTAGCATCCTTCTATAGCACCACATTTCAAATGCTTCAATTTTCCTTCCGTCTGGTATTCCTAAAGTCCATGCTTCGTTGCCATAAAGCGCGGTGCTCCACACATAGAGTTTTAAAAAGTTTTGAAAAGTCCTTTTTGAGTCCTAGATCAATATTTGAAACTAAAAGATTTCTCTTTTTCATGAAGGATTTTTCCGCTACTGTTATTCTGCTTTTAACTTCACCTCTTCGGTCATCGGTTGTAATTTTACTTCGTAAGTAGCAATATTCACTAACTTCTGCTATCGCATCTGATCCTACTTTTATATTTAATCTACTAGTGTTGGTATCATTTCTGCTACATTTCATCACTTTTGTCTTGCTCTGATTTATATTCAGTCCAAAATGTTCCTTCAGTATTTTGTTCATGATATTCAATAACTTCTCATTATCCTCAACCTGTTCTGCTAACAAGACAATGTCATCAGAAAATCGTAGGATACTGTTTTTTTTTTTCTCCTTGAACATTTATGCCACATTCAAATCTTTCTTTCACTTCCTTTATTGCCTCTTCTACATACAATATTAACGGGGATAGACGTAGGTGGATATCAGAAACGTTACCGTCCGTTGCGTGTCATCTCTTTAACAGCATATTGAATGTTAGTGAGGAGGTGGTTGCGTAGGAATATTCCAGCTCTTCAGTTGAGCGGCGGCAACTCACTCGCTGCTGTAACAGGGAAAGCTGTGGCTCCCAGTGGAACTGTCGCGGGCACTGCAACTTGTGAACCTGTCGCTCGATCGGGACACTTCCTGGTACCGCAGCCCCCTGCTCATCGGAGCTGGCAGCCATTGCAGACGTGATGTCATTTCTACTGCGACATCAGTTATTACGACCCTGAGAAATTCCTTTTATACGGATGTGATATAAGCATTGTAAAATGGCAGGAGAACTAAGGGGTCAGACAGAAGCTCTGTTGACTGATGCGCGGCGGTGCCAGGTGACTGTGAAGGCGTATGTTTGTCGCAGTCTCTACATCCACCGTGTGCACCTCCTGTTTAGTGTAATTCCGTACGTGGGACGACTATTTAAGGGAGCCCCTCCACTGCTGAAAGCAGATACAGATCTTACGTCACGATCGTTTTCCTGGTAACTATGGAGAGGGCCAGACTGAACCGTTGTGCTGAAGTGAACAGCTTCTAGACTCTAGAACAGGGGTGGCCAACACAAATGATCGTGCGGGCCACTTCGGAAATGTATCTTAACTCCGCGGGCCTCATATAAAATGATATATCCCCATATTAGATTTAAAACCTAATCAGTTATTATTGTGTTTTTACATTTAAACATAGATAATATAATTATAATCTATATATTAATACGCTAAGCGAAAACTTTAGAAACCTTTTTAAGAATATTGCGCGCACGGAGAAGTGTGAGATTTGGCATAGTTAAAGTTTATATGGAGATGAAGTGCAGAAAGCTAAAATGTACATATAATATGTCTTAAAAATACATTAAATTAAGTAAAATAAATCATTAGTTGTATACATTCAATTGTTTTTAAGTGGCAACGACACTTAGCGATTCTGCCAATGTCTGTGATCTTTGGTCAACAGTAAAAAAAAGAAAAAAAAAATTATAAGCCTAGTTAAAACATGTTACAGATACATTATTAAATGAAAAATAAATTCGCTAACGTGTGTGTGAGTGAAATCGAATCGGAGCCAACTATGTGACGTGTATTTCCAGCATTGAGATACTCTGTGGTCTTTGGTGAAACCAAAGAGTCGCATAAAGTAGTTATGAAAGGAACATTTCTAAAATGAATGTAGCGATTCTGCTTGATACTATATGGTCTTTTTATTATTTAAAAGGTTAAACTTTGGTTAAGGGTCTTTTGACTTTTGAATGTCAGTAATTTCATAACGGATTTTTTTTTTTTTTTTTCATTCAGATATTTGCACCTACTTCCATTATACCTCCATGCAGAACATTAACAGGTCGGGGAGAGAGAGACAGAAAGAATACCAATTTGCGTGAAATTCAAGATAATAGACCAAATTTAAATAGTGAACACACAAAATGATGAAATTATTTTGATGGATACATTTAAATGCGCACTAATGTCATTTCAAGAAATTTTTATAGTTTCAAATTTACAATTCAGGTTTTGCAATGCAAAACATTTCGAATCAGAAGTCACTTCAGGTGAAAGGACTGCATTTCCTTAATTTTGTCATAAAGCTAAAGCAGTTTTACTGGTCTTAAATCAAAATGAATATTTTAAATTATTGTATGGTGGACTAAATTCAAATGAAAAATTGGTAAATAGAAAGTCTAAAATTATTTTGAAAACATTTCATCATTTGCTATGGTTAGTCCAGAATTTAGAATACAGTCATGCGTGGAGTGTATGATTTTAATTTTGTAGGTATTGCAGGGAATTAAGGCAAACAACACAACCTAATAACGTATTGGTACACACTCGCAGCCAACGACGTCAATGTATACAGTATATAATATATCTATGATCGCTTCAAACGCAATAGAACAAATTCAAATAATGATAATTACTCTTTCACGAAAGAATCTAAATAACTTAATGAATTACGGTCGAATTTCGACCTCTGGGCGATATGAATATTATTTTAAATACAAAGTAAATTTTTTATTATAATTTCGGCAGTTAATTTTGGAATATATGGATGCACAAATAATGTATTTTTTAATACATTGGTTTTCACTACTTTGCCCATTATAAAATAAATATATTTTGTAAAAGTGTGAGGAATCTCGCGGGCCGGAAAAATATTCAAGGCGGGCCTTATGCGGGCCGCGGGTTGGCCACCCCTGCTCTAGAACACAGCTTCCAGCGACGGATCTTCCAAGCCGGGGCAGAAGCGGCATAAAAAGTCACTACCAGACCGGCTTGGCCACCCCATTATCCACACATGCTCCCTGTGCACACACGGGCCATAGTGACTACGGAGAAGTAGGGGAGAGTGGGGCAAAACCGACCTCTTAACTTTATATCTCATGAAAATCGGACTTCTGCCAAAAATAATTTTGTAAAATGAGGTTATTAATATTATCTGAATATTAAAGATGTATCATATTCATGTATAATTCATTAATGATAAGTAGTTTAATTTTTGTCAATTTTTTTTTCTGATGTTGACAAAACGACGGTTTTGCCCCATGGGTGGGGTAAAACAGACACCCATAAGATTTACATGTAAAAATGTTTATTCCAGCATTTACAAAAAATATAGTATAGAATTGCAAGTTTTTATAAAATAAAGAGGCATTTATCAATATGAAATAAGAAATTAACACTACATGAGGTCAAATTTAATTTTAAGAACAAAAGTCACAAACGAAATTGTCATCTTCTTCTTCACAATTTGTACAAGCCTCGTGGGCCCATCCCGTACAGTTCTGACATTGAATCCATCCCTCCCTGTCCTATGAGCTCGAATATAATTCATTGCAGAATATGCAAGCCTCTTCATCTTCATTCAAGTCACTGTCATCTTCATTTTCATTAAGATTCATTTTCTTTTCTTTTACCTTTCCATTTTCACGTTTTGTTCGGAGCTTAGTGCTTAGATCAAAAAATTTCCCAACGGCAACTCTAGCTCGAGCTAAAGATGTATGCTCTGGTGACCTTAGTTTTAATTGAGGATGTCGGTTAACGAATCCGTAATACCAATCTTTGACTGCCATTTTTTCGGCTCTGTTGAAGGTATGGTTTATCATTATTTTTTTCTGCTACATCAAATGCTAGCCGCCGTAGATCGGAAATTGTCAGGCCAAAGAGTCTTTCTTCCATAAATAATACATACTCAACTATTTGCTTTTCTTGAGCCTCAGAAAACACGGTATCATAGCGACCTAATCGCTTTTCAGAAGCCAGCTCGGGCGTCAGATCTTTTTTTCGTGCTTTCTTCACTCTGTCAATCAATGTTGTTCTAGGTACGTTCAAACATTCAGATGCTGCAGTGTATCACATCCGTCCTTCAAGAACCGTGTTTACTGCCTCCTTCATTCCTTCTTGTGACCAGCTCTGCCGAGTTGTCTTTCGCACGTAGTTCCTCACCATATCTGAAATCCAAATGTAGGTGCTTTAGTTTTAGGAACAGAAACAAATTACGCATAACTTTGTTTACTGTGAGTATTTAAAAAAATTAAATAAGAGGTTTTATTAACTTCAAGATAACATTTTACTTGAAATAGAAACTTACCTTAGGCCCTTAGAAATACCGATTTCCCGCGGTTTTAACTTTTTTATGTAGGCTAACAAGTAAAACAACTTTTGTGTTAAGTAAAAAATTCGCGAAAGCCTTTTTATTTCATATTAAATCTCATCCTCATGTACAGTAAATTTAATGAAACACTTCATATTAATAAATCGGAGTTTTAATTATTTTATAAAGTATAATGAAATCCTGAACTCTGTAGTTTCAACATTGTGGGGCAAAACCGACCTTCGTCGGTTTTGCCCCATCACTGATTGACGGTTTTGCCCCGCAGTACACGACAAAACAAATGTGGCGATTTCAGATTATCGATCAACACTTTCTAAGCTACATTTACAATAAAAATATAGCTAAAGACACTGAATAATCATATTTACTCACCAATGGTAAATCAGATTGGGGTGATAATCCTCCAAGCCATAAACAGACGTCATGAAACTCTGAAAAAAAACTGATAAAAACTTTTACGCTTCGCATAATCCTAACAATATCCAGTACGCGAACGAAACCAGTCTCAAAATGCTCATTATTACACCTTCTCCAACTAGTTCATAATGCTGCCGCCCAATGGCAGCTCTAATGGGAAATCTTCTGGGGGTCGGTTTGACCCAACCAGTCGATTTTGCCCCACTCTCCCCCTAGTGATGGTTCGTTCGCGAGTGAATCAGTTCTTTTGAAAGAGCGAGTGAGCTGTCGCTCACCAAAAGAGAACGGTAGTTCTCTTGGAAGCCCTAATGACGGCACAGCGCGGAGCAGTGCCACTGCGGGGCTAGTTCTTTCCATTCTGACATACCGGTCCGCTTCTCTTTGTGAATTCCGCCTACAAGCGTGCCTTGTGAAAGATCATTTTCAAATGCTGGACAAAGAATTAGGCTGCTGAATGGGAAAATAAGTAAAATTTTATTTGTGAACAGCAACCTTCATTCCATTTAAAGCAAAACGTTCTTTAAAATTGATTTTACCTTGTGTTTGTAAATAAATCAATGTAAAACTAACTACAGTATGCTCAAACTATCTCTCAAATATTGCCAGCAATCCGAACAATATTTCATTATGAGAGTGGGGACTTCCCCGGCGTATCGATGCAGTGAATTCTTCACACGAGTGCAGCCGGATAGCGTCGTAAAAAGACGTCGTTTCCACAACCTGCTAGCTTGTCTTCATCGGGTCTATTTAAGATATTATTGCTTGAAATCATGAAACAGATTTGAAATGGCCTTTTCTACGTGAAAGTATTCTGGTAGTATTTAAAAAAAATATTTCTGAATAAATACAAAAATAAGTGAAAATAACCGATGTGGGATACTGCACTCAAAATGGATAAACCGCTCTTGTTGTTTAAACTGAGCCAGTGAACTAGTTGTGATCAGATGAGCGCCGCTCTTTTTAGTGAGTCGCTTTGCCCGCCTCTAGCGAGAAGTGTGTGTGAGTGGTCGGTCGCCTCGTGCTTATGAGTCACGGTCCCGTGGCGACATGACGCCGCTTCCTCGTGCTCCCGCCAATCCGCATCCATCAGTTGTGACAATGTCCTACAGCTACACGCAAATAACGACTTGTTTTTTAAAGCGTTATTAGAATAAGCTCCCTTCATTTACATTTTTATGGGTGCTAGAATGACAAATACTTGGAGTTTGTCGTCTCCCAAGTTTTGTACTTGGGGATGGATTTCTATCATGCCGGCAGTTCGATCAGACATGTAGCTGCTGAATAACGTGCGTGGCTGGGAACTGGAGGTCGTCGGATCGCAACCCGGTCCCGACCGGACTTTAAAATGTGCTTCACCACTGCCAAAGCTTTGCTTTGTCCCTTTATGGAATATGCTAGAACGCCGCGTGGTTGTGATTCCTCTCCACCCGGTGACGATTACTGGGATAGGTCGATTGCGCAGCAAGTTAATAATGCCACGTAATTCCCACCAGTTCCAGTGATTCTCCAAACTATATGCCGTTTTCGTACGTTGAAAAATGGCAGGTTGTTGCAAAAATGGTCAGGATAAGACTAAAAGCTGTGGGCTATTCATTAATTGAACGACTAGTTTTCGTAACATCTCCACCGTTGGCATAATTACTAATGAGCCCTCTAATCCTGCCGCCGTAATACTGACCATCCAGATTTATAATCTGTAAATACTTGAATTTTTCACCTCGTACATTTCAATAGCACTCAGCGTTGACAATTGCTGGGATAATTATTAAAAATCGTTATAAAAAAAATCAGAAAAACTGTTTGGGAAACTTACGTTTGGCTGTAGATAGTGATTTTTGTAAAATTTAACGTCTCGTATTTTTGCCGAGAACATATCTGACACCACAGTTCATTAGGTTCAATAAAGCCCTAACTTTCGTTTGCCGTTGACAACTCGCTGAGATTTAGAGTTACATTATGGAGGTGCGAAATGTATCCGTATCTAGTTGTTGCTACGCAGTATCATTCCCCCCCCCCCCCCGGCGCTATCCTTGCAGTGTGCCTCGCGTTGAAAATTACTCGTTACCTAGTAAGTATCCTACACATTAAAACATTACCTCCGCAAGGATGGTCTTAGGTTCGACTCCCGTACATGACTGTTCTTGCTTTAAACCGTTTCTCTTAGGGAGTGTGCATTAACTACGTGGCTCAGTCTAGGGGGAGGGGGAGGGGTTGGCTGGAAAGCAACGCTGGGCTACGTGGGGGGGGGGGGGGGGGGTTGCCAGGCCACGTAGCTTTTCTTTTATATTATTTGTCACAGCTAAAATGAGATACGGAACACACAGCAGCATGTAAATATTTATTTTCGCTTTTTAATTATCCCCATACGTAATTTACGATAGTGTGGCAAGAGGAAAGAGTACGAAATTTCTTCTGGAATCAACAGGGAAAAAGGCTACGTGCTGCGTGGGGTGGGGGGGGGGGATAGAGACTAAAGTTACGTCGGGCAACGTGAGGGGGAGACCGAGCGGGGCGGTGTAACGGTTAGCGTTCTCGCCTCGCATTCGGGAGGACGGTGGTTCGAATCCCCGTCCGGGCATCCAGATTTGGGTTTTCCATGGTTTCCCCAAATCACTCCAGGCAAATGCCTGGATGCTTCCTTCAAAAGGCCATGGCCGAATTCCTTCCCATTCCTTGCCCCCCATCCTTTCCCGTCTCTAAAGACCTCGATGTTAAAAACAGACGTAAAGCAGTTAAAAAAAAAGTGAGGGGGAGGGAAGGTTCACAGGAGGCCAGAATGGAGCTACGTGGTTTATGGACGCTCCCTTATACGCTGAGAGTTGCCGGTCTAAGGCACGCGTGTTTCACTGAAGTGCTGTCCTGTGCTTTGAATGTAAGAAACGCTTTGAGATGAGTATACACGCATGCTAATAATATTAATAAAAACAGCGAAGCTGGCTGTATGGCTTACTCGTCCATAATTTTAGGGGGGAAAGATTCTTACGCGCATGTTTGGCTGATCCTCGCCGGCTAATTTCCATCTTCCCCTTGTGTGTGAGTAGAGTATTGAAATGTAGGAACAGTGTGTCGTTTACTGTCTATGCGTAGTTCTGGCCTCTGCCTTTATAGCCGCATTAATCTCGAAAAACGCTGACCGCAATTTGAATCAGTTTCCTCTGTTAAATAAATAGTGCAGTTCTTAGTGGATCAAATTGGAGGAAATTTGATTTCACCGCTCTTTCTTAGAGTGCGATGCCTTAACCGTGGAAGATACAACAAAAGAATGTTTCGAAGAAATGCAGCGAAAAAAAAGTTTCCAAAAACCAGCGCGTTATCTCACAGGTATACTTATCTAGAACAGTTCGCAGAAAGTATGTAAAACGTTAAGCTTTTGCTATTTTCTCCTCATGAATTACTTAATCTTGATGAAAAGTATTTGTTTATCTCTGTTATTGGGTATAGACGAAAAATGTCATTTGCAGTTGTTCGACGACGACGAATTCTTGGGAAAAAAACCTAGTAGAGGTACAGTGTAAACCGCGTAAGTGTGCAACGCTTTTTAAATTTAACAGAAACAAATGATTAATTTTTTTGGGGGGTGGGGGGAGGAACGGACTTTTAGCATTGTCGATGTCTAGGTCATTAGCGATGGGAGGGGTTAGGGCAAGAAACACGAAGCAATTCGGCCATGGTCTTTTAAAGTAGCCATGCCGACATTCGCCCGAAGTGATTTGCGAAAACCACGGAAAACTGTAATCAGTATAGCAGGACCGGGATACGAACCCACTAACCCTCCAGGCTCAACGCGTGCAGTATTACATCAAACCAAGTGCATCGACTGGCGGCAGGACTAAATGGGTGTGGCACCCACCCCCAGCCAGATGGTCGCTCGATGCGCCCAGCCCCGCGAGTCAGTCAGGTGTAACTCACACACACACACACACACACACACACACACACACACAGGGTTTCGAAAAGTTCGCAGAAATTGAAGGGGGGGAAAAATCACAGAAGCTGGTATGCATATAGTAACATTCGAAGAGAGAGAAAGCTTTGTTAAGGCGGCTAAACACGAGCCTATTTCGGTATCAATCTGCAGGGGCAATCATATGGGGCTTCATTTCACACATCACAACTTCGCTCCCAATTTCAGTTTACATTGTGGTTGCATGACTGCTAGTTCCAAGCGCTTAACAATGGCTTCTATAAAAAGTAGACGTCGTTTTAATAATAACCTGTGCTACAGTTTGTACTGAGAGAAAAAGAAGATACTGGTTGAAGACATGGATTATACTAAGAAAAAAGTTATTTTACATGAACGTTTTGAGAAGCCTGAAGCCAGATTTTAGAAATTTTCTGAGTAGATTCTGAAAGTTTTTCAGAAATACTGGCCTTAGTGACCCCTTGTATATATACACCCTAATGCGTGGAAGTATAAGCGCCAGAGAACGATTAATCGTTACTTGCAATTTTTGGGAAGTAGACAAACCTATGAAGATCTTAAATTTAGTTCATTGATTTCACCACATCATTCCTGGAACATGTTGGGCTATCTACAAATGTCTAAAACACTACATTAAGGAAGAAAAAAGACTGCAAGTGCTACTTTTCCGGTCCAATTCCTTGTAAATTTCGAGCAAAGCTCGAAATCCTTCTTCCGCGTTTTGTGGTTTATGTAGTTTTTATTGTGTTTGTCCCGTAATTGGGGTATATTCTTATAAATTTCGAAAATATTCGCCCACACCTGTTTGCCTTTAGACATTTGTAACGACACACACGACTGAGGGCACGAAACGCACTCGCTCCCTGCTCCAAGGCGACTGAACCGAAATTGCACAAACCTTGCAGTCGCGCTACGCACGTCTCAATCTGCTCCCTGTCTGCAGGGACAATCTATGAATTGTTTGTCTGGCTCTGCCGATGTCCAGATATCGGGAGCAGCAGACCCAATTTGCCTACTCACGCGGCGATGTGCAGGGCCCTGCTGGATTGCCCCTGTGGATTGTGTCGTCTGTAGCCGCTTTTAATAGCGTGTAGAAAACTGCGGCTGTCGTCGACTTATTTGCGTTGAAGGCGGGGAAGGTATTCCTCAGGGAGCCCTCGCGGTGTCCTCTTTGCCCAGGCACGTGATTTTAGCTTTCAAAGGTCAGTGCATCGTGACTGGCGGCACAACAGAGCAGGTCTTCAGTGAACAACACTCGAGCAAACAATCCATTAATTTCAGTAGCAGCATTGAGATTCTTCCTAATCTGTACCTTAATGACTGCCTTTCGTTCCGTAGGCCACTCGTTCTCGTTTTCGATGCAAGAGAAAAAAGTTACTTGACGCGCTCGAATTATGGAATTTCTAATGCAAAATAACGGACAGTGAAGTGTAACTTGCTGTACTACATAATATACAATTCGGACTATACACTCGATTTCTTTACTACATAAAGATTGATGACCGTGAAGGCAATGTATCGTTGCATAAAGGAAATCTCAATCTTAACTTTGCCCAAACAGAGAAAAATTGTTTACCGAGCGTGGTGGTGTAACGGATAGCGTTCTGGCCTCGCATTCGGGAGGACTTCGGTTCGAATCCCCGTCCGGGCATCCAGATTTGGGTTTTCCATGGTTTCCCAAATCACAAATGCCGGGATGCTTCCTTAAAAGGCCATGGCCGAATTCCTTCCCATTCCTTGCCCCCCATCCTTTCCAGTCTCTAAAGACCTCGCTGTTGAGAGTCATAAAGCAGAGAAGAAAGAAAAAAAAATAAAGTGATGTTACAGCTAACGATCTAAGTGAAAGGTTCCCAACATGGAGGGGAGGCCCTATACCGTCCCAAGTGCTATGTCTCCTTCGCCTCCTCTTAAGAGTTGAACATTTTTGTGAGTTTCGTCATTGTTAATTCTGCAAAGTAGGCATTTATCTTATTAATTATAAAATTCTGTGGGGGGAGGGGGGCATGGTACTAAAAATGTTGGGAACCCCTGTTCTAAGCCGCCTGTTTTTACTCGCGTGCAGTAGAGCGGTTTTTGAGTTTGTGCGGTGTTCCCACTTGACCCCGGGCTTAATGGGGATAACGAGGAGCAGCGGGGAGGGGAAATCCTTATTCCGCGCATGCGCGTGGGCGACGGCTCGGGCTGCAGCAGGCGCAACAGTTTCCCTACCCTGCGTGCATTCTCTGTTCAGACATCGTGATTATAGTTTTCTCCACATTCCTGAAACTACTCGTACTAGTTGCAAAGCCCCAACTAAAAACAAAGACCCTTTGCTAGTTGAGTTTGCAATGAAACGAGAACGTAAAGAACTACCGAACCTCTTCACGTCGCATCCTACCCCGAAGATCTAGAATGAGAATACGGAACTCCGCCTCCGCAAAGGGCCTGTTGAGGCTGTACATGTCGATACAGGGAGAAAAAATGCAGGAATTCCGCTTTGTGCGAACCTCAGTCCTCTGGAGGTAGTGGGAGGTGGATTCTGCGACACATTGTCTTCTCTCGCCCTACAAACTCCCGCAGCCAAACTCTTTATGGAGAAACTTTATCATATGCACTGTGATCTCCACTTTACACCTTCAAACCTACCGTATTATATCTGTTAATGATTCTCGCATCTGTTGCTCGCTGACTGTATTTGATGTTAGGAAGGTTTCGTGTATTATTGGTGTTAATCCTTGTGTACCTATCCTGACTGCGGTGTTTGTCTTTGATGTCGCTCACTCTCGGTTCCGCAGGCTGCATACAGCACTAAGCTCCTTTTTGTTCTGGAGTATTAACATGTAACGAATCTACACAGAAATTGATGGGAAGAGTTACATTAAAGGCATCAACTCGGGTCATAAAATTACCGTACTTGCACACAAAAAAATTTAAAATGCAGACCCCACCAGAAAATAAAACAACCCTTCGACATGGTTGACTGTTGGAATGCAATGCCGCCTGGGTCATAGAGACAAACTGACGTGCGTTCTTGGTGGTGACGCAAGCTGTTCAATAGATCTTTAATGGTTTAGATTGAATGTCGCTGCGGCTGTCGATTGTTCAGTATGTCATCGCTCATTGTGACTGACAGACCGATTGTTGTACCAGTATTGCAAAATTCGATAAGAGAATCAATCAGAAACACTGTTCAGATGGGAAAATTATGAGATTTCAACATAACTTACGATGGAGTCATTAAGTTTTGAGTCCCTTATCTGTAGTTGAATGGATGTTTTTGATTCGGAATTCAATATAGTAAATCTCTAGATCAATATGATTAAGGTGTTAAAGTTAGATTTAAATTTATTTTCAATAATACGAAACTTCGGTTAGCCTACTTAAAAAGTGCGAATCGTGTTACAAGTTCTAAGAGAAACTGCCAAAGCCTTCTGATGGTGCTTATTTCCTTCCTCTGAAATCGCAACAAATTTTTTCAGAACTGGATCAAGCGGTGCTGACCGACTACAAACTATAGCTTGGGTACGCTCCTGATTTCTGGTTGCATTGGGCCTGGCGGGTGAGTTAGTCAGACTTCGCAACCACGCCACGGTGATTCGTAAGCAAAATCTGCGTCCGATTTCCTCTTTGTTCCTTGTTTACAAACTTATCTCTGCTGGGATGATACGCTGTTGAGAAGCCATCGGCAGTAATAATAATAGGTAGACAAAAGATACTGCGTACGATCCTTGTTAACTTGAAGAAAGGCCGGCCTCGGTAGCGTAGGGGCTAGAGAGCTAGCTCCGCGTGCGAAGGCCGCCGGTTCGAATCCGGCCGCGGGCATGGATGTTTAAGTGTTGTGTGTCTGTGTGAATGTCCTGTCCGTCCTGTGGCGTCCATACATTGGAAAAATACAATAAGTACTGGATGACGACTTACACATTAAAAATTACAGAATTACATTGAGTTGGCTGTATGGCCTCCGTTGCCAAATGCCATAAAAAAAAAACACTTGAAGAAAGCTTACAATTCAGTGCTTCGTTCTCATTTAACTAGGAACATCGAGGGCATCGATGATACAGCCACGCCTCTAACCAGGTAAGTGCTTGGGCGACATCTCGGAAACTTCTGAGATTAAAAACAAGCCGAGGGGGGGGGGTGGCGTAGCTGCTATAGGGGTGTGTGATCGCTTAGACTGAGCTATGACCGTTCGCGTAGCCTGAGGAGTAGATTGTCATTCGGTCACCATCTAGGTTGATAACCTCAACTAGAAAAGGTACGTGGTTAAAATAAAGTTCACTGTAGACTCAAAGGTAATTTTAACAACACTGTATTCTTCCAAAATTTACATAGATGGTAGACCAGTCTACAGCAATTGTATCTTCTTCTCCAAATTCAAAAATTATATCGCAGTTTTGAAACAAATGATACAAGCCGCCGGTCAACTGCCGAAAACCCCTTACTGAAACCAGTCACATCGAGAATGACCACTGTCACTTCCGAAATAATTAAAGATGGGTGCCTAGGCTTGCTGCGTTTCCGGTATCGCTTGCCGCTTGTCTCCTACATAAACGGCCGTAAGCTCTGCGAGTCTTCCTCCTCCAAGCTCTGTCCAACTGTCCTCCTCTCCGGTTTCTGCAGAAGAGCCTGCCGAATACTGTACAACTTTACCGGTTCTTACGAAATAGCCGAAACTATCCCAATTCATTTTTCTCCCAATCAATTCGAAATTTTGGTAAAATGTAGCTTGGAGCCGTAAAAACCTAAGTAACAAATCTTAAAATTTCTCTCACATTCAAAGTATTTAAGTTATCGAGCTGGAACTGGTTTTAAAATGATCTGTAGAATTTTCTCCATCTTTTGATGTACAAACAGGCTTAGTTACTATTCCCTAACTTAAAAATTCAGTAAGTTTCACATTTTATATTACAATATCTCCAAAAGTATTAAAACTACAACGCTAAAATGTGCTTTAAATGACTTTGCATCAGATTTCCTGTAAGATGTTAATGCTATCCAACTGCTATGATTGCTCTTTAATCGTTTTCCTATTATTTCAAAAATCTTAGTTATTCATTTTAAATTTATCCCGCCGGATTCTTAAAACAGGAGTTGGCCATTTCTTATAGATTTATAATTAATTTGTTTTTTTGATTCCAGCCAAAGTATTGCATGGATTTTCATAAAAACTAGTCCAATTTGCTTAGGAAAAATTATATTTTCTTTTAATTATGGTCCACTCTATGAATTTAGCCGAATATCGTATCGTAACAAACTGCTTGTCTGATTATTTTCCATAAAACCTTCCAAAAACAACACCTAACTTTTGCCTATCCTTCTCAAACTTTCACTTAGCGTGTAACAAAAATTAACTCATCTTTTGAGCTATAAACCATACCATTTAGCAGCAATATTTACCAAACGTTATGATCGAATATCACTATATGCCTTTACTTAACCCTTGAAACTTGTAAGAAAATGAGTTTAAACATGTTTTGCAATAGAATTGAAGTTAGCTCGACACTCTCTAAACAAATTTTGATAATGTAATGACAAAGTGACAGGCAGTCTCCCCCACATCATGAGGAGATCATTAGATGAATACAGAAAAAAGATGGTTAGCAACTACATCAAAAATGGGGTGACAATCGGTTTAAAAAATCCTGGGATTACATTTCATTACGTGACCTTTGTTGACGATGTCATGCTCCTATTAGACAACTTCACGCGGCATTGACAAAGATTGAAATTCTGTTGGTTTGGGGATCTACTCTGAAAAAATTCGGTAGATGGATTCAGAACTGAAAGCTTGAAGCCACAAGATGGAGAAAGCATTTAGAGTTGTTTCGAGGGCCTAGAAATTTAAATCCTTACCGCCAACGACACAGAGAGCCAAATGCTGGAGAAGGAGCTTTAAATTATGCCGTAATATTTATTAATACAAATCCAGCGAAGCTGAAACGTTGCCGTAGATTAGACAAACCACCACGTATCAAAACTGCAGATCCTCCGTTATAGAATAAAGGAAACTAAGTACCTTAGAAAGATTTTAGGTTCGAAGAAAGTGTCTGAGGGTTTAACCTTCCGTCTGAAGTGCTGAAAAGATCACCACTACGATGAGAAAGAGGTTTCTTCTTCAAGAGAGATTGAAAACTCGTCGTCGATGGTTGAAGAAGGTACAAATAGATTAACAAGTAAGGAATTGTCCTCAGGAAGAAAGTTGAAAATGAATGAGGACACGTGAGAAACTGTCAGTTACGAATTGACAGATGAGGAGTTCGAGACTGAAAAACTTTTGGCGAAAATGTGAAGAAAAAAGTAAAGTGTAGCGTGAGAAAGCAGTGGCAGACAGCTCGTGCTGTTGCTCGCGACTCGGCTTCTGATTCCCGTCCGGCCTTCCAAATTTCGGGTTTCCATGGCGAATGCCGCGATGGTTCCTTCAAAAGGTAAATTCCAATCCTCTGCTGCCTTTAATGACCTCTACGTCGACGCGCCCTAATGCTTTAACCAAAAGATGCTGTGTCGATGGAAGCCATTAAATAAATGATTAATAAAAAGAATAATAGAAAGGGAATGTGGTTGCTCGGCATAGCGCGGTATCCGAGGGTGAAGATTGTTGTAATTACCGAATGAGTCGTCTGCTCTTTACTTGTCACTTCGGTATTTTGTTCTTAATTTCAGCCTCAGCTTATCAACGAAGTTATCAAATCTCAAGTGATTTGCTTTGTGTCGGTTAAAGTATCATTCTTACCGCGTGACTACATATTATGTAACTTTTTTTTAGCGTCTGAAATACTGTTCACTTTCGACGGTTTTTCGTTGGACGGGAAAGCCAAGTAAACTTTCGTGCTTCGACTTTGCTCTTTCATGTATAAGCTTTATATCGAAGCCTTCGGTTAAAATTTCAACCGAAGGCTGAAGCAAGAACCAACTGCGAAGTGATAATAACGGAAGAGAAAGAACCTTTCTTAAATAGAGAAATCAATTAGTTTCAATCATCGATCTAGCACTGGGAATAATTAATATTATGTTTCATTTATTAAATACTAGCTGACCCGGCAATGCTTCACTATTGCTGGACTTGAGTAGGCACATAGATTAAATGAAAAAATATTTACATATAAATTTTAAACTGCTGTTTCATTCATTTTCAGTTGGAAAGGGTGAGAGGGGATGCGCTTTGGAAAACATATGGAGGCAGTATTTTTCTGTTTGTTTAAAAGTTTAAGTGTATAAATTCTTATCTAAATCGGATAAAAAATGTGGTTTGCGTAAATTATAGGGTAAAAACGTAACGGGGTTGGAAAGGGGGAGAGGGGATGAATATTCGGAAACCATACGTAGGCAGTATTTTTCTGTTTGTTTTAAAGTATTAGTGTACCATTTCTTATCTAAATCGAATAAAAAATGTGATTTGCCTAAATTATGGGGTAAAAACGTAATGGGGTTTGAAATGCGGAGAGGGGATGAATATTCGGAAACCATACGTAGGCAGTATTTTTCCGTTTGTTTTAAAGTATAAGTGTACAAATTCCTGTCTAAATCGGATAAAAAATTCGGTATTGCCTAAATTATGGGGGTGAAAAAATTATGGGGGTGGAAAAGGGGGCGAGGGGATTAATATTCGGAAACCGTATGTAGGCAGTATTTTTATGTTTGTTTTAAAGTATAAGTGTACAAATTCCTATCTAAATCGGATAAAAAATGTGGTTTTGCCTAAATTATGGGGTGTTATGGGGAATAGGGGGTGACTTTTTGGAATTTTTTTTTCACAGGAACCTTCGCAGACGCACACTCCAAAACTCTCCAAAGTTTCATTGCAATCTGATAAATGGTATAGGAATGTATAGAAGACGAACAAACAAACATTGATTTTTATATATAAGAAGATAAGTATCCTGAATAATCGTATTAATGTTTGTATCTTGATTTGTAATATTGTTGGGTTTCCATAGCCTGTAGTTTGTTTAGTAAACTGGTAATTGGTAGCTTACATTTGGCTACAAGTGTCAGAATAGCTCACATTTGGGTGAACCTGCTGGGATAGATCTCAGGCACTGCGCTTTCGATTTAAGGAATGACAAAAAGATGAAAAATAGTGGAACTTTAAAAGGATATTTTGACGTGTAAAGTATGGAATTTACATGGACGAGGAAAGAAGTTTCCGCAAGAGCTCGACAGAGAAAGGACCGTGTCTCGCGTTTTAAGGCAGGCGAAATAGTTATGTTAGTTCGCTGTTGGGAAGAGCTGCAGAGGACGTTAGGGACTAAAATACATGGAGCAAATAGTTGGGATTATAGGTTGCAATTGGTGTCTTAAGATTACGAGATTAGCTCAGGATGGGAAGACACGGAGAGAAAGAAATCTGCCAGCGTAATTTCATACGAATGGAGCCTTCGACGGCTTGACGTGGAATCCCAATCCGAACCATTGGTTGGGTTTAGCTTGTTGCCAAGCCACGTCTTTATCCTTGGACTTTGACGCATTTCATCTCATCTGATCTCCTCTTGATTACAACACGCTCCTTCCAAGAACGAAGATTGATGTAGTTATTTGACGATAAACGTATGTGGAATTATATGTACAAATTTTAAAACCGATGAAATAACCTTATGGTATAGAAAAGTGTTTTTTTTCTCTCTGGCTAGTTCTACATCACAATTTTAGAAGCATGAGCGTTATTTCTGCGTTCCAAGGTCGTGAAATTCAACATTTAACTAGAAGTACCATTTTATTTCTCCTGTGTCCCCAGTAGATGACTGCGGACTTTGCATAGCAGTACGTGATGTTTAAGCCTTGATGATCGTGATTGATCACAGTCATTAATAGGAATAATTATAACATTATCCTCAATTCCTGTCTAGGTAGTGTTCCAGTCAGTTGAGCCTCCGCAGCCGTAGCAGCAGTAGCCAACTTTTGTGTGTGATTTAAATTGTGCTAGTTTTTGTCGTTATCTTTGAATATTTCCTGTTTAGGTAGTGTTCCAGTCAGTTGAGCCTCCGCAGCCGTAGCAGCAGTAGCCACGAGCCTTTGCAGCCGTTAGTACCGGTCGCCGATTTTTGTGTATTTATTCGTAGTTCGGTTTTTGTCTGTTTCAGGTGTCATGACTTGTGCAAAGTGTTCTGGTAGGCGTCTGGTTCTCGAGGAGATTCTTAATACTATGGCGTCTCTTCAAGCGCAGGTATGGAGCATCCTAGACGAGGAGCGGCAGTGCGTCGAAGAAATTCCGCAGCCAACTGCAGTGGAACCGGCAAGTTTTGATTTTGAGGTTCCAGTTGCAGAAAACATCTGCATCGTGTGGATCGGAGAAAGGCGTCGAAATTCCCAATTAGCCGAAGGGAAAATGATACCTTGCCCCTAAGTAACGCGTTTTCTGTGTTGCAGGAAGTTGTAGATTCAAACGCGAATGGCCCAGAAGAGCAGCAGGGAAGATTTACCCGCAGACCCCGAGCCTTGCCAGGAAAAGGTTTACTGGTGATTGGCAGCTCCAACGTGCGACGGCTGGAGAAACCGCTACGGGAATTAGCCACGAAGAACGGTGCAGATCCTCATACTAACGTTCATTTCCGTTTCTCTTTCAGGAGCAACCGTACCACGTGTCATGGAGGCCATTCCACAAGCGATTAGGGAATCGAACTGCCGTTCAGTTAAGAGTAGCTGCGCACGTAGGCACTAATGACTCGTGTCGTGTTTCTGTTCCAGATATTGTTAAATCCATGGACAAGATGGGCGTATGAAGCCGCCCGGGAAAATTCAGTTTCATTACAGTTCTCAATTTGCAGTGTGGTGCCGCGTGTCGATTGTGGGGAGGCTGTGTGGTGGAAGATCTTTAATTTAAATAATAATTTGCAGGAGCTGTGTCGCAAAAACAACTGGGCTTCGTCGACCTTCGTCCGATGATAGCTGCCAGCTGGGACGCATTTGACAGGTCGGGCGTCCACTACACACCTAGAATGGCGTCCAAGGTGGCTGCTAAAATTTGGAACCGCCTTGATATGAATTATTTTTTAGGAACAGTGTGAGGCCCGAAGATCCTTCATTTCACCGAAGAGGATGTGCTGATAACTTAGAAGCTGGTCCCGGTAGTGATGGCGCGAATAATTTTAATATTACAACTCCAATTACTTCACCCGTTTACCGTCAGAGTGCGAGTATGAAAAATGCTATTTCAGACACAAATAACAATACGAAGCAGCTAAGGATAATGGTACTAAATTGTCGGAGTATTAGAGGGAAAGTAGCGGATTTTCACGCCTCAGTTGCGACTAATGTTGTCGATATAATACTAGGAAACCGAGAGCTGGTTGACGCCCGAAGTTGAATCTAGCGAAGTATTTGGCCCTCATTTCAATGTTTTTCGGAAGGACAGAACTGTCTCAATGGGTGGGGGTGTGTTCGTGGCCGTAAGTAAAACCGTTAATTGCTCTGTCGTAACTGAAATGGAAAATTTTTGCGAGTTAATATGGGTCAAGGTAAAAATTGGCAAAAATTTAAAGTTCATACTCGGGTCATTTTATCGACCTCCGGATTCTGATCTGGCTAACGCGGAATACTTCAGAGAGTCACTTAATAACATTTACAAAAAATTTCAAGGACATATATTGATCGTGGGTGGTGACTTTAACCTACCGTCGGTTAGGTGGGACACATACACGTTCAGGTTGGGTGGAAGAGATAGGTTAATAACCGAAACGTTCCTAGAATCATTTGCAGAAAGATCTCTTGAGCAGATGGTCGAAGAGCCAACGCGGTGCGACAAAGATTCCTCGTCCCATTCTGGATCTTTTTCTAATTAGCAATCCTGATATTGTAGATAAAGTTTGTATAGAAGACGGTATAAGTGATCACAAGGCGGTTGTGGTAACGTTAAACTGTAGTCTGAGTCTGAAGCACGACAAAGAGAAACTCGTGTTTTGCTTCGATAAGGCAACGATGCGGGTATGGTTGATCACTTTGCGAAGAATTTTGAAACGTACACGCTAAATACAAATGTTGAGGAACTTTGGTTTAATTTAAAAGAACTAATATGGACCGGTTTAAACCAGTTTGTTCCTAAGAAGTGTATTAAGGTCAGTAATAACTTCCCTTGGTTCAATAGGGAAGTGAAACGTTTGCTCAGGAGGCAAAGGCGTTTACATGCCGCGGTGAAAAAATCGGGGGACTCATCTAATCGTGCTAAATTAGTCCAGTTGCGTGCGGAAGTGCGTAAGGCAATGCGCGATGCGTTTAAAGAATTCCAAGCCAGGAATTTATCCGAAGATCTCATTACTAATCCAAAAAAGTTCTGGTGGTATATCAAAGTAATAAGAGGCTCTCGTAAGGTTATGCCGTCGCTGATTAAAGAAAATGGTTGAATTATCAGAAACAAGCGTAGAGAAAGCAGACATTTTGAATGATATATTTAAAAGGCTTTTACGATAGAAAACTCAGAGGAGATACCGATATTTAACAATCGTACCGACAAAATTATGAATGATCTCGTTCTTGATGTCGAGGAATAACTAAACTGCTTATGAATGTAAAAACCAATAAGGCTCCCGGACCAGACGGTATTCCTACAAGATTCTACTCAAGATACGCAAAGGAAATTGCGCCGTATTTGATGAAATTGTATACCGTCTCTCTGGATCAAGGAAAAATACCAGCCGAATGGAAGACCGCTATCGTAACTCCAGTGTTTAAAAAATGGGAATGTTAATGATCCTCAGAATTATAGGCCGATCTCGTTAACTTCAATATTTTGCAGGATTTTTAGAACATATCATCTATTCAAATGTCATGCGGTTCTTGGATGAAGGTGAGCTTTTAAATCCAAATCAACATGGATTCAGAAAAGGCCGATGCTGCGAAACACAACTTGCACTTCTAATTCACGACTTGTGCCGAATTATAGATGAGCAATCCCAGGTTGATTTGGTTCTATTAGACTTTAAAAAAGCTTTCGATACTGTGCCTCACACTAGGTTACTTAGGAACTTCGCGGTACGGCATATCTAGACAAATATGCGACCTGGGTTGCAGACTTCCTGAAGGGCAGAACACAGTGTGTAGTTCTCGACGGTGAGCGTTCATCACTTACTGAAGTGGGGTCTGGAGTTCCCCAGGGAAGCGTGTTAGGGCCACTGTTGTTTCTCATATACATCAATGATCTATGCGACATAATAGGGGGGATGAAAGATTATTTGCCGATGATGCTATATAATTTATCGCGAAATCAAAACCCAGGACGACTGCGCTTTGTTACAAAACGATATTATGAAAATAATTGCGTGGTGTAAAGATTGGCAGTTGGAGTTAACACGCTAAAAGTGCCAAGTCATGCGTGTAAGTAAAAGGTGACCACCATTTAACTATGAATATACGATTAATGGCACTGTCCTTAGAACGGTAAATTCGCTAAATACCTAGGGCTAACAATTCGTAATAATTTGTCGTGGAATGAGCATATCGAGAATGTAATGGGAAAAGCAAATCGTATGCTCCGATTTCTAGGTCGTAATTTAAATCAATGCACTCAGGAAGTTAAATCGATTGTATACAAGTCACTAGTACGTCCTCACTTAGAGTATTGTTGTTCTGTATGGGGTCCCCATCAAAAGGGGTTAATGGAGGCTTTAGAGAAGGTCCAAAGAAGAGCCGCCAGATTCGTGACAGGTATATATAGTTGGAGGAAAGCGTAAGTGCGATGTTGAAGGAGTTAGGTTGGGAAGACCTGGAACACCGAAGGCGTTGCTCTCGACGGAAGCTAATTGAAAAATTCAAGACAGATGTATTTCGGAATGACAGTCAGCAAATATTGCTACCAGCAACATTCATATCTCGAAATGACCATGAAAACAAGATAAGAGAAATCAGGGCCAGAACCGATTCATTTCTGTACTCATTTTTCCCACGAGCGATTAGGGAATGGAATAGAAAGGATTTACCGGGCGAGTAAACTTAAACAGGAGTAGCTTTCGATAAAGCACTCCAGCCATCCTGATCTGGGTTTTCCATGGTTTTCCCAGATCACTCCACGCGAATGCGGGGATGGTTCCTCACAATAGCCCATGGGCGCCTCCTGCCATATCCCTTATAACCCTTCCAAACCATAACCCTTTTCGATAGGTGCAATGCACCCTCCGCCACACACTTTTAGTGAATCGCGGAAGTATAATAATAATAATATAATAATAATAATTGCATTCATACCTTCAAGTACAGAACCTTTACAGTATTATTTACAGAAGGGCTTGCACTTTATAGCTGAACATCTGTTAACTTCAAGCAATAAACGTAACAGACACCAACCAAGTCGTTGTTCCAAGCCTCACTTCAGTCCCACTACAAAACACTTCAGTATCTCGACATACAACTAGAATGCTGAAATACCGCAGTGATACATGTTTAGAAATTTTGGCTGATATTTACGTTTTGAAAGAGGGAGATGATTGAACTTAAACAAAACACGATTACAATAATAGGATTTATTCCACTGAATTACTTGTTCAAGTGCAATGTTCCTAACTTTCAGTTTGTTTCTCGCGTCCTCTGTTTTTGTCTTAAAAAAAATTAAGTAAAACATTTCTTCAAATTATAACAGTTTCATTTCAAAAATTTCATACCGTAAGAAAAAAAAATTAGAGGAGCTGGCGAACAAAACGGAATAATTACACTTCCGGTCAAAAGCAGTTTTTTTTTAATCCGGTTGTTTTTGACCTGCTGAATCTGAATCTAAAGTCGTTTTCAAGCAAAACGGCATAAAATCGTACTAAAAGTGAGCCCAAAGTTTGTGATTTCGATCAAAACTGAATAACTGCAGTAAATTTTCAACAGCTTTGAAGACACGAGACCGATTTTGTTCAAAACAGAATAATTTTCATACATATCATTCAAAATGAAATAAATGACATGCATTTTTTCTTTTTTATATATATTTTTGCACTTTATTTACACTCCTTAGTTTCGAAATACTATGTTCATATAATAAGAGGTTCAAACGCTACTCCTTAACAGTTGATATAGATCGAAACAGACATTGTTAAACTCAAAAAAGGGAAAAATAAAGTAACAGGTGTACTTACTCATCACTGCTGATTTCGACAGTACCTACAAAACAATCTGAAGTGACATCAATTAAAAAGCGGAATTTTTCTGTTGCTTGCTCTTAATTCCATAGCCTACAGGAAAAATATCGTACTAGTCTTTAAAGCCTTTTTTATGAAGTTTGTCAATCACTAACGCCGGTTTAACGTCTCCAAAACCATTGACCGATGTGAAGAAATACCCACAGAAAAACTGGAAGGTGATCATAAGAGTATGAAATTTTCCAATCAAAAAGAAAGCGTACGGCGTTTTATTATTCCGCTGCCAGCAAAAGAACTTCACTATTACGGGGGAAAATGTAACCGGCTTTACTAAAGTCATTAATTTAATGTAAAAAAATTGCATCAGATGTACAATGAATAGTGCGATGCAGCTAATGCCTTAGCATACGATGCTTAGAATAGTAAATGCCTTAGCATACGATGCTTAGAATAGTATTTCAGTAGCATTTCGATACTGGATTTTCGTCTTGGGTGACAGATGTCTGCAGCACTTGTATTTTTTTGGAGATCACAAGAGATCTCAGAAGAAAAGGAGAAGACTGGGACAAAGTTAAAAAGCCATAAATTACGCTCTAAGCCGCTTCACGAAATCGGAGCAGAGACTAGAGAAATCTTTATCCATCTGCTTCGACAATTTTTTTTAATTTATGAAAGTAGTTACTTTTTTTCAGATGAGACCTAATTTTTTAATGATTAAAAATTTAAAATGGTAATAGAGTAGATTAAATAAAGGTTTCCTAAACTATTTATGCTTTAATTACCCTAACATAAATTTCAAATAACTTAGCGTTTGCAATGAAAATGGTTTATTTGCGCCCTGGTGGCAATCAAAACGTAATAATTGCATCGGTGGCAATCAAAACGGCATAAGTGATTTTTTCAAATTTGAATATCTTCCGTTTTATTTGTGATAGAAATTTGGATTTTACATTATATTAAATAGAGCTCAAAACACCATATGAGTAAATAAAAAACCACCACTAAATCTCACTGCAAGAATGTCATTTAGTTTTTTGCTCTTCCTGTAAAATTTGAATTTATGTAATTATTACGTTTTGATCGCCACCTCCTTTAATAATTTTCTGACGCGAACGACAATTTCTACAGTAGGAGAGATTAAACTCTATTTAAATATAAAAAAGTTGGTTAAATTAAGAAAATATTCCGAATTTCTTCTTCATTCTTGTGACTCATATCGGAGTTACTCCTGTCTTGAGCCGGGTACTTAGCGGCGAGATGTAACTGTAACCGAACAGATACAGTATCGAGATTGTAGTGTGTACGCGAAGTCTACATCAGGGTGATTGCAACGAGAAGCCGGCTCTATTCTCAGTGTGTCTCTCGCTTGTGCAGCATTCTGTTGTAGACGCTTTACTCGACAGTTATATAAGCGGCCACGAACATGCGGATTCATCAACTATCTAGAAAGAAGTGATGTGTTGATATTTTTTTAAGAAAGAAGTACATCTTATGCAACTTTATGTACACACTTTGACAATAAATTTGGCCGCCGCTGAAAAATTCTATCACTCTTATTTTGCAAAATCTGACATCAATGTCATCCCAGGAAACAGTAAAGCAATACTGGCAAGCCAGCAAGAAACAGTAAACGCATACTGAGCTTGCCAGAATTACTTTACTGTTTCCTGGGATGACATTGATGTCAGATATTTGCAAAATAAGAGTGATAGAATTTTTCAGCGGCGGCCAAATTTATTGTCAAAAGTGTGCACCACCATTAGTTCTGAGGCATATGTGAACACATTAACCAAACTCAAGAAGCGCTTCCAGTAACTTGGTCGCCATAACAACGCAGGTGATTGTTTGCTTCAACATGATAACGCACGCCCTCACACTAGTTTGAGGACGTTGGAACACATCACCAAACAGGATTGGACAGTGTTACCCCGTCCACCCTATAGCCCTGACCTAACTCCTTCAGACTTTCACTTGTTTGGGCCATTGAAGAATCCATTCGTGGGAGACATTGTGAGGATGACGAGAGGTGATTCGCACAGTGAAGAAATGGCTTCGTGAACAGAACAAGGAGTGTTACCGCCAGGGCATACACACTCTTGTGTCTCGCTGGAGGAAGGCCTAGAACGGGAAGGAGATTACGTGGAAAATAGGGAGTGTAGAAGAAATACCATTCCTTCTTGTTTATAGGTTTCATTGTGTTCTATAAATAATTGTTGAAAAAAAAAGTGGGCATAAGTTTCTGGGCCAACCTTGCATATTGTTTGTTTGTGAATGAATAAACAATGGAAGAACAGAGTGTGGAACCCGCCGTCGGCCCCTACTTTCACGTAGGATAACCATCCACAGTGTCGTATCCCCTGGCTCCATGTGCAAGCAGAGTCTCACCTGCCCTGCTGGCCAAGTCCCCCTCGTGTACTCGAATCAGCTTCCCACGCACCAAGCGCCGGGGTACCATCACGGTACCGCAGCTAAAGGTTTATCGTGACAGTATCAGGGTCCATCCATGTTTACGTTAAAAAAAATAGTTTCGCCGCCAAGTTGTGACTTCACTTTCTTGCGGACGGAACAAGTAGTTTGGTTGATGCCTGGTTGGTGAACAGCATGTCGCATTCTCGAGGGTGTGGGATCGATCTCTGAGCGGCTTTTCTTTCATGGTATCCCGAAATCACACTGGGAAAATTCCGAGATGGGCCATTTTTCTCCCCCTCCCCCTAATAACACTGATGCAGAAGGAAATACTATTTTCATCTGGTTTACTTCTTTCAGTTAAAATAATGGTAGCAGACATAAGATTTTGTTTAAGCGCAAGCAGTTACGTCTATGACAAAACGAAGCTTTCATTGCTAGAGTGGTGATAAGCAGGCATTTATGTTTGCAAAAAATGCCTCGTCCATAGATAATAATTATGGTAAAAATAAATTAAGGTCACTCCTATTAATTGCCAGTTTTCATTTATACAATGTTCACATGCCGCAAAAATAAACTACTTAATTTTATCTGTTAACATTAGTATAATTTGAAATTATAATTAAAATTTTAAGTCACTTTCTGAAGTGGGTCAGAGGCACTAAATCATCTTCCAGAATAATTGTACAGGGTGTCCTAGAATTATCTTTACAACTTTAACATTGAATAAATTATGTTTGGATCGAGATATCACAATGCAGTTTTTTACATGTTACAGAGTATCTCTCTAACTTCTTTTCTGTTTCATTTCAGGTGCGGTTTGGTGACAAGTAGGTAGTTAAATCACATTTATTGAAAATGTACACATGCTGCCAACATGTTGGAGAGAATCGACACTGAGGATGGTTTCCTTAGTCGTGTTCTCTTTCGGCCGTGTCTGGGTTACTTAACAGGCACAACGTTCGAATTTAGGGGTTCTGAACCTCCGCATGCATTTAGAGAGATAGAGCGCGACAGCCCAAAGGTCAATGTGTGAGTGCGGTGCTATGCACAACAAAATCATTGGCCCCTTCCTTCTTTGCTAGAAGACAATCACAGGCCCAGTTTACTTGGATATGCTAACAGAATTTGTTGTTCCCCAACTGGAAGTCCTTCAACCGACAGTCATCTTCCAGCAGGATGGTGCATCCTCCGCATTGGGCTCATGATGTCCGTGATTGTCTAGATAAACAATCTCCTGGTCGGTGGATAGGAAGAGGGGGTCCAATTGACTGGCCGCCTCGTTCACCTGACATAACTCCCTTGGATTTCTTTTTTTGGGATATGTAAAAGACATCGTGTATCAAACCCCGGTCAGAAATTTGGCCGATCTCAGGCAGAGGATTTCTGCAGCATTTTCGACAATTGATCTAGGGATGCTCCAAAGAACTTAGCAAGAATTGAATATCGCTTCGATATTGCACGGGCAACTAATGGTCCACACGTTGAAGTGTTCTAGAGACAGAAACAAAACTTTGAGAGATACTCTTCAAAATGCAAAAAAACTGCATTGTGGATATCTCGTTCCAAACATAATTTTTCAATGTCAAAGTTGTAAAGAAAATTCTGGGACACCCTGTATATACAAACATATGTGGTATGTTGTGTTTATGTAAAGATGTTATCAAGAAAGAAAGGTATTATAGGATTAAGGTACGGGAATACCACAAGTTGTAACGATTTGTCACTGAACATACACTAATGAAATCACGCGATCGTGAAAATGTCAGACCTGACGACAGACTTACCTCAGTAATCTCTCGCCGCACGTTATCCCGATAGATCGTCGAGCATTAAGGTCTTGCCTTATCAAATTACGACACTTGCACAGTAAAAATATTTGTTTGGTGTTCGCAACTGTTGGATTCACAGAGTCACGTGAACAACACTATTCTTTGTCACTTATCAGCACCATCTCAACAGATATCTCGAAAATATACGACACGTTAAAATATTGTCTGTATATCGTCTAGTTTATACACAATCTACACAACTGATAGAAAACAGAAGCGGTGGCACGCTCTGTTTTCCACACCCTGTATCTGGTTTTATCGTTTTTGGCTGGTGTATGTCCGAACAACTAGAGCGAGTCATGATTTCCTACGTACTTTCCTTGTATGCCTTTCGTCTGATACCTGTCCTTATCTTTTACGAGTCTCGCAGTCTTTTGCCTGTATAATTTTTCGTTTGGTAAGTGTAGCCTCGCAGTATTAACATATTCGTATTGCGATTATGCTTAGTTATCTTTGTTTAACCGACTTCAAAAAAAGAGGTTGTTCTCAATTCGATTGTATTTTTATTTTTTATGTATATTCAGCGATATCCTCACCAATTGTGAACCGAATTTAAAGAATTTTTTATATTAGATAGGGTATACTTCTCAAAATGGTCCTATATAAATTTCATTGATATCCTATGAAATATTTTTTGAGGCCACTCAATTCTGAATTTTTGTCTCCCCTTAATACTGTCTGACTGATGTTTCTCGCAGTCAAAATGCATACCACGATAAGTGCTACATATGCAGTGACTTGTTCGACTTTGCTATGTTATTAGGGTGTTAATGTCCACGGTTTATATACATAAAAATAAATAAATCCGATCGAGAGCCTAAGTCACTCAATTCCGGTATTGAGATATCGTAAAAATCAGTCCTAGATTCCGGACTTGCGAAATCTCGGAATTCCGGAATCCATGTTCTAGTGGTTTGATACTTATAATTAGCAGACTTTTTTTTTTTTTTTTTTTAAAGAACAGATCAAACGCTTCATGCCGCTCCTTCGCCGCCGTACCATCGGACCGTGTGCCATCTTGGGTCGGTCGTGGAATACAAACTCGCGAGTAAAAACACTAATTGATCGATAGATAACACAACCTAGTCATTTCTGTGACTTTGTGTGGACTGTTTAATAATTTATTGTGTATCAAGCCGAACTGGAGGAAAGAAAGTTTTTAATGTTTTTGTGTTTTTTGAAGGCGGTTTTCATTTTTATTTTTTGTAATTTTTTAATTTGCTATAGGTACACGCCTCGTCGACATTGAGGTGATCAGAGGCGGGAAAGGACTGGGGAAGGCATGGGAAGAAACACGGCCATCGCCTTTTGAGGGGAATGGTTCCGGGAATCCTAAATATGCATGCCCCGACGGGTTTCCGATCAAAGTTATCATTGGAATAACATCATACACCAGGATGAAATGTAAATAGTTCTTAAATCTGCCATTTGTGACCCCTCAACTACGAACTGAAATAGTCCTTCATAAAAATTTAATATTACCAACATTTATTTATTCCAACTGAAAAATCATTTTGTATTGATATAGCGTATAACTATAAAGCAAACATAATGATCACTATTTGTGACCAATTAATTACAGTTAAAACAAGAAATGGCAGAAAATAGCAATTATAGAATAAAATTACAGAAACAAGAAAATAATTACACGAGAGAAAACTATTAAATATTCAAAAACTAATAAGACTCAACAGACAGCTGCAGAAAAATAAAAACAAATTGTCACAGGAAATAAAAGACGAAACAAATAATAGTGGAAGTAAATTCCATTTGATTATCGTCATTCAAAATTTCGTGTTAAATTTGCCGAATTTACCACAGTTTTACTGACTATGTGGTTTCCGAAAAGGCTTCTGACAATTTTAGATGACACAAGATGTTCAAAATTTTATTTAAATCCGGTCTAAAAATTAGAGATTAAAAAAAAAAAAAAGTTCAGTTCACGGTCTGAGTCTGAAGGATAAAATTAAAGTATGGAACCATGAGAGACAAGCATCAGTGAAAAAGGGTGAGTGGCACTAGTATTTAACTCGTACGTAGAGGAAGGAATCAAATGGTGGAGAAAAAAAAATTGAATTAGACATAAAAATGAGAAACAATAAATATGTTGCATTTTACTGATGACACTTTCACTTCAGTGGAATAGACTGACGATATTGTGAAATTATTCAAAAACATGAATAAAATATACGAATATGAATTTGGATTAAGGTGAAATAAGGCAATGATGTATAACAGTAACTGTAAACTAGATGTAAAAATACAATCGGATACAGCAGACGAGCTTTATGTTATTTAGGCAGTTAAGTTGTAACCGAAGCAAGAGGGTTGTCGGTGGCGTACCAGTAAGAATGTTGCAACAAGAAGAAGCGGGATTCTGGGACACTTTCAAAGCGTTCGGATTTGGTTTCTTTGTTAGGGGATCGAATAGTCTTATTAAATTGTTGAGGGAGATAAAGATTAAATCGTATGAAATGGATAACTAATGACGTAGGTTGCAGTTGGCACGTTGAGAGGAAGAGAAGAGGGATTATTGCAGCAAACCAGTCGAGAGACTGAATACAAACGTAAGAAAGAATAACTAAGAAATTGTCTCTAAGGAAGGTCTAAATAAATGGTAATTACCAATGAACACACCTTTCATAACCGATCAAGATTCGGCAGGCGCCTTTAAAATAGGAAACTCCTGTTTAATTCGTACGTAGTGTTCTCATTTGTATTCGTCACGAGTGCAGACTGTACGAATACAGTGTTCACTTTTTCGATAAATTTCAGTACTGAAAATACATTCAAATTCATGTTTTCAAATGTATGAATTTTTTTGCATAATTCTGTGAGCATTAAATCCATTCATTACTTCACCAGCGCTGCTTTACCGATATCTTCATGATAACATTATCGCCATTCCCAGTGGTCTTGGGCCTTCTACACGTCGTTGATAATGTGACCATACCACCGTAGTTTCCATCCTTTTATCATAGGCGAACAAATCAGTCGCTTGGTATAACTCCATCAACTCTCCTTTTCTCTCCCCCCACTCTTTAATTGAACCAAATATTCGTGTTAGAATCCTGTTCTCAAGTGTCTTTAACTAAAAGGATCAGGAGTGAATGAAGCCCACAGCTCATCACTCTGCAGTACTAACCGCTGTATAGTATCGCTCGAGAGTAGAGGCAAAACCCACAGCGGGCTACGTGGTTTATGGACGCTCCCAAAGCAAATAGACCCCGACTATATAGCTGCTGCTAACAGGACCCTTAAGCTACTCTCAGATTTGGCTTTCTGTACGTACAAGTTGAACATTAGTGGAGACAAACTACTACTGTGACACACATCTTTTTAAATGGTGTCTATCTCTCATGGTTCGTTACTTTAATGATAGACACCTGATTCTTATGTAAGTCTCAGCTTTCAGACCCGACTCCTTTTAATAGTTGAATATTTCGTCCCATCTATAGTTATCAGATGTTTTTATTTCTAGATACGCAAATGGCATAAATGAATCGTTGTGTTTCTTCATCAGTCCTTCCAATATTAAACTTTAATGCTACGATGGTTCTTATTTGTTTTTAATCGTCATTCTAACAATTTAGACCTTTTTTCAATGTATTGCTACAAATTTCATTACAAACATTTTCCCCGACAACAAGGGCGTATCCAGGATCAGAACTAGAGGGGGGGGGGGCAAGATTTGAACTAGGGGAGAGCAACTCATGTTGGTTTCGAGGAAGTAGGGTGGGGACTGAAAAATCATGATTTCTTACAGAATAAAACTCAAACCCATTGAGGAAACTATTTTTATATCGATTAATATAGTAATCCAACCACTTAATCCAAGGACCTACTATGTAGATAATTAATATCGCAACTCAGATATAGTTTTTTTTAATGTAAACATTAATCATCTCTCAGAACCTTTTTAAATAACTTCGTCAATATCTCACGGTGTTCTTTCAAGAAATTTTGATGCACACTCATCAGGCATAATCCAATCAATCTTTCATCTCCCAAAGTGCTCCTCGCCAAAACGTACTGAAAGAAACTTGATTTTTTTTTCTAGGGGGGGGGCAGCAGCCCCCCCCCCTGCCCCTAGCTGGATACGCCCATGACCGACAATAAAACAGCAAATAGTTCGCGTTGGACTGCGAGGTTTCGCCACACGTTGTATTCTGTAGGTATTTATTGTCCTTCGGACGTCAATTTACGGTGCTATACGTTGTACCAGGCAGACGACAAACTGAAAGTTAACCCTCTGAGCCAGTAGGTCAGTGTTGTCCTCTTTTTATCGTTATTCCAATTAGTGAATGTTTTATAACGCGACGGTTTTTCGATGCCAAGATTTCGATAAGATACGAGCCGCTTATCAGCTGAGAACTGTTGATTGAAATTTCACGTGACGCTAAGCACGTGCCAGCAGACAAGCTGTGTTTTAGGCTCAATAGAATGGCGCTTGCTTAACTTCTAATCGCTTCAGCTATGTTGCGTTGCTTCAAATATAGCGCTCTAGTTTCATCATTTATACGTATTTCTGCCCTGCTCGACAGCCCTCATTGTATTACTACCGGCTGGATTAACATCACCATTTTGCTGGTTTTTATTGCTCCTTAACAAGTTATCAAGTCTGTTTCACCGATACAGGTTCCTACTTCACGGATGGGAGAAGGAAAATACGTAATCTAAAAACTGAAGGAAAGAGACCTCGTTGATAACCAACGGACAGATGGATGGAAGGAATTCCAAATAGTGTGCGAGTCACTGGTAAATGATGGGAGATCAACAAAAACTGAAAAAACTTTATCTACACCAGGGGTCCCCAAAGTGGTCGATACTGACCCCTTGGGGTCGATTAATACAGAGGGGTCGAAAGGGGTCGATTAGTACTAAAGAGGATCAATTAAACTGTACAGGAAAAAATAGGAATGTTCTACTAACAATCAGGTCAATAAATAAAGTACAGCTCATCCTCTCAGTTCTTGTCTGTTTGCGAAGTCATGTGAAGTAAATGATGAAACTTTCAACCAATTACTTTTGCTCACTGAGGTAAGGTGGTTGTCAAGAGGTGATAGTTGCAGTATTGAGAGTTGAAGAGTGCCTTAGGAAGGTGGATTCATCGCTATGTGACAAGTTAAAACAGTAAAACAACCATCTGCTCTTTTGGGCAGGTCTTTATTCGAAATTTATTCCATCTATCTATAGTTTCCTATTTTTTTGAGATTATAGTAATAGTGGAAAGTACCTCGTTTTTCTGTTAATTTTATTGGGTGGATTTTATAAATTATTTCGCTGAGTTGTTACGCAGGCCTCCTTATTTCTTAGCATCAGAAATGCCAAAAATTATTTAATGCTTTTATTAAATACTTGTGGGGGTCGGTAAGAAGGCAAATATCGTATCATGGGGTCGACGAGGTAAAAAGTTTGGGGACCCCCGATCTAGACGTACACCGCCAGTAGCTAGGAACTGTCCAGACAAAATGACGGTTGGAGGGGGATGCGGAGAGGGGGCGGGGGTGGTTTTGCCTGGTTGTTACGAATGCTTCACGGGTGCACCTCCAGATTGTGTTGCAAAAGCAAAATATTTCGACAGCTGACTGCGCCGTCTTCTTCAGTCGAAGATATCTGATCTAACCGTGGAAATACACTGCTTTTACAACAAAATTTGGTGGTACACTAGTGTCAATATTTCACTGTTTTTATTGTTGTTTAGCGAAATTTCAATCATAATTTCTTAATCGTAGCGTAGTCTTTGTCTTCTCGCGTTTCTATACTCCTGATCGAAGTAAGGGCTAATAGAAATGAGGAGTA
>JARYHS010012519.1:13142389-13268435 GCA_031002005.1 Vandiemenella viatica
TATCTATTGGGTTAGATATGAAGGGAGATAAATGGCTCGTGACACAAAAACGCGTTGCAAAAATATTGATATTTTTGCCCTTTAAGGGTCTAATTCAGAAAAATTCCTGTCTTAATATGTGATGTCACCAAACCGGAGATCTTAATCTTTAAAATGATATTTCATTAAACGATTTCAGGTAGGTATCCAGGGAAATAAATGACTCGTAACAAAAAAACAGCATTTTAGTAGTATTGACATTTTTGCCCTTTAAGGGTCGAATTCTGAAAAATTTCTTTCTTATAATGTGATGTGACCAAAGTGGAGACTATAAGCTTTAAAATGACACCTCATTCATTGATTCCGATTAAGTATGAAGGGAGATAATGGCTTGTGAGAAAAAAATACCTTATAGAAATAATATATATCATATAGATGTATATATCATTAGTTCGTCTCAAAAACAGAAAATAAGTAACGGTTCACTTACATATTCAGAATCTTGCAGGTTTTTGTACTCTTTGTAGTTATCATGTATAAGATAATTTTATTTTTTGCTGTTCAAGTAACTTAAAAGATTTCCATCTTTAGAATCTGATGTATCAGATGAAGCTAAATATCTCCAACTTTCTTCAGCGATCGGATAATCATTATCGCATACACACGATATTTCATCGATAGTTTCTGCAGCAACGATGTATCATTGGTGGATTTTGTAGAAGCAATAGAATCCCTACAATGGCAGTGATTACTTCCTTGATATACGAGGCAATAAAGGAAGTACTGGTCTTTTGTATTGACTCCAAATATGTATCTACTTCTTTGAGACCCATAAAATGATAATCCAAAGGTGATACTGCTACGACCGCTCTTGTGGCAGCGAATCGCTTGCTAACTTCTGCCACCATGTTGCGATTAAGCCGAAACATAGTCAATAATTCGTCATCTAAGTCAGAATTCATGATCTCGATTATTTCAGAACCGAACAGAAGATTCACTTTTGAGATGACATGACATGACATCAACTGCTTCGCGAAACCTTATCAAAATTTTACTAGATGTTTTATGTCTAAAAGATTCGGCTCACTTTGCTTTATCTCATCTTGTCCTATCTTTCTAAACATCTTATTTATTATGTCACAGCTGCATACGTGGGTTAAACTTCCCAGCATCCCTGTAAATCTATGCCAACGGTTGGTCTTTTCAGTTTTGATAGAAAGAGTGTATATAAACACTTCCTGATCCTGATACGAATAGCGAGCTCTCTTCAACTACTTCATCCAATCTTTCTGTGTGTACTGGTTACATCTAATCATTTTCTAAAATAGGATCGGTCTCATCATTGAACGACGTTATCAAGGGAATCCAAAAATACTTTTTCCATTTTCGGCATGTGCTAACAAGGAGTATCTCTCTCTCTCTCTCTCTCTTGACAATCTTCTTGCATTCTTTTTACGAGCCTTTTCAATTTCTGGAACTCTGTTTAGGCCTCCACTATAACGAGATTATGGAGCCGATGACCAAGACACAGATTGATGTTCCATATTAGCTAGCCAACGAAACTGCTCTTCGCACGTTTACTGCAGCATCAATGACAGCTGGAATCATCTATTCATTCAGTCTCAACTGTTTCTTTCTATCACTTATCATGCCTTCTATTTTGCCGCCAGTCTTCATTTCCTCCATACGTTGAGTACTCAGGGTTAAATACTTTGTTTTTACCGCATTTAGGCTAGCTAAGAAATAGCCTTGATCGGAATTCACAATTTTTTTCTTATTGGCTTTTTCTATCACTAAACTTCCGAAATCTTTCTAACAAAAACTAGTTTGACTTAGACAGTCATATAACACTATTACAGAGAGTTTTATAACATTAGTTTTAGCTAATTCGGTCATTTTAACATCTAATTATTAACTCAATTTAACGAAAAATTTAAAAAAACGCCTCGTCGTGTTAGGAAGTGTTGCTCAAGGACACGCCGCGAAGCAAAGGGCGGCGCGGCGGCGGCGGCGGCGGCGCGGCGCGCCACTGAGACACGGCGGCGTCACGCCGGCGCGGCGCCCACCTCTAGCTGGTAGTTCTTCCTTGGGGCAATTTCTCTGATGGTCAAGACTGCCTCTCCACAATTCCTTACGCCACGTCTTGGGTTGGTTCTCCAAAGGCGTCAGGTGAGGTACAGGAAACTGTTCCCAGATTTCAGGTGAGGTACAGGAATTTCTTGGCCGTGCATCTGGTGTCTGGTGTCGGACATTTGTTTTGTTCTTTCTTTCCCTCTCTTCTATTACTCTTCGTCTGATATCTCGTGGAGCTATGCCAACTAGGGGGTAGATCTTTTTTATGGGTGTAGGCCTGAGGCATCCGCTCACAATCCTCACTGTTCATTTAGAGCTGTATCTACCTGCCTGGCGTGCGCAGATGCTTCCCAAACTGGGTGCCGCATATTCTCCTGTGCCAGGGCTGTTGAGCGCAGCACTTCACGGTGCGCTTCCCAAGCTGTTCCTGTTAGTTTACGAATGATAGAATACCTTGCGCTTTTCTTCCCTTTTAGCTTTAGGCATTGCTGTTAAACGATAGGGTTCGGTCCAGCGTTGGGGACAAGATAATTTGGCTATGTGCAAAGTTGTAGTCTCTCCCCTCTCCGTGTTATATTAAGTTGTCTTTTTTGCTTGCCGATTGCGCATGTGCAAGGCACAAACCTTTGTTTTACTTGGATTTGGCCTCAGTTGGTTTTCTTCGTAGTAAGCTTCAAGATTTTCCAGTATCGCTATTAGTTTTTTTTATATCTTCAAAAGTTCTGCCCTCTACAGTGATGACTGTATCGTTTGCATAAATAAACCTTTTGCCTTCAGTGTTGTTTGGTCATTCGTGTAGATGTTATAGCGAATATGTGACAAGACGCTTCGCTGTTGGAGTTCGTTCTTCTGGTTTCGGCGCCTACTCTTCTCTCCTTGGAGTGTGACGTAGAATCTCCTATTCTGTTACCATAACAACGACAACTGCGGACATCTACAGCGAAAGACTATAAATAAACAAAAAGAAACTAATAATTAATATGTGGATTACAACGAGATAAATACTTTTCTTTATGGCTGGTTTGATTTGAAATAACATAACTTTATAGCTTGCTATAACAGACATTTGTGTGCAGCACGTGAGTAGATATCTGGCTACCGAGCGTGGTGGCTGAACGGTTAACGTTCTGCCCTCGCATTCGGGAGGACGCGGGTTCGAATCCCCGTCCGGGCATCCAGATTTGGGTTTTCGATGGTTTCCCCAAATCAATTCAGGCGAATGCCGGGCTGCTTCCTAAAAAAAAAGGCCATGGCCGAATTCCTTCCCGTTCCGCGTCCCCAGTCCCATCACGCCTCTAAGAGAGCGTGCATAAACCACGTAGCTCCATTTTGGCGTCCTGTCAACCCCCTTCCCCCCCCCCCCACAATAGAAACGTGGTTTTACCCCCCCCCCCCCCCACCAACACCACTAGCACGTAGCTTTTTTCTCTTTTGATTCCAGAAGACATTTTGTACTGTTTTCTCGTGTCAGACGATTTTATATTATATAAGGAGATAATTAACTAAGGGAAATAAATGTTCACATGCTGTTGTGTGTTCTGTTCCTCATTTTAACTGTGTAAAATGTTATGAAAGGAAAGCTACGGCCTGGCTCGGAACCCCCCTCCCCCACGCAGCCCAGCGTAGCTTTCCGGCCAACCCCCCCCCCCCCCACCTGGACCGAGCCACGTGGTTTGTGCACGCTCCCGAATGATCTTAGCCGTCGACGAGACGTAAAGCCATAAGTAAAGAAAGATATCTGGCTGTAATAGAAAACCTCGCCTTTCAGTAGTATTGACTGATGATTGAACATTTCTGTTTTTCCTGGTAGAGGATAACTTGTTTGTGTCCTCTCATACTGTATATCGTATCAGATATCGCTAATCGGGTAAACTTATCTCTCTCGAGACGAATCTTTCCGTTAGATTTATCGATTCTCTGAATTCGAGTGCGTGATGTAGCATACAAGCAGCCACCTGTCTTTTACTGCGACCTCTGATCTTTGTAATGAACATGGTCAGCCTACATCAGCTATCCCCACGGCTGACACCTTTTTATCGCACAGGCAGATTTAAATTAAAAAGACGTCCCCGAAATAAAAATAAGAATGGAGTGTTTCCTTCACTGCACCACACGGGTCCGCCCGGGTATTCCTGTACATCGTGTCGTCGAATATTCTGCCAGTTTATCATTGGTTTTGTCACTGTTAATGGAAATAGGTATAGGAGATAACTGAGGTAGTGTTTCTTCACTAGGAGAGCTCTGCATTAACCGAATAGCCAGATTCCTTTTGATGTCAGAGTTTCTGGAGTTCGCAGTAGATTTAAACCTGCCATGCGGGAGGGCACGGGTTCCCATCATTCCAGACGTATTCCGGGATGATTGCCTTAATCCGTCCTCTACTGGCCCTGATGACCTCGACGTCGACGTGGAGCCGTAGATCCCTAACAGAATGAAAACATAGTGTTTATAGATCTGATGATCGCAATTTCGCCACCTTTTAATCTCCACAGTCTCGACACGCGCAAAACGAATGTAAATTGTGATTGGCACTCGGGAGATCGCGGATTGAAATCCCCATCCGGCGATCCAGACCTGGATTTTACAGGGTTATCCGAAATTATTCCAGGCGAATGCTGGAATGATTCCTTTAAAAGGTCATGGCCGAATTCCTCCCCATTCTCTCCTGGCTCTAATGATTTAATTTAATTTAATTCCAATGGAGCACCCGCTCCGGTGGCAATTACCCTACACACACACACACACACACATCTTCTCCCTTTCCTGCACCCACCTACATTTGCCCTTTACAAATTTTAACTTTAAATACTTTCAACGTTTTTGGTAAATTACTCATCATATCCCTTGGTAACTTATTCCAATCCCTGACACCCTTACCTAAAAAAAAAACCTTCCCACACCCTTGTGCCTGAAATCGATTGCCAGCTTGTGGTCATGGTCATCTTTTCCCTTCCATGAACTACTTTTCATACCTACTGCAATAGCTTTCCATGCCTCATCACCAGTATACGCCCTGTACACTCCCATGACCCTCTTCACCCTCCTCCTGTCTTGCAATGAATCCCATTCCAGCTCTTTTATCATATCTGTTACTGATTGTGTTCTGCGATAATTTCCAGAAACAAATATAGCAGTCCTTCTTTGCACCTTCTCCAACTCATATATTTGATACTTAAAATGTGGGTCCCATAATACACTCCCGTATTCAAGCAATGGTCTGACCAAAGTTTTGTAACCCAATTCCTTTATTTGTCTCGTACATCCTCTAATCACTCTCTCCAAGTGCAGAATTTTGAAATCTTTTCCTACCACCTGTCCAATGTGTCCCGCCCAGTTTAGCTTGTTATCAAAAGTAATGCCAAGATATTTACATTTCAAGTTCTCAGCAAGAAATTCTTTCCCCACCTTATATTCATAATTAACCATTTCTTTAATAACCTCGACATAGACGGGCCGTAAAGCACGAAACAAAAAATAGTGCTCAGGTCAGTAGCTTTCTTTTTTTAATGGTTTCATCCTTACTAACAAAAGTACAGTAATTGTATGAAGCGACCTGTGGTCATGTTCTGCGCAGTTGTCTCAAGTTCGCATAATTTAATTGCTCGGGGAACCGCACAGTTTGGTTAATTATCAGATTTTAAAATCTCTAAAACAACACTTACCTGTATTAATTACTGTAGCTTCTTAACGCTTATCACTAAGCCCTTGAAGCATATCTACTTTAAATGGCGTCCGCAGTTATTAATACTGCGAAATACTACTTGAAACGAGATTGGTCACACAGTGAGGAAAACTTGTTTCTTTATAAAACAGACATAGTTAAAAATTATATCAGAGAAACATTCCGTTATGAAATTAGGCAAGTTTAATATTCAACACTTCTCTACAGTTTCCGGTTGTTTTCAGTATTTCTGTTTGTTATTTTGGACGTTGAATCTCCTCGAAAACAACGTATCTCCTGTTTACGTGACAGCAATGCTTACCTGTATGGCGGTCGTCCCTTAACAAGAAAATTAAACCACACAACTTGCAAAAAACGCATATAGCTCTTTACTCCATCGCAAAATTGTCTCCAGAATTACGAACCTGTATGTTCTTATGAATTCTGAAAGCGGATGGGGCGATTGTTCATTCTGAACATAATAATTTGTGCTGTAGTTAAATATCTGTGCGAAAAAGATTTCACCTAAGGGCGCTCATGACATTACTTCAGCCTAGAGTTGGGCACCTGATTTAGAACGACACTAAATGAAACAGGATGATAATGTGCCGAAAGACTCAGTGGACAAAATCTCTCGCATTACAGGCAAAGTGATAACAACAATTAGGGGATACGTCATTCTGATAATGTACCGTACTTTTTTTTTGCTATGTCTCGACTGGTTTGATGCAATCCTCCATCCCTTCCTAACTTTCCCTAGCCTTTTCATCTCCACATAACCCTTACAACCCCCATCCTCAATTATCTCCTTCATATATTCTAATCTCTATCTTCCTCTACAGTCCTTACCTTCGACTGTTCCCTCCACTAACAAATTAACCAATCCAGAATGTCTCAAAATATGACCTACCAGCCTGTCTCTTCTTTCTGTAAGACTATTCCACAAACTTCTTTCCTCGCCCATCATTTTCAAAGCTCGTTCGTTTCGTACTTAATCCGTCTACTTAATTTTTAGCATCCTTCTATAGTACCACATTTCAAATGCTTCAATTTTCCTTCCGTCTGGTATTCCTAAAGTCCATGCTTCGCTGCCATAAAGCGCGGTGCTCCACACATAGAATTTTAGTTCTTTTTGAGTCCTAGATCAATATTTGAAACTAAAAGATTTCTCTTTTTCATGAAGGATTTTTCCGCTACTGTTATTCTGCTTTTAACTTCATTCCTACTTCGGTCATCGGTTGTAATTTTACTTCCTAAGTAGCAATATTCACTAACTTCTGCTATCGCATCTGATCCTACTTTTATATTTAATCTACTAGTATTGGTATCATTTCTGCTACATTTCATCACTTTTTGTCTTGCTCTGATTTATATTCAGTCCAAAATGTTCCTTCAGTATATCTCATTATCCTCAACCTGTTCTGCTAACAAGACAATGACATCAGCAAATCGTAGCATACTGATTTTTTCCCCTTGAACACCTATGCCACATTCAAATCTTTCTTTCACTTCCTTTATTGCTTCTTCTACATACAATATTAACGGGGAGAGACGTAGTTGGATATCAGAAATGTTACCGTCCGTTGCGTGCCATCTCTTTAACAGCATATTGAAAGTCAATGAGGAGGTGGTTGATTGGAACTATTCCAGCTCTTCAGTTGAGCGGCGGCACCTCACTCGCTGCTGTAACAGGGAAAGCTGTGGCTTCCAGTGGAACTGTCGCGGGCACTGCAACTTGTGAACCTGTCGCTCGATCGGGACACTTCCTGGTACCGCAGCCCCCTGCTCACCGGAGCTGGCAGCCATTGCAGATGTGATGTTTCTACTGTGACGTCAGTTATTACGACCCTGACATATGGCAGGAGGAAGTGTAAAGAACTAAGGGGTCAGACAGAATCTCTTTTAACTGATGCGGGACGGTGCCAGGCGACTGTGAAGGCGTATGTTTGTCGCAGTCTCGGTACCCACCGTGTGCACCTCCTGTTTAGTGTAATCCCCTTTAAGGGAGCCCCTCCACTGCTGAATGCAGATACAGATCTTACGTCACGATCGTTTTCCTGGTAACTATGGAGAGGGCCAGACTGAACCGTTGTGCTGAAGTGAACAGCTTCTAGACTCTAGAACAGGGGTGGCCAACACAAATGATCGTGCGGGCCACTTCGGAAATGTATCTTAACTCCGCGGGCCTCATATAAAATGATATATCCCCATATTAGATTTAAAACCTAATCAGTTATTATTGTGTTTTTACATTTAAACATAGATAATATAATTATAATCTATATATTAATACGCTAAGCGAAAACTTTGGAAACCTTTTTAAGAATATTGCGCGCACGGAGAAGTGTGAGATTTGGCATAGTTAAAGTTTATATGGAGATGAAGTGCAGAAAGCTAAAATGTACATATAATATGTCTTAAAAATACATTAAATAAAATAAATCATTAGTTGTATACATTCAATTGTTTTTAAGTGGCAACGACACTTAGCGATTCTGCCAATGTCTGTGATCTTTGGTCAACAGTAAAAAAAAGAAAAAAAAAATTATAAGCCTAGTTAAAACATGTTACAGATACATTATTAAATGAAAAATAAATTCGCTAACGTGTGTGTGAGTGAAATCGAATCGGAGCCAACTATGTGACGTGTATTTCCAGCATTGAGATACTCTGTGGTCTTTGGTGAAACCAAAGAGTCGCATAAAGTAGTTATGAAAGGAACATTTCTAAAATGAATGTAGCGATTCTGCTTGATACTATATGGTCTTTTTATTATTTAAAAGGTTAAACTTTGGTTAAGGGTCTTTTGACTTTTGAATTTCAGTAATTTCATAACGGATTTTTTTTTTTTTTTTTCATTCAGATATTTGCACCTACTTCCATTATACCTCCATGCAGAACATTAACAGGTCGGGGAGAGAGAGACAGACAGAATACCAATTTGCGTGAAATTCAAGATAATAGACCAAGTTTAAATAGTGAACACACAAAATGATGAAATTATTTTGATGGATACGTTTAAATGCGCACTAAATGTCATTCCAAGAAATTTTTATAGTTTCAAATTTACAATGCAGGTTTTTCAATGCAAAACATTTCGAATCAGAAGTCACTTCAGGTGAAAGGACTGCATTTCCTTAATTTTGTCATAAATCAAAATGAATATTTTAAATTATTGTATGGTGGACTAAATTCAAATGAAAAATCTTTAAATGGAAAGTCTAAAATTATTTTGAAAACATTTAATCAATTGCTGTGGTTAGACCAGAAGCTAAAATTTAGAATACAGTCATGCGTGGAGTGTATGATTTTAATTTTGTAGGTATTGCAGGGAATTAAGGCAAACAACACAACCTAATAACGTATTGGTACATACTCGCAGCCAACGACGTCAATGTATACAGTATATAATATATCTATGATCGCAGCAAACGCAATAGAACAAGTTCAAATAATGATAATTACTCTTTCACGAAAGAATCTAAATAACTTAATGAATTACGGTCGAATTTCGACCCCTGGGCGATATGAATATTATTTTAAATACAAAGTTAATTTTTTCTTATAATTTCGGCAGTTAATTTTGGAATATATGGATGCAAAAATAATGTATTTTTTAATACGTTGGTTTTCACTACTTTGGCCACTATAAAATAAATATATTTTGTAAAAGTGTGATGAATCTCGCGGGCCGGAAAAATATTCAAGGCGGGCCGCGGGTTGGCCACCCCTGCTCTAGAACACAGCTTCCAGCGACGGATCTTCCAAGCCGGGGCAGAAGCGGCATAAAAAGTCACTACCAGACCGGTTTCGCCACCCCTTGAAATTTGAGTTTGCCGCCTTGGCAGTGGAGCTTACAAAACACGAATTTACGATTTTCCGCTCCTTCAAACATGGAATTTGCCCCCCTCCTCCCCCTCCCTCTAAACTGGTAGGTTCCCCATCTTTTTGGGTCTACCGCCCCCTTTGCGAAAAGTAAATTACTCACCACCCCATTTAAAAAATAAATACGCTCCGCCCCCTTTTCAAAAAAACAAACAAAAAAAAAAACAAAAAAAAACCCAGCGACTCCCGTTCTTGTAATCCACAGAGCTCCAACTTTTTTGGCTCGTGTCCTACGTTTTGAAACAGTTATTACAGTTAGCTTTATAAAAAAAATAATAACAATACAGATGTATTGTTCACAGTTTGGTTAAAAAATACATATTATGAACAAAATGTTATTAATTAGAGGACCGATCTCTGTGCAATGACACTAATTTTTGGATATTTGGTGCCTTATTTGTAGTCGGCAAACTTAAATCACCACGTTTAGCTAAGGGGGCGTCCATTAATTACGTGAGGTGAAATAGGGGGGGGGGGGGAGGAGGTCGAAGGAAATCTCATGTGAGTTTTTGAAATCCTTGAGGGACGGCAAAGCTAAAAAAAAAGTCCTTAAATGCCGCGGATGTAATGGCATTATTATGTGGGGGAAGGGCTATAAGGCCTAGAAAAGACGCGGAAACCGACCTTGAGAGGCATATATCAGCCATCGCAAGCAGGGGGGGAGATCCCATCAATACCTCACGTCATCTTAGGGGGGGGGGGGTCCCACTAGATTTCACCAGACGGGGAGGGGGGTCTGCAATGCCGGATGGAACCCTTAAAGCCGATGGGCGGCAGTAGCGCCCGCTAAATATGCCTCGTACCAAAAAGTATCGCTATGATCTCTTCAGCGCCGCGTTGGGCACCCCTGCTATCCAGACTACTGTATTCTTTGAAGGACGATACAGGTCGCCCCAGACGTCTGTCGTGGCGAATTGCTTGCGGTCACCTTGAACCAACCACCATGCAAGAAGTAGCATCTTCCTAAGCCACCAGCAAGCGAGGATGTGGTGAAGCTGAAACGAAATTTATCAAGCAAAGAAAATGGTAAGCAGTAATTTCCGTGAGAAGACTTTTAACTGCAGAACGAAACGACGCGGATGGTCTTCATAGCTGAACATTATGTTCTGCTCTAGGATGAAGCAGAAACGTACCCAGGTGGTCGAGGGAAATGTCTGAGAGTCACAGTTGATTCGTTGCTGTACAGTACTTCCCACCTCATTGCCTCAGCGACAAGCGTGGTTTCCAGTAATCACTTTTTATGTCCTCAATGTGTGCTCTGAAAGGCCCTTAGCTGAGACCCGGAGTCCCGACTTGAAATTCCGGTTGAGCCAGGAATTTTTTAACAGTTCGATTGATCGTATGAGCAGTGCCAGGATGTTCCGTGGTTCGGATTGCACGTTAGACTATAACAGGTGCAGCTCCGATAGATGCGCAACGCGCGGCGTATCGAAATTTCGCCACCAGGTCGCAAACCCGGAGAACTTACTTCTTGCGTCAGTATGTTTTAATTGTTGAGACTAGAATTTAATGTTATAGTGAGGAAACTAAAAATCTGTTTGAAATGTAATGTGAACTAGGTGAACAGAAAAACTGCCCGGAACATAATTCACTGAAGCAGGTAGATGGCTGCAGGGTCAAAGACACGAACATTCAGACAGTAACTGTTACAAGCAGGCATCAACAATAAACTGCAAGACGATTGGTGCCAAGATGTCGCGAATTATATGAGTTTGAGGTGTGACGAAGAATGTGTAAGCCTTTCGAGTTAGCCAATTGATGTGTTCATCACGCCAGCCTACTACAGAACACACACATCCCAGCCACCCACATGCATGCAACACATATTGGTTACTGCGTAATAGGGCATCGAACTGGACCTCTTGTAACAAATTGACTGGTACATGTCGATGTAGGCGGAACTCTGTTACAAAAACCGACCGTGGTGGGTGAAAGGTTAACGCTCTGGCCTCGCATTCGGGAGGACGCGGGTTCGAATCCCCCTCCGGGCATCCCGATTTTGATTTTCCATGGATTCCCCAAATCCCTCCAGTTGAAAACCAGGATGCTTCCTTCAAAAAGGCCATGGTCGAATTCCTTCCCGTTTCATGTCCCCAGTCCCATCCCGCCTCTAATGACCTTAGCTATCGACGAGGCGTAAAGTCACAGTAAAAAAAAAGGCTGTAACAAAAAAAAAGTAGTTTATTGTTTTCAATAAACGTTAAAAAATCATTAAAAAAACAAGTTATTTTGGTTCGTTTGGTGAAAGAATAGTATCCTCGTGGTTCATCTTACCTGCACGGCTAGTCGATAAATGATTCAGGTACTACTGGTGATCTGCAGGTGCTCACAGGTACGGGATGTGACATGAGGTCAAGGGTCTACATCTATTGGCATCGTACCAACGGGCAAGAGATAAAAGAATTTAACGAAGAGGTAATGAAGTGCCGTAGGGGGGGGGGATCTCAGCCCCCCCTCCCCATTATTCACACTTGCTGCCTTTGCACACACGGACCATAGTGACTACGGAGAAGTAGAGATGGTTCGTTCGCGAGTGAACCAGTTATTTTGAAAGAGCGAGTGAGCTGTCGCTCACCAAAAATGAACGGTAGTTCTTCTTGACCGAGCGTGGTGGGTGAACGGTTAACGTCTGGCCTCGCATTCGGGAGGACGCGGGTTCGAAACCCCGTCCGAGCATCCAGATTTTGATTTTCCATGGTTTCCCCAAATCAGTCCAGGCCAATGCCGGGATGCTTCCTTCAAAAGCGCCTTGGCCGAATTCCTTCCCGTTCCTTGTTCCCACTCCCATCCCGCCTCTGATGACTTTAACCGTCGACGGGGCGTAAAGTAATAAGTAAAAAAAGTAAGTTCTTTTTGGAGGCGGAGCAGTACCACTGTGGGGCTAGTTCTTTCGAATCTGACGTACCGCTCCGCTTGTTTTTTCTTCTTCTCTTTGCGTATTCCGGCTACCAGCGTGCCTTGTGAAAGATCATTTTCAAAAGCTGGACAAATTTGCACTGAAAAAAGAAGTAGGCTGCTGAATGGCAAAATAAGTAAAATTTTATTTGTGAACAGTAACCTTCATTTCGTTTAAAGCAAAAACTTCTTTAAAATTGATTTTTACTTTGTGTTTGTAAAAAAATAATGTAAAACCAACTACGCTCAAACTATCTCTTAAATATTCCCAGCTATCCTAACAGTATTTCACTGACGCTTTGGAATGGTCTTTTCTGCGTGCAAGTATTCCGGTAGTATTTAAAAAAAGAAATGTTTATGAATAAATATAAAAATAAATGAAAATAACCGATGTGAGATTGACCTAAGAAATCAGTGTAAATGAAAATAAGCGATGTGAGATACTGCACTCAAAATGGACAGAACCGCTCTATTTGTTTAAACTGAGCTAGTGAACTAGCTGTTTTAATGGAATGATCAGATGAGCGCAGCTCTTTTTAGTGAGTCGCTTTGTCCGCCTCTAGCGAGAAGTGTGTGTGAGTGGTCGGTCGCCTCGTGCTTATGAGTCACGGTCCCGTGCCGACATGACGCCGCTTCCTCGTGCTCTCGCCAATCAGCATCCATCAGTTGTGACAATGTCCTACAGCTACACGCAAATAACGAGTTGTGTGTTTTAAGTGGTATCAGAATAAGCTCCCTTCATTTACATTTCTATGGGTGCTAGAGTGACAAGTACAGTACTTGGAGTTTGTCGTAGCAGAACTCCCAAGTTTTGTACTTGAAATACGGATGGATTTCTATCATGCCGGCAGTTCGAGCAGACATGTAGCTGCTGAATAACGTGCGTGGCTGGGAACTGGAGGTCGTCGGATCGCAACCCGGTCTCGACCGGACTTTAAAATGTGCTTCACCACTGCCAAAGCTTTGCTTTGTCCGTTTATTGAATATGCTTGAACGCCGCGTGGTTGTGATTCCCCTCCACCCGGTGACGATTACTGCGATAGGTCGATTGCGCAGCAAATTGATCATGCCACGTAATTCCCACCAGCTCCAAACTATGCCGTTTTCGTACGTTGAAAAATGGCAGGTTGTTGCAAAAATGGTCAGGATAAGACAAATCTGTGGGCTATTTATTAATTGAACGACTAGTTTTCGTAACATCTCCACCGTTGCCATAATTACTAATGAGCCCTATAATCCTGCCGCCGTAATACTGACCATCCAGATTTATAATCTGTAAATACTTGAATTTTTCACCTCATACATTTCAAAAGCACTCAGCGTCGACAATTGCTGGGATAATTATTAAAAATCGTAATAAAAAAAAAAAAAAACAGAAAAACTGTTTGGGAAACTTACGTTTGGCTGTAGATAGTGATTTTTGTAAAATTTCACGTCTCATATTTTTGCCATTTCCTTCGCGGCAAGGTGCAAGCCGAGAACATATCTGGCACCACAGTTCATTAGGTTCAATAAAGCCCTAACTTTCGTTTGTCGTTGACATCTCGCTGAGATTTAGAGTTACATTATGGAGGTGCGAAATGTATCCGTATCTAGTTGTTGCTACGCTGTATCATTTTTTTTTTTTTTTTTTTACCTCCGCAAGGATGGTCTTAGGTTTGACTCCCGTACATGACTGTTCTTCCTTTATACCGTATCTCTTAGGGAGTGTGCATAAACTACATGGCTCGGTCTAGGGGGGGGGGAGGGGTTGGCTGGAAAGCTACGCTGGGCTTCGTGAGAGGGAGGGGGATCCTAGCCAGGCCACGTAGCTTTTCGTTCATATTATTTGTCACAGCTAAATTGAGATACAGAACACACAGCAGCATGTAAATATTTATTTCCGCTTTTTAATTATCCCCATACATAATTTACGATTGTATGGCAAGAGAAAACAGTACGAATTGTCTTCTGGAATCAACAGGGAAAAAGGCTACGTGCTACGTGAGGTGGGGGGGGGGGGGGTAGAGACAAAAGCCACGTCGGGCAACGTGAGGGGGAGGGAAGGTTCACAGGAGGCCAGAATGGAGCTACGTGGTTTATGGACGCTCCCTTGTACGCTGAGAGTTGCCGGTCTAAGTCACGCGTGTTTCACTGAAGTGCTGTCCTGTGCTTTGAATGTAAGAAACGCTTTGGGTTGAGCATACATGCATGCTGATGATATGAATAAAAACACGGAAGCTGGCTGTATGGCTTACTCGTCCATAATTTTAGGGGGAAAGATTCTTACGCGTATGTTTGGCTGATCCTCGCCGGTTAATTTCAATCTGTGTGAGTAGAGTATTGAAATGTAGGAACAGTGTGTCGTTTACTGTCTATGCGTAGTTCTCGCCTCTGCCTTTATAGCCGCATTAATCTCGAGAAACACTGACCGCAATTTGAATCAGTTTCCTCTGTTAAATAAATAGTGCAGTTCTTAGTGGATCAAATTGGAGAAAATTTGATTTCACCGCTCTTTCTTAGAGTGCGATGCCTTAACCGTGGAAGATACAACAAAAGAATGTTTCGAAGAAATGCAGCGAAAAAAAAGTTTCCAAAAACCAGCGCGGTATCTCACAGGTATACTTGTCTAGAACAATTCTCAGAAAGTGTGTAAAACGTTAAGCTTTTGCTATTTTCTCCTCATGAATTACTTAATCTTGATGAAAAGTATTTGTTTATCTCTGTTATTGGGTATAGACGAAAAATGTCATTTGCAGTTGTTCGACGACGACGAATTCTTGAGAAAAACCTAGTGGAGGTACAATATAAACAGCATAAGCGTGCAACGCTTTTTAAATTTAGCAGAAACAAATGATTAAGTCGTTGGGTTTTTTTGGGGGGGTTGGGAGGAAGGGACTTTTAGCATTGTCGACGTCTAGGTCATTAGCGATGGGAGGGGGTTAGGGCAAGACACACTAAGCAATTCGGCCATGGTCTTTTAAAGTAACCATGCCGACATTCGCCCGAAGTGATTTGCGAAAACCACGGAAAACTGTAATCAGTATAGCAGGACCGGGATACGAACCCACTAACCCTCCAGGCTCAACGCGTGCAGTATTACATCAAACCAAGTGCATCGACTGGCGGCAGGACTAAATGGGTGTGGCACCCACCCCCAGCCAGATGGTCGCTCGATGCGCCCAGCCCCGCGAGTCAGTCAGGTGTAACTCACACACACACACACACACACACACACACACACACACACACACACACAGGGTTTCGAAAAGTTCGCAGAAATTGAAGGGGGAAAAATCACAGAAGCTGGTATGCATATAGTAACATTCGAAGAGAGAGAAAGCTTTGTTAAGGCGGCTAAACACGAGCCTATTTCGGTATCAATCTGCAGGGGCAATCATATGGGCTTCATTTCACACATCACAACTTCGCTCCCAATTTCAGTTTACATTGTGGTTGCATGACTGCTAGTTCCAAGCGCTTAACAATGGCTTCTATAAAAAGTAGACGTCGTTTTAATAATAACCTGTGCTACAGTTTGTACTGAGAGAAAAAGAAGATACTGGTTGAAGACATGGGTTATACTAAGAAAAAAGTTATTTTACATGAACGTTTTGAGAAGCCTGAAGCCAGATTTTAGAAATTTTCTGAGTAGATTCTGAAAGTTTTTCAGAAATACTGGGCTTAGTGACCCATTGTATATATACACCCTAATGCGTGGAAGTATAAGCGCCAGAAACGATTAGTCGTTACTTTACAATTTTTGGCAAGTAGGCAAACCTATGAAGATATCAAATATAGTTCACTGATTTCACCACATCATTCCTGGAACATGTTGGGCTATCTAAAAATGTCTAAAACACTACATTAAGCAAGAAAAAAAGACTGCAAGTGCTACTTTTCCGGTCCAATTCCTTGTAAATTTCGAGCAAAGCTTGAAATCCTTCTTCCGCGTTTTGTGGTTTATGTAGTTTTTATTATGTTTGTGCCGTAATTGGGGTATATTCTTATAAATTTCGAAAATATTCGCCCACACCTGTTTGCCTTTAGGCATTTGTAACGACACACACGACTGAGGGCGCGAAACGCACTCGCTCCCTGCTCCAAGGCGACTGAACCGAAATTACACAAACCTTGCAGTCGCGCTACGCACGTCTAATTGCTCCCTGTCTGCAGGGACGAAGTGCGAATGGTTTGCCGAGCTCTGCCGATCTCCGATATCGAGAGCAGCAGACCCAATTTGCCTACTCACGCGGCGATGTGCAGGGCCCTGCTGGATTGCCCCTGTGGATTGTGTCGGGTGTAGCCGCTTTTAATAGCGTGTAGAATCCAACATACGAAAACTGCGGCCGCCGTCGGCTTATTTGCGTTGAAGGCGGGGAAGGTATTCGTCAGGGAGGGTTCGCGGTGTCCTCTTTGCCCAGGCACGTGATTTTAGCTTTCAAAGGTCAGTGCATCGTGACTGCCGGCAGAACAGAGCAGGTCTTCAGTGAACAACACTCGAGCAAACAATCCATTAATTTCAGTAGCGGCATTGAGATCCTTCCTAATCTGTACGTTAATGACTGCCTTTCGTTCCGTAGGCCACTCGTTTACCTTAACGCCGTATCACATGTTCGCTTTTTCGGTGCGACGTTACTCGACACGCTCGAATCATGGAATTTCTAAAGCAAAATAACGGACAGTGAACTGTAACTTGCTGCACCATTCGGACTAGACACTCATGAAAATGAAACGTAACTTCTTTACTACATAAAGATTGATGACCGTGTAGGCAATATATCGTTGCATAAAGGAACTCTCAATCTTATCTTTGCCCAAGCAGACAGAACGATCTTAGTGAAAGATTCCCAACATGGAGGGGAGGGGAGGAGGGGGGGGGTAGCTTCACCTAGCCCTACACTGTCCCAAGTACTATGTCTCCTTCCCCTCCTCTTAAAAGTTGAACATTTTTGTGAGTTTCGTCATTGTTAATTCTGTAAAGTAGGCATTTATCTTATTAATTATAAAATTCTGTGGGGGGGGGGGGGCATTGGGCTAAAAATGTTGGGAACCCCTATTCTAAGCCACCTGTTTTTACTCGCGTACAGTAGAGCGGTTTTTGAGTTTGTGCGGTGTGCCCACTTGACCCCGGGCTCAATGGGGATAACGAGGAGCAGCGGGGAGGGGAAATCCTTATTCCGCGCATGCGCGTGGGCGACGGCTCGGGCTGCAGCAGGCGCAACAGTTTCCCTACCCTGCGTGCATTCTCTGTCCAGACATCGAGATTGTAGTTTGCTCTACTTTCCTGAAACTACCCGTACTAGTGGCAAAGCCCCAACTAAAAACAAAGGCCAATTGCTAGTTGAGTTTGCAAAGAAATGAGAACGTGAAGAACTACCGAACCTCTTGACGTCGCATCCTACCCCGAAGACCTAGAATGAGAATACGCAGCTCTGCCTCCGCGAAGGGCCTGTTGAGGCTGGACATGTCGATACAGGGGGGAAAAATGCAGGAATTCCGCTAGGTGCGAACCTCAGTCCTCTGGCAGTAGTGGGAGGTGGATTCTGCGACACATTGTCTTCTCTCGCCCTACAAACTCCCGCAGCCAAACTCTTTATGGAGAAACTTTACACCTTCAAACCTACCGTATTGTATCTGTTGATGATTCACGTATCTGTTGCTCGGTGACTGTATTTGATATTACGAAGGTTTCGTGTATTATTCGTGTTAATCCTTGTGTTCCTATCCTGACTGCGGTGTTTGTCTTTGATGTCGCTCACTCTCGGTTCCGCAGGCTGTATGCAGCGCTAAGATCCTTTCTGTTCTGGAGTATTGACATGTAACGAATCTACACAGAAATTGATGGGAAGAGTTACATTAAAGGCATCAACTCGGGTCATAAAATTACCGTGCTTGCACACAAAAAATATTTAAAATGCAGACCCCACCAGAAAATAAAACAATCCTTCGACATGGTTGACTGTTGGACTGTAATGCTTGCATGGGTCGTAGAGACAAACTGACGTGCGTTCTTGGTGGTGACGCAAGCTGTTCAATAGATCCTAATGGTTTAGATTGAATGTCGCTGCGGCTGTCGATTGTTCAGTATGTCATCGCTCATTGTGACTGACAGACCGATTGTTGTACCAGTATTGCAAAATTCGATAAGAGAATCAATCAGAAACACTGTTCAGATGGAGAAATAATGAGATTTCAACATAACTTCCGATGGAGTCATTAAGTTTTGAGTCCCATATCTGTAGTTGAATGGATGTTTTTTGATTCGGAATTCAATATAGTAAATCTCTAGATCAATATGATTAAGGTGTTAAAGTTAGATTTAAATTTATTTTCAATAATACGAAACTTCGGTTAGCCTACTTAAAAAGTGCGAATCGTGTTACAGTTTGTAGCGTCTAGTTTTATGACGTTATTTAAATTAGAATAAAAAAATAAGATGCATTAATTAATAAATTAATTTGCAAAATTAATCCCGGGTAGGCGCCAAGAATGGAAGTGTTCTCTATCCGAGAGAAGCGACATTCCAATTCTGAAATATTTTAATCAAAGCAATTGTACTTTTAAAATACCATTAAAAAACACAAATCTTCATCTATTCAATGATATACTGATACATTGGAAAGGAAGTTATTGAAAGCAGGGTTTACAACACCTATTATTTTCTTTGAATATAAAATTGATTGGTTTATTGAACAGAACTGAATATTAAAAGTTTCTTTTGAACAATTTAGAGCATGATTCTCATCTCAGAGCGTTGCCTAGGGTTGAATGACGCAAGAGTGTCTATACATCGCCGGCGTTCTTTACCGTGGCAGATGACATGCGGATAAAACAGAGTTTCACGGACCCTGTTGATCAGCTGGGCGCAAGGTCACTTGGCGAGTAGCTCCCCGCAGGTAGTGACCTCTCCGGCAATCTCCCGTGGTGCGCCGGTGCGGATTGTTTGCTGGCCAGAAACAGAATGTCTTCCTTCTCGCTTGTTCGCCCGTTGAAAACTTGCAGGCTCCGGAGTTTTAGCAGACGCGGGAAATTTCAGCGAGTCGCAGCGTTGGCGGGTCGTCCACGATCTCCATTGGCGCTCCTCATGCAACATAAAAAACTTATGGTTTCTAAAAGTTCGTAACACACTGTTTGATTCGCTGGTTCCCAACAGAGGTGTTCCGCAACCTGACTTTTTCTCCGAAGCATCGTTTCTCTAGTTTCAACTTTCTACTGTACCAGGAAATCCTCATTTCGGCACAGTCCCTATACTGTCCTTTGAATTTCATTGAATGCGTAAAGCTTTTAACTTTACGGCCTGCCATAAACCGTTCGGTCTTTCAGCGCAGGTATGAGTCACCTGGCTCTCGCCGATGCCAAAGAAACGTGGAATTCACACGCATAAATTTCCCGTCACCAAGGGACATTACAAGTTCTAAGAGAAGCTGCCAAAGCCTTCTGATGGTGCTTATTTCCTTCCTCTGAAATCGCAACAAATTTTTTCAGAACTGGATCAAGCGGTGCTGACCATAGCTTGGGTACGCTCCTGATTTCTGGTTGCATTGGGCCTGGCGGGTGAGTTAGGCAGACTTCGCAACCACGCCACGGTGATTCGTAAGCAAAATCTGCGTCCGATTTCCTCTTTGTTCCTTGTTTACAAACTTGTCTCTGCTGGGATGATACGCTGTTGAGAAGCCATCGGCAGTAATAATAATAGGTAGACAAAAGATACTGCGTTCGCTCCTTGTTAACTTGAAGAATGCTTACAATTCAGTGCTTCGTTCTCATTTAACTAGGGCATCGATGATACAGCCATGCCTCTAACCAGGTAAGTGCTTGGGCGACATCTCGGAAACTTCTGAGATTAAAAACTAGCCGAGGGGGGGGGACGCCTAGCTGCTAGGGGGGTTGTGTGGTAGCTTAGTCTGAGCTATGAACGTTCGCGTAGCCTGAGGAGTACATTGTCATTCGGTCACCATCTAGGTTGATAACCTCAACTGGGAAAGGTATGTGCTTAAAATAAAGTTCACTGTAGACTCAAAGGTAATTTTAACAACACTGTATTCTTCCAAAATTTACATAGATCGTAGACCAATCTACAGCAATAGTATCTTCTTCTCCAAATTCAAAAATTAGATCGCAGTTTGAAACAAATGATACAAGCCGCCGGTCAACTGCCGAAAACCCCTAACTGACCACTGTCACTTCCGAAATAATTCAAGATGGGTGCCTAAGCTTGCTGCGTTTCCGGTATCGCTTGCCGCTTGTCTCCTACATAAAAGGCCGTAAGCCCTGCGAGTCTTCCTCCTCCAAGCTCTGTCCAACTGTCCCCCTCTCCGGTTTCTGCAGAAGAGCCTGCCGAGTACTGTACAACTTTACCGGTTCTTACGAAATAGCCGAAACTATCCCAATTCATTTTTCTCCCAATCAACTCGAAATTTTGGTAGAATGTAGCTTGGAGCCGTAAAAACCTAAGTAACAAATCTTAAAATTTCTCTCACATTCAAAGTATTTAAGTTATCGAGCTGGAACTGGTTTTAAAATGATCTGTAGAATTTTCTCCATCTTTTGATGTACAAACAGGCTTAATTACTATTCCATAACTTACTGAATTTTTAAGTTTCACATTTTGTATTACAATATCTCCAAAGGTATTAAAGCTACAACGCTAAAATGTTCTTTAAATGACTTTGCATCAGATTTCCTGTAAGATGTTAATGCTATCCAACTTGCTCTTTAATCGTTTTCCTATTATTTCAAAAATCTTAGTTATGCATTGTAAATTTGTCCCGCCGGATTCTTAAAACAGGAATTGGCCATTTCTTATAGGTTTATAATTAATTTGTTTTTTCGATTCTAGTCAAAGTATTGCATGGATTTTCATAAAAACTATTGCAATTTGCTCAGGAAAAATTCTATTTTCGTTTAATTATGGTCCCCTCTATGAATTTAGCCGAATTTCGTTTCGTAACAAACTGCTTGTCTGATGATTTTCCATAAAACCTACCAAAAACAACACCTAAATTTTGCCTATCCTTCTCAAACTTTCACGCATCTTTTGAGCTATAAACCATTCTCCTATCTTCAAAACTGTAAGTTCAGGAAATAATTATCTGTTTATTGCGACTTACAAAAAACGTGTTCGATTTAACCTTCAAAGTCCGATAACTTTTCTATACAGTTTTCTACCTATGTAGTGTCCTACTTTAATTTGCTTCTTGTGGCCTGAAGTACCTCTAAAAATGAATGTGGCGTTGTGTTAAAGAAATAGGCAATCCCATTTAGCAGCAATATCACTAGGTGCCTTTACTTAACCCTTGAAACTTGTAAGAAAATGAGTTAAAACGTGTTTTGTAATAGAATTGAAGTTAGCTCGACACTCTCTAAACAAATTTTGATAATGTAATGACAAAGTGACAGGCAGTCTGCCCCCCGTACTTCATGAGGAGATCATGTGATGAATACGGAAAAAAAGATGGTTAGCAACTACATCAAAAATGGGGTGACAGTCGGTTTAAAAAATCCTGGGATTACATTTCATTACTTGACCTCTGTTGACGATGTCATGCTCCTATTAGACAACTTCACGCGGCATTCACACAGATTGAAATTCTGTTGGTTTGGGGATCTACTCTGAAAATATTCAGTAGAAGGATTCAGAACTGAAAGATTGAACCCACAAGATGGAGTAAGCATTTAGAGTTGTTTGGAGGGCCTAGAAATTTAAATCCTTACCGCCAACGACACAGAGAGCCAAATGCTGGAGAAGGAGCTTTAAATTATGCCGTAATATTTATTAATTGCTGTAGATTAGACAAACCACCACGTATCAAAACTGCAAATCCTCCGTTATAGAATAAAGGAAACTAAGTACCTTAGAAAGATTTTCGGTTCGAAGAAAGTGTCTGAGGGTTTTACCTTCCGTCTGAAGTGCTGAGAAGATCACCACTACGATGAGAAAGGGGTTTCTTCTTCAAGAGAAATTGAAAACTCGTCGTCGATGGTTGAAGAAGGTACAAATAGATTAACAAGTAAGGAATTGTTGAAAATGAATGAGGACACGTGAGAAACTGTCAGTTACGAATTGACAGATGAGGAGTTCGAGACTGAAAAACTTTTGGCGAAAATGTGAAGAAAAAAGTAAAGTGTAGCGTCGGAAAGCAGTGACAGACAGCTCGTGCTGTTGCTCGGGACTCGGCTTCTGATTCCCGTCCGGCCTTCCAGATTTCGGGTTTCCATGGCGAGTGCCGCGATGGTTCCTTCAAAAGGTAAATTCCAATCCTCTGCTGCCTTAAATGACCTCTACGTCGACGCGCCGTAATGCTTTAACCAAAAGATGCTGTGTCGATGTAAGCCATTAAATAAATGAATAATTGAAAGGGAATGTGCTTGCTCGGCATAGCGCAGTATCCGAGGGTGAAGATTGTTGTAATTACCGAATGAGTCGTCTGCTCTTTACTTATCACTTCGGTATTTTGTTCTTAATTTCAGCCTCAGCTTATCAACGAAGTTATCAAATCTCAAGTGATTTGCTTTGTGTCGGTTAAAGTATCATTCTTACCGCGTGACTACATATTATGTAACTTTTTTAGCGTCTGAGTACTGTTCACTTTCGACGGTTTTTCGTTGGACGGGAAAGCCAAGTAAACTTTCGTGCTTCGACTTTGCTCTTTCATGTATAAGCTTTATATCGAAGCCTTCGGTTAAAATTTCAACCGAAGGCTGAAGCAAGAACCAACTCCGAAGTGATAATAACGGAAGAGAAAGAACCTTTCTTAAATAGAGAAATCAATTAGTTTCAATCATTGATCTAGCACTGGGAATAATTAATATTATGTTTCATTTATTAAATACTAGCTGACCCGGCAATGCTTCACTATTGCTGGACTTGAGTAGGCACATAGATTAAATGAAAAAATATTTACATATAAATTTTAAACTGCTGTTTCATTCATTTTCAGTTGGAAAGGGTGAAAGAGGATGCGCTTTGGAAAACATATGTAGGCAGTATTTTTCTTTTTGTTTTAAAGTATAAGCGTACAAATTCTTATCTACATCGGATAAAAAATGTGCTTTGCCTAAATTATGGGGTAAAAACGTAGTGGGGTTGGAAATGGGGAGATGGGATGAATATTCGGAAACCATACGTAGGCAGTATTTTTCTGTTTGTTTTAAAGTATAAGTATACAAATTTTTATCTAAATCGGATAAAAAATGTGGTATTGCCTAAATTATGGGGTGAAAAAATTATGGGGGTGGAAAGGGGGAGAGGGGATGAATATTCGGAAACCATACGTAGGCAGTATTTTTTCTTTTTGTTTTAAAGTATAAGCGTACAAATTCTTATCTATATCGGATAAAAAATGTGATTTGCCTAAATTATGGGGTGAAAACGTAATGGGGTTGGAAATGGGGAGAGGGGATGAATATTCGGAAACCATACGTAGGCAGTATTTTTCTGTTTGTTTTAAAGTATAAGTGTACAAATTGTTATCTAAATCGGATAAAAAATGTGGTATTGCCTAAATTATGGGGGTGGAAAGGGGGCGAGGGGATTAATATTCGGAAACCGTATGTAGGCAGTATTTTTATGTTTGTGTTAAAGTATAAGTGTACAAATTCTTATCTAAATCGGATAAAAAATGTGATTTGCCTAAATTATGGGGTAAAAACGTAATGGGGTTGGAAATGGGGAGAGGGGATAAATATTCGGAAACTATACGTAGGCATTATTTTTCTGTTTGTTTTATAGTATAAGTGTACAAATTCTTACCTAAATCGGATAAAAAATGTGGTATTGCCTAAATTATGGGGTGAATAAATTATGGAGGTGGATAGGGGGCGAGGGGATTAATATTCGGAAACCGTATGTAGGCAGTATTTTTATGTTTGTTTTAAAGTATAAATGTACAAATTCCTATCTAAATCGGATAAAAAATGTGGTTTTGCCTAAATTATGGGGTGTTATGGGGAATAGGGGGTGACGTTTTGGAAATTTTTTTTCACAGGAACCTTCGCAGACGCACACTCGAAAACTCTCCAAAGTTTCATTGCAATCTGATAAATGGTATAGGAATGCATAGAAGACGAACAAACCCACAAACATTGATTTTTATATATAAGATAAGTATCCTGAATAATCGTATTAATGTTTGTATCTTGATTTGTAATATTGTTGGGTTTCCACAGACTGTAGTTTGTTTAGTAAACGGGTAATTGGTAGCTTACATTTGGTTACAAGTGTCAGAATAGCTCACATTTGGGTGAACCTGCTGGGATAGATCTCAGGCACTGCGCTTTCGATTTAAGGAATGACAAAAAGATGAAAAATAGTGGAACTTTAAAAGGATATTTTGACGTGTAAAGTATGGAATTTACATGGACGAGGAAAGAAGTTTCTGCAAGAGCTCGACAGAGAAAGGACCGTGTTTCGCGTTTTAAGGCAGGCGAAATAGTTATGTTAGTTCGCTGTCGGGAAGAGCTGCAGAGGACGCAAGTGACTGAAATACATGGAGCAAATAGTTGGGATTATAGGTTGCAATTGGTGTCTTAAGATTACGAGATTAGCTCAGGATGGGAAGACACGGAGAGAAAGAAATCTGCCAGCGTAATTTCATATCGCGAAGTTACGAATGGAGCCTTCGACGGCTTGATGTGGAATTCCAATCCGAACCATTGGTTGTGTTTAGCTTGTTGCCAAGCCACGTCTTTATCCTTGGACTTTGACGCATTTCATCTCATCTGATCTCCTCTTGATTAAAACACGCTCCTTCCAAGAACGAAGATTGATTTAGTTATTTGACGATAAACGTATGTGGAATTATATATACAAATTTTAAAACCGATGAAATAACCTTATGGTATAGAAAAGTGTTTTTTCCCTCTCTGACTAGTTCTACATCACAATTTTAGAAGCATGAGCGTTATTTCTGCGTTCCAAGGTCGTGAAATTCAACATTTAACTAGAAGTACCATTTTATTTCTCCTGCGTCCCCAGTAGATGACTGCGGACTTTGCTTAGAAGTACGTGATGTTTAAGCCTTGATGATCGTGATTGATCACAGTCATTAATAGGAATAATTATAACATTATCCTCAATTCATGCTCAATTGCATTCATACCTTCAAGTACAGAACTTTTACAGTATTATTCACAGAAGGGCTTACACTTTATAGCTGAACATCTGTTAACTTCAAGCAATAAACGTAACAGACACCAACCAAGTCGTTGTTCGAAGCCTCACTTCAGTCCCACTACAAAACACTTCAGTATCTCGACATACAACTAGAATGCTGAAATACTGCAGTGATACGTGTTTAGAAATTTACGTCTTGACTAGAGGGAGATGATTGAACTTAAACAAAACACGATCACAATAATTGAATTACTTGTTCAAGTGCAATGTTCCTAATTGTTTCTCGCGTCCTCTGTTTTTGTCTTAAAAAAATTAAGTAAAACATTTCTTCAAATTATAACAGTTTCATTTCAAAAATGTCATACCGTAAGAAAAAAAATATTTTCTGACGCGAACGACAATTTCTACAGTAGGAGGGATTAAACTCTATTTAAATATGAAAAAGTTGGTTAAATTAAGAAAATATTCCGAATTTCTTCTTCATTCTTGTGACTCATATCGGAGTTATTCCTGTCTTGAGCCGGGTACTTAGCGGCGAGATGTAACTGTAACCGAACAGATACAGTATCGAGATTGTAGTGTGTACGCGAAGTCTACATCAGGGTGATTGCAACGAGAAGCCGGCTCTATTCTCAGTGTGTCTCTCGCTTGTGCAGCATTCTGTTGTAGACGCTTTACTCGACAGTTAATATAAGCGGCCACGAACATGGCGGATTCATCAACTATCTAGAAAGAAGTGATGTGTTGATATTTTTTTAAAGAAAGAAGTACATCTTATGCAACTTTATGTACACACTTTGACAATAAATTTGGCCGCCGCTGAAAAATTCTATCACTCTTATTTTGCAAAATCTGACATCAATGTCATCCCAGGAAACAGTAAAGCAATACTGGCAAGCCAGCAAGAAACAGTAACGCAATACTGACTTGCCAGAATTACTTTACTGTTTCCTGGGATGACATTGATGTCAGATTTTGCAAAATAAGAGTGATAGAATTTTTCAGCGGCGGCCAAATTTATTGTCAAAGTGTGCACCACCATTAATTCTGAGGCATATGTGAACACATTAACCAAACTCAAGAAGCGCTTCCAGTAAGTTGGTCGCCATAACAACGCAGGTGATTGTTTGCTTCAACATGATAGCACACGCACTCACACAAGTTTGAGGACGTTGGAACACGTCACTAAACAGGGTTGGTCAGTGTTACCCCATCCACCCTATAGCCCTGACCTAGCTCACTGAGACTTTCACTTGTTTGAGCCATTGGAGATGTCATTGGTGGGAGACATTTTGAGGATCACGAAGAGGTGATTCGCACAGTGAAGAAATGGCTTCGTGAACAGAACAAGGAGTGGTACCGCCAGGGCATACACGCTCTAGTGTCTCGCTGGAGGAAGGCCATAGAACGGGAAGGAGATTACGTGGAAAAATATGGAGTGTTCAAGAAACATAATATTTTCTTGTGTATAAGTTTCATTGTGTTCTATAAATAATTGTTGGAAAAAAAAGTGGTGAATAAGTTTCTCAGCCAACCTTGCATATTGTTTGTGTTGTGAATGAATAAACAATGGAAGAACAGAGTGTGGAACCCGCCGTCGGCCCCTACTTTCACGTAGGATAACCATCCACAGTGTCGTATCCCCTGGCTCCATGTGCAAGCAGAGTCTCACCTGCCCTGCTGGCCAAGTCCCCCTCGTGTACTCGAATCAGCTTCCCACGCACCAAGCGCCGGGGTACCATCACGGTACCGCAGCTACAGGTTATCGTGACAGTATCAGGGTCATCCAAGGAACATGTTTACGTTAAAAAAAAAATAGTTTCGCCGCCAAGTTGTGGACTTCACTTTCTTGGCGGACGGAACAAGTAGTTTGGTTGATGCCTGGTTGGTGAACAGCATGTCGCATTCTCGAGGGTGTGGGATCGATCTCTGAGCGGCTTTTCTTTCATGGTATCCCGAAATCACACTGGGAAAATTCCGAGATGGGCCATTTCTTTCCCCCCCTCCCCCTAATAACACTGATGCAGAAGGAAATACTATTTTCATCTGTTTACTTCTTTCAGTTAAAATAATGGTAGCAGACATAAGATTTTGTTTAAGCGCAAGCAGTTACGTCTATGAACAAACGAAGCTTTCATTGCTAGAGTGTGATAAGCAGGCATTTATGTTTTCAAAAAATTCCTCGTCCATAAATAATAATTATGGTAAAAATAAATTAAGTCACTCCTATTAATTGCCAGTTTTCATTTATACAAGTTTCACATGCCGCAAAAATAAACTACTTAAATTTTATCTGTTAACATTAGTATAATTTGAAATTATAATTAAAAATTTTAAGTCACTTTCTGAAGTGGTCAGAAGCACTAAATCATCTTCCAAAATAATTGTACAGGGTGTCCCAGAATTATCTTTACAACTTTAACATTGAATAAATTATGTTTGGATCGAGATATCACAATGCTGTTTTTTACATGTTACAGAGTATCTCTCAAACTTTTTTTTGTTTCATTTCAGGTGCGGTTTGGTGACAAGTAGGTAGTTAAATCACATTTATTGAAAATGTACACTTGCTGCCAGCATGTTGGAGAGAATCGACACTGAGGATGGTTTCCTTAGTCGTGTTCTCTTCTCAGATGAGGCCACATTTCACGTGTCTGGGTTACTCAACAGGCACAACGTTCGAATTTGGGGTTCTGAACCTCCGCATGCATTTGGAAAGATAGAGCGCGACAGCCCAAAGGTTTATGTGTGATGTGGTATTATGCACTACCAACTCATTGGCCCCTTCTTCTTTGCTGATAAGACAATCACAGGCCCAATTTACTTGGATATGCTAACAGAATTTGTTGTTCCCCAACTGGAAGTCCTTCAACCGACAGTCATCTTCCAGCACGATGGTGCATCTCCATATTGGGCTCATGATGTCCGTGATTGTCTAGATAAACAATTTCCTGGTCGGTGGATAGGAAGAGGGGGTCCAATTGACTGGCCACCTCGTTCACCTGACATAACCCCTTGGATTTCTTTCTTTGGGGATATGTAAAAGACATCGTGTATCAAACCCCGGTTAGAAATTTGGCCGATCTCAGGCAGAGGATTTCTGCAGCAATTACGACAATTGATCAAGGAATGCTCCAAAGAACTTAGCAAGATATTGAATATCGCTTCGATATTGCACGGGCAACTAATGGTCCACACGTTGAAGTGTTCTAGAGACAGAAACAAAACTTTGAGAGATACTCTTCAAAATGCAAAAAAAAACTGCATTGTGGTATCTCGTTCCAAACATAATTTTTTCAATGTCAAAGTTGTAAAGAAAATTCTGGGACACCCTGTATATACAAACATATGTGGTATGTTGTGTTTATGTAAAGATGTTATCAAGAAAGAAAGGTATTATAGGATTAAGGTACGGGAATCCCACAAGTTGTAACGATTTGTCACTGAACATACACTAATGAAATCACGCGATCGTGAAAATGTCAGACCTGACGACAGACTTACCTCAGTAATCTCTCGCCGCACGTTATCCCGATAGATCGTCGAGCATTAAGATCTCGCCTTATCAAATTACGACACTTGCACAGTAAAAATATTTGTTTGGTGTTCGCAACTGTTAGATTCACCGAGTGACGTCAGCAATCCTATTCTTTGTCAGTTATCAGCACCGTCTCAACAGATATCTCGAAAATATACGACACGTTAAAATATTGTCTGTATATCGTCTAGTTTATACACAATCTACACAACTGACAGAAAACAGAAGCGGTGGCAAGCTATGTTTTCCACACCCTGTATCTGGTTTTATCGTTTTTGACTGGTGTATGTCCGAACAACTCGAGCGAGTCATGATTTCCTACGTACTTTCCTTGTATGCCTTTCATCTGATACCTGTCCTTATCTTTTACGAGTCTCGCAGTCTTTTGCCAGTATAATTTTTCGTTTGGTAAGTGTAGCCTCCCAGTATTAACATATTCGTATTGCGATTATGCTTAGTTATCGTTGTTTAACCGACTTCAAAAAAAGAGGTTATTGTCAATTCGATTGTATTTTTATTTTTTTATGTATGTTCAGCGATATTCTCACCAATTGTGAACCGAATTTAAAGAATTTTTTATATTAGATAGGGTATACTCTCAAAATGGTCCTATATAAATTTCATTGATATCCTATGAAATATTTTTTGAGGCCACTCAATTCTGAATTTTTCTGTCTCCACTTAATACTGTCTGACTGATGTTTCTCGCAGTCAAAATGCATACCACGATAAGTGCTACATTATGCAGTGACTTGTTCGACTTTGCTATGTTATTAGGGTGTTAATGTCACGGTTTATATACATAAAAATAAATAAATCCGATCGAGAGCCTAAGTCACTCAATTCCGGTATTGAGATATCGTAAAAATCAGTCCTAGTTTCCGGACTTGCGAAATCTCGGAATTCCGTAATCCATGTTCTAGTGGTTTGATACCTATAATTAGCCGACTTTTTTTTTTTTTTTTTTTAAAGAACAGATCAAACGCTTCATGCCGGTCCTTCGCCGCCGTACCATCGGTCCGTGTGTCATCTTGGGTCGGTCGTGGAATACAAACTCGCGAGTAAAAACACTAATTGATCGATAGATAACACAACCTAGTCATTTCTGTGACTTTGTGTGGACTGTTTAATAATTTATTGTGTATCAAGCCGAACTGGAGGAAAGAAAGTTTTTAATGTTTTTGTGTTTTTTGAAGGCGGTTTTCATTTTTATTTTTTTGTAATTTTTTTAATTTGCTATAGGTACACACCTCGTCGACATTGAGGTGATCAGAGGCGGGAAAGGACTGGGGAAGGCATGGGAAGAAACACGGCCATCGCCTTTTGAGGGGAATGGTTCCGGGAATCCTAAATATGCATGCCAGCACGGGTTTCCGATCAAAGTTATCATTGGAATAACATCATATACCAGGATGAAATGTAAATAGTTCTTAAATCTGCCATTTGTGACCCCTCAACTACGAACTGAAATAGTCCTTCATAAAAAATTAATATTACCAACATTTATTTATTCCAACTGAAAAATCATTTAGTATTGATATAGCGTATAATAACTATATAGCAAACATAATGATCACTATTTGTGACCAATTAATTACAGTTAAAACAAGAAATGGCAGAAAATAGCAATTATAGAATAAAATTACAGAAACAAGAAAATAATTACACGAGAGAAAACTATTAAATATTCAAAAACTAATAATAAGACTCAACAGACAGCTATAGAAAAATAAAAAAAATTGTCACAGGAAATAAAAAGACGAAACAAATAATAGTGGAAGTAAATTCCATTTGATTATCATAATTCAAAATTTCGTGCTAAATTTGCCGAATTTACCACAGTTTTACTGGCTATGTGGTTTCCGAAAAGGCTTCTGTCAATTTTAGATGACACAAGATGTTCAAAATTTTATTTAAATCCGGTCTAAAAATTAGAGATTAAAAAAAAAAAAAAAAGTTCAGTTCACGGTCTGAGTCTGAAGGGTAAAATTAAAGTATGGAACCATGAGAGACAAGCATCACTGAAAAAGGGTGAGAGGCACTAGTATTTAACTCGTACGTAGAGGAAGGAATCAAATGGTGGATAAAAAAAATTGAATTAGACATAAAAATGAGACACAATAAATATGTTCCATTTTACTGGTGACACTTTCACTTCAGCAGAAAAGACTGAAGATATTGTGAAATTATTCAAAAACATGAATAAAATATGCGAATATGAATTTGTATTAAGGTGAAATAAGGCAATGATGTGTAACAGTAACTGTAAACTAGATGTAAAAACAGAATCGGATACAGCAGACGAGTTTTATGTTATTTAGGCAGTTAAGTTGTAACCGAAGCAAGAGGCTTGTCGGTGGCGTACTAGTAAGAATGTTGCAGCAAGAAGAAGCGGGATTCTGGGACACTTTCAAAGCGTTCGGATTTGGTTACTTTGTTAAGGGATCGAATAGTCTTATTAAATTGTTGAGGGAGGTAAAGGTTAAATCATATGAAATGGATAACTAATGACGTAGGTTGAGAGGAAGAGAAGAGGGATTATTGCAGCAAACCAGTCGAGAGACTGAATACAAAAGTAAGAAAGAATAACTAAGAGATTGTCTCTAAGGAAGGTATAAATAAATGGTAATAACCAATGAACACATCTTTCATAAGCGATCAAGATTCGGCAGGCGCCTTTAAAATAGGAAATGCCTGTTTAATTCGTACATAGTGTTTTTTTTTTTTTTAATGGCTTTCGGCATCTTAGGCCACACAGCCAGCTTGATGATTTTTTTCCAATTAATTAGACGAATCACGGGACGGACATGACATTCACAGGCACAACACTTAAACACCCATGCCCGCGGCCGGACTCGAACCGGCGACCTTCGGCACGCCATAGTGTGTTCTCATTTGTATTGGTCACGAGTGCGGACAGTACTAATACAGCGTTCACTTTTTCGATAAATTTCAGTACTGAAAATTCATTCAGAATTCAAGTTTTCAAATGTATGAATTTTTTGCATAATTCTACGAGTATTAAATCCATTCATTACTTCACCAGCGCTGCTTTACCGATATCTTCATGATAACGTTATCGGCATTCCCAGTGGTCTTGGGCCTTCTACACGTCGTTGATAATGTGACCATACCACCGTAGTTTCCATCCTTTTATCATAGGCGAACAAATCAGTATGTTGGTATAACTCCATCAATTCTCCTTTTCTCTCCCCCCACTCTTTAATTGAACCAAATATTCGTCTTAGAATCCCGTTCTCAAGTGTCTTTAACTAAAAGGATCAGGAATGAATGAAGCCCACAGCTCATCATTCTGCAGTACTAACCGCTGTATAGTATTGCTAGAGTGTAGAGGCAAAAACCCACAGCGGGCTACGTGGTTTATGGACGCTCCCAAAGCAAATAGACCCTGACTGTATAGCTGCTGCTAACAGGACCCTTAAGCTACTCTCTGATTTGGCTTTCTGTACGTACAAGTTGAACATTAGTGGAGACAAACTACTACTGTGCCTCACATCTTTTTAAATGGTGTCTATCTCTCATGGTTCGTTACTTTAATGATAGACACCTGATTCTTATGTAAGCCTCAGCTTTCAGACCCGACTACTTTTAATAGTTTGAATATTTCGTCCCATCTATAGTTATCAGATGTTTTTATTTCTAGATACGCAAATGACATAAATGAATCGTTGTATTTCTTCATCAGTCCTTCCAATATTAAACTTTAATGCTACGATGGTTCTTATTTGTTTTTAATCGTCATTCTAACAATTTATACCTTTTTTCAATGTATTGCTACAAATTTCATTATAAAGATTTTCCCCGACAGCAAGGGCGTATCCAGGATCAGAACTAGAGGGGGGGGGGGCGCAAGATTTGAACTAGGGGAGAGCAACTCATGTTGGTTTCGAGGAAGTAGGGTGGGAGACTGAAAAATCATGATTTCTTACAGAATAAAACTCAAACCCATTGAGGAAACTATTTTTATTATTGATTAATATAGTAATCCAACCACTAAATCTAAGGACCTACTATGTAGATAATTAAGATCGCAACTCAGATATAGTTTTTTTTAATGTAAACATTAATCGTCTCGGATTCTCAGAACCTTTTTAAATAACTTCGTCAATATCTCACGGTGTTCTTTCAAGAAATTTTGATGCACACTCATCAGGCATAATCCAATCAATCTTTTATCTCCCAAAGTGCTCCTCGCCAAAACGTACTGAAAGAAACTTGATTTTTTTTTCTAGGGGGGGGGGGCAGCAGCAGCCCCCCCACTGCCCCTCGCTGGATACGCCCATGACCGACAATAAAACAGCAAATGGGTCGCGTTGGACTGCGAGGTTTCGCCACACGTTGTAATCTGTAGGTATTTATTGTCCTTCGGACGTCAATTTACGGTGCTATACGTTGTACCAGGCAGACGACAAACTGAAAGTTAACCCTCTGAGCCAGTAGGTCAGTGTTGTCCTTATTTTTATCGTTATTCCAATTAGTGAATGTTTTATAACGCGAGGGTTTTTCGATGCCAAGATTCCGATAAGATACGAGACGCATATCAGCTGAGAACTGTTGATTGAAATTACACGTGACGCTAAGCACGTGCCAGCAGACACGCTGTGTTTTAGGCTTAATAGAATGGCGCTTGCTTAGCTTCTAATCGCTTCAGCTATGTTGCGTTGCTTCAAATGTAGCGCTCTAGTTTCATCATTTATACGTATTTCTGCCCTGTCCGACAGCTCTCATTTTATTACTACCGGCTGGATTAACATCACCATTTTGCTGGTTTTCATTGCTCCTTAACAAGTTATCAAGTCTGTTTCACCGATACAGGTTCCTACTTCACGGATGGGAGAAGGAAAATATTTAATCTAAAAACTGAAGGAAAGAGATCTCGTTGATAACCAACGGACAAATGGATGGAAGGAATTACAAAAACTGAAAAAACTTTATCTAGACCAGTGGTCACCAAAGTGGTCGATACCGACCCCTTGGGGTCGATAAGAGATCTCCGGGGGTCGATTAATATAGAGGGGTCGAAAGGGGGTCGATTAGTACTAAAGAGGATCAATTAAACTGTACAGGAAAAAATAGGAATGTTCTACTAACAATCAGGTCAATAAATTAAAGCTCATCCTCTCAATTCTGGTCTGTTTGCGAAGTCATGTGAAGTAAATGATGAAACTTTCAACCAATTACTTTTGCTCACGGAGGTAAGGTGGTTGTCAAGAGGTGATAGCTGCAGTATTGAGAGTTGAAGAGTTCCTTAGGAATGTGGATTCATCGCTATGTAACAAGTTAAAACAGTACAACAACCATCTGCTCTTTTTGGCAGGTCATTATTCGAAATTTATTCCACGTATCTATAGTTTTGTTCCTATTTTTTTTTTGTTTTTTTGTTTTTTTTTAGATTATAATAATCGTGGAAAGTATCTCGTTTTTCTGTTAATTTTATTGGGTGGATTTTATAAATTTTTTCGTTGAGTTGTTATGCAGGCCTCCTTATTGCTTAGCATCAGAAATGCCAAAAATAATTTAATACTTTTATTAAATACTTGTGGGGGTCGGTAAGAAGGCAAATATCGTATCAAGGGGTCGACGGGGTAAAAAGTTTGGGACGCCCGATCTAGGCGTACACCGCCAGTAGCTAGGACCTGTCCAGACAAAATGACGGTTGGAGGGGGATGCGGGGGGTTGTTGTGCCTGCTTGTAATGAAGGCTTCACGGGTGCACCTCCAGATTGTGTTGCAAAAGCAAGATATTTCGACAGCTGACTCCGCCGTCTTCTTCAGTCGAAGATATGGGATCTAACCGTCGAAATACACTGCTTTTACAACAAAATTTGGCGGTACACTAATGTCAATATTTCACTGTTCTTATTGTTGTTTAGCGAAATTTCAATCGTACTTTCTTAATCGTAGCGTAGTCTTTGTCTTCTCGCGTTTGTATACTCCTGATCGAAGTAAGGGCTAATAGAAATGAGGAGTTGAAAGTTCTGATCGCCTTTTGTGAATCCTAGACCAAAGAAATTCATTGTCTCCATCTGCAGAGAGCAATCTCGTGTAGCTTGTACAAAAGACAAACATCAATGTCATTAATACAAAGAGGAGTAATTTACTGTCGGACACATCTGTTTAAGAAATTTCCTAAAAGCACAAAGATGATAAAGAAGTATTTAAAGAAAAACTGAAGGTCTCCTACTCCGTCAGAAAACTTGTACAAAAGAATTGATAAGAATCTAATCAGCAGTCTATATCGTGGAATTTTTCTGGCCGCTGATTGTAATCTATTTGGCGCCATTTTCATCATGTGACCAAACTATTTCAGTCTCGGTTGCCCTGAGATGTTTAGAGCGTTCCTATGCACTGCTGGTTGAAGTCGACTGAATCGCTTCTGGTCTTGTATCGTCTGGTATTCTGGACACTCGGCCTCAGAAATTTCGTAGTGAATGTAGCAGCTTGAAAAACAGCTGAAAAGTCTGTTTTAATCCGTATGTCTGGAGTTAGTCTGATTTTCAGCTCACATAACCCAGCTGAGAAAAAGTTTGAAACGGTTTCAATTTCATGCTGTCCTAATTTTAATTTTTGATTGGTTAGCTTTCCCTACCGATTACACATTTCCAAGTGCGTCTTTGCTCGGTGATAGTTAACAAACAGAAGATTTTTTTGTGCTTGTTTTGGCAGTCACTCCGAAACGTGAATGCGATAAAATTTCTCTTCATAAAATTGGCTGTTAGCGCACGGCTCCGGAGGCACTGGTATCCCGTAGGATGCGGCTTCAAATCCCACTCCTACCAACCGGAATTCGGTGTTCAGTCGTTTCCCGAAATCAATCCTCTCCCGCCGGGACGACGCGTAAAGACCGAATAAAAAATAGACCGCAGGATAAAGTTTCAGTTGGGCGAAGTTGTTATGAGTAAAACCTATTTCATCGCTGACAGTTGTACAAATACCTTAAATTTTGTTGTGGTGGCCGAAGTTTCTCTCTCTCTTTTTTAGTCTGACATAGTTTTCCCTGAAATTGTTAATTTAAATTCTTTACCCTACATTTCTGCGCTGTCGTGTTTATTAAAAACATCGTAAGTATATGTGTACGGTTTTTGCAACTAGATTTTGTGTCAGGTATGTTACAAAATCGCGTAAGAAATTGACATAATTTGTAGAATTAAGTTACACTTAACTCACATGAATAGTATTGAAAAGTGAACTTAAGGTTTGATACGGAATTTTCAGCCTTTAACGTAGCCAAAATATCCTATTTCTGTTCTATAACAAGTACACTTATTTTTTCAGACTATTAAATAGTATGTATGTCAACGACAATCACAATGCTTAATAATTAAGTCACCCCATTCCTCATGCACTAGGGAGCGTCCATAAACCACGTACCTCCATTTTGGTCTCTTGTGAACCGCCCCCCCCACACGTAGCTTCTCTCTCTCTCTCTCTCCACTTAACACGTAGCTTTTTTCCCTATTGACTCCAGAAGACATTTTGCACTGTTTTCTCCTGTCAGACTATCGGAAATTACATACGGAGATAGTAAAATCTCTGAAATAAATATATGCTGTTGAGTGTTCTGTCCCTTATTTTAACTGTGACAGATAACATGAATGGAAAGCTACGTGGCCTGGCTCGGAACTCCCTCTTCCCCCTCGTAGCCCAGCGTAGCTTTCCAGCCAACCCCCCACCCCCTCTCCTACACCGAGCCACGTAGTTTATGCACGCTCCCTTATTCGAACAGACGCCTGTTCCTCATAACCGAGCGTGGTGGTGTAACGGCTAGCGTTCTGGCCTCGCATTCGGGAGGACGGCGGTTCGACTCCCCGTCCGGGTATCCAGATTTGGGTTTTCCATGGTTTCCAAAATCACTCCAGGCAAATGCCGGGATGCTTCCTTCAAAAGGCCACGGCCGAATTCCTTCCCATTCCTTGCCCCCCCCCCCCATTCTTTCCCGTCTCTAAAGACCTCGCTGTTAGAGAGACGTTAAGCAGATAAAAAAAAAAGTTCCTTATGGTTGATAATGGCGGCGTTTCTCTGACGAACGAAAGCTCGAATAATAGCTCTCCAATCCTGCAAAATTTCACGTTTACATGATTCTCAAGTTTTCATTTATTGAATTTGGATCTTTATATTTAAATCTAAGTCGAAATAATTGAAAATATGAACCAACGGACAACCAAAAAGCATTTTGTATTGCACAGCGGCATATTCGCGTGTTAACCTTCCTTTACCTCAGACCGATAACTTGACTGCGGCTGCAGAAGCCCAGAAGGAAGCACTGGCGACAAAGGCCAGACGGGGTTAACTACGTGCTGACGACATCACATCCTCCGCTAGCGGCAACACGGAATATGACGGTACTCGCTTTGAGCGAGGGAGACGAAACAGCTGTAACTGTAACCGAACAGATACAGTAACGAGGTTCTAGTGCAGGGATGGCACTTCAGGTCATGGTACTTTAGGCGCGGCTTTAATTAAGTAGGTACCTAATCGATATAGATAATTTGTCTTCATCTACATAATTGAAGATCATAGTAAGAAAGTTCATCGTGAACGACTGCAGATTGCTCTAAGAGGTAGATTTCGAGTGAATTTCTGACGGAACGGACTGAGTGTGTAAGCGCAGGTGGCGCGACGGCGGGAGGGAGCTAAACTAACTCACTCACCGGTTTGTTTTTGCTGACGTCGTTGACTGCTTTTACCAATTACCCATAGTTGTTGCGATTTTTAAACTAATTTCCTTAACACAGCTGCTTGTTAAATTTGTTTGAATTATATGTACAACTATTCAACATTGCTAGTTTTGAAAAAAATAAAAAAAACTGTTCAAGACAAGTGTAATAGAGAATTTGAACCTCTGTGGGCTGAGAAATATGGCATACTTAAAAACACAAAGAAAAATTTCCATGTGGCATAAGTTTACAGGGAGAAAAAATCAGTATGCTACGATTTGCTGATGACATTGTCTTTTTAGCAGAGGGGGCTGAGGATATCGAGAAGTTACTGAATGGCATGAACACAATACTGAAGGAAGACTTTGGACTGAATATAAATCAAAGCAAGACAAAAGTTATGAAATGTAGCAGAAATGATACCAATACTAGTAGATTAAATATAAAAATAGGATCGGATGCAGTAGGAGAAGTAAGCGAATTCTGTTACTTGGGAAGTAAAATTACAACCGATGGCCGAAGCAGGAATGATGTTAAAAGCAGAATAGCACTAGCAAAAAGAGCCTTCATGAAAAAGAGAAACCTGTTAGTTTCAAATATTGATCTAGGAATTAGAAAGAACTTTTTGAAACACTTTGTGTGGAGCACAGCTCTTTATGGTAGCGAAACATGGACTTTAGGAATACCGGAAAGAAAGAAAATTGAAGCATTTGAAATGTGGTGCTACAGAAAAATGCTGAAAATTAAATGGACAGACAAAGTAAGAGATGAACGAGTTTTTGAAATGATGGGTGAGAAAAGAAGTTTGTGGAAGAAGTTTACGGAAAGAAGAGACAGGCTGGTAGGTCATATTTTGAGACATGCTGGATTGGTTAATTCGTTAGTGGAGGGAACAGTCGAAGGTAAGAACTGTAGAGGAAGACAGAGATTAGAATATATGAAACAGATAATTGAGGACGTGGGCTGTAAGGGGTATGTAGAAATGAAGAGGTTAGCACAGGATAGGAAAGGATGGAGGATTGCATTAAACCAGTCGAAAGACTGACGACAGCAAAAAAAAAGTGATAAAGCGGTGTGTGTTTTATTTTTTGACGCAGTGGTATTTAAAACATCTGTAAAACAAATCACAAATCACAAATCTCTGTGTCAAAAAAGCGAACCAGAGCAAATAGAATTAATTTCATGAGCAATTAAAGAGAGAAATAAACAGTCGATGTCTACGATTAAGTATGTAAACAAGAATTGTCATACTAGTGCCACAAGATTTTTGGCTGCAAATGTTATTATATTGCTCGTCACGGTAAACCTTTTAGCGAGGGAAAATATTTTAAGGAAGCCTGGTTAACACAGCTCCTCCCCTTTTTCACTTATTGAAGACTTTGAAAACAAAGATAATTCACCGCATCAAAGATACTTCTTTATTCTGAAACACAATAAAAGATGGAAAATTACAACTGGCGGAAAATTCAAAAGAACAACAACCAAATGACATGAAGTCATCTCCTTATAAATCATTGTGTCCTTGACGAAAGTACTGACGTAACTAAATTTGCTCGATATTGTGTTGTAAACGTGATCAACGTTGAATTAATTGCAATAACATCGTTACCAACAAGTACTACTGACGTCAACTTACTCGTTGCTGTAACTGTTCGGTCATAGCTACAACTCGCTAATGAGTACGATCGGCTCGGTGGACGTCGCGAGAATGGTGTTGAAAACTTCAGCCAAGTATGAAAGAGCTTCCAACGGTAGGTGCTTTATGAGGGTGTTATTTATTCCATCTATTCCTGGTGCTTTATTGGGATGAAGTCTCTTGATGCAGTTTATGATTTCTGAGACGTCAACTTCTGGGATGTGCTGTGCATCGTCGGACAATGTGGTACGGCTGGTTTGTATACCACCACTAGTCACACAACGCGTCTTCTCGGAGACCCCACTTATGCTGGTTGCATTGCACACTCCGTGACCTGTGCGAAATCTATTCAGGTTGTCACCAAAGATGCCTAGGCAAGTCAAACCCTGGGACACAGGTATCATTTACAAGCCCACAATTTTGTGGGCTGTTGACTTCCCACTCCATTCTCCACTCTTCATACAAGTTAAAGTTGTTGTGTTTGAGACTGGCTGCTTCCATGTAGGCAGGTCTCCTCGATTTTAGTCGTGTGCGAGGCAGCTGAAGAAGGTAACCATGCAGAGGAATCATGTTGTTTTCCTCCACTCCTTCCAATTCTCTAAGCAATATCGATTTTATTCTTAAATGTGGTGGAGGAATATTGGAAAGTACAGGCAACCAGGATACTGGGGTAGACCTAATGACACCACTCACTGTTCTCATAGCAGCGTTAAGCTGGATGTCAACTTTTGGCAGTATGAGGGAAGAGCTGTGAGGATGTATATCTGCAAAATCATAAATTTTAGGAGTGTTACATTAAACTCATTTTTAATACTTTTCTGATATCGTATATACAACTTGATGGAAATAGGTCTGAGTGTGGAACATTAGTTGGATTTCTACGTCAGAAGTAAGTGATAGATTTTCAAATATGTTCATTATTGCAGGCACATTTGTGTGTCTCGTTTGATATTCGAGAATATTTTAATGTAAGATTTCTGTATGCTCAATGTATAGTAAAAAGTGTATATTTTTTCGAGAAAATAGATAGCTAATAAAACTGTATTATATACTAGCTTCAAACCCGTCAAAAATGACGGATTGAACGCAATATTCTGTCAATTCGTTTCTTTGGAGTTGGTTAATTATACGTGTAGTTTACATACCAGTGCAGTTGTAACTTCTACTGATTATGTTGTAAAAAAAATGTCAGTTAACCACAACCTGCACTAACATTGCCATTCGAAAATCATAGCTTCATATAAATAAACAACGGGTATCGCCTATGGTGGTAGTAGGAATTTATTCTGGAAAAGCTTGTAAGTAATCGCGAATAACGACCATTTTCAATGATATTTATCGTGAAATGAGTACCTTGCTCTGGTTAGATTCTCGGAGTATTTGGCTAAGATTTTTTTAAATGAATGCGTTTTACTTTAAATGACGGAGAGTAAAATTTCAAAAATGGATAACTGTTATTTATTTGATTGATATAATTCGCGATTACATACATTTCGTGTAAACAATCGGCGAGTATTTAATAAACTTCATTGTTTCTAATCTTCTGTCGAAAACATTCTTAGGTCACGTTGCAATTTAGTTCTTATAACTGCTACAGAATTAATAGCGTACATATTAAATGCCCTTCTCCTTACATTAATTTCTGCACCTAGTTGTCATAAATAAACAAAAAGCAATATGTAAATTTAAACGAACATACCATTGTAACTTTTGTAGCGCACGATTGCCTGGCTATTAATTTTTTTCCCCCTGCTCTTCGTATTTTTGTGCAGTTACTTTCACAACTGGCATCGCAATTACACTTTCTTTTGACACAATAAGTGAAGAAAAATCAAATTCATTTATTTATTTCAACTCTACACTTCCTTTTATTAATATAAACGGAAATAAACTCAATGCAGTCATTCACTTGAATTTCGCTGTTAGCCAAGCAGCGCAGTGATGGCACTCTTAACACTTCGGCTATTATCGCCGAAGATTACCGACTCAGTTGGTGAGTCTCCAGGCTGAACTCATTTTATCAAAGAGGATTGTAATTACACAGCCATTTACGTTTTAAGCACACTTTCACCTCAAACTCTTTTTACTGTTAAAGATATACTGTTCTACCTCCCCTTGGCAGCTTATTCGATTCTGATGATCTAGATGTCGACGACTCGTAGAGCTCTAAGAAGGACATAAAAGATAAATGTATCCCAGTCGTTCCTCCTTTATGCCTAAAGCAACTGCCAATTTTGCGTAAGCCCTTTCTTTCCCTATAAGGGATACTTCTATTTCTGAGTCGCAGTCTCACATCATGCCTTATTCATAATTACTGTCATACTTACTCAACCAAGCTCTTTTATCATATCAGTTAATGAGCGTATTTTACCGTGTTTTTAGCAGAAAAATCTAGCTTGCCTCCTAACTTCTGCATTTGATGTCTTCAATGCGGGTCCCATGCTATTTTGTCGTGTATAACTATTTAATTGGTGTACCAGTACCTTTGCATCAACTCCCTGTCCTCATCAACGACCTGACAAATGCTGGGAATCCTCTGTTCATTCTGTTCACGATCACTACGCACTGAAAGTGGCAATAAGAGCAACTTCTGAATCGTCTACGAATTTATCTGTGAACGACCACAAAATAAAAAACAGTTTAATATCTCCAAAGATCAATACTCATTACGGTTTCCAGATATGTCTGTTTCACTAACAAGTATCCAACAAAAGCAACATCACGTTTCATCTGCACAATATCGTCTCTTCCACAGCAAAGTCACAGTCGGCTCACACAACTTACTTTTAACTCCGCTTGCCAGGGTGCAAAGAGAATCGCTCCCCTTGCAGCAGCCAGTAACCCGAAATTCCTATTGGTAAACATTATGCCGTTAGAGTTAACTATTGGCCCAGAAGTTCGGCCAAATATTCCGTTGTCGAGTAGGTCGGTCGCCTCTCCAGAGACTAATAGCTGATAGGCCAACAGAGCATGTTCGTCACAGCCTGTGCAAAAAAAATCTCGGTTTTTACCATAGCCAGTCTTTTATATATATAGACTTGTGTGTCCCTATATTCTTCCCTCTGTAACCAGTGGCGCAGGTAGGTCAACAAGGTCCCCGGTGCAAAAAAAATATTTTGGGCCCTTAGGCCAGATGGGCGACCTTTTTTTTTTTTTGCTTTGTGTTGCTGGTAGGGGCCCCCTGAACTGAGGCTGTGGGCTCCTGAGTTGTGCTTGGGGGTCCCCTGAGCAATGGTTGAGGCCCCCCTGAGCAATGGTTGGGGCCGCCCTGAGCATTGGTTGGGGGCCCTCTGAGCAGTGAGGGCCTCTTAGTGGGGGGGCTCCCTGTGTCTCAGGGTTCCCCTTAGACGACGGTGGCTGAGATAAAAAAAAAAGTCGCCAGTTTTCCGTGAAGGCCCGTGGGCCCTGTGAACTGCGCTTGGGGACCACTGAGGTATGCTTGAGGGCCCCCTGAGCGTAGGGGCCCCGGTGCACTGCACTGCCTAGCCCCATAGTAGCTACGCCCCTGTCTGCAACCATCACTACCCAGCGCAGACCACTGGTGTTTGTATGTGGCAGTTGCATGGAATTTCCCATCGTGCACAACGTTGACCAAATTCCGGAAATTGTAAAGGTGTGGGAGATATGATGGCTCAAAATGGTAGGTCTGGAATATATTTCGACCAAAGACATGTGTGTCCCTATACTTTTTGCTGCTACAACTACATAGCGCAGATCACTGGTGTTTGTGTGTGGTATTAGCCTCGAGTCTCCCATCGTGTACCAAGGTGGTTGCATGTCAGCAGCTATCAATAAAAATTCTTTATAAACACGAACGAAGTCGTGGGAACATTCTAGTCTCAGAGAGACTTATATTTGATTTTTGAGAGTGATAATTACCAAATTATCTTGAAATTCCAAGTTTTGTAGTTGCCTTTAGCTTCGGCGAGGCCGATTGCTTTTCGTACTGGGTGGTGTTAGCCTGATAAGTGGCTGGATGATTAATAACGTATAGTAAGATTCTGTGATGATGAAAATCAAAGTCCTTATATTGTTTCGACCAAGACACATGGTTTGTGACTCGAGTTTGTTGGTTGCAGGTGGGCGCGGAGCGACAAGTGTCCTTCGACAATGGGCCAGACGGCTCGGTGGCTGAGGACTGCTTCTTCGCGATGCGGGCCTACGCCGAGGGCTACTCGTTCAACTTCGTGGAGGGTGAGATGTGGGAGAAGTCTCCGTTCTCGCTGTGGGACTTCATGCAGCAGCGCAAGCGCTGGCTGCAAGGTATCCTGCTGGTGGTGCACTCCAAGGCGATCCCTGTGCGACGCAAGCTGCTGCTCGCCATCTCCTGCTACTCCTGGGTCACTATGCCCCTCTCCACCTCCAACGTGGTGCTCGCTGGCATCTTCCCCATCCCCTGTCCTCCGCTCATGGACTTCGCTTGCGCCTTCATCGGCGCCGTCAACATCTACATGTACGTGTTCGGCGTAGTGAAGTCTTTCTCGCTGTACCGCTTTGGCATGTTGCGCTTCTTCATGTGTATCTGCGGGGCTCTATCCACTATTCCTTTCAACATCATCATTGAGAATGTGGCTGTTGTACTCGGCCTATTCGGGCACAAGCACCGCTTCTACGTCGTCAACAAGGAAATCAGGCCGCCAATCACCGTGTAGACAGCAAGTCTACTACGCACCTAGTACAAAATACTCTTGTGCTGATGATATAGATTTATTTTCAGTTTTCTTTGATGGCGCGACCGTACCAAATGAATTCTGGATGCAGAAGGAATCGCAAAACTTTCTTTGTTGAATCTATGTATTAAAAGTGTGTAAAAAAGTAATGTTTACAAATATCTATATACTTCCAGGAAAGGAAAATTGAGCACAGAGTGAGTATGTGTGTATACCACAAGAGCACTGTTTGTTTTCTGGAATGTACTTTAAGATTCCATCACTTACTATTTTTTGAAGTTAGGTTTGTTTTAAAACACTGAACTTCTCTTCACATATTTTAGTTGTTTCTTGCACCTGAAGTAAACATTTTTTGGGATATTTTTTTAATGTCTCATATTGAGGCAAAGCAGTGTTTTAAAGTGGCAACAGTCCTAGTCGGTAGCCAGAGTAGCTGCTGCCAAGTAGTTTTCAAAGAAGGAGCCTTTTCTTTCTCCATATAAAGTGTTCTCTGCCAGTTTCCTCCTTTATTGTTGCCAATTTAATTTGTTGTATTATAGAAGCTGTTAATTACTAGTCTCAGTTGTTAAAAATACTGTAATCGAGCTTTCTTGTCGACACTTTTGTATTATTTTTGATCTCGGAGTAATTGCAGTGTAGTTCCCTCTTATTTTGTATATTTCAAAGCATTTTTTTGAGACATTTATTGCATTGTCTGCACTTTGATATAGCAGTAATCTATCTAGTTCTTGAAATTACATTTTGAAGTAGTTTGTTTAGCTTCAGCTTTATCGATACTGGATTTAATGTGAAGTACAAAATGTAAATGGTCAGAAATTTAAGATATTGAGCTTTTATTTTTGATTCTTCATTGTTACTCAAAAAATCAAAAGCATTGTTTGTATACAACCGTAATTTATTTTGAACTTCACCTCTGGAGAGTACTTAACATTGAACCGTCAGTATTAACTGTAGAGTTCTAGAGTCCAGTTGAGTTGGTGCTTAAGGTGTTACCGAATCAGTTACTTTTATTCCAATAATCAGAACAGTCAAAATTTTAATATCCATTGAGACAACCTATTAGCTCTTATTGTAATGTAGTTTTGTGGAGCACCCAGTGTTGTGTGTTGTACTTGTTACTATACTCAGTGTGTTTGTTTCCAAATGTTAAACATGGATTTCAAGAACAAAAGATTATGTCAAAAAAAAAAATGCTAAATATATTCACAATAAGTTTTTAATAATGAGTACTTAATTTCCAGATTCCTTTTGATTCCTTCCATTAGGCATTTTGTTTTGTAGATATATATTACCTGTTTTGCTGTTGTAAGATATATAATTAATAGAATTTTGTGGAAAAATCTGACTTTTGATTATTTTCTTATTCCCAGTTACCTAGTAGTATTATACACAAACTCTCTTAGGTATTTTTTTAAATTCCTTTATGATACATAAATATTTAAAGAACATTCTTCAGTTTACAGGTATCTATATACTAAATTAGATTCATGTTTGTAGTTTATTTATTTAGTGTTTGACGCTACATGACACTTATAAAATGGAACTTAACAACAGCTATAGGGGCCTACTATACTTATGGCACTAACATATAGTTGAGTGGACAATGCCCTTAGACGGCAGGTGATGTGAACACTACGTCAGAATCGCCAGCCCGTGACCTCTATAACTTGATGACGAATTTAAATTTTTGAGACTTCCAGGGAAGGCACGCAGTGAGCAATCCTACGCAATGTGCAACACAGTACTTACTGAAGTCACAGTATGGTGACTCTGCCATCCCAAGGTGTGGAAAGCTGAAGAAGTTCTTTCCGTGCCATACCTAATACAATTTAATTTACACATGTTTGTAGTGGAACCTGAGAACGAGGCTACTCCTGTAATCTAAGAGATAATTGACAGCTACAACTAATCTATAGTCATGATCCACTCTCCTCTGACACGGGCGCTAATAACCTCGATGTTGACTGCGCCCTAAAGCCGGAAAAACAACAACAACATCCTCTGACACCTGCTACCCATAGTTGATCCCCATATGCATCCGGACCTCATTACTGATGTGTACCTTATGTGCACTGAGGCCACTTATTAGCTACTGCCTGTCTTTCAGTGACTCAAAACGCAGCTTATTTATTGTATCAGTTACCAAGTCCAGTTTGTTGCAGTTCCTTCAATTCCAGTGTTTTTATGTACATGTGTCTTCTTCTTTCGAGATTAAAAATCATATTTAATTCAGGTAAATTGGCAATACAGTTGATATATAATAGTTCCTTCACAATTAGAGTTACAATTTCAAAAATTAAAACACTATCAGAATCCAAAAATTATCCTGCCTTTCATTGTTTCAGAAAATGATACAATAAACATAAGATTTATTTGCAGACGTTCATTTAAAACACGCATGTTTATACTGATGTACAATTCTACTCTGATGGATTTAAATTTACTTCTACAACATTGTATTGTCCCACTTTGGTCAGTTAGCACTTGTATGTATGTATGTATGTATATATGTATATATGTATGTATGCTCATTTAGCCCAACGCACACCGTGTTAATCCTTTGTTTGGCTTGATTTTATATCCGTATTACAACTACCTTTAGAGGAGACCTACAGTTTAACATGGAATCTGAGCCACGGGAGTGTTTTGACATTCTTTACATTATGCAAAAGCTTTGCTGGGAGTGAAGTTCAGGCTTCGAACCTAGGACCTTTCGACCTCCAATCAGATGCCTGAGCCATCGGGCAACACCAGTTAAAACTTATAAATATCAAATCAATTAAAATTTCAGATTTAATAATTTGCAAGCAGAATTTACACGTGGAAACGTCCTGGGGATACAGGCAGATATCAACTAGATTATATCATGGTCAAACAGAGATTCAGGAATCAAGTTCTAGATTGTAAAGGGTACCCAGGAGCAGATATAGACTCTGACCATAATTTGATAATAATGGAGTGCAGGCTGAAATTTAAAGCGAATAAGGAAGCAGTATAAGCAGAACAGACTGGAAGTGAATAAACTGAAACAATCTAGCACTAGAGAAAAATTTGCATTAATAGTAGACTTGGGTCTAAGAAGTATCTCTGAAAGGAGCTCAACCGAGGACGAATGGAATGCATTAAAGACCGAAATAATGAAAGCTGGTAAAGAAACATTAGGCTTTAGGGAACAATCTGCCCGAAAACCTTGGATCACAGAAGAAATTTTGGAGCTGATGGATCAGAGGAGAAGGTACAAAAAATGCTCAGGATGAAGCAGGAAGAGAGCAGTACAGGCAATTTAGAAATCAAATAAATAGGAAATGCAAAATAGCAAAAGAAAAATGGCTACAACAAAAGTGTGAAGAAGTAGAAAAGGAAATGTCGTAGGTAAAGTAGATGTTTGCCTACAGAAAGATCAAACAGAATTTTGGAGAAATGAAGAAAAGAGGTATGAACATTAAAGCTGCCGATGGGAAACCTCTTTTAAGCTCAGAAGATAGAGCTAAACCGATGGAAAGAATACATGAGAAACTTTATGATGGGGACGACTTGAACAATAGTGTAATGGAAAAGGAAGATGATGTTGACATTGATGACTTAGGGGATCCTGTTTTGAGGACAGAATTTAATAAAGCTCTGAATGACTTAAAAGCAAATAAGGCAGTTGGAATTGATGAAATCCCTGCAGAACTTCTTAAATCCCTAGGAGAGGAAGGAATCGAAAGATTATTCAAGCTGACATCCAAAAGTTATGAAACAGGAGAAATTCCAACTGATTTTAATAAAAATATCATGTTCACACTTCCAAAGAAAGCACAAGCCGACAAATGTGAGAATTATCGCACCATTAGTCTAACATCACATGCTTCAAAATTACTGACCAGAATAATATACAGAAGGATGGAAAGGGTAGTAGAAGAGATAGTAGGTGAAGATCAGTTTGGGTTTAGGAAAAATCGCGGTACAAGGGAAGCAATTCTGTCTTTAAGATTAATACTTGAAGGGCGGCTCAAGAAAAACAAAGATACTTTTATGGCATTTGTTGATTTAGAAAAAGCGTTTGATAATGTTAGGTGGGACAAGATGTTAAAAATTTTAAAGAAGTCAGGTCTAAAGTATCGGGATAGAAGAATACTCTATAAACTATATAAGAATCAAGTGGCGGTAATAAAGTAGAGAATCACGAGAGACATGCATCAGTTAAAAAGGGTGTGAGACAAGGTTGTAGTCCTATCCCCGTTAATATTCAACTTGTATGCAGAGGCAGCAATGAAGAAAGTCAAAGAAAAATTTCCATGTGGCATAAGTTTTCTGGGAGAAAAAATCAGTATGCTACGTTTTGCTGATGACATTGTCTTGTTAGCAGAGAGGGCTGAGGATATTGAGAAGTTACTGAATGGCATGAACGAAATACTGAAGGAAGATTTTGGACTGAATATAAATCAAAGCAAGACAAAAGTGATGAAATGTAGCAGAAATGATACCAATACTAGATTAAATATAAAAATAGGATCGGATGCAATAGGAGAAGTAAGCGAGTTCTGTTACTTGGGAAGTAAAATTACAACCGATGGCCGAAGCAAGAATGATGTCAAAAGCAGAATAGCACTAGCAAAAAGAGCTTTCATGAAAAAGAGAAACCTTTTAGTTTCAAATATTGATCTAGGAATTAGAAAGAACTTTTTGAAACTCTTTGTGTGGAGCACAGCTCTTTACGGTAGCGAAACGTGGACTTTAGGAATACCGGAAAGAAAGAAAATTGAAGCATTTGAAATGTGGTGTTACAGAAGAATGCTGAAAATTAAGTGGACAGACAAAGTAAGAAATGAACGAGTTTTGGAAATGATGTGTGAGAAAAGAAGTTTATGGAAGAAGCTTACAGAAAGAAGAGACAGGCTGGTAGGTCATATTTTGAGATATGCTGGATTGGTTAACTTGTTAGTGGAGGGAACAGTCGAAGGTAAGAACTGTAGAGGAAGACAGAGATTAGAATATATGAAACAGATAATTGATGACGTGGGCTGTAGGGGTATGTAGAAATGAAGAGGTTAGCACAGGATAGGAAAGGATGGAGGATTGCATCAAACCAGTCGAAAGACTGACGACAAAAAAAAAATAAAAAATAAAAATAAAATTATTTGCTTCCAATAATGAAAAGTAAGTCGTTAAATGCTGCTAATAAATATAGTATGTCACCTACGATTGACGGTAAACCTCAATTTCCTATGAAGAGAGATATTGTGGCAGCCTTCAGAATAGTCACTACAGAGAACATTAGCTACTGCAGACTGGCTCCCATTTTACTGCTTCCCTTTCTTTGGTTTGATACTGCATTTTTTGTATCAGGATATGCTCGTGTCACAAATTTGCCAAGAATTTAAAAGTGCTATTATCCAGTGATTCTTGTCTGCAAGTTATTATGATACATTGTTATTAAGGGTAAATTATTTATTGCCATATATGTGGATCCAAGTTCTAATACTGCTGATATACAACAGCTTCATTGTGATTTCTTAAAAGTAACTACACATCTAAATATAAATTTGAAAATAACTTTTTTGACAATTTTTTTCTCATTTGTATGTAAATACTAAATAACACTTTGTCTGCAGATTTATGAAGTGACTGACTAATGATCACTGTAAAATATAAAACATGGTATTGTTTCTTTAACCAGAAATGAAAAGAAGGGGGGGAGGGTGATTAATATTATGATAAATAGTTCTCTGAAATTACTACTGAAAATGGAAAAGAAGAACCTTTTCTTAATATTTGTACAACTTATTTAAAAACAGTTTCCAGTACTTCACACACAACATTTTTATAAGTATATTGGAGTATTGCACTTGAGTAAATAGCAAAGAGAAACGGCCAGGAAACAAAATATTATCTCTTTTTTTCTTTAATGAATTGCAAGTCCATATAGTGATAAAGTATTATGAAATTTTCACACATTTGATGAATAAAATCCAAAGACTGCCTAATGAGAGATTTATTATCATGGTAAATGCACAATTTAGAATATATACCAGTTAAGTACAATAAGAATGTTACTTGTTAGTATCTGTGCCTCAATATCTGTTGAGTGACCACTTTTCTTAAAGTAAACCATTACAATTCCAGATAATTACACTTTTGTTGTAGCTGCTCCTGTGAACTTTAAAATGCATACAGTTCTCACATAGTCGAACTTAAAGGTGATCCAAGTGGATTGGGAGAGGATAGATGTTTCAATTAAAATCCATAAAAATAACAAAAGTATGTGGAAAACTGTGAGGTAATAAATTAAAGATGGAGGTAAGTAGAAATTATCCCAAGATTTAAGTTTAATATTTCAATAGGGCATATGCTTTAAAGGCATTTTCTTGCACATCCTCATTTCCATTCCAAAACTATTTTTATCTTAAATTTTTTGATGGCAATTTCACCACACATCCACTTCTCCTCTTTTTCAAATTGTAATATTGTTTTTTATTGGATTCATTCATAAATACCAAAGGAGAATGTGTTAACCCTATGGTAACAATTATAGCAAAACACATACAAGAAGTATGGATTCCTAGTCTGTTAAATGCATGAGTATCAAAACAAAAATAATAGTAACGTATTGGAAAGATCTAGTGATGATACTATAAGAAGTACCAGAACAAAGAAATACAGAAAGAAGGCTTTGATTAATTGGTATGATCTAAGTCTTAAGAGTCTACGTTTTTTTCTATATAAATTGAGATACCCCAGCATCATTATTCCAGTAGATAAAAATTAAGGAAAGGATTCAGGAAGCAACAAGTAAGTCTCTGGTGTTTATTAATACAAAAATGCCAGAATTTAAATTGAAAGAAACTGAAAAATATTTAATGTTCTTCCTGCAATCCAATCATGTTCTGTTTAGACACATTAACCATCATGCATTGGACGGTGTCTGGGTGTGGAGGTTATTTTAGGAAACAAAATCCTTAATAGGTTCTATCTTAAAATTGACATAAAATGATCCATAAAACCAATATTGCACTAAACAACCTGCAACTAAGTTGATGTAATAAACTACCATGCTACTGCTGGACAAAAGTATAATGAACCCTGCTTTTTCCTCCTGCCAAAAGCAATTCTGTTAATCCCCCTACAAGGTGGCAAAATTACAACTCAAACTTGTAATCTCTCAAGTACAGAAATGAGGAAATGCCTCCAATACACATTTAAAGAGCTAAAATCACTGTAATGTCACAAATGTAAAGAGGAAGATCAAACTATTTCACTTAGAGGTTGCTGAGATTTTTGAAGTAAATGGAAAGGTCTTCGGAATATAGACAGATTATATGGTTATTATTCAACGGTTATATAATGGGATTTATAATAGAAAAACAATAAATTATTATGAATATTTTAGTCACAGCAAGTTTGATGAGAATGTTAAATAAGCTTTCATAAACCACATTATTAAAAATAAATAATGCAACATCATAAGCAGACAATAATGAAATAGTGAACATATGTTCGGTAATTGGTGAGCTACTTCAGTAGGTAATGAGTGAAGAAAGTCTAAAATCTTGAATAACTGGAATGTGGTTATCGGAACAAGAAAAAAAAAGTTAATATTATAAGGTATTTTGGTTTATGAGAATGAAATTACCAAAGAAGTATGGCATTAGAATTAAATTAAAAAAAAAAAATACTTGTGAAACGGAAGAGTGTACAATAAATTTTACGAGTAGTAAAATTGTCACATTAATACTCCACAAGAAAGCATTAGTGGTCAAATGTATTACAGTAAGTTTGACATGTCAGGTTTTAAAATTATTAAATAGAATAACATACAAAAAGATAATACAAATAAAAAATGCATTAAGGCTATTAAAATATCAAAAGACCCATGTGAAAATTTCACTAATAAAATGTTTATATAGCTATTGTTTAGCAAACTACCGACCCGTGCAAACATTTCATGAATAAAATATGATGAATAGCGAGGTTTGTGGTTTGTGGTAGGTTGAAAGAAGAGCTGGCTTATTTGAAACAATATCTTTGTAATTCCTGCTGATGTATGCCATCCTGCAGCCCTCTGCTTTGACATAAACCAAAGTGTGAAATACAACTAAACTGAATAAGTGTCTCCATATATCTGTGATGTGGTGCTGCCATCTAGCAATACCGGTAATACAATCAATCCTTATCGACATAAGCAAAGCCGAGAGGCTCGGCTCTGAACTTTCTCATATGTGCCATCTTGACAGTTAATACTTATGGTTTTAAGGGTCTAATTACAACAACAACAAAAAAAATATCCTTTCTTGAAATATGATGTTACAAAAGTACAGATCTTAATCTTTAAAATGATACCTCATTTATCAATTTCAGTTAAGTATTAAGGGAATAAATGGCTCGTGACAAAGAAACACCTTTTAGTAAATACTATGTCAGAGATTGTCGACCAACAACTCACCGTTGGAGAAGACAGGATGACTATGAAAAATGTACACAAGAAAAGAAAGACAATTTTACAATATTTCAGTTAAAACACTTATTCGTGTAGAGAGAGATGAGCCATTTTACAAGGGGGTTTTGCACACCCCAAAACCTAACAATATATTTAATGAAGCAATCGTGAAAGTTGAATAAAATTGTAATATGTAATATGATTGTGGATGGTACTCCAGATGATGATGAGAATACTAATGGATGAGGGAGCTATAATGGGCAATGTTTCAATTTATAGTTAATTTTTACATTCAGATGGCTAAACTTCCCAATTTAATTTAGGTTTTTCTAATGCAGGGAGAAAGTGCGAGGATAAAAAAAAAGAGGAAATTGCCAAATACAGCATTATTAGTGTCCCATTTCTCAAAGAACCTACAGTTCTCTTAGTTGTGAAGCCATTTTAAGTTAGACAACACAGATGCTGTTACTCTGGGAAAATATCTCCTGAAACTGTTGCAATACTTCCATAGTGATAAGATGCAAAAAACATGGAAGTTGCGAAGAGGAAAACCGCTGTGTTTAACTTTATAGCTCATTCTTTTCTTGGCGATGTTTAAAATTAAGGCCCTCCTCACACATCTGTTTGTACGAGACTGAAGTATAGGTAGTCTTAGGGGCAGGGGCGTAGCTACTATGGGGCTAGGCAGTGCAGTGCACCGGGGCCCTCACGCTCAGGGGGCCCCCAAGCATACCTTTTTTTTTTTTAGCTCTACCTTCGTCTAAGGGGCCCCTGAGAACACAGGAGCCCCTCACTAAGCGCCCTCGCTGCTCAGAGGGGGGCCCACCCACTGCTCAGGGGCCCCTAAAGAACAATTCAAGGGCCCCCACCCACAGTTCAGGGGGCCCCTACAAGCACACAAAGCAAAAAAAAGGTCGCCCGTCTGGCCTGAGGACCAAAAATAAATTTTTTGGACTGGGGCCCTTGTTGACCTAGCTACGCCACTGCCTAGGGGACTTATATCTGATTTGCTTTCTACAGTAGGAAGCATTATTATAGTAACATTCAACAGAAGTATGTTTCCTGCCTGAAAATAACATATTTTTTTAAATTAAATTTGACTTATAACTACTAACTGACTAGGGTTTCAAGATCATGAATTGCTAGAATTGCAGTAGTAATATTTGTAAACTATTGGGAAATTTCATTTTTGTTGTTGGCTACCTTGTGTGAGAGCATTGTTTTTGTTAATTAAGTTTAGTTTTCATGCAGCTACAGTGTGAAGTTAGCGACTGAGAGAGGTTTTCTTTCTTTTCTCAAATTGTGTTCTTATTTCCTGTGAAATGCCTCACAAATGTGTTAATGTTGGTGACAACTGTTTGCTATATGTGTTTTGAATTGGTATGCTTCAAAAGTAACTAATTACACAACAAGTAAAAATTCTATTTTCATTACTTTGGTATCGAGGTGAGAAATCAAGACTAGCTCATATGTGTTGTGATAGTTGGTTAACTGGAAAAGGATGTTCAATGAACTTTGGCGTATCAATGATATGATGGGAACCAAAAACTTACATGGAAAAGACTTTTTACCACAACACTTATTCAGCGGATGTACCGTATGGAGGAGTGTTGGGACCTGGGCACTTGCCCCAGTTGGCTACATCAGGAGGGCTGCAAAATCATGCTTGTTGGGAGCAGCAAATTATGATAGTGCCACATGTAGCAACATTCAGGGGGTGCAAAATCTCGTATGCACCAGCGTGAAAAATTCCTTGTAGTACAATACTGAAGAGCAATGACGGATCTATGGGAAAAAAGGTAGCCTGCTTTAATATGTGAATATTTCGTCACCTGATTGTTCTGTCCCACATATAGATGATGTGTATCAACTTGTTACTGGTGATGAAGGTGGTACAGAGCCTATTCTGCCACAGGAGCTTGAGACCTTTCCACAAAATCAGTCAAAGGACCCACATCTACCTACAAGAGATGAATTAAGCGATCTGACTCACAATTTAAATCTTCCAATGGACAAAGCCAAGCTTTTAGGGTTTTGGTTTAAGGCAATAGAAACTCTTATAGCGTGATGTTGAGGTAAGCTTTTATAGATAATAAGGAAGGATAGGAAAGTAAACCTGTCACTCACGGCAGATAAAGGAGGGCCATGACGAATATAAACACACTTTACAATATTTTGGTGAAAGCCTTAGTCGTGGTATAGAGGATGATGAGGTGATCAGATGTGTCCACGGGGAAACCTACCACTTGACTGAAGCCATAGGTAAACAAGGTGCGAAGGGTGAGGATGCCAATTTTGAGTGGAGGAAATTATCCAGTGAAAATTACTGGAAAGTAAAATCGCTGTTACGACCAGTCAACGTAAAATAAAGCCATAATTTAAAAACTGTTTTAGGTCAGTGGCAGACTATCCTTCATTATTAACATTCCCTAGCAACATCTTCACTTAAAGTGTCACTGTTACTAAGTTTTTATAGATACAGATAAAAAGATATGATGCCATTAAAAAAAAAATAATGAAAATAAAATTGCTATATCCTGTGATGTTAATCGTTTGATGAAAGCAGCATATTTAGAGTACACTCCTCATGAATGGATACTATGCATAGACTCGTCATTTAGTCTCAAAGCATCATAATAGTAATAGCTTACCCTCTCTGGGCTAAAAAGTCGTTATCAGAAAGGCTTATCTGAACCTGCAATTACTTTTTAAATGCAAAAGAGAGGTAAAACATAACTTCCACTCTCCAAAGTTGAAAGGAGGAAGTAGCAGCGACAAAAACACTCCACAAACACAAAAAACCGTAATATTTTGGACTATGGTGTCCTTCAAGAAAACAGAACCGTGGACTGAACACACTGGGGGCAGTCATGAACCGCACAGCCACATTAAAGGTTATTTTGACCATTATGATTGGAGGAGGGTAGGTGCGTGGGTGGGGTGGGGAAAACGTGGAATGTTAACCGTGGAAAGAAATTAATCAAAGTGAAATAAAAAAAAGGAGCATGTAAAAGAGGCGAGAGCTGTCAGATAATTCTAATTTCTCATTAAAACCACCACTAGGGGTTGCAATCCAGCAAAGCGGGATCCCGCATCATTAGACAGTCTGGCGGATCCCGCACAAAATTAAGCGGATCCGCAATCCGCAAAATGCGGATAAAACGCTTGTCAGTGCGTGACTCGCTGCCCCACTCGGTCTCTATCGGATGTATTGCACTGTTTGCCTGTACCCTTCCAGTTGGCATTTGGCGCGTGTGAACAAACGTTTGTTTTTGTCAACCTTCGTCATTCGTAAGTAAATAGATACACTTTTACGTATTCATTTTCGAATACACATTTCTGTAATTTGAGTTATGTTGCGTATTTAGTACGATTTTATAACTATATAATTATTTTTTATGTGTCGCAAACGTTATCTGAACTACACAGTTACAGCTTTTTATTCACGGTTTCAATATTCCCATTTTCTGTATTTGCAGATAAAGTTATTGTGACAACTTCCTTTTTTTGCGGCTGAAAATTTGATTATTCGTTGATAGGAAACTTAATGTTATCGTAATTTTAATCGCATACCTATCTATTTATTTAGCAGCCATCAAAGGGCAAATGACTTATTGTTGTTTTGGCCGCTGCCTCAATGCGTTTCTTTGACGAAAGCCGCCTGTTTACATGTGCCGCTCAGGCTATAGATTAGTACCTCTTCTCCTTGTTATTATTTCGACTAAAGGCAAAAAAAGTTATAATCAAGTTTTCATGGGTGTATCGACGAATTGTGTTGTATGAACACCATACTTCGACGGCTGCCTCCGCCGTCGCCCTCACGTATAAAATCTCGTGTTTTTACAATGAAATCTGGAGATACAACCTATGAAAACTTCACTGCAATCATTCGCCGAGAAAGTCTCCATTCTTACTAAAAAAAAAGTAATAATTTCCACTCTTAAAACGTCATTACGCCACATATGTAAAATTGAAATACTTGACAGTTTACGTGTTGGTGACTAGTTTCCTTAAATAACATTGAATCGACTGTAAGATCAATCAAGGAATCCGGAGATATAATAATGAATCGCGCAAAACCAATTTTTGTAAAAAAAAAAAAAAAAAAAAAAAAAAAAAAAAAAAAAAAAAAAAAAAAAAAAAAGCCTCGTCTCGTGCTTGTGCAGTGACAAAAAGTTATGAGATCTTGTTCTGAGCCAAGTCTACACTTTACAGAGTATATTTACTTCACTTTGTGAAATGGAATGCTTTCTCTCGGTGTTATGGAACGTTTATTTAGAATTTTAAAAAAAACTCTGGTAACTTGGCCACTAAGCAAACCATGTTTTTAAATTCATGTGATGTATTGTAAGGCACATAATATGACCTAACACTGAATATTTTCCATTTTTTATTATTTATTTAAAAATTGGTTTAGATTAAAAAACAAAAATGTAAAACCTAGAAATGTACTTAAGACATGCTAAAAAGTTTTAATATTATTTTGCCAATTAAAATATTGTTAACTATTAATTTTATCATTTAACTTTAAAATTGATTTATTAATTTAATTATTATTTAATTTACTAACGTTTTAAGTAACTATGTTTTAAATATAAGCGTTAAAGAACTGTTTGCGCCAATCCCGCACGGATCCCGCGGGATTGGCGCAAATCCCGCGCGGATCCCGCGGGATTGAAAACACTGCGGGATTGCAAACCTTAACCGCCACTCGTGTGGCTGCGTGAGCTCTGTCACGTGCTTCTGTTTGCCAAGAATATTATGCTTTTTTGTGTTTGTGGAGTGTTTTTTGTTGCTGCTGCCATCCTACCCCTTCAGTTTTGGTGAGTGGTGGGTATATTTTATCTTTGCTCTACATATAAATATCACCTCACTGCATTTCTTGCACTTTTTGTTGCTGTAATTACTTTGAAATATTATGAGTTATGAAGACCACAAATGGTGCATTTGTGTGTATTTAAAAGTAGTATCGTTAACTGTGGGCATTAACGTAGGGTTCCTGATTGGTATGCAGTTGGGGTAGATAAATATTGTATTTTGTGTGTGTGCATGGGAAAGTCGTGCAAAGCAGTCTCACTATAGTACAAACGTGTGACCAAACAGAAGACTACTTCCTGGAGAGAAATTTATTGTAAGCAAACCTCTTTTTGATCAAACAAAAATTACTCTGCCTTATTTACACACAAGCGCGCCTGCAGGATTATTATAAGGGAGGTGCATCTGTATCTTCATATTATATTTTTTTACACATTCAATATAACAATTATTATTTATTATCTAATTAATAAATAGTTTATAACAAAGCACTCTTATATCGTAGCTTGGTATATAAAACTATGCATTAACGTCAATTAAAATATATAAAATTCAAATTACGCGGGTTTTAATTTGTGTCTCCGGAACGCCCCTTTGCTGGGTGTCTCCCGTACAATGCTATGCCCCCCTCCCCTCGCACTCGTGCCAGCTAATGATTTGCAAACAAAAGATTGTATTGAGTAGGAAGTTAGCCATTACTCACAGCCGACAACGACTCCAGACGAGTGGGCCTCTGTTCAAATTACGAACGACGTAACTCGTTCTATGTGCAAAAAGTGCAAGAATGATGTAACAGTCATCAGTCTGATGATGATGACACACCTCATAGTACGACATTCATTTCAGGTACAGTATGCTTGTGGTTCTACCAAAATTTTATTATTATTATTATTATTATTATTATTATTATATATATATATATATATATATATATATATATATATATATATATAAATAGACGTGTGTTTTCCTGTATTTCACTTTTCATCCACCATTACCTAGTACAGTTCACTGGTGGTTGTGTAGTAGTGGCATGGAGTTTCCTACCGTGCACAACCGAATGCCGATAGCTGTGGGAGTGTGAGAGATATGATGGTTAAGGTTGGTCAATGCAGAACTTTTTCATATTTCGACCAAAGACATGTGTGTCCGTATATTTCACTTTGCTGCCACAACTATATAGCGCAGTTAACTGGTGTTTGTGTGTCGTAGTAGCATCGAGTCTCCCATTGAGCGCTATGGTGGTTGCATGTCGGTAGCTATAGCGGTGAGGAAGATATGGTGGTTGAAAGTGGTCGACGTAGAGCATTTTCCTGTTTCTACCAAAGACGTGTTTGTCCCAATAGTTCACATTGCAGGCAGAACTACCAAGTTCAGACCACGGGCGTTTGTGTGTGGTAGTAGCCTGGAGTCTTTCACCTTGCACTATGGTGATTGCATGTCAGTAGCTATGGGGATGTGGTAAATATGGTGGTTGAAAGTGGTGGAGCTGACATAAAAATAGATAGACATGCGTCCCTATATTTCACAGCCAACATTACCCAGCGCATTCCACTGGTGATTGTGTGTGGCATTACCCTCAATCTCCCAACGTGCACCATTATGGTGTCATATCGTTAGTTATGGGCAGGGCCGGCGTTAGGGGGGGGGGGGGGGGTTAGCGGGTCAAATGTACCCGCAAGTCTCCCATCGTGCACTATGATGGTTACATGTCGGTAGCTGTCAATCAAAATTCTTTACAAACACGATGTTTTACATTAAAAATTAGACTAAAATTTATATACCAACATTAAAATCATTACAATTTACATAGTTCACTATTATCCATGAGCCCACATTCGACCACTGCTGGATGTAGGCCTCTCCCAGGCCACCCCATCTGTCGTGTTACTAATATTATAAATATGAAAGTATGTTTCTTTGGATGTTTGTCCTTCACTCACGCTCGAACGGCTTAAAGGATGCTATCAAAAAAGGTTGTGATCATGGAATAGGACATAGGATACTTTTTATAAACTCAAACGAAGTCACGGGTAACAACTAGTGAAGTTAAGGTACGTCAAGTAGGTCGGTCTGCGAGTAATAAGTTTCGGTAGTTCGTTCGTTTGTAATGTTCTTTGAAATATTCGGCCTGTTTTTTGTTCTTTTTTCCCTCCATGTAGACTTCTTAATCTTGTAAGCATTTTGTTATTTAACTAAAACAACTCAAGGCACCAGTTCTGCCAGCAAAGACCTTCAACAAGATGCATCGCTCAATTCCACTAGCATAAACACGACTAATTCGTTACTGAATGTTGTTGTGAGTTTCAATTTTAATTATCAACTTGATGACGATTTACGTTTGAAATTACTACGATAAACTTTGAATTCTAGTAAAACAAATTCTAAAATAAACCTTGATGTCAAAAGATCCTTTCGATCTGAATAGCTTACAACGTTAGTGGGACCTTTATGTGGAATATATTTTGCTTCGGCCTCCAGTGCAGCGTGGTCCACAAGCACAGTTTGTCGTTTATCTATGCCTTAAATCAGAATTTATATGAATCTGCGCTGGCTTCTTCAAAAAGAGGACTGAGTGTTTATGAATCGTTGAATTCGGCATATCACAAAGTTGAAGAAACTTGTGTGAAACTTCGTTCAGTTGTATCAACAATTTTATTTTGCTGATAGCATGATCTTCCACTTCGCGGAAAGTTTGATCAAGGTTCTGTTTTCACATATCTGTTACAGTTTCGAGTTGACTTTCGGGATGAGATTTTGAAAAATCATTTAGAGTCGGAAGCAAAAATCACTTTGTACATACATCAAATTCAAAATGATAATTGAGGAGATGAAGCATGCTTCGACTTTTTTTATATTAGCTGACGAGGCTGCACATATTAGTGGTACAGAGCAATTATAGATTGGTGTTCGCTATCTATGTTGCGTAAAGATAATAAAAATCAATAATTTGTGAAGAATTCCGGGGATATGTTCCGCTTCAAGAGTTGAGCGTGAAAGCCATTTCGGAAACTATTATTCACTTTCTAGAAGATTATAATTTTAATTAAAATAAAGTTATTGGTCTAGGATATGACGGCTGGTCACGTAGGTGGTGTTCAGAAAATTATTAGTGACAAGAACTGTACAGGTCTGTTGTTCCACTGTGCAAGTCATATACTGAATCTTGTCATCAATGACCTGAACGATGTCAGTGAAATGAGAAATGTTGCGGGGACGACAAAGGACATTTTGATTTTCTTGGAGAGAGTGCGGCGAAATATAATTCCAAATACTCTACATCTCTTCTGTAAAACGCGGTTGACAGCAAAGTACAAGAGTACAAGGACATTTCCTGAAAACTTTATTATTATTGTACGAGTTTTAGAAGAACCTTCGCACAACACGCCAAACTTGATAACGAAAATCAAAGCATATCAACTCCTCACAACATACACTGTTAATGCTGACTATTGCGCCAAACTCGAATCAGTGTGCAACAAGTAAATATCTATATAAAGACAACACATGATCACATAAATAAACTAACGGGCGTGCTTTGATCTCACTATGATAGGGGGTTATCACGCCGCCGATACCGACTTCAGGTGGAGGGGACGGAGGGGGGGGTTATAACCGCCCTGGGAAGCAGAAAGGTAAAAAGAAGTCTGAAGAAACTACGAGTGCGGTCAGTAGGTGGGGGGGGGGGATGGGGGGAGGTCCTCTCAAGATCTCACCAAATCTCACTGACCACAGGGGTGGGGGGGGGGGAACCAGAATTTCGGAAAAAACAAAAACCACACGTAATTAATGGACACCCCCAACGGAACTCGCTGTTATTATCTAGGGGGAGGGGGACAAACCGGGGGGGAGGAGGGAGGAAGCTTGTCCGGTGACACATCGGGGCGACAAAATAATTTTCGAAGGGCCGTTAATCTCAGTTTTTGCTCCGGCTCGAAAAATTCCTATATTCGCCATTGGCTAAAAACTATTCTTTAGAATATATATCTTCATTGCAAAGAATCATTTCTTCTCTGAGAACACGATTTTCTTCTACACGTAAAAAAGAATTTCTTTTTACAGCTGCACCCAGAAAATATAAGAAAATTTGACAAACCTTCAATTTTAGCCTTGGCAGAAAATACTTAAATGAATCCCTTATTGAATACGCAGATTTGATTGCTCAAGCCCCCCTAGTTTATCCAGCGGTCACGATTGACATAACTATTCCAGCGATAGCATGTAGCATTTAACGATCATTTACTATGTTATGACGGGTCAAGACGTGGAACCGGTCAACGATGGGAAACGTGAGGTTAAACGGCCTGTACATGCTCGGTGTTTATAAGAAAAGGATACTGTTAACAAGGTGTTCAATAATTTTGGACAACAATCTAATAATATTTAACAGTAAAATTTTTGTTTCTTAAATTTTTTCTGTGTATTTACTTTCACGGCTAGGAGGTGCAAATTGGGTTAGATGAAAATTTTTTTTTACAAGGTGATGGATAGAGATCGAAGAATTCATTTTTTTTTAACTAAGTAAGGCTAAAACTAAAGAAAGCAAATTTAACGATCCCCAGATCCGAAAATCGCTCACAGACGACAACTTGAAGGCACTCAACATTAGTGGCAAAAAGGTTGCCACAGGATTTTTAGGGAAAAATATCTGAAAACTGTGTTCAAAATTTTGAAAAGTAGGCCTAAACGGTTTACTACATCTATCCGGCAGCTTTTAGAAAAATGGCTGTAATCTAAAAATGCCTCTCGGAAAAAGCAGATTAGTGCAGCTACCAACGTTTAATTTAATTTAATTGCAATGGAGCACAGGCTCCGGTGGCAATTTCCCTACACACCCATCTTCCCCCTGTCCTGGACCCACCTACATTTGCCCTCTACAAATTTTATATTTAAATTCTTTCAAAGTTTTCGGTAAATTATTCATCATTTCTCTTGGTAACTCATTCCAATCCCTGACACCCTTACCTAAAAAAGAGAATCTTCCCGCACTAGTGTTGCAAACTGAAAAAAATGTTTTTTTTCAGCTTTGTGAAAAAAAACATGAAAAAAAACCTAGCACCCGTGTTTTTTTTCTAAATTTTGTTTTTTTTTTCAGAAAACAATATATTTGATAAATTATAGTTTTATTTTAGGAACTTCCATTTTACAAGTGTGTTTTAAGTCTTACTGAATCATATAATGTCTCACATAATGATTCATAAGTGTATATATATAGGTAACATAATTTTATTCATCCCCTATGTCAGTACCGGTACCACATTCACTAGTATCAGCACTACCAACACTAGTTCGATCGGTGTCGGAATTTTCTGTCTCCTCTAGATCCATAACTTCAGAAATAGTTAAATTTTCTTTTACTGGTTGTCCTTGTATTGTACGCAAAAGATTTTGAGATTGCAATTTTAAATTGTGAGCAAAGTACACACTGTGCATAAAGACTGCGCCGATAGTTCTGTATTATGGTCTTTTAAGTTTGAATTAAAATCTATTATCATACAAAATAGGAGCTTTACTTCTTTTCAATCGTTTGTTTACACGAACGGTTGCAAAGAAACGATTCATAATTAGGGACCGTGCACAAACTACGTGACTCGGTCCAGAGGGAGGAGGGGTTAGCTGGAAGGCTACGTGGGCAGAGCGGAGGGGGGGGGGAGGGAGGGGGGTTCCGAGCCAGGCCACGTAACTTTCCTTTCGTAACATTTTTCACAGTTAAAATGAGGAACTGAACTCACAACAGCATGTGAGTATTTATTTACGTCAGTTAATTATATCCGTATGTAATTTACAATAGTCTGACAAGAGACAACAGTACAAAATAAGATAGCTACGTGCTAGGTGCTACGTGAGTGGGGGGGGGGGGGTGTTCACAGGAGGCCAAAATGGAGCTATGTGGTTTATGCACGCTCCCTTACTGACAATTTAATGAGTCAGTTTCACTATACTCTGAGAGTTAACAAGTATACGAATATAAGGAAAGCCCAATAAGTATAAAAAGGGTTGGCAGCACTATTTCAAATAGCAAGTATCAATCCAAACAATGGGGAATGGGGATTCCTTCTCGCGCAACCTAGTCTTTTCGGGAAATCCCCGTTCATAAAGAAAATTTCAGTCAATTTTGCCAATATTTTCGTAATTTTTTTTTCCTACTGAACCAGAAAAATACAGTAGATTTTAAACTAAGATAAGTACTTAGAATAAACTCTAAAATAGTCATTTTAAACGATAACTGCCTTACAAATTCGAGATTTAGTAGTTGTGAAAAAAAAACGTGTTCCAGAAAAAAAGTTTTTTTTCATGTTTTTTTTCAAGCCAGAAAAAAAACCGTTTTTTTACAACACTATCCCGCACCCTTGTGCCTGAAATCGAGTGCCAGCTTGTGGTCATTGTCATCATTTTCCCTTCCATGCACTACTTTTCATACATATTGCAATATCTTTGCATGCCTCATCACCAGTATATGCCCTGTACACTCCCATTAATAACACTAACGTAAATAAATCGTCGCTGATGACGCACATTGAGGGGTAAGACGCTTACAGCATTAAAACAATATAGAATAGCTGCTTTGGTGTCATTTATTAATATTTAACTGTCAGGTTATTACTTGTGGTTAGTCAACTGGGTCGTTGCTGGGTAATACTTCGTCATGCGATGGAATTTAAAGGACGACGCGAGTTTACTTAATCAGTGGAGAGAGCGGTTGGTGATATGTTGTTCTGCGACCTCGAAACAACTTGTCCTCTGCGATGGGAGAGAGACTAAACGACGTTCGTCTGATACTGTGAAGCGTAGAATTCATGTCTGCATAGTGCTGCGTCAAGACTGCCTTACCAGGATCAGTAACAGGGCAAATCTTCGCCGCACGAAAAATAATACTAGTAATTCTGGTGTTCTCGGTAAAATAGCTAACGCGAATTACTAAGTGTCAGCAACTCTTCACAGCATAACGGATCACATCAAAAGACAGCAGCAGAATTAATATTTCTTGGCAATCTCGAATCCACGTCAACCAAACAACGTACTTAAGGAGACAATGGTTTGCCACAAAATCAGTACTTATTACTTAGTACTGCCAATAAAGTGTTGCCATATTATTGACCCACTAACAAATACACCCTTCTGATTGTCTTGTAAGGCTTCAACTACTCTTTCCGCCAACGGAGAAACAGCTGCCAGAATTGCAGATACACCACTTTTTATTCCGAATTCGCAGCCTTTCCAGACAAATATGTGACGTTTCCAGCATAATGATTTTATAACAAAGTTCTACATATATTTCACTGTTAATATGCTACGAGGATTGCTAATTTATATTTATGGTCTTGTGTTGCCAGGCGCCATCTGACGTTTCCATTGGAAACATTGACATTGTTGAACATAGCCTTATTCATAACAATGTGTCATTTGAGCGCAATTTGTTGTTTACAGTAACTTTAAAAATTCATCTCGGGCGAAAAGTGGAATTAACTCGCGAACATTTTCGTGCGATTATTTTTCACAACTTTCGACGTGGATCATCAAGACAAGAGTGCATTGATGAACTTAATTCTTTATACGGCGATAAAGCACCAGCATATAGCACTATAAAACACTGATATAACTAATTGAATCGTGGCCGAAGTTCGCTTCAGGACGAATTCCGTCAGGATCGTCCAAAATCGGTTGTTTTGCCAGAAAACATCGATGCTTTGCGTGAACTGATAAAGCAAAATCGTCATGTGATATACCGCGAGATTGAGGCATCTTTGGGCATTAGTATGACAAGCATCAATAAAATATTGCATGATCATTTGGCCGTAAAAAAAAAAAAATTGTTCGCGTAGGATTTCACATAATCTGACAAACGCTCAAAAGGAAGCTCGTGTCGATTGGTGCAACGAAATGTTAAAAAAAAAAAAAAAAAAAAAAAAATACTTTCAACGTGCACCAAAGGCTGTGTATAACATCTAAACAGGTGACGAATCATGAATCTATGCATATGAGCCCGAAACAAAACAGCAATCGACTGTATGGGTCTTCCAAGAAGTGCCAAATCCGACGAAAATTGTTCGCGGAAAAAGCTCATCGAAGCAAATGGTTGCCTGTTTCTTCGGCATTACCAGTCACGTGGCGACCGCGACAGTGGCATTAGAGCAACGCAGGACGGTTAACTCTGAATGGTACACAACCATTTGTTTACCAGAAGTCTGTGGAGAAATTCGGAAAAAGTCGAAGAAGAGGCGAATAATTCTTCATCATGACAATGTGAGCTGTCACACATCGGCTCAAACAAAGGAATTTTTGACCAGTCAAAACATCGAATTGATGGGCCATCCGCTATAGCCCTGATTTTGCACCCAATGACTTCTTTTTATTCCCACACATCAAAAACAAATTACGTGGTCAACGATTTTCGACACCCGAAAAGTGGTTGATGCATTCAAGACGCATGTTCTGGAGTTACCTCCATCGGAGTGGAAAAAGTGCTTGGAAAATTGGTTCAAACGCACGCAAAAGTGTATTGATCTTCACAGAGAATATTTTGAGAAACAATGAAACCAATTTCGATCATAAATATTTGTTTTTCCATTATTAGGCCAGAAATATAAATGGCAACCCTCGTATTCCAAGTTTTCACTGAGTGGAACACGCACCTCTGCTAATCTCGTCTATCAGATAAATTCTGCGTTGATCAAGGTGCCTGAGGCATAGTTTTTGAAGCATTACCTAACACTAATTGCGAGCCATGTTGTAGCAGCCGCTTGTCTACCTTCATACCCAAACAGAGGCAGAGATGTTTTAAGAAATGTTACCGATTGTTACTCTTGCAAATATTATTTAAAATTGTTAATATTAAAGTATGAAATATTGTCGGTGTGATGGCATAGTACAGGTGGCATGGTAAAGAAAAGTCATGGAGTCCTACTGTGGTACCAAAAGATCACCAGGTACTGTAGCTTCCGTAGAAGAAGAGTAGGACGAGCCAGTGATTATAGATAGAACGGAGGTATTAGTTGTTATTACCAGAGGGTGGAGCGGTGGGGACTGCCGAATTGTTGTGACATCACTTCAAGATCTGAAATAGTACTATACAAAAATATTTAAAAAAATTGTATCCTGAATTCTTGCCAAAAGCTTCGCAGTCCAGTATACTACAACTCACATCAATGGAGACCCGACAAGCCAAAAAAACAGAACTACACCCAATGGAAATCATTCTACAACCAACGGTTGATCAGCCAGAGCTTACAACCCCAGGTGAAGTACAGAGTATAATTAAGAAACTCGCTACCAACAAAAGCCAAGGGCTCGACAAAATTAGGAATATTCATCTGAAAAATCTGCCGAAAAAGGGATTAGTGCTCTTAACAAGGATTTTCAATATTTGTCTCCTAAACTTTTACTATCCCACAGCCATGCCAGAAGTCAAAACTATATCAAAATATGGAGAGGACCACCACCAGGTCGTAAACTACCGTCCAATTAGCCTGCTTTCACCAACATCCAGAGTTCTAGAATGAATACTGCTAATGAGAATCAACAACAGCCTCGAAGCAGAGAAGACAATAAGGCTAATATAATTTAGATTCCAGAACCGTGTAGCTGCTACAACACAACTGCTCTGTATCACTGAAGACAAAGCTAATAATTTCAATTTTCAAAAATCTACGGCAGCAGTTTTCTTATATAGAGAGAAAGCTTATGATAAGGTTTGGCACGCGAAACTTATACAGAAGTTGAGGGCAGTAACAGCCATCAAACATTGCTATATCAAATTCATTAACAGCTACTTGGAGACAGAAGGTTCTATATAGAAGTGGATGAGCAGAGATCTTTGATATTTCTGATACCAGCTGGAATTCCTCATGGCTCTGTGATCACACCGCCACTCTTAAAAATATACATAAATAAAATCCTGACTCCACCTCATATGAAACTGGATCAGTTTGCCAATGACACTACTGTTCTCACAACAGTAAGAAGACACTACCTCAACGACACTCACCTACAACACGGATTTTAGTAAATGGTGCAGAACCAATAAGGTAAAAATTAATCCTGAAAAATGTGCCTGCATTTATTTTACTAGAAAAGGCCACAGTTAAATGAAACCCTGAACATCATGATGTTGCCTGGGTTAAAGAGCACCAGTACATCAGAAGACTACTAGATAACAAATTATTGTTTCAACAACTTATTCTAGACAGGAAGACCTCAGGCTTAGCAATGCTTCGGAGCAGCAACCTATGGATAGAAACAAAAATACATCTACACAAATCCATCACTCTCCCATTTTTACTGTACAGATGCCAGATATGGGGGATGGCAAGTCAATCAAATTTACAACATATCCAGCTACTTCAAAACAAATGTTTAAGAATGATTCTCAATGCTCCAAGATATACACCTACAGAAGTTCTACACTAGACCAACATCCCTTTAATAAACACAGAAATATTCAGCACAACCGAATAAATCCATAGAAAATGATTCTAGAGGCAATTGAACTGAATCAATAGGAACAGCAATGCTGTTGCAAAGGCACAAGTACAAAGAACCCCTTAGTATATTATACCAACCAATATAAAAGCAGCTTTGTATACGAACGCCGCAGTGGTTTTCACCATTAATATCATTTCATATGATCATAGCCCCAGTTTTTCCCTGAATGTGATCAATAAAAAGTGTCCCAAACAAAAACCTTTTACCCTACACCTAGAAGTAAAGCAGCCGAAGGTAGTGGGATTTCACTAACAGCCATTGAGGCATTGAAAAGAAAACGGCCGACAATACCACTCGGCCGGCAGAAGCCGAGGTGAGAGGATCGCGCTGGGCAGCAGCTTCGCTCGCTTCCCAGCTGTTCATTTTCTGCCGGCACATTACTATCCACTAGTGGGAAACGCGGCTGTCTCGGAATGGACAAGGCTGGTTTCCAAGTGCCGCTGAGCCACAGGCCCATATCCCTGTTAACATTAGTATTAATCAGCCATATTTCTATGGCTTCTTTGATAACAGACTCCCAGAAGAAGAAACACTTGGCCAGTACTTTCACATTATTGTAGTCCATTTTGTAACCAGATTCAATAAAGTGTTGCATGACGGCAGATCTCTCTAGGTCAGGGGTCCCCAAAGTGGTCGGTATCGACCCCTGGGGGTCGATAGGAGTTCCCCAGGGGTCGATTAATACACGGGGGTCGAAAGGGGGTCGATTGATAACAAAGAGGATCAATTAAATTGTCTAGGGAAAAAATGGGAATGTTCCAATAAAAATCCAAAATAACTGACTACCCCCGTTATAACTTGAGTTTTACCGAAGCCTGCGTCGCTTTAGTTATGTGTTAAGGAGAAAACATACTGGTGTGGAGAGCATAGCAACGACGAGAGCGAAGAACAAAGCAGCGAAAACAAATAAACCAATTGGATTGTTGCGGTGACTCATACTGGGGCGCAAAGCCGTGAGAGGTAATAATGGAGCAAAGCTTAGCGTTCAAACTGTTTGATATACCTAAAACCATTAAATTTAGATGTTTTTTTTTATCTTTTTCCTATCTAATTCTATTGAATAGGTAACTTTTAGATGTAATTGTTATTCCTTCCAAGTCTAGATTCTATTGTTAGCAAAAAAATAGCAACAATGCACTCTGAGAAAGAACAGGCAGTTCTTTATAGCTCGTGTGGGAATAAGTTGCGTTTCTTACTGCCGCTGCTTTGTTGTGCTGCGATCGTATCGTGTTGTTCATATTATAAATCTGAGTATAGTACCTACAATTTCGTCTACCAGTGCTAAGAAGAAATGCAGACAATATTCACACGAGTATTTGAAATATGGTTTTGTGCCATCTTTTGCTAATGAAACTATTCCTATGTGCTTGTTATGTGAAAAAACTTTCAGCAATGATGCTATGAAGCCGGCGAAAATGAAAGACCACTTGGAAAGGATCCATTCTGATAAGAAAAACAAAGATTTTGAGTATTTCAAAATGCTAAAAGAGAAATTGAGAGTTCGGCCAAATTTAAGTACTCATTTGAAGTCATCTGCTAGCGCTGACAGTGAAGGAGGACTGAGGACATCCTATAGCATTTCTCTTAACATAGCAAAGAAAGGCAAACCGTACACTATTGGTGAAGAGATTATAATACCAGCTATAAAAGATGTAATTGAAAATGTTATGAAGAAAGACTCTCAACTAGTTTTGAAGTGCATACCATTGAGTGCAAATACTGTGCAGCGACGTATAGAGGAAATGGCCGATGATGTGGAAAGAACTTTGACCTCTGAGCTCCAGCATTGTAAGTTTGCTATTCAACTTCACGGTTCAACTTTCGGAAGTTCAAATCTTTTCATGGCTTATGTTAGGTTCCATAGTCCATCCCTGAATGACACTGTTGATGAATTTCTGTTTGCTAAATATCTTCAAACTGATCCAAAAGGTGAGAATTTGTTTATGTTTGCAAGATTATTTGAAAAAGCACAACATTCCTTTCGGGAATATTACTGCAGTAGCTACTGACGATGCACCTGCTATGGTAGGCCGTTATAGTGGATTTTTCGTCTTTCTGAAGGAAAAGGTTCCTAAAGTACGTACCGTTCACTGTGTCCTACACAGGCAGCATCTTTTAGCCAAAAAATTGAGTGGCGAGCTGCATGATACTCTAAAAGTGTGCATTAGGTCAATTAATAACATTAAAGCTCATCCTCTCAATTCCCGACTGTTTGCGAAGTTATGTGAAGAAAATGATGAACCTTTCAATCAATTACTTTTGCACACTGAGGTAAGGTGGTTGTCAAGAGGTGATAGTTTTCAGAGGCTTGTTGACTTGTACGACTCGTCTGCAGAGTTTCTTAAGAATGTGGATCCATTACTATGTGACGAGTTAAAACAGTGCAAGAACCATCTGTTCTATTTGCCAGATCTTTATTCGAAATTTAACGAAGTACAGAAGCTTTTGCAAGGAAAAAATGTTACAATTGTTCAAGCTTGAACAATTATAATGGCCTTTCAACTAAAAATGGACCTGTTAAAATCGTCACTGACACGTAAAGATTTTAAATATTTTTCAAACTTTCTACTACTAAAAGAAAATGAAGAGATACCCGACCGTGATTTGGAGATAGATATTAAACGTCTCGATAAATTAAGAGAAGACTTCAAAGCACGGTTCGAAGACTTGGAGAACATGCATGTTCCTGAATGGTTTGCTTCTCCATTTGATATTAAAATTGATAATGAAGGTAATGAACCTGGCTTAGAAAATGAACTGATTGAAATATGCATAGATCTGGAAGCTAAAGCGTTGTTTAAAAATAAAAACCTCAGCGAATTTTGGAGCAATAACAATATTGCTGCAAAATACCCCAAGCTCAGAGCAGAAGCCGAACCTTTCTTACTTAAGATAAAATTTGTAGAGGGCAAATGTAGGTGGCTGCAGGATAGGGGGAAATTGCCACCGGAGCCTGTGCTCCATTGCAATTAAATTAAATTAAAGATTAAGGTTCATACATGGTTGAAGCTGGCTTTAGCCACGCAAACGCTATTTTGACAAAAAAGAGAAACAGACTGAACTTGGAAAACCGTGGTGATTCGCGACTAAAACTTACCAATTTTCAACCGAACATCAGTAATCTTGCTGCTGCCCTTCAGACCTATCCATCTCACTGATATCAACTACTTTAATAAAAAGGTATGTTAACATATTTTTAATTTGTACAATAGTAGTCGTAAAATGGCAGATGTTTTTTCATCGAATATAATTTGTTTCAATTTTCAATGATTTTTTTGTGTTTTACATTTTATGATACTTACGGCTATAGGCTAGTTTCGATCTATCTATAATTTTGTTATTATTTTTTATGATTATAATAACTGTAAAATATCTCCTTTTCTGCTAGTAATGTTGGGTGGATTTTTTATGGTGTGGGAACTATAAATACTTTCTTAGGGTTGTTATGCAAGTCTCCTTGTTGCTTAGCATCAGAAATGCTAAAAATGATTTAAAATTTTTATCAGTGGTGGATCCAGGAAATTTTCGGGCCTAGGCAAATACTGTGGGAATGCCGCCCCCTTGCAACATTATTTGGAAACCCCACGTCTGACCCCAAGTGACGCCGTCTCAATTTTCGGCCAAACACATTGTTGTCGCCGCCCCGACTGTCAGCCAAACACATTATTGTCGCTGCCCCGATAGTTGGACAAACTATTTGTTGTCGCCGCCCGGCGCCCAGTGTACTAGTAGAGCTAAAAAAGGATTCCACGACTTAAATCGCCGCCCTTCAAACATGATTTTGCCACACCCTTCAAGTTGGCAACCCGGTTTAAATCCCCCCCCCCCCCCCGATCCGGCATTGGTTTTTATTAAACGTTTAGTCTGGGGGGGTCGATAAGAAGACAAATCTTCTATGAGGGGGTCAACGTGATAGAAAGTTTGGGGACCCCTGCTCTAGGTGGACCCGTCTCTAAAGACCTCGTCAGGGCCGGGACTAGGATTTTGGGGCCCGGGGTAAGCGTTCTTAGCAGTCACGTATCCAGTTAGGGGCCCTTGGCCAATTCATCGGTTAGGGCCCTGGTACATTTGACCCGCTTACCTACCACCCCCTCCCCCTAACGCCAGCCCTGGACCTCGCTGTTAAGAGACTTTAAGCAGTTAAAACTCTAGGTGAAACAGCCGGATGTTACACTCTTGTTCAGTCACACGGGCCTGACCAATAAAAGACCTGCATACTGTAGACTCACGCCGTTTAAAACTGTAAATCATCCTCCACAGAGTATAGAAGATCACGGATTATGGCAGGAGGATGGAAAATGCTATTTATTCCATGTTGCGCCATTATCCTGCCTATTTACCCTGAGATGTTTCCTGCATGCGGGCTGAAGGCCAGATCTTTAGACTGTTCTTCTGGCTCCACTGGACGTTTATTTGCCTTTCCCTGAAGTCCCAGTTCTATCAGTCAGTTTGGATATCCATTCCTCTTGGAGGTAAGGCGGAGATGTTCAAGTTCCACCGACAGACTGTGTACAACACTATTCTGCTCCAGGCGGTGGAAGCTTTTGGCATGTAAGTAGTGGTCTGTGTGAGTGGGTTTTTTGTACACAATGTGTGAAAGAATTCCATCTGATCAGCACCAGGTCAGAATATCTAGGAAAGACAAGCTGCCATTCCTTAATTCCATCCTGAATCGGATATTTGGGTGAATTCCATTGTGGTGGTCCAGGATTTCGTAAAGACTATGGATCCCATGTGCCCAAACTACAAATGTGTCATCTTTATAAGGGTAGAAACATATTGGTTTAAGCTCACACTCTTCGATCACTTGATCTTTGAAATTCTCCATAAACAGATTGACAACCACAGGAGACAATGGTGACCCCATTGCCACACTAGCCATCTCTTCACAGGACTAACTCGAAGAGTTCGACGATATTGGTTGCTAAAAGACTGCACAACAGCTGCAGAGTCTCTCCCAATGGAACCCTGGAGAACAGCGAGACATCAAAACTGACCACCATACCAGTCTCTGCAACCGGAGGTGTGGTGTGCTGGGGATTTTCGCCTCATTAATTACTATGTTATTAGAAGATGAATTAGGGATAGGATTGCAACTTATGACCTCAGCTTACTGAAAAATTCCAAAATTTACATTAATTGTTATTAAGGAAATACACAAAAAAACTGGATTCATTTTGAAGTTAACAATTCTGGGTTATATATTTATGAAATCTATTACAATATTGTACTCTAGAATTTATAGACTATTATTTCAGTTTTTTTAAAGTGTGCATTCATAATCACTATTACATCTTAAAAACTCTCCTCCCCCACCCCCATATTTTCATATAGAAGATGTGCATATTATATATTATTTTTAAACTTTTCATTGCCAGATTAGGTTAAAACTAATATAGGTGTACTTCCTCAGCAGTATAGAATAAAACATCTGCAAAATGACAGTCACAAAGCTGATGCTATTTTTATATTTTATAGCATATGGCTAAACCATTAAATTTTTTAATTTTTTTTTTTTTTAAATTTAATTTAATTGCAATGGAGCACACGCTCCGGTGGCAATTTCCCTACACACCCAACTTCCTCCTATCCTACACTCACCTACATTTGCCCTCTACGAATTTTAACTTTAAATTCTTTTAACGTTTTCGGTAGGTTATTCATCATTCCCCTTGGTAACTCATTCCAATCCCTGACACCCTTACCTAAAAAAGAAAATCTTCCCACACCCTTGTGCCTGAAATCGAGTGCCAGCTTGTGGTCATGGTCATCTTTTCCCTTCTATGAACTACTCTTTATACCTACTGCAATATCTTTCCATGCCTCATCGCCAGAATATGCTCTGTACACTCCCATGACCCTCCTCATCCTCCTCCTGTCTTGCAATGAATCCCATTCCAGCTCCTTTATCATATCTGTCACTGATTGCATTCTGCGATAATTTCCAGAAACAAATCTAGCAGCCCTTCTTTGCACCTTCTCCAACTCCTGTATTTGATACTCAAAATGTGGGTCCCATACTACACTACCATTATTTCAATTCTGAGCAAACTAGCATGTAATTTAATATCAGTTTTCTTCTTCCTTTATTTTTCTGCCAGTCTACTAGTTTTCTGCAGAGTAATGAGGAAACTTAGCACAGAATTCCAAATGAAATACCAACACTTCAACAGGCCTTTTCATTAAGGCTTCATCTTATTGTTACCTAGCAGTTATTAGAACAAGATTATGCGACACTTAAATCAAAAGAAAATATGTAATTAAAAATTATTTTGAATTTGACAGAAACGAAATCGAAATGAGGATAGCAGAAGACATTTAATAAGTATTGAATATTATTTCGATGAATTAGTTTTTAATGATAAATAATTTAATTTTTATTTGTCAAACATCAATATGTTTACAATATAAGAACAGGCAACATAGCAGTTTCACGATTGTTTCAGTGAAGTATAATAAACACTGTACAATAATATACAGCATATAGAGAAATGATTACAGTAGGAATATATACACATTTTTATATATATATATATATATATATATATATATATATATATATATATATATAAAGGATTCAACTTTTGTTATTTCTTAGTACTTTTGGAAATACAAAACACAAAATTATAAGAAACAATGTAGAAAATAATTTTAATTTTCACAATTTTCAATGACTTTCCTGAACGTATTCAAATTGTTTTCCAAAGATTCTAAACATCTTAACATTTCGGATAAACTACTTTTCTCATCTATTCTGTCTTCACATTGAAAATGAAGTTTCATTACTAAATGTTTAACTTCTTCAATTGTTGAAGATTCCAATGTTTTGACACATTTGCCCAATTCTCCTGAAAGTCTCACATTAGGTCCTTTGTTAGGCCACAAAAGCATACAAGTTTCATCTGCAGATTTTTGTGGGAACAACCAAATTTGTTCCATCTTTCTTGCGAAATTTTCTCCACAACATTTTTTCATCAACTTGTAGAGACTTGAGACAACATTCTCAATTTGACTAAGACACTTTATTTGAGAAACAAGACTCAAAATCTCTGCATTACTTCTGATCTGCTGCTCATCCGAAACAGCTAAAGCAGTTAGAAGATTCATCAGAACCACAGGTAAGAAAAACAAAAAGAGAATAAATACGAAGGTACTCAACCAGATATCTGATCTGAAAGGTAAGTCACCCAGCTCAAACTCTCCGGTCATCATAACAGCAGTCTTGAATAAAGTTTTAAGTGGGTTATCAAAGAAATCTCCCATACCAGAGTCTGAATCAGCAGCTGATTTAGCTGAATCTGGAGATAGATTCTGTGCATTTCCTAAATTAACCTGGCTGGCATTAATGTTAGGACTGGTAAGAGGTGAAAATATAACATAAAAGCTAATTGAGAAGGCAAAGATTACAAATATATAGGACTTAAAGAGATTTAAGTAGTTACGCGAGACTACTCTCAACATTTCTACATTTTTTGAGAATTTGGGATACTGGCCTGTAATTACAAAGAAGCTCCACCATGACAATAGAACAGCCCCAGTACAAGCCCAATAAAAGAATATTGAAATAGGAATCTCACAAAGCACAAGTATTGCCAGGAATATAAGCAATATGTCAAATATATTCTCAAAATTCTTCAGATATTGCTTTGGTTTTAATATCAATTGAAGCACTTCCCAGCCTCCAAGAAGTATTGTAGTAATGAGTCCAACTACTTGGAGGTATGGTTGAATGAATGACACCTGCAGGAGTCTCTGAGATGGCTTGCTTACCTCTATAAGTATGTACATGTTGAGCGAAAAGACAAAAATAGTACAGATTATCAAGTTTAGATGGAGCAACCACTTCAAACTATCACTTTATATTCAGATAACTAACAATAAGGGGGTGTTTAAAAAGATCCTGATATCCTGGTAAACTGGTAAGTGATTCTAAAAAGTGCATTTCTGAATAATTTGTGTACAACACTGAAATGAGTTTTTCATTCTCTCCTTGTCCTAGCAATAACTCTGGCTGTTCTGTACTGGATATTACTCGCGATATTAATATATTGTAATTGAAAATGATTGCAAATTCCTCATTGGAAGGCAAAATTTGTTGTTGTGGATACAAGCATTTGTCTAGCAGACACTCAAGTTCTTGAACAGAAAATGGATACTTACCAAATTTATTCTTGCAATCTATTTTAGCACCATGGCTTAAAAGTTTGAGTACAATTTCCAAATCACCTGTTTTAGCAGCAAAATGAAGGGCAGTATCTTTGTTTGGGTCGACAGCATTAACAGCAATCTGTTTCACAGTCTTGGTATCTAACAGCAGCCTAACCATATCTTTATCACACTTCATACATGCTATCATTAGTGGTGTCTTCTTGTTTTTAGTGTGTGTGGCATTCGGGTTCACTTTTTCAAGAAGTTTTTTTGCAAAGTTATGGCGACCCCTCTCACAGGCATATTGCAAGAGAGTGCAGCCATACTTCTCACAACTAGAAATGTCTTCCAAATTCATAAAGTCAAGTCCATAATCGAAATTAGAAAAATCAGCAAATGCCATATTGTCAAGTATGTCCATACTGAAAAGTGACCTTTGCATTCGTAGTTTCATTTTCACTGATGCACCTCTTCCTTCCAGGAGATTTCTTGCTAGATCACACCCAACGATGTCAACTGGTGTCATACCAGAGGCATCTGGTTCATCAACTTCAATTGTTTGAAATGACAGCAAGACTTTCAGACATTCATGTTCGTCTGCTCCAGGTGTGCAACGTGCAGCCAGGTGTATAGGTGCCTGTCCATTATTGTCCTTCAAGTTGCCGTCAGCCTTAGGGTGATGGAGTAGTAACTCAAGTGCTGTGGCGTGGCCCATTTCTGCTGCAGCATGCATTGGTGTCCTGGAAATGAATTGTTACTCGTATGAGTACAGTTACACAATAAATCTGATTTGTTTTAAGCAGATTTGTCTATTGACATAGGGAATAATAAAAATTCAAAATTAACAAAGTTTTGTCACATAATAGCTTTCTGTCAGTATTTATCTTAACATTTATTCCATATAAAAATATATGAAAAAATTAGAATTGGAAGTATTGGAAGAAATAATATACACAAGACCAGATTAATTACCTTCTAGGAAGGTCAATTTGATCATCAAGTATATTTTAAGCATTTAATCATAAATCCAAAAATTACCACAAAAACTAAAAAGTTTTATGTCATGTCGCAAACTGTGATGTTAATCCTGGCATTATGTGTTCCTATTCATGTCAGGAATTTACATGTAAAATGAATTTTCTCATATTGGTCCAGAGATGACATATTGCAGCTTCGAGAACCATACAGTGGCTTCCTCATCCACCTAGGAGTGAACCCTATATATATATATATATATATATATATATATATATATATTCAAAACAACATGCAAAGTTCCACTAGTGAAAATAAGAATAGAAAATTGACACACAATGACACAGAGCATGGGATTAAAACTGAGACACAAATGAAAAAAAACAAAAAGAAATGGTAAACGTACACAGGCGTTTGGGAAATATTTAGAGTGATTACTTCAGTAAGGGAAAGCAGCCCAGAATGCGTACATACCTCCGGGAGGATAGGTTAATGGCACAAGGATTAGCTCCCGCTTCCAGTGTCGCTGCAACGAAGTCTGCAGCAAGGTTCGGTTGTGACAGGCGACAAGCGCTCTCTAGCAGACGCGTGTCGTAAGGCTCGTCGAACCAGAAGTCGACGTCGAAGCCGTCCTGGAGAGCGGCTCGTCGCAGTAGCCTCTTGTAGAGAGCCAGGACTCCTTCCTTCAGAGCCAGCAGTAGCCGCAGCTTATCACCCGGTGCCGCACTCGTCGTTACCGGCAATTCGGCTGACATGTTCGGCATCACCGTCTCGAGAGCCTGGCGGGCTGTACGCCCTCCCGCCAGACGATCTATGTCCAGTGGTGGTCGCAGTGCAGCCCTGTACACATAAAATAAACCACGCATTTTGATAAAATACACTGGTCTATAAAAACAAGTTTTTTTTTCTGTTACAAGAACAAAATTAACCATTTTTGGAAGATGCACTTCTAAATCCAGATCTAATTTCAGAATTATTGCATTGGCCTCAGTTTTCATTTGATAATGATTTTTATATACACTCATGTTAGCCTATATGTCATATGGATCTGCCAATAAGACAAGCTCACAACAACATTTTCAAATGTAAACATTCTAATATATATGTCAATATAGAAAAGAATCAGAGAAGTGAGCAACATAAGAGTAAAGGAAAGTAAGAAACATATCTAAAAAAGTTTCCTTTGAGATTTTATGTGATATTTTGCCTTAGGAACATCTCTTCGTAAAGTGCAGCAGTAGTTGGACAACATTGCCGCACTCCAAATGCCTTGATAACGCTTTTCCATTTGAGAAATATCCTGGTGGAATCGTTTGCTATGTTCGTCACTAACAGCACAAAGATTGTCCAGGAAGAAGTCCAAATAATTGCTCAAGAAATGCAGTTTGAGTGACATGTTGCAGCACCATACGATGGTATGATCTCAATCATTCATGTACAATATCGCGATAGTTCTCTGCCTTATTATTGCCTAAAAATTCTTGCAGACACTTGTGAAAGACAGCCAAGCTGCTTTTTCAACATCACTCAAGACATCAAGGAAATTTTCATCCATTATTTCTCCAATTTGTGGTCCTATTAATATTTCTTCCTTTATTTTTGCTTCACTGACCTTTGGGAATCCTTGTGATGTTTTATCCATAACTTTCACAAAGTTTTTGACTGGACACAATTTGATGCACAGTGGAGGTAGATCCACATTTTTGGGATCAACAAGAGGAATGTTTACCACATTCTTCTATCCAGGCAGTAGCTCATTCCGAGCAGGCCACGTTTTCCCAACATAATTGTTTTTTCTGTGCCTGCTATCCCACAAGCATAGAAAGCAGCAATGTTTTGTGTATCCCAGATGCATGCCAAGCAGAATTTCAATCACCTTGAAGTCACCACATATAGGCCATTTGTATTTATCATATTGGATATGAGTGAGAAGCAGTTTAAAATTCTCATATGTCTCCTTCATATTAACTGCGCGAGCCATAGGAACTGAAGGAAATTTGTTTCCATTGAGAAGAAGCACTGCCTCCAGACTAACTTTGCTAGAATCTGTGAACAAGTGCCACTCATTTACATTGAAATCATGGTCAAGAGTCTCCATAACTGATTTGATATCATTATAAAAAACCATGTCACCACTCTTGGAGAAATATTTGGATAAATCAACATGGCAGTCAGGAAAAAAAGGTCACTTTCGTATCATGAGAAAGAAGATTCCATCCTTTCAATCGTGAAGTTAAAAGCTCAGCCTGTTGCTTGAATGTATTAAATTTAATTAGACATAAAGTCTGTAAATAAATAATGTATGGGAGTTAGTTTTACATATTTTGATTGTTTTTCAACAATTACATCGGCAGAAAAATTAAATTAAGCCACAGGAGAATAACCAATATGGAGTGTTGTCAAGGACTAATACCGATATCAATACCCAGAGGGTAGCATGTCACAAGAAAACTGAGCCCGAAAGGCAAAAATGATTCCATTTTCGAATTCAGCACCCAAACTTAGTTAAGAGCACTATTCATTTTCTTTTTAACAAAAATGATATTGACCAGTGACATTTATGGCTTTTAACAACAATTTATCTTCCTGGTACCAAATGCATGACAATATAAAAACTGAAAAAAAGTGTCATCTCCCAAAGAATATGGTAGCATTGTGTCAAGGGTTAATGATACTCTCTCTCTTTCCTTTCAGAGTTATAAGTTATATCCCATTGTGGAAACTCTATCCACATCTTTTATCACTCATTAGAATCTGTAGATGTCCTTGCTGTTGATATAAGTGCAACATTACCTCATTGATCTAGGGATGTTAATTTATTATTAACTGCAATGGAGCTTACACTCCAGTGGCAATTTCATGACATTTATAAGCACTTTTCCTTCAAATTGAAGGAATTTAAGTTTAAGTGTAGTGTGCAGCAACTCCTGACGCCAGCCTCCCCTTCTTCCAGTATTTACCGAGGGTGGTAGGTTAGGAATAACACGCATGCCTGGCATTCAGGATGATGCTGGTTCAAATTCTCAACTCACCACCACCCTCATTTTCCATGGTTTCTTGGAACGATTCCAGGTAAATGCTATGACTGTTTTTCCATATGGCCATGGCTGAATTTTATCCAGTTCCTTGTTACCATCCTCTCATGGTTCTAATGACCTAAATATAAACAAGCTGTAAATTCTGAGAAAAAAAAAACACAAAAAAGCCGCTAATATTCTTTAACTCGGTAGCAATCTATGCCTTGTACATACCTATCTCTGCATTTACCTTTTATCGGCCAGCTGTTCCAAGCTTCACCACATCAGCTAATAAATGATTTCTGTGGAAACTTCTACAGAAATCTGTCAGTTGTCCTTTACATCCCTCAAATCTGCTCTGCAACCCAAAATTTGGATTAAGTACTCTTCCTCTACAATCAAACAAAACTGTAGTCATAGTTTTATAGCTCACTTTCCTTACTTACATACTTTCAGTAGATGCTTGACATGTGAAACTTTCAATTCCACCTAGTAAACTGAGTTTGTTATCTAAGGGAATGTTAACTTTTTAAACCTTATACCTGTAACCAGCGGTTCACACTTGCTTACTTAAAGCAAATACTAATTTAATATTTCATAAGAATAGGAAGACTGTTTTTATAACTATCAACTGAGACATCAGGTAGCACTCAAAATAAAATTGAGTAACATTCAATCCATCACATTATCATTTATTTATTTACATCAACACAACTAGCTGTAGGCTACCAATACCCAAATTACATACCATTTTTCTCCCTCAGGCTTACAGCTTCTTTATATTTCCACAAAGCTTTTCCAACCTGTAGCACCTTTTCATTGCAGAGGTACAAGATGTTCCATTTTTTAGCTGATAACTTCTCAGGTATTTCCCTTAGCTCATTTTTAATCCTTTTCTGGAGTCAGTCAGGTTTTTAATTTCTGCTGTTTCTTTAGCTTTCTCTTTTAGATAATTGTGTACCCCCTTCAGCCATCAAACATTGGTCTTCCAGCTCACCACAAGAACAAGTGTTTTATGCATCACTACATCATGTTCATTCTCTTTCAATGTACATAAAAGTTTATCCTCCTCTTTCTCATTTTCAATGTTCTAATTCAGTCCCTTGGGTTTCAGCTGGATAGTAAAACACTGAAACTTTTGTGGGACATATAACATTTGTATAAACCTTCCTCTTTTTCTCTATCATAGATCTACTTTGACCAGTTGCATAGACACATGCTGGACTGTAATGCACTGCAATCTGTCAGTTTTACCTGGAAGGAGATGTATCTGGATTTTTAATACGAATACATGATTAAAGACCTTTCTTTATCTTACTCACTTTTTCCCTTCATTGCTTTCTTATTTCTATTAATAACCTATACTATCAGTTGAACTTGTGAGTTTCTGTGAAACATTTATTAATGTGATAATGATTACCCAATGAAAATTAATGGAATATAAATGCAGAATGATAGGAGCTCAACAAATAAAGGCATATAATTTTGGAAGTGGTTGTGATCCTAGAATTCCTTACTAAACAATGACACAGGTGGACCGAAGGTACCTCATAAATGGTAATATCCCTCATAGGACAGCCTAGTGGGCAGCCGTATTTGCTGAATTGCCAATACTTGCAATTGATGAGTAGATCATCTGCTTCAGCAGTTAAATGATATTGGTCGAGTCACCTGTCATAGGTAATACTGTGGCTTGAAGCAACGATGGGGTATGGCAAGAAAATTCGGACTTGGGTGTATATACTTACAGCACAGCATCGTTATCAGTGGTTCACTGAGGTCATGACCACAGATGTCAAGATAGTTTGGACTGATTAGTAGAGTTCTCAGTTGGTTTGCACTGATGATCAGATTTGGAAATTGCTCAGGAACCAAGAGTCCATAGATCCAACTTGTCAGCAAAGTAAATTGAAAGCTGGAAGTGGTTCTATAATGTTTTCCTGGCCTGTTTTGGGTCCTCAGTTCAAACTGAACAATTCCATGATAGAACATTGATATTTATTATTATTATTATTATTATTATTACTCCGAATAACCCATTTGGAGGGTACGATAAATCAACTTTGGCTATGTTTCGTTGTATTTAATTTTCTTTGCTTCCAAACTTCCTTCATTCTTTGAGAGTGTTGTTCCTTTTGTTCCTGGGTCCATTTCCTTCCCTTGATGTATTTCTGTCTCTCCTGAAAACCTGCCTTGTGAATTACTTCTCTAAAAAGTGTTCTGTTGTCTATTATATCTGCTTTCACTCCAGCATTTTTCATGATATTTAGTCATATAATTTAATTTAATTGCAATGGAGCACATGCACCAGTAGCACTTTCCCTAAACACCCATCTTCTCCCTTTTCTGCACCCACCTACATTTGCCCTCTAAAAATTTTAACTTCTTTCAACATTTTTGGTAAATTATTCATCATTTTCCTTGGTAACTCATTCCAATCCCTGACACCATTACCTAAAAAAGAGAATCTTCCCACACCCTTGTGCCTGATACAGAGCGCCAGTTTGCCATCATGCACGTCTAATTATTCCACCAATATCTTTCCACAGCTCATTAGCTGTGCCTTTTGCACTCCCATGACTCGCTTCACCCTCCTCCTGTCTTCCAATGAATCCTGTTCTATTTCCTTTATCATATCACTTTCTGATTGTGTTCTGTGGTAATTTACAGAGACAAATCTAGTAACCCCTCTTTGTACCACTCTAATTTCTGTATTTTACACCAAAAATTTTGGTCCCATACTACACTACCATATTCAAGCAATGGTCTGTGTTTTGTAACTCAATTTCCTTACTTGTCTGGTACATCCCCTCATCACTCTTTCCAACAAATGAAGGATCTTGAAACCTTTAGCAACTACCTACAATGTATACTGCCCAGTTGGGTTTGTTATCAAATGTTATGCCAAGGTATCTATATTTCGTGCCTTCCACAAACATTTTTTTCCCCAACCTTCTAACTATAATTAATCTTTAGATTTTTGTATGTGTATCTAATTAAGCTTACTCTTCTTTGCATTTATATTCATTCCATGATGACCAACCCACCTTAATAACCAGTCCAGATCACCCTACAACTGTTCAGTGTTTTACCATTTTGATCCTATTATATAGTACTATGCCATCTGTAAACAACCTAACTTCTGATAGTAATAGAACAAAACAATCATTAGTTAGAATGACAAATACACAATATGCTACCCTGTGGTACTCTCATTTTTACTTCCATTTCTGTTGATACTGCATTCCCTACCCAAACGTTTTGCTTTGTATCTTAAGAATTCTTCTATTTAGCAAATCACTCCAATAGTTGTAATCTTATTCAACACGATTTTGTGGCTCGTTCTATCAAATGACTTTGAAAGGTCTAGTGCTACACTATCAATTTGGCCTCCCCAGTAATTTTTGTCTGAAATATCTTGCATATAGCTCACTAACAGATTTGCATGAATATCCTTGCTTAAAGCCATATTTTTATTTTTATTTTTAAAAACCACTTACGTTCCTCACAGACACCTCTGATGTGGCTGCATTTCAATCTCTCCATTAATTTACCTATCACTGATATTACTACACTGAGTAGCCTCTAATTTTCGACCCATCCTCCTTTACTACTATCACATTTTTCCAGTTCCCTGGTAAGAAACAAGTATCGAGACTCAATTTAAATAAGGTTTCAAGGTAAGGCACATTGTAACATCCGGCTAATTTAAGACTTCCATAGTAATATCTACACCAGCCCCTTTATGATTTCTTAGTTCTCTTAGTTCCTTCATGATAGTGTGAGCATGGATTTCTGAGTCTGCTCAGTTCTAATTGTGTGGATATGCTCTTTCATGGATTTACACCCTCCCATTCCTGAATCATAATCTGTAATGGTCAAAAAAAAATACAGTTGCTTAAAATCTCTACCTTTTTCTAATCCTCAGTAACTTCATCTATAATTAATATTTATATTTATATGAATAATTACGCCTATGCAATTGAATATTTGTTTATTTCACCGAACGCGTTTCACTTCATATCTGAAGTATCTTCAGCGGTTCGTTCTGTGGGGTATTTTTACATGAATTAGTTTCTTATATGCTAATTTGTACATGGGGCTTATATTAATAAATATATACAATTCTACTTACAATTTTCCATCAATTACAGTATTTGGTATAGATTATGCCGGTAATATCATTTTTCATCTTCATTTCAGACAAAAGCAGCATCTCAGAACTGAGGAGGTGGGAACTGGCCTTTCAGTACCAACTGGGGACCCGACAACCACCTGGACTAAATTTAAGATAGCTCCAATTTTCCTCTCCGCTCCGACCTTTGCCCCTTACCTGCCATCATTTCCCACAAAACCATCGCTCACCAGAGCTTTCTCTTTTTGTACTTAGATCTATTGCTAAAAAAATATTTTTCTCTCGTGTGTTTTATATTATTATATTTTTTCCGTGTGCAGTATTTTTTCGTGTGTAATATTTTCAATAATTTTGAGTGTGTAATAATTTTTTATGGGGGCACTTATAGATCGGTTTCAGTAGATTCCCCCCCCCCCCCCCCGTGTTTTCCTTGGTTTGTCTTATGCCTGTGACCTTATGACCGCAACCGCGTTTCCACTGTGCAGTCTAATTATCATTTTCGGGCTTAGGTCCTTCCACCCCCACCCTCGCCTCCCGCCATTTTGTTTCTCCCCCCTCCATCTCCACCCCGACCAGCCGACCATGTGCACCCCGTGTGGTCTCCTCAGTTGGCTGCTAGCTTTCGCGGGGCAGCTGCCTCATCCTACAACCTGATGAAGAGCTAAGCTCGAAAATTTGTATTATGTTTGTGTTTGTGTGTTTTTTCGTGTTTTGACGCCGCTGGAGCCCTCATCTTTGGTAAGCGGTGGTTTTTCTCCTATCCCAATTTCTAATATATATATATATATATATATATGACCAATAGCTGAATGTAGATCTGTGATGGAAAAAGTAATAAATATTTAAGAAATAGTTGAAACTAATGAAACAAATGAGGGGTTTGCAACATGGAAGGCAAAGTGTAATGCAGAAAATACCACAAAGCCAATTATGAGACAGGTAGTGATGAACTACAGGAGTATAATTACCTAATTCTGTGTGGAAATTGAGTTTTTATAGATTTTGTAGTTAGTGTAGCCATATCAGTGGAGAACACAAATACTAATTTCCATCAAAGAGTGCAGAAGTGAGCATAGAATTGTCATTATTGGTTGGTATTCAAATTTACTTGGTGTCAACTTGGTAGGAAATAAGATCAATAACACAAGGGAACAGCGATTTGAAAATACCTTAGTGACAGAAAGAGGCTTTACACAAGTGGTAGAGCAGAATAGGAGGGACCAAACATGTTGGATATCTTTATAATAAAGACGGATAATAACCTTGTGGGGTAACTATAATTTTCTTAATTTAATTTCACTGCAGTGGAGTGCACACTACATTGGCAATTTCCCTACACACCCATCTCCCTCTTTTCCCATACCCACCATCTTTTATCCTGTACAAATTTCAGATTTAAATTGTTTCAGATTTTTAACTTATTCATCATTTCTCTTGGTAACTTATTGCAATCCCTGACACCCTTATCTAAAAAAGAGGATCTTCCCACACCCTTGCGCCTGAAATCGAGTGCCAGCTTGTGGTCATGGCCATCTCTTCTCTTCCATGCATTGCTTTTAATATTTACACCAATATCTTTCCACACATCCTGTCTTCCAATCAATCCCATTTTGGAGAGAGTGATGAGGGGATGTACGGGAGAAGTAAAGGAATTGGGTTACAAAACTTTGGCGAGACCATTGCTTGAATATGGTAGTGTAGTATGGGACCCTCATTTTACGTATCAAATACAGGAGTTGGAGAGGATGCAAAGAAGGGCTGGTAGATTTGTTTCTGGAAATTATCGCAGAATGCAGTCAGTGACGGATATGATAAATGAGCTGAAATGGGATTCATTGCAAGACAGGAGGGTCATGGGAGTGTACAGGGCATATACTGGCGATGAGGCATGGAAAGATATTGCAATAGGTATGAAAAGTAGTACATGGAAGGGAAAAGATGACCATGACCACAAGCTGGCACTTGATTTCAGGCACAAGGGTGTGGGAAATTCTCTTTTTTAGGTAAGGGTGTCAGGGATTGGAATGAGTTACCAAGAGAAATGATGAATAATTTACCAAAAACTTTGAAAGAATTTAAAGATAAAATTTGTAAATGGCAAATGTAGGTGGGTGCAGGATAGGGGGAAGATGGGTGTGTAGGGAAATTGCCACCAGAGCCAGTGCTCCATTGCAATTAATTTAAATTAAAAATTATCTTCATCCTGTGTTTACCAACTCAGATAGACATTCTGTCGAAATCACCTTGAGCAGTTCACAGTCCTCTTCTGTTTTGATCCTATTATATAGCACTATATCATCTGGAAACAATCTAATGTCTGATAGTAAACCATCATCATAATCATTCATTAAAGTAACTAGTAGCAATGGTCCCAATACACTTCCCTGTGTGATTCGAATGTTCACTTCCACCTCTTTTGATACTGCTTTTCCTACCCTAATTTTTTGCTTTCTTCCTTTTAAGAATTCTTGTATCCAGCAAATCATTTTCTCATCAACCCCAGTAGCTTTACTTTATTTAGCACCATTTTGTGGCTATCTGTCAAAATCCTTGGAAATATCTAGTACTACACTATCAATTTGATCTCTCCTGTTCATTTAATCTGAAATATCTTGCATATTGCCTACTGAGATTCACATGAATATCCTTGCCTGAAGCCATGTTGCTAACTTGAAAACCACTTATGTTCCTCACAGACACGTCTGATGTTATTGCACATCAATCTCTCCATTACTTTACCTACTACTGATGTCAAACTGATTGAATTTTCGACTATATTTGTCACCCCTCCTTTATGCAACGGTACTATCATCACACTTTTCCAGTCCTCTGATAAGCAGCGAGAATCAGACTCAATTTAATTAATGTTTCAAGATAATGTACAATGTCACATCCTGCTATCTTTAAGACATCTGCAGTAATATTATCTACACCAGCCCATTTTTATTTTTTTCATTTATTTATTTCTTGGTTCCTTCACAATATCCTCAGGATGAATTTCAAATTTTCTAGTCTGCTCATTTCTAATTGTGTGGTTAAGCTTGTTCTGATTTACACCACAAATTTGATTCATTGACCCTAATGCTCTCAACCAATTACTCAAAATCTCATCTTTTTCCAAATCCGCAGTAACTCCACACTTATCAGTAACTGTCTCAACCCCCTCCCTTCCTAACACAGCCATAGAAATTTCTAGATGCTTCAGTCAGTGGTTCCCCTCACCAATAAAACTCTTCGTAAACCTATCTTTAGTCACCTTCTTTGCTATTATTAATTCCTTGTTTAGTTGTTTCAAATATTGCCTACTACCCTGCTGTCTCTTAACTCTTGTTTTCTTATTACCAACCTCTGACCACTTTATCTCCCTATAATAGAATATAGGTTCTGTACTTCTCTTTAATTTCTGTTTTGAAATAAATATTTCTTTCCCTTTCTTATTATTTCCTTGAAATCTTCCAACTTTGACTCTTCTATACTTGTGCCATCCTTCCGTTTGTTAAACTTTTCCCTGAAATATCTCTTCAAGTTCGAAATCTTGTTTTGAACTGTTAACTGTTAATTTTTCAGTTCTTAATTTTTTTTAAAAAAAGTTCATGTTTCGTACCTTTATAACATGTTAGTATATTTTTACTTTTATACAATAATTACTCCTGATACCATACTTTTTAATGCAATGGTTAGCCTCATCCAACTGTCGAGGGTACAGTAAAATATTACTAAGGCAGAAATTTTAAATATTAAAGTGAGTTTACGCTGATTTAGCACTCCTTGGGGGGTGGATATGACATGGCCACCCTAGATGTGGGGGTCTTTTCAGGATTTGTTTCTTAGGTACTAAGGAATGTCTGTGCCAAATTTTATCTCTAATTTTTTTTGAGGTTACCCATTGAATTGAATAATGCCTGGGCTACACTAGCTGGCATGAGAGAGTGGGAAACACTTAAAGACTGTTAAGTTGAAATTCACAGAAATCAAAAGTAGAAAGCCATTGGAAAGGGTGGGGAAAAATGGGTGTTAGGGAAATTGGCACCAGACCAGAGTGTGTTTCATCACAATTAAATTTAATTAAAGAGATTATCATTTGCACTCATCACTACATTTCCGACAGTAAAACTTTCCCACAATCACTGAAATTATCTTTATTTTCCATGATCCTTTCCAGTATTTTCTATGCCCACACATTTTCAGATGGAAAGGGAAAATAACTTTTCAAATTCATCATTGATTTTTGTTACAATTTTCACATCAGAATTTTAATTTTATTTCTTGTTTTTACTTTTTTTAAAAAAATTTTCCTTATACAATGAAGCTGAATGTTGAACAAGATGGATTGCAGCCTTGTTCCTCCAGCTATCCTCTATTCCTTTGAATTGCCCTTATTGTAGTATACTACATGTGATACTTACTAACTGCACAAAAACAGTTTGGGCCACTAGAGGATTCAATAAATTCTTCTGTGAATAAACAATGCAGAACTACAATTAGGGTGTACAAATGGAATATGAAAGGAACTAATCTAACAGACTTTATGGCATGATAGTTGTAAAATGCTGATGCTTAAAGAAGAAGATCTGCAATGCTGCTTGGCTGTATCTTTACTGCATCATAATATTGCCATGTAATGGAATGACAACCAACAGCAAAAATACCACTAGTTACAGTCCACTACAAATAAAATGTAGTCTTCCATAACTAATGTCACTTCCAGTCTCTGCTGGACTGAGGCTAAAACTCCAGGAAACATTTACTTTGATGACTTATGTTGATGAAAGGGAGCAATGAAGGGAAGCAAGCAGATCACAAACAGCAAAAAATTTCCACAAATCATTTAAGCTCCTAATACATGATGGACTATGACAATCATTAATTAATTTGGATACCACTGATTTAAGAAGGCATTGTTTCTAATGTACACAAGATCACTATCAATTGCCCATCATTGAGGCTGGAAAACATTCCATTGACCATCAAATGATATTGCCAAAAATGAATTTTGCTACAGATCGCATGAATGCTTTCATGTTTACATGGAGACAGTCACTTTGTCATAGCACATCATTATGTTAGGTCCAGATCAGAAAGAGGACACTAATAATTAATTCAATATTGTGACCTGTTCACACCAGAAATCTCAACAGCAATTAAAAAAAAATTCGTGAAGACCTGTAAAAGGCTTATAATGAAGAGACCACTGTAAAAACTTTGAACATACCCAACAATACACTTCCGTTCTCTTTAATGACTAATTAGATAGTTGAGGGTGCTCTGAAGTCAAAGATACCGCAACACTGGACTGAAGCTGGGTGCACAGTGTGACTTAACAGTAGATGCTGCCTTGAGGAGGTTGAAATCTGCTCATATTGATCGTGCAATCTTCAAAGCTTCTTGAATCTGAATTCCGTTTATACATAGAATAAAAAATAGGGTAGTTATTGATCTTTACAGTTAGATCTGTGGAAGTTACAGACAGAATATAATTGCCAGGTTTTACAAAGCTACAGATTATATGACCAGGAATTAAACTACAATACTAACTCTGCATTTTTGATTGTTATGTTTTTAATTATGGCTTTACGCCTAGTCGACGACGAAGTAATTAGAAGTGGCAAAGGACGGGAGACAAGGAATGGGAAAGAAATCAGACACGGCCTTTTGTAGGAAGGATCCCGACATTTGCCTGGAGTGATTTGGCGAAACCACGGAAAACCTAAATCTGGATGCCCGGACAGGGATTCGAACCGGCGTCCTCCCAAATGCGAGGCCAGATCATTAACTGCTCACCCACCACGCTCTGTCTGACTCTCCAGAATGTGGGAGGATTCCTGGCAACGTGTTTACGTTCAAGGAACACATTATAAATCGAAAGTTACCACGGACTAATCTAGATGGATGAACTGGGTCGCATGTTGTACTCTAACATAAACACCTGCACTCCGCCAGGACGGCTCGCGCGGCGCGGCCGTGTCCCTTGTGCGCGGCGAGGTGGAGCGGCGAGAAGCCCTGCGCGTCTGCGCGGTCGACGTCGAAGCGCGGGCAGCGAGCCAGCAGGCGGATGCTCTCCTCCAGGCGGGCGGCCAGCTCGGCGGGAGTGTCGTCCTGCAGGCGCAGCACCGCCCAGTGCAGCGCCGTGCGCCCGCCGCTGTCCACGGCGTTCACTCGCGTCTTGCGCTCCGCCAGCAGAGCCTTCAGCGCTGCCGCATTGCCGCTCCTGTACCAGAGAGGTCGCCAGTCAGCATAGTAGTGTGCAATGTCTCACACAGGCGCAGCACCGCCCAGTGCAGCGCCGTGCGCCCGCCGCTGTCCACGGCGTTCACTCGCGTCTTGCGCTCCGCCAGTAGAGCCTTCAGCGCTGCCGCATTGCCGCTCCTGTACCAGAGAGGTCGCCAGTCAGCATAGTAGTGTGCAATGTCTCACACAGGCGCAGCACCGCCCAGTGCAGCGCCGTGCGCCCGCCGCTGTCCACGGCGTTCACTCGCGTCTTGCGCTCCGCCAGCAGAGCCTTCAGCGCTGCCGCATTGCCGCTCCTGTACCAGAGAGGTCGCCAGTCAGCATAGTAATGTGCAATGTCTCACACTGGGCGGCACCGCCCAGTGCAGCGCCGTGCGCCCGCCGCTGTCCACGGCGTTCACTCGCGTCTTGCGCTCCGCCAGTAGAGCCTTCAGCGCTGCCGCATTGCCGCTCCTGTACCAGAGAGGTCGCCAGTCAGCATAGTAGTGTGCAATGTCTCACACAGGCGCAGCACCGCCCAGTGCAGCGCCGTGCGCCCGCCGCTGTCCACGGCGTTCACTCGCGTCTTGCGCTCCGCCAGCAGAGCCTTCAGCGCTGCCGCATTGCCGCTCCTGTACCAGAGAGGTCGCCAGTCAGCATAGTAGTGTGCAATGTCTCACACAGGCGCAGCACCGCCCAGTGCAGCGCCGTGCGCCCGCCGCTGTCCACGGCGTTCACTCGCGTCTTGCGCTCCGCCAGCAGAGCCTTCAGCGCTGCCGCATTGCCGCTCCTGTACCAGAGAGGTCGCCAGTCAGCATAGTAGTGTGCAATGTCTCACACAGGCGCAGCACCGCCCAGTGCAGCGCCGTGCGCCCGCCGCTGTCCACGGCGTTCACTCGCGTCTTGCGCTCCGCCAGTAGAGCCTTCAGCGCTGCCGCATTGCCGCTCCTGTACCAGAGAGGTCGCCAGTCAGCATAGTAGTGTGCAATGTCTCACACAGGCGCAGCACCGCCCAGTGCAGCGCCGTGCGCCCGCCGCTGTCCACGGCGTTCACTCGCGTCTTGCGCTCCGCCAGCAGAGCCTTCAGCGCTGCCGCATTGCCGCTCCTGTACCAGAGAGGTCGCCAGTCAGCATAGTAATGTGCAATGTCTCACACTGGTGCGGCACCGCCCAGTGCAGCGCCGTGCGCCCGCCGCTGTCCACGGCGTTCACTCGCGTCTTGCGCTCCGCCAGCAGAGCCTTCAGCGCTGCCGCATTGCCGCTCCTGTACCAGAGAGGTCCCCAGTCAGCATAGTAATGCGCAATGCCTCACACAGGCGCAGCACCGCCCAGTGCAGCGCCGTGCGCCCGCCGCTGTCCACGGCGTTCACTCGCGTCTTGCGCTCCGCCAGCAGAGCCTTCAGCGCTGCCGCATTGCCGCTCCTGTACCAGAGAGGTCCCCAGTCAGCATAGTAATGCGCAATGCCTCACACAGGCGCAGCACCGCCCAGTGCAGCGCCGTGCGCCCGCCGCTGTCCACGGCGTTCACTCGCGTCTTGCGCTCCGCCAGCAGAGCCTTCAGCGCTGCCGCATTGCCGCTCCTGTACCAGAGAGGTCGCCAGTCAGCATAGTAGTGTGCAATGTCTCACACAGGCGCAGCACCGCCCAGTGCAGCGCCGTGCGCCCGCCGCTGTCCACGGCGTTCACTCGCGTCTTGCGCTCCGCCAGCAGAGCCTTCAGCGCTGCCGCATTGCCGCTCCTGTACCAGAGAGGTCGCCAGTCAGCATAGTAGTGTGCAATGTCTCACACTGGTGCGGCACCGCTGCAGTGTTATAACGTGTATACATTTGGTGCAGTGATTATCACTGACGATGAATGTGAGAGAGACTCCTTGGTGGTATGAAGGTCTGTGGTTTTACTGAGTTTTTGGCATTGTGTATATTTACAAAAATGTAAAATATTAGAAAATAAAGCACTAAAATGGTAAAGAATAGTAAAAACATGTAATATTGGTGTCAGAAGTGGGATAGTTTGTGTGAAAAAGTACGAAGTGATTTACAGGAATTATTTTGAGGTGTAAATATAGCTCTAATCGTCGATGAAACGTCTACGGCAACTACGTATTGACGAAATAAAGAAAATGGAGAAGATCCAGAACTGTTCAACTTGAGCGAGTGTTTAAGAAGTCATGTAGTGGGTACTAGTGGAACCGACGAACCTAATTTAAACCAAGTAATGAAATACCTTACCAGTATGAAGTTGGAGATGCAAGCTGCTAATTTAGAGATGCAATCTACTATTAAATCTGATATTCAAGAAATGAAACGTAAAATGGAAGACGCAAGATATGAAACAGAAAAGGTAGAACGACGGCAGCAAGAAAAATTCATGGAAACAATATATGCTCTACAAGAAGAACTCAAGCAGAGAGCATGTGGTCTGCGAGAGGAAGTTGTTCAAAAAAAAATAATCTGCTTAACAAAAGAATTGAGTGATATTACTGTGGAGTTTGATGGTTGGAGCAAAGAATATTGTTTGATGGTATGACTGTCCGCAAGTGCATGGATAAAATTAAACCACCAGTTTTGGTGGCCAAATAGCGTGGTCAACATACAAGAAGCAGTGTGAGGCAGCAGCAAAGTACAATGCTTGGTCCAATAGGGAAGAGTTAATGGCATTGATTTTTGCACAGCGAGGAAAATCTGTTGATTAGTCCTGTTGAGAGCGGAAGTGCGTAAGGCAATGTGTGATGCTTTTAAAGTCAGGAATTTATCAGAAGCTTTATTTACTAATCAAAAAAATTTCTGGTAGTATATCAAAGCAATAAGAGTTTCTCGTAAGGTTATGCCGTCACTGGTTAAGGAAAACGGAGAATTGTCGGAATCTAGCATACAGAAAGTAGACATTTTGAATAATATCTTTAACAAAGGTTTCACTACAGAAAACGTAGAGGAGATGCTTATATTTAACAATCATACAGTTAAAATTATGAAAAATCTCATTTTAACGTCGAGGAAATAACAAAACTACTTATGAATGTTAAAACTAACAAGACTCCTGGACCAGATGGCATTCCTACTAGATTCTATTCTAGCTAAGCAAGGGAAATTGCACTGAATTTGATGAAATTATATACCACCTCCTTAGATCAAGGAAAAATAGCAGCTGAGTGGAAGACCGCCATCGTAAGTCCAGTATTAAGTCATGTGTGAGAAGAAAGTGTTCCTCAAAGCTCGTTTAATAGCTAGGAAATTAAATTTATTGCACTCAAATTGCTATAGGCAGCATTGATGATGCATCGCAGGTTAGTTACACAGAGATCAGTGTGGCAGAGACCGCACAGAACATTCACAGAATCGATGATCCTGCAATACGAAAATGCTTGGTGTTACTACGAGCCTGTGATGTAATCCGAACCTATACCTGAATCTTCCCGAGATATGCACATCTTCCCGTATTTAAAGTGTGATATTAGGGGCATTAATTTTATCATGGACCATGAAGTGAAGGACGCTGTGGGATCGTAGATAATGGACAAACTGTCAATATTTTTCATTTGATGGCATGATAAAACAGGCTCAGAGTTGGTAGAAATTTTTGGTGTAAATTGTAGCAATAAATTCATGCATTTTTTGTTTCAAAATTTGCGAGAATGTTAATACCGTGGGCGACATCTTTAAATTTTATGTTATTTAATTAAATTGCAATGGAACTAATGCTCCGGTAGCGATTTCCCTAAACTCCCATCTTCCCCCTATCCTGCACCCACCTAAATTTCTCCCCTTCAAATTTTAACTATAAGTTCTTTCAACGTTTTTGTTAAATTATTCATCATTTCCCTTGGTAACTTATTCCAATCCCTGACACCCTTACCTAAAAAAGAGAATCTTCCCACACCCTTGTGCCTGAAATCGAGTGCCAGCTTGTGGTCATGGTCACCAATTCCCTTCCATGCACTACTTTTCACACCTACACAAATATCTTGCCATGCCTCATCATCAGTTTATGCCTTGTACACTCCCATGACCCTCTTCACCCTCCTGCTTGCAATGAATCCCATTCCAGCTTCTTTATCATATCCGTCATTGATTACATTCTGCGGTAATTACCAGAAACAAATCTGGCAGCCTTTTTTGCACCCTCTCCAACTCCTGTATTTGATGCGTAAAATGAGGGTCCCATTCTACACTACCATATTCGAGCAATGGTCTGACCAAAGTTTTGTAAGCCAATTCCTATACTTCCGTCGTACATCCCCTCATTACTCTCTCCAACGAGTGCAGAATTTTGAATCCTTTTCCTAGCACCTGTCCAATGGGTCCTGCCCAGTTAAGCTTGTCGGCCGCTCACCTGGCTGCGTAGTGTATTGGCTCCGGGATCACCACGTTCACATTGGGGGACGCCCCCGCTGCCAGTAGTTTCTCCACGAACCCGCTGGCTCTGTCTGAGGCCATGCAGGCCAGCTCGAGGCAGGTGCCGAAGTACGGCTTTCCGTAGCGGTACGAAGGGTCCACTCCGCCGCTGTCCAGCAGGCGACCGAACTCCTCCAGGTCTCTCCGCTTGAAAGCTTCCACCAGCGCTAGCTGCTCCTCAGTAGCTGTCATGGTCTCCTGCGTCTAGCTGCGGACACGGTTACGGTGTCATCAATTCATACACCACATGCAAGTCAAGTTATGGGAGCCCTGGAAGGCATCAGTTACGAAATTTACCGTGAAATCATCATCTCGAAAGGCATTACAATCAGGGGCGTAGCTACAATGGGGCTAGGCGGTGCAGTGCACCGGGGCCCCTATGCTCATGGGCCCCGAAGCATACCTCAAGGTGCCCCAAAGCGCATCTCTGGGGACCCCCAAGCGCAGTTTAGAGGGCCCACGAGCCCTCTCGGCAAACTGGCGACCCGTCTAAAGGGGCCCCTGAGACACAGGAAGACCCTCACTAAGGGCCCTCGCTGCTCAGGGGGGCCCCCAACCACTGCTCACGGAGCCCCGCCCCTAAGGACAACTCAAGGGCCCCCATCCTCAGCTCACGGGGCCTATACAAGTACACGAAGCAAAAAAAAGGTCGCCCGTCTGGCACGAGGGGCCAAAATAAATTTTTTGCACCGGGACCTTTGTTACGCCACTGATTACAATTAATGAAATTTTGAACACGATCCAAAAAGTATCACTAACCTAAAATAAAATAATAAATATTTTATGAGGTGTCACCAAACGGTCATAACAGATGTCAGACTCTGCTTCTGAGATCGCCTCGTCAGCCAACACGTCATACAGACACTCTGAGGTGAAAACAATGTGGAAATGTTGAAAGCATTTATGCTGCTACTTGTAGACAAAGTGTTTTCAAACATTTGACAACCAGTAACGCCAGTAAGTATATTTATTTCTTGCTCTACCTGCACAATTGAAGTTCAACAATGTTTTTCTTATATACTGCATGTGAATTAAATAGATCTATACTGTCCCGTTTCAGGGGAATTTTATATAACAAACTGCTGTATGTGAAAATTGCAACACCCAGAAGGAAAGGTCTGAGTTACTCTACAAATGTAGCTTGTGTAGAGCAGTGGAAAAGTAATAAGTGATTAAATTAGGGTACATGCATGAATCATTTTTATATTATAAATCAGTTATTTACACTGTTATATAACAGCAAAAAAGTAATATTGACGAAAATAGTAAAATTCAACATCAAACAAAGTTTTAAACTACAATACAGTTCCGACGATTTAAATGCAGTCATCGGCGCGCTGCAACGTGACGTCATTGTACACGACTACATTGACTTATTGTATTGTGTTGTGTTATAACCATGAACATTTTATATTTTATAGCTAATTTTGATATGGAAGAAAGTCGAAAAACATTTCACGAGTACTGTATTGTACACTGTTTAGCAAAAAAATTGACTATTTTGCACAATGTGGCATCACTGGAGACTTTGTCTTCCCAGGAAATTTTAGAAAATCTGCTAGATCGGCCCATCAAACTATACCATTGGCGGCTTTTCAATTCAGTGTCATCTGTAATTCATTTCCTTAAATCAATGCCTGTAACAAAACAGGAAGACTCCGCCCATCGATGATTCTTATTGGCAGGGTAGTTCGTCAATCTTCCCCTACATTTAATTAAAAGGCTACTGACCAATCCCAAGTCAAGTAATGTATTTTCCTGTTCCGGGATTGCCTGTCATATTCGGAAAGATATGGCCGACCATTCCGTTCCAGCTATACTTTTCTAAAATTCGGATAGAGAAACATATCGTTAAAGTTATAATTAACAAGATTACAATAAAGCGCGGCAAACATGTAGTTCAGTGATACATTTTATTCCAAATGATTAGCATAAAACTATAACGATATTTATTTATATACTGATTTGGCTAATTCCTTCCAATAATACTACACATAATTCAGTCCAACAACAATAATTAATAATAATAATTAATAATTTAAAGGAGGTAAAAATATTTCTCATCTTAATTATTATTTAAAATAAAATTTTGAGTGAATTTGAAAAGGAAAATTCTGATTTTTTTAAATAATAATTTTGATTTTGGATTGAAACATTTTAAATTTGACTTGAAAATGCTTTGCTAAACGGTACATTACTTTTTTTTTTACAATAATTATCATTAATTTACGGCCACAACGAGTTTTTCCTCAGCATGTATTCGATCGCCGCGGTAACTGTCAAACCATTTGATTTCTCCAGTTTGTCCAGGATTTTGCTGTAAATGTGTTTAAAAGTTTGTGGTGTCTTCGTAGGTAGGCATGGAATAAGGCTGGATGATTTTTCAGTTCCTGATTTAAATGGTGACATTCACCAAGCATGTGTGTCTGTTCATTTATTGGTGTTAAGTGAAGTATCCGTTAGTAGCCGCAGAAAGTATCCACCACTTAGTGGCTACTGACGGATGATGATGATCATCATCCCTATCTTTATCACTTCCACGAATCATTGCAGGTTAATTAAATTAAACTGATACTCTAGTTAAACTCAAAACAAACAATTTACAACGTGTGGCCCAAGGGTTTTCATAACACTGATAAACGCTAGCAGCTGCACCGTGTCCTGCGCGGCATGTTTTTACCCTAAAACGGTTGTTGTTGTCAGCGGCGACTTCCTGATCGGCGTGGCCAGGAAGTTACGACTAGTCACTGATCAAAAAGTTTTGAATCTTCTCTTTATATGGTCGACGTGTTTCTCCCAATGGCAGTCGCTTGCTGGAGGGTCGGAAACAAGTGTGTCCCGTCACTCACCAACTCCCTCCGGAAGAATCTTCTCTGCGAGGTGGCTGTGCTCGCGACTTGAGACAACCAGCTCGAAAGAGGCGGCGTCACTTGTTGGAATCTCCCAGCTAAATTGGAGGTCGTGATGAAGAATGTGCGGTGGAGGAAGAGGCTTCTGTATAGAAGCAGACTTCTCGTGCGAACGCGAGTGACGTCTTGTTTCTCTTCTTCGACTTGACTTTCTTGGCCGTGCCGGTCGTGCCAAGGAGTCGTCAGACTGGCTCTTGATGTACATTACATTATCTGTTCTTTAACGACCTCGTTCACGAACTGAGTGTTATGTCACACATCGTTATTGTTCTGTCTCGTGAACGATTAATGGTTACTATGCCAAAGAGTTATTTCCTGATCCTAGGCCCATTCCTGCAGTTTCGCAGCTGTTAGCAAGTAGCCCGCTTATCTGTAAAGCTTATGTGTGTTAAAAATAGTACAAGTACGTGATCGTATTAGGAGACATATAGTGTGAAATTTCGAATCACTAGATTATGTGGCAGATGCCAAATTTGAGTCGAAAACCTTTCCTTTGTGTGCTTGTAATGAAATACTTTCTCGCAATTTTTAATTCTTTGATTAACGGTAAGCATATCAAGTATTTATTCAGTTAATCAGACGTACTTTTCAATCTATTGTTGCTCGGCACAATGGCATGCATGGGCGCATGGCTATCTTTTAAATGTCAAGATTTTAAAATACATAGAACAAAAATTTTATTTATCTTAATGAAAATTATTTACATTTCTGAATGAACGTGTTACATTTACAAAATCAATTAGCATTTACTTAGTTTAGAGAGTTGAAATTAAGTTATGATAAATGATGGAACCGGTAGACGATCAGAGAATTCATCTTTGATATTTTTGTAGCCCGCCGGGACAATCAGAAAAATCCGCCTTGAACCAAGATTTCTTTCCCGTGCGGACCGAATATTAGTCTCGTATTTTCAACCAGGTCTCTACTGCCCACGAGTGACCATCCTACTGACTAGGTTCATCTGGTTAATTTCCAGTTTGTCTCTGCAACTGTAAATACATAAATTCCTAACATTATTGAAAAAAATGAACCATTCTAAAAAACGTAAAATCGGTGATGAACTTTGCATGTTTAATCAGCATTTTCCTCAACAGTTTCCAGCCTCTGGCTGGGTCTGATTCGTGCACAAGCCTCTCCATTTCTTTCTTTCTTCCCACCACCTCTCTGTCACCACCTTGTTCCAGTCCTCTCTTCCGTACACTCCTCCAATCCTTTCAGCTGTCCTCTGGGTCGTTTCCCATGCATCTTAGTTTCGTGGATTTTTCTTGGGATTCTCTGAATCTCCATTCTCTTCACATGGCCATACCATCTCAATCTGTTCCTCTCTACCCTTTCCTGTAGGGGTTTCTATTTTATGGTGCATCTAATCACTTCATTCCTTATACTGTCAATTTTAGTAACTCCCATTCTACCTCTTAAAAACTTCATTTCGCTTGCTTGTACCCTGCTGCTGTCACGCTTCTTCATTGTCCATGTTGCAGCAGCGTGTTTAATAAAGAGTGGGAAAACAAATATTTCTTAGGTATTGCAGCTAATAAAGTAGTGTGTTTGTGTCGTGATACGACAGTCGTATTTGAGGACTGCCGGGACGATTCAGACTCCTCATAAAAAACACATTTCACAAACAAAAAACAGACTTATCACACACAGATGGCACAACTTCACTTCCCCCATTAATACGTAATGCAGCATGGCTTCAGCTAAGGCATGCGTCCGTAATATCAAAGATACAAATTTGACAGAGCCAACAATAAACTCAAAGGCATCAGACTCTAAACTGCACGGAAAAGGTGGTGAAGAAGGTACAATATTACAAACAAAACATAGCGAATTTGGCTGCTAACTTTCCAAGGAAGAACACAATAGTTGCGGGGTGTGTGAAAAGGCTGAGGAAGCAACAAACACAATTTACAAAGCAAACAACACTTCAAAAAAAATAGTGCTACAGAATCATGTTCAATGTTGATAAACGCAACAAGCCTCTTATGGTGAGTGAATTAAACAGTGTATGGTAGAACGTATTCTATCTTATGTTAGTAGCAAATTTAAAAGCATTTCATTGACTAAAAGGGCTCAATTACTGACGAACTCACAGAACACTGAAGACTGCGAGCAAAGATTTTGTTTGATTTTCCTTGGCACTGGATGAGAATACAGATACCGAAGAAATTACTCATCTTTATCCGAGGAATTAATGAAAATTTCGCCATCATAGAGGAATTCCTCGGTTTAGAATCAATGAAGGTTAGAACCACTGATCAGACTGTGCTACGAATTGTGTGGAAAAAAGTGGTTTGTCCTGGAATGATATGGCAAGCATTACAACAAATGGAGCCAGAGCATTATATGGAAGGAATGTAGGTATGGTTAAGCTGTTCAAAATCAAGTTACATGTTCAAGAAATAGACAGTGATATATTGTCTTTCCATTGCATTTTGCGTTAGGAAACGCTTTGCAAAGCTGTGCTATACTCAAGGCATATGGTAGATCATATTGAAACTGTCGTGAACACAATCAGAGCAACGCCACTCCACCATCTACAGTTCAAATCTTTTCTTGAAGATATGGAGACAAAGTATGACGACGTAATATAACAACAATGAGCGTGGGCAAAATGATAAAAGGAATCTGGGGATTGCGGAATGAAAACCTCTAACTTCTGGAAAGACATATCCCTTTATTTAGTTACAAACATAGGACATGAGTACTGAAGATATCAGTTAATGTTTGCTGGGGATGAACTTGAAAAACTGAATAAACTAATGTGACATTGTGTAAAACTATTTAAAGCAAAACTAGCTGTATTCTTGCTGCTAAAAAATTTCAATGTATAAAGAAATTTGCTGGGAAAATGTTCTCTATATTTGGGTTTACGTATTTTTGAGAGCAAAGTTTTCTTGCTTGAAGATCAATAAGAGTAAGTACAGATGTTCTTTGTCAGATATTGACGTTCACGCTGTAAAGAGAATCTCAACAATTTCATTCCAAATTTTTTAAAAAAAAATCTATAAAAGTATGATGGGATACATATGACTCATTAAACTGATTCTAAGATTAAATTTGCTTGTAGCTATTGATATGAAATTAGCACGATAAATGAATTTAATGAAATTGCACAATTTTATTTAATTTATTATTCAATTTATAACTTTTCTGAAATGCAAAGTTAAGTAACGAATGCAATCAGGCCCCTCCGCTTTTACGAAACAAAACAATTGCCCACCCCTGCCCTAAGGGGGCGTCCATTAATTACGTGAGATTTTTTGTTGTTGTTGCTCTTTCAGACTTTACACCCTCCTAAAGTCGACATCCGTGAAGTTTGGATGCTTTTTATTTTAGCTTTACTGTCCTTCATGAATTTAAAAAAACCTCACGAGAGATTTCCGTTAACGCCCCCACCCCCTATTTCACCACACGTAATTAAAGCTCCGCGACACACAGCCTGCGTCTCCCACCACCAGCCATTCGAAAATAGTGGAGCAAGATTTTCGAGACGACATATTTTCTGCTCGCTTTACTTGTGCTGCTATCATTTTCCGTTTGTTCGCTTTACATTCTTTCGGCCTTGTCCTCACACACGAGTACAGTCACTGTTCAGTACTGAAATCTAATTAGCTATCTAATAAATATCGGTTCCAAACTCGTTCTCAGAAAGCCACGCGTGTGGCTAAAATGAAATAGCATTATTGCAGTTGCCTACCACTCGGGATAAATAAAACCTCTTTCCTTATTTTTAGAATTATAATGAAATTAAAATCGAAAGTTTTCCTTCAACTCTGAATTCGTCTGATTCACCACTAGCAATATGCCACAATGGTATTCATGCAAACGTTCATTCACACAGATATGAAGTTGGAAATACCTATACACCTGACTAGTCTTCCAGGTATTGTAAACAAGCAATAAAAATACAAACTACACGTTCCACATACTAAAGAAAGAAACAAACACTACTTTACACAAATTTAATATAGTATTAAGTCTCATAAGGATTCACTTGACAAGTCTCTTTGGTGCGACAACAATTTAATATTCTAGGGTGACAATGCATTAATTACAATAATTCAGGACAGGAACAAAGTATAGCTTGCAACGATACAAAAAATGCCTAGTTCGTTCGTACCGAATACCATGAATTTGCAACGCGGAAACCTTAAATATTGAGCTACCAAACTAGCCAATTGAGTAAAATGCCTTAGTACTTGGACGATTATTTAATGGGATGCTAAGTAATAGAATGCGAATATCTAAAAATAAAAAACTTGTAAACCGATTTCAGGCCAAACAATTTTCGTTTAAGTCCTTTGTAAATGCAGTCATCTAGTAATGTTTCCACATTTTTCAGCCATTGATTTGAAACTTAGAGACTGGAGCCCATTGTTAACGAGTTATATAACTTAGATTGCATTTTTTAATATCTGCTCCTCTATGCCACATTCGACAGAGAAGGTGAAAAAAAAATCTTTCTTCGCTGTAAGGCGAGTACGATATATTTTTTTTTTTTTTCAGTGTATGTCTAAAGATCTGTTTTGCTGTGAAATTTAATCGAAAACAGGGCAAAGGCTGTGGAATTGTGAGGCTGTAAAGGAAGGACGAAGCTGCAAGGTTTCGTTTCTTACCACTTTCTGCTATGGAACCCTAAAACTGGGTCTACTGAAGCTCGCGATTCCTGCACAACTACTTTCCTCCTCGCAGCTTAATGACGTAACAGCATAGCTTGTTAAGCGGCTTGTGTGCAGTTATTGCGGCTGCGTCTGGAGTGGCAAATCTCAAACTGCTCGAGATTCGAATTCGTGGTCGGTTGAATTCATAACCTCACGCCATCCCCACGGCGGAAAAAAAATGCCATTTGCTCGTAAATGTGTGAGAGGAGATATTTGAGGCCGCAGAGTTCGAATCAGATGTTAAAAATTGTCAATCCAAAATTGCGGAGTTCTTTAAAAAATATATAATAAAGTAGCGTAATTCACTCGAAATAGGTATACAGAGGTTTTTGGAGTCGGTGAGTTCGAACCGGTGTTCAAAATAGCCAGTTAAAAATTGGATTTTTTTCCCAAAAACATATATAATTCACTTTAAATGGATTTCAGAACTAGAAACTATAGCCTTCGTTTTCACCGTCACACATTTTTAACTATTTTTATGCGTAAATAAAAATTTATCCATTCATAAATGGCGTCTGCAGACGGGTTTTTGACGTCGGTATACACATTTATAACAAAAAATTGATTTTTATGTTTTCTACATACATATAGGAACAACATGCATAACTTATTGTTGCAAATAAACCTCCAGGAAGGGAAAAAACTTAACGCCGCGTGTTTCTCTGGGTACAAACAAATCACGTATCACGCATAAAAAAAGGTTAATTTGAACTGTTAAACAAGAAAGGTAGAAGGCACAGTGTATATTCCTCTTGATTTGTTGTGCAAGGATGTTTTCTGTACAAAATCAGATGGTACTTACGTTTGAATCCGGAATTTTGATTTTCTGACTTTGGCTCGCTTGTAGATTTGCGGATTGGTAAATTGCGAGTGGCCTCGAGCGTCCTGTTAATCAATCGTTCTTCTTTGTTTTCGATGTTCTACAATTATGATTTTTGTTTAATGGAAATAATTTTCAATAAAGGAATGAAGTTTATGATTGGAACAGTGACGAAGTAGCATGTACCGTAGCAGTTTATGTACTGTCAGTAGAATTTTAGAAGAGGAAAACAAACGCAATAGGCGTTGGTGTCACTGAATAAAAAGTTCTAACAAAACTGAAACTAATTAAATAAATAAATAATTTATAGCAGTTGTGGTTAGGTTGAAATGCGGCCTGGCCTCGAGATCTAAAACTGGATTATTTTGTTAATTTATTAAAGTCTTAAGTTTTCTACTACGGATGGATATGCTATTTTTTATTACGTTCTGATTTGATACAATGTGCTTTCTAAATATTCTAGATATGATATTTAATTTCAATATTCCTCGATTTTTTTCTGTAGAGTTGTTTATTTTTTTCCGGAATCTGTGTTTACACTACACTATCTGGAATTTGTATAGTCATGTCTACGCCCGGGTCCCGCTAGTGACATGTGCACTTTGTGGTAGGTCATGGTTAGTGTGGCGGATGAAAATATAGCAGTATCGCCATATCCAGTAATCACCAAAGGGGAATAAAAAAAAACTGCCTTTCAATAAATGATCCAGAATATTACCTGTTTTCTAAGTTATCGCAGAGGAATACTTCTGAATTTTATCAATGTTTTATTGGTTACACGTTAAATCACAATGGATGTCATCTTACAAGTGACACATACAAAAAGATTTTAAAAACCACACCACACCGGCGCATTAGGTTACTTCTGGGATGGTGGCTGGTTCGAGATTGACGTTCTCTATATATTACATCTTCAGTCCTGCAACGATAAATACTGATTACCTAGCATTTAGTTTCGTGATTGTGACAAAACTATTCTTGTACTCTCCAGCTGGTTGTGCCTCATCATCAAAACTTCAGTCAACAGTACAAACGGTGAACATGTTCAGAATCAAGAATGAATATGTTTCCTGCTCACTTCCAACACATTGAAGGAAATCTGCAATACTGTTTTCGAAGTATAGGGATAATGCTGGTCAACAAATTGAACGGTTCGGACAACTTTGCGCTACAGGAATTCTGAATCGGTTGTGTTGATACCTTATAGGAAAACGTAACACTGCTATGAAGTTTTAATTTATTTCTCTTTAATAATGTTAGAGACAACAGTTTACAAACATTTTAGCGCAAAAGTTTTTAGTTTTAATTTTAAAACAAATAATTAATGCAAGGACACAATTTTAAGAAATGATACTTCTCTTGCAAACTTTTGATCTTCTTGTGGAATTTAAAACTGCTAAGAGCAGCCCATAAACCTCTAGCGTAGGCTCGTTATGACTGGATTCAGACGTGTTTACTTTTAGGAGATGTCGATAGCGTAACATTTAGTAAAGTGCAAACAACAGACGATTAGATTTGACACGAAATTTCCGTTCTCTTCATTGTTTTCTATAGGAGAATGAATGAATAACACATGGATCACGTAACATTCTACTTATGGTTGGGATAAAATTAGTTCTTCCTCCGTCCCAACAATATTTTAAAATTAATGAAAACATGTCTTCAGTCCAGCAATGATAACTATTAACATATGCCTTTTTAAAAGAGTGTCAAAATGGATGTTTAAACATGTGGGTACATTGCCTATATGTCCACAATTGTTTCTATCATTATATATTCGAAGGATGTTGATGCATACTTCTATGATAACTAACTAGGGGGACTTTACGCATACCAAATCCTTGCTGTCAGTGATTAGAAAACAGGCTCCACTGACGCATATGCCATGAAAGTTGTCACAAAGCCGTATTCAACTTTGTTCCATCTCAACTACTTTAAAATCGATAAACATCAGAATGTAAACAGATTAAAAATGGAAACAAAAAGAAGCTATAGTATAGCATTGGGGGCGTTATTACCAGTGTTAAGAAAATACGTTACCATTTACTGTAAGAATTTTTATTTTAAGTCAGAACTTTCATTTGTAGGATTTTAATAAAATTACCAATGTGATTTAAGTCTTATCGATTTCAAGTTCCGTGAGATTTTTTTAGATTTTGCTCAGTTATCACAAAAGAGAGATGAAATTTTAGAAGTCAGTAAATACTCGATATCCAATTATCCGTTCTAGAGACAGCATCACGAAACAACCAACAAGTGACGATCGACAGAATTCAGAAATCTTAAGTTTTCGCGGAAAAATCTGTGAGGAGTACTATAGCTATACGTTTTACTCACTGTGTCTCCGCACATAGGACGCGGACTGAACGTGTTTACTAGTGTTTCCCCACTCCACTGCCTCTGCAGGCCAGCAGGCAGCGCTACAGTCGCGATGTTCTCTTGTTCCTTTGTGATGCACGATGGGGATTAACGGCTAAACTAGGACTGTCTCTCACTTGTAATTATATGAGCTCAGAGGTTAAGGCGTCTGACTGGAGATCTAAAGGTCCTCGGTTCGAATCCCTGTCTCGGCGGGGATTTTAATAGGCCCTTAACCTGGCCTGCACCAGAACACTTCCAGGGATTCCACGTGAAACTGTAGGTTCCCTGCACCCGGCAGGATCGCCGGGTTAGGTTAAGGTGGCTTTGATAGGAGCGGAATGCGCAGCCAACAGAAACCCTGTCACCAGGTCATTACGACATCACGGAATTGTTATTATTACTTGTAATTATTTTTAATGCTAGGAACAAGGAAATAATAATAGCAAAGAAAGTGGATAAAGATGAGTTTGTGAAGAATATTATTGGTGCAGGGGGACCACTGACTAAAGCATCTAGCAATTTCTACTGCTAAATATGAAAACTGAAGCGATGTGAGGTTGTGGAGAAAATTAAAGATGAGGATGGAGAAGAAGTAACTATGGATTTAAAAAACACAGAGTTATTAAGTAAGTGGTTTAATTAGACATTTGGGGACTATGATTCATGAAAGGTAGCGGATAAATCAGAGAACGAGTCTATCCGCACTGTTGGAAGTGAGCAGACTAGAAAATTTGAAATTCAGTATGAATATGATATGAAGGAAATAAGGAATCTAAAAAATCGTAAAGGAGCTGATGTTCATAATATTACTATAGATGTCTTAAACTTAGCAGGATGTGATATTGTACCTTATCTTGAAACATTATTTAAACTGAGTCTTGATACTTGTTATTTACAGATGAGTGGAAAAGTACGATAGTAGTACCGGCCCATAAAGGTGACATTTAGGGCCAAAAACTACAGGCCAATCAGTTTAACATCAGTGATAAGAAAATTAATAAAGAGGTTAATAGACAACCTTATCAGACGTGTTTGTGAGGACCGTAAGTGGTTTCCAAGCTGACATCATGGCTTCAGGCAAGAGTATTCATGCGAATCTCGGTTAGTGGGCAATATGCAAGACATTTCAGATGAAATGAACAGGGGAGGTCAAATTGGTAGCGGAGCACTTGATCTTTCAAAGACGTTTTACAGAGTTATCCATAAAATGGTGCTGAATAAAGTTACTGGATTGGATGAAAAAGTGATTCGCTGGATAGAAGAATTCTTAAATGAAGAAGCAAATAGTGACGTTAAGAAACGCAGCATCAAAAAAAGTGGAAGTGGACATCGGTGTGCCACAGGAGAGTGTATTGGGACTATTGGTATTCGTTATTCTAATGAATGATTGTGCTGGTGGTCTAATATCAGAAGTTATGTTATACTATCATATCGGCAGAAGGCTGTAAACAGCTGCAGGGTGATATAGAAAGAATATCTAGCTGGATCTGTCAAAATGGGATGAAGATAAATGCAAAGAAGGGCCCAGCTTATTAGGTGCACCGATAAAAAGCCAAATGTTGATTATAAAGTAGAAAATGAATTGCTTATTGAAGACTCGAAATGTACATACATACCTTGGCATAACATTTGACAACAAACGTAACTAGGCAGGACACATTAGAATGGTAGTAAGGAAAAGTTTCAAAATCCTTCACCTGTTCCACACACACTTTTAGTGAATTGCGGAGTAATAGTAATAGTAAAGAGTGATGAGAGGATCTACCAGACAACTAAGGGCATTGCGTTACAGAACTTTGGTCATACGATTGCTTGAATATGGTAGTGCAGTATTGGACCCACAATCTGGGTGTCAAGTACAGGGGTTGGACGGGGTGCATAGAATAGCTGCTAGATTTGTCTTTCGTAATTACCGCAGAACATAATCAGTAACTAATACGATAAAAGAGTTGGAATGGGATTCATTGGAGGATAGAAGGAGGGTGAAGAGAGTCATGGGAGTGTACAAGGCGTATATTGGTGATGAAGCTTGGAAAGATATTGGTGGGATAATTATGAGAGGTGCGTGGGAGGGTAAAGATGATCGTGACTACAAGCTGCCAGTAGATTTTAGGCATAAAGGTGTGAGAAAATTTCCTATCGTATGGAAGAGTGTCAGGTAATGGAATATATTACCAAGAGAAGCAATGAATAATTTACCGAAAACACTGAAATTATTTAATGTTCAAATTAGTCGAGCACAAAAGTAGGTAAGAGATGGAAAGAAGAAAAATTAGCGTATAGGGAATTGCTGTTAGAATTCAATGTAATTCATGGAAGGGAAAAGATGGACATGACCACAAACTGGTTCCAATTTCAGGCAGAAGGGTGTGGCAAGATTTTCTTTCGCAGGAAAGGGGGTCAGGGATTGGAATAAGTTTCCAAGAGAATTCATGAATTATTTACAAAAAACGTAAAAATAATTTAAAGTTGAAATTCGTAGAAGACAGAAAGGTGGGTAAAGGAAAGGGGAGGCGGAAATGGATGTGTAGGGAAATTGTCACAGGAGCGTGTGCTCCACTGCAATTAATTAGATTTAAAACAAGAAAATATTTTAGATATTTTCTGCTGTTTACTTTCTCAGATACAAAATATAAATAGACTCTACCATCTACTACTACTCGGTAGCGTGGGGCTAATCCGTTCACATGTAAGGGCGGTCGCAGGTTCTACTCCCGCCTCTCGTTGGAAGATTCTGATTAAGTATCTGTAAGACAGCAATTATGTAAAAAGAAATAATTTATATGATATCTAGTCAGGAAAAAGTTATTAAAGACACAAAATATTTTATAAAAACTTCTCGGGTTTCAAGCCGCGTCAAAATTGAGCCGTCTGGCGACGTTTCGGAAGCTTGCACTGCTTCTATTGTCAAGCCCCCGCTTAAGGCCCGGCACACAGAACGCGACAAGCGACAGCGACACGCGATATTGTGTTGCGTCGCGATGTCGCTATTGTTGTAATTAACAGTTTTGAATCGGGACGGTCACACACAAAGCGACACAGTTGTACAAAATTACAGAATTGTCGCGCGACACAGCGACGTGGCCGATGAAGAAAAATTTTCAAGCTCATAAAAAAATATTTTTCGCTTTCACAATTGTATTTTTTCTTGTTGGTTTCTCACTTTCTGTTTGGTTATTTACACTATAATTATTTAAAATAATTAATACTTGTACTTGAGCCATCTATATTTCTTCTGATTGTGAAACAAATTGTCGATAACAAATTGTATATTTTATTGTGAATATTTCACTTTGTGGTTTTAGGGGTATTTCTTAATATTGACCGCCACGCAAATGACACAGCTGCCTCCAAGGGGGAAGTGATAACATTGTAAATCGCTTAGAGGTCAGGGGTTTGGGCAACGTCATTGTTTCTGTTTTGTTTTTAAGAATATATATTAAATGAACATAACTTACCTCATACAAATGACTAATCTTTCTCTTATACCAATTACTTTTCGATATAGTTATTTTAAGAGATTGTGCAATTTCTCTTTTTATTTTTGCCTGGGCTTTACGCCTTGTCGACAGCGAGGTCATTAGAGGCGAGATGGGGGGAGGGCAAGGAAGGGGAAGGAATTCGGCCATAGCCCACTTGAAGGAAGCATCCCGGCATTCGCCTGGAGTGATTTTAGGGAAACCATGGAAAACCCAAATCTGGATGTCCGTATGAAGAATTCGAACCGGCGTCCTCCCGAAAGCGAGCCCAGAACGTTAATAGCTCACCCAACATGCTCGGTGTGTAATTTCTCGAAGCATTCTCGAGAATATGTATCAAATCTATCTTAATGTGTTCCGGCAAAGGTGATGGTATTCACGAAGGCATTCTCCTTTCTTATTGATGTCATGAACCCAGACCGCCTTTTCTTTCTGCTTAGTGCAAACAAAAGAAGTAGAGTCTTCTCACCACTTGACATGTTTTATAAGAGTTTACTAGCCCAAGAAAACTTATTAAGAAAGAAAAAGAGAAGTACAGATCTCTTCGCGAGAGAGGGTCTCACTATACTGGTATTTGTCGCTATGGAGTTGTCGCGTCCTGTGTGACGTACCAAAATCGCGTGTCGCCGCGGCGATAGAACGACCACTTGCTGCTGTCACTTGTCGCGTTGTGTGTGCCCGGGCCTTTAACATTACTGAAGTCTGCCTTTATGCATTAAGTTAGTAGTTCTATAGGTGATCACATAAACGGGATTGTGATGTATTCCATGCGTCCAGGCGTCCAGGCGTCCACCCGTTTACATGGGTCCATCGGATAAGATAGACAGAAACTTTTGAAAGAAGAGACAGGGCAGAGGGAAAAAAGTGAAGTCTGCCGCACGGTAGTCTATTATATAGCGCCAGCAGCCGGGAACGGAGGGGAAAGCGCGTGGAGGGGCGGTATAGTTAGGCTCTGCTCGCTTGGTGACGTCACGATCGGGTCACTCCTATGCCCTAATATGGCTCGATTCCGTCTCGTTTGTAATAATCCAAATGTTGGCTTCCAAGCTTGGCTTAAATTGAGGCCTTGATCACGATTAATAACATTGTTGCTAAGCCTAATCTCAATAGCCTCCTTCACAACACTGTCCCAAAAGTTATTTGCGTAACAAAGCCGTGTTGTTTTGTCGAAGCATGGCTCGTGTCCGTTGTCAATGGCGTGTTCGGCTAAGGCAGATTTTTCTTTTTGTCCAAGTTTAAAATGTCTGATGTGTTCTTTGCGTCTGGCGCTATATAATAGACTACCGTGCGGCAGACTTCAGTAATGTTAAGCGGAGGCTTGACAATGGAAGCAGTGCAAGCTTCCGAAACGTCGCCAGACGGCTCAATTTTGAAACCCGTGAAGTTTTTGTAAAGCATTGCCGCCGCGAGAACGTACATAGTTATCAAACAAAATATTCTTACTCATTACGAATAAAGCAAACGCTGGTATACAATTGTGAAATATGACATGTACAAAGTAAAAAATATCTTAATGCACAGTCGGTTATGTAACAAATTGTTGTTATTTCATAACCAGCTAAACTGTCTTCCTATAATTTTCAATACAGTTCCCAAATCATCTCCTTCACTCTTGAATTAAAGTTACAGTTGTAATTTTTTTCTGAGTTTATAAGCACCTAGGGATTAACGTACATATAACAAGTGCAAAATTTCCTCCTGGATATAACTCCATCTTTACCGCGATTAATAAAAGAAATAACTAGTAAGACTGTGAAGAAATTCCGCTCTTTGGAGGAACGAGGTTCGTAAAAGCAAATTATATGAAATGAGTTAATATTCTGCGATATCCTTGTGAATAAAAAAGTACAGTAAAGTGTTAAAATTTAATAGTGAGATTTTTCGTTTGAAATAGTGTACAAAAATAAGCAGTTCATTTGTAATGATTGTTTATTTGTAAATTTTGAGGTGAATCATAACACAAAATGGTGGAAAATTTGCTGGCAGTGTAAAAAATATAACACTATATCTTTCGAAACATGATTTTTAAATTAAAAATCCTCTTTGTACACAATATTTGAGATAAGAATGTTATTATTAATAATTATCGGAACAAATACTTTGATTATGAACAAATAGTACGGTATGAATTTCCAAATTAACCATTTCTGACCTGGATATCTTTTTACAGATTAAAATTTTTTGGTACAATTTTTCTAGTATTTTGGTCTAATAAAACAAAAATATGAATCTATTTTCTACAAAATGCATTTCATGACAGGAATACTAAAATGATCCCAATTGGTATCATAGAGGTACACGGAAGGAGCTTCCTCGAAGATCGTGAATAATAGTGAAATATGAAAGCTAATACGATCGGGCGTACCCTGGGCAACATTAGGAATAACCCTAATGGCAGATCCTTCCACCACCAGGACAAATGTCAAACTAAACAGTTTTTTTCAAAACCAGCTCTTTCGATTATATCAATAAACATCGAAGGTATATCACCAGAGAAAGCGATTTTATCGTCTAATATCTGTAAATACTTAAAATGTGACTTTTTATTGGTTCAAGATACACATAGAGGCCCAAATGACAGAAGGACAAAAATCAATGGAATGGACCATATTAATGAGTGAAAAGTATGGCAGTGCAGTTTTCGCCAAACCAGATCTAAAGATTATTTCAACAGGCGTGACCTCAGACGGCGAAATAGAGATACTGAGCACCGAAATCAAATCATGCACCGTGACATCAGTGTATAAGCCACCAAGTGCCGAATTTAGCTTCACAGGACCACCTAACTTCCACTCCCATCAAACAAAGATAGTTATGGGCGACTTCAATTGTCACAGCACATCCTGGGGCTACAGGGAGACTCATAAAAATGGAGAGGACCTTGATGAATGGGTTGAAGGCATGGGCCTAATACTAATATATGACCCAAAGATGCCACTATCTTCCAGTAGTGGAAGATGGAAGGGTGGATATAAGCCGGATAACATCTTTGTCAGTGAACACATTGCCCAACAGTCAAAGAAGAATGTTATGGAGTCAATCCCAGGTACGCAACACAGACCAATTATCTGCACTATTGAAGCAGTAGTGAAGCTTTACTACCGCTCTCACTGTCCCTAAGTGCACTCAATGCAACCATAATGGATAGACAGTCACAAATCTACTCTCTGTCATTCTGCGTTTGGAACGCAAACAGCATGTTCAGTCAACTACTAGAGTTCAGGCAATTTCTCCGAGACCAAGACGTTGACGTATGTATGGTATCAGAAACCTTCCTGAAACCTGGGCTGCGAGAAGCGGTAGAAAATTACCGATGTTACCGCCGAGACAGACCCACTGCAGGCGGCGGAGTCGCGGTTTACATCAAACAGAGCATTCCACACCACGAAGTATTACTACCACCTCTTCAGCAGATGGAAGCCGTCGGGGTTGAATTGGCTACTGCCAGCGGGAAGCTAACTGTCATCTCGTGCTACCGGCCTCCTCGACGATACCTAGAAGAAGCAGACTTCATGACCCTGACAGACATCAGCGGCAAATTCCTGATTGGCGGTGACCTCAATGCTAAACATTCTGACTGGAACAGTAGGCATAACAACACGGCGGGTTTAGCATTGAGGCGCCTGACAAACAGACTCAATATGTGCGTTTGGGCACCAGAGGTGCCCACACACTACCCGAGTAACGGCAACACACCTGATGTACTCGACGTATTTATTACAAAGGGCATCCAGGGGTACGTCGCCACCTCAGTCATAAACAGACTCTCTTCTGATCATTGCCCGGTCATGGCCGAGGTTGAGGTCGGACCCTGGCAAAATCATGACGACCCATCTCCTGACTACCACAAAACTAACTGGAGGCGCTACCAGGAGATTCTCCAGGATAAACTAGCTGACCCAACTGAAATCTATAACATCGACGACGCCCTACAGTTCTTCGAGACTGCAGTCAAAGAAGCAACCGCAGCCTCTACACCAGTCAGGGTACCCAGACCAGCACCCACTCTACAACTTCCCCCTCACTTACTAGCGCAAATCCGACATAAAAACCGGATTGCTAAAGAGTGGAAACTAACAAGAAGACCAGAAACTAGAAAACTGCTAAACCGTTTACAAAGAGAGGTCAAAGCTTCCCTGATACTGCACCGGAATCAGCAGTGGGAGGCAAGAATATCCATGCTCCGCCCGGAGGACGGGACTCTGTGGCAGCAAACAAGAAAACTAACCAGGCGAAGGCAGCGAATCCCTCCACTGCAAGGTGAAAGAAACCTAGCTGTCACCCCAGAGGAAAAGGCCAACGCATTTGCTGACGACTTTGAGAAAAACTTCAGACCATCACAAGCCAACGCGGATCCCATCCACTTGGAAGCAGTCCAGCGACGCCTGAGAGTTTTCCTCGACGCTGCAGACGAACATCAAATAGGCGATATCACCTCGGAAGAAGTAACCGGGTGCCTGTCAAAGCTGCACCCACGAAAAGCACCAGGGCGTGATGACATCTGCAACCTTCTCCTCAGGCACTTACCGCCGGAGGCCTCAGTCCACCTTGCCGCCTTATTCAACGCCATCCTGAGACGACAACACTACCCTCGCATGTGGAAACATGCAATAATAGTGGGTATACACAAGACCGGTAAAGACCCACTACTGCCGCAGAACTACAGGCCCATTAGTTTACTCCCTGCCATAAGTAAAGTTTTCGAACGGCTGTTCCTAAAACGATTGTCCGCCTTCATCGAAGACACCAACATCATCCCAAACCACCAGCTGGGGTTTCGACGTGGTCACTCCACCACCCAGCAGTTGATGCGGGTAACTGAAGCAGTGACCCGTGCCTTTAACTTCAAGCACTACAGTGCCATGGTTCTTCTCGACATCTCGCGTGCCTTCAACTCCGTGTGGCACTCAGGACTGCTGCTTAAGCTCTTCGAGCATGGCATCCCGGGTCCATATGTGAAGCTGCTGAAATCATACCTAATTGGAAGGACTTTTAGCGTGAAGGTGGATAAGGCACACTCCTCTAACAGAAGCATTGAAGCAGGTGTCCCACAGGGCTCCGTGCTAGGACCAGTGCTATACTCCCTGTACACTGCAGATGTTCCGACTTCTAACGGTGTCCTTACTGCAACCTACGCCGATGACACCGCGTACCTGGCATCTACCCGCAGTAGAGTGCTGGCCACCCGGCGCCAACAGGAAGTCTTGCAGGTTACTGAGGCGTGGGCAAGGAGATGGCGAATAGACATAAATCCAACCAAGACACAAACCATCATAATCACCAAGAGACTCGGGGCTCGTCGACCAACACATCTGGACCCAACACTTCACCTGTACGGTAGTGATATTCCATGGTCCCCCACAGTACGCTATCTAGGGGTGACCCTCGATAAAAGACTAAATTGGATCAGCCACATTAACGACATCAGACGGAAGACAAGCATCAGATTGCAGAACCTATATCCAATACTGAATAGAGATAGCAAACTTGCTCCAGTTACAGGAGTCAAACTATATACCTCTCTCGTACGTCCCATCATGGAATATGCATTTACAGTGTGGGCATACGCTACAGACCGTCAAATAGGGAAGCTTCAAATAATTCAAAACAGGGCATTGAAGAGAGCCCTTCATCTTCCGCACCGGTTCCCCACGGAGGCACTCCACGAGGCAGCCGGAATACCAAAAGTGAGGGACAGATTCCGACAATTGGCGGAAACATTCAATATAAGCACAAGGCAATGCAACAACCCAGTGGTAAACACAATCGGCCGCAATGATACTAGCGTCGATATACACAGAAGACCACTTATCCTACTAAGTAATTGACACCATAAAGCAGACGCACCAACCGTAATGAATTGCAACCCCATAATTCCGATGGAGTAAATGTCTTCGGACAAAAACTCTGCCATCCACTGCCTTAGTTAACAGGCAGTGACGGTGCCACGGCGCAGTAGTGAAGCCAAAGTCTGTTCAGTTTAAAAGAAGATTTAATTTCAAACGAGCACAATGGGGAACGTTCTCTAAAGAACTAGATGGGGAAGTCCTAAACCTCGACCCATCTCCAAATACATATGATAAATTTATTGAAATAGTTACAGCCATCTCACGCAAACATATTCCTCGAGGCTGCAGAACAACTTATGTCGCTGGACTGGATAGTGACTCCAAGTTTCTTCTAGAGAGATATGGGCACCTACACGAAGAAGATCCTCTTCCCGAAGAAACCATACAGACAGGTGAAGATCTCCTACACGCTGTATCTACTGTTATAAGAGATAAATGGTGCAATTTAATGTCAGAGTTTGACATGAAACAGAACAGTCGTAAGGCTTGGAAATTACTGAAGAACCTCAATAATGATCCAAATAGTACTCCGCCTAGCCTCCTTGAAGTTAGTCCAAATCAAACACCAACTGCTGCTGAATTGAAAGACTAAAAGAAGACCTGAAAACAGAAAGCTCCAAAGACACTCTGACGAACAACACCATCTTGGGAATCCATTCACATTGGTAGAACTGGAAGCCGTCTTGCAGTCTTTGAAGGTTAACAAAGCTACAGGCTTATATGACCTGAGAACAGAGCAAATTAAAATGTTTGGCCCAGCTACAAAGCAGTGGATCTTGAATTTAATGAATGCCTGCATCTCTAACTTACAGATCTCCAAGATTTGGCGGAAAGCCAAAGTTGTGGCACTGCTAAAGCCTGGAAAGGAACCATCAGATCCAAAATACTTCCAACCAGTTTCACTCCTTTGTGATTTATTAGTCTTGGGGAGATTGATCCTCAACCGTATCTCACAGTGCATTGACAAAATTCACATAAAGGAACAGGCTGGTTTTCGACCTGGTCAGTCATGCTACGGCCAAATTCTTAAATTGACACAGTATATAGACGACGGGTATGAAAGAGGACAGGTTACGGGTGTGGCATTCATCGATCTCACAGAAGCATATGATACAGTCAACCACAAAACGTTGATAAGTAAGGTATACTCCACCTCAAAAGACTACCATCTTAAACAGGTCGTCCAGTGTTTACTACAAAGGAGAAGGTTTTACGTCATCCTACACAGTAAGAAGAGTCGCTGGAGAACTCAGAATAATGGCCTTCCTCAGGGTAGTGTGCTGGCCCCGCTCTTGTGCAACATATACACAAATGACCAACCAATTATTTCTGAAACAAGATCATTCATTTATGCTGATGACACAGCAATTGCAACTCAAGGCTTAACCTTTGAGACGTTGGAGGAGAAGCTGACAACAGCTCTTGAAGATATGGCCAAGTATTATGATGCTAATCACTTGAAGCCCAACCCTGGAAAAACACATGTCTGTGCATTCCATCTGTGAAACAGAGAATCAAGAAGGAAGTTGAACATCAACTGGAAGGGGCAGCAACTACTACACTGCGATACTCCAAAATATCTGGGAGTAAAGTTTGATCGATCTCTCACATTCAAAACCCATTGTGAGGATCTGAATCTTAAAGTATCCACCTGGAACAACATCATCAGAAAACTTACAAGTACATCCTGGGGAGCACAGCCAAATGTGCTTCGTACATCTGCCCTGGCACTCAGTTTCTCTGCAGCAGAATACTCAGCATCAGTTTGGCAAAACTCTGCACATGGTAGGCAGGTAGATATAGCACTAAATGATACTGGTCGCATTGTAAAAGGTTGCCTGAATCCAACTCCTGTCAGCAAAATATATCAAATCATGAGTATAACACTACCTGACATTCGAAGGAAAACAGCTGCAGAGATGGAGAAGAGGAAACAGGAAACTGAACCCAGACACCCTTTGTTTGGACACAAAACTCAACCAGCACGGCTAAAGTTAGAAAGAGCTTCATACAGTCAACTACAGCCATAACATCCTCACTTGGAGCACGCTTTGTAGAACTAAGGGGAAATTCGTTGCCTGAAGGGCACTGGAGAAATATCAAAGAGGCACCGGCCGCAGGGTGTAATCAGCCATATGCCATATGGAAGGCACTAAATAGATTAAGAACTGAAGTGTCCCGATGAATATCTAGTATAAAAAAATGAGATTACAATACTGAAAACGAACTATGTGAATGTGGTCAGCTGCAGGACCCTCAACATCTTCTGGTATGCGGGAATCTCCCTGAAACCTGCACTATCGACGACCTTTTTAGGGTAAATGAGAAGGCCATCAGGATTGAGCAATTCTGGTCACATTCCATTTAATTGTGTTCTATAGTCCATAATCTTGATATTAATTAATTAATTTTATTTGTTTTGTTTCAGCTTGTAATGTTATGTCCTGGACTCGAGAAATAAATAATTGGGTCGATGTAATGCACAAAGAAAAGCAGAAGTGAATCTTCGTCGTCGTTTTTAGAATTTTGTTTCTGAAGTGTAAATTTCTTTAGTCGCGTTAGACGATGTTTGGAGGGGGTAAATCTATTATTTCGCGACTTCCCGTCACCGACATGCTGTGGCGTGTTGTGCGTATGATATGCGCGTGGGACACTTTTTGTATTGTTAAAACCTTATGAGTTCAAGTTACCAACATGCTGTAATGGCAATATATCTGTAGCTATAAGTATGACGTATTGAAAGGGGATTTATTAATCCCGGTAATATTCTTTCTGTAACTGCGAAGTGAGTTTAGTTCTGCCGACGCGCGATAAGCGTCAGCATTCCGCCTAGAGTCCGTAGCGGGCAGTCGCTAACAGCCTTGCTGACCATGTAGATATATATATTTTTTTACTTTTTGCTTTACACCTCGTCGAGGGCATTAGAGATGGGATGGGACTGGGGACAAGGAACGGGAAGGAATTCAATAATGGCCTTTTTGAAGGAATCATCCCGGGGAAAACAGGGAAAACCCAAATCTGGATGTCCGAACCGGGATTCGAACACGCGTCCTCCCGAATGCGAAGCCAGAGCGTTAACCGTTCAACCGCCACGCTCGGTCCGCATAGCTAGATGTAGCCGGTAACTCGTGATTTACTACCAAGCGTACCACTTTGCACCTCGTTTCGGCAAAAATCTAAATTGCAGCTAACAGTTTTGCGTGAGCAGTATTCACGTTCTGTGTTCTGTACTCGTCAGTGTGGAATAACCTGCAATATACCAGAACTTTGCTTGTAGCTACCGTTTTCACTAAGCAAAACCTTCTAATCCGTATCAGACCAACAACACTCAAGAAGAACTCAGACTTTGGTTGCCTTCGTCTACAAGCAGTTTGGTAATTCTGCAACAATTCTGGTGTCAACGACAGAATATCGTCATCCTGACAAGAAGTTACTACCGAGCAGGTTAATCACACCACGCCGATAGACAATCAACCAATGGCCACTCGGCCACACAAACGAACTCTGGTGTCATCTGCGGGACCACACCCACTACAGTATTGCGCTTGGACAGCAGTGGAAGTATAGATTATACTTGTATCTAATACATAAAAATGAATGTTCTTTTGCCAATGTTATTCACACAAGCATACAGTTTTTATCTGATTTTTACGGAACTTTGCATGCTAATTCTTAAATCAATTGGAAAAATACTGTTTACGTTTGATTTACAAAAACGTTAACCCTCTCCTCTCACCTTAATTTCTGTCAACGTTGTTCATACAAACCCACATGTTTTCAATATCTACAGATCATTGTTTGTTATTTTTAACTGCTTCTTGACTTTTATAAGAGGAGACAAATTGCATTGCCTTATTGTCAAACTATATCAGTAATTTGATGTTTTCATTGGTCTTTGATCTGTAATCATAGGAACCTCGAACATTCTTTTTTTCACAGAAGTACCTGTCCCAAACTGTTCTTTCTCAACGTTCACTCCAAGGAAACACACTTTCAGTTCGATACAAAAGGATCCACAGAACCAACATAAAAGTAGAATGGGCAATGGAAGAGGCAGGCACTGGGGAACAGATCCACATCAAGATCATGCACAAAGGGAAAAAGCTAATCCCGCGGAAGGAAGATACGAAACATCCGTGGTGGGACTCAGCATGTGAAGACGCATTGAAACAACTGAAAAGGTCCTTTCATAAATAAACAATAAAAATTCGCATAAAACTTAATAAAAATTTTCTGAGATCAGAAAACAGGTAGAAGAATTAATCAAACGAACAGGAGACACGCAAAGGAACAATTGGAATCCGTCGAAAAGAACCTCAGGGACTACAGCACACGATACCTCTACAGGATTCTCACAGGAAAGATCCAAGGATATTCCGCACAGAATTCATGCTATAGAAAACAGGACCGTAAACTTGCACTGACTAATACCCTCAATTGCAGATAGCTTGCTCAGTATTTCTTTGAAGTATCTAAATGCCCATAACCTTTCTCAAAATTTCTCACATCCTGGTTCCCAACCATCCACCAAATAAGAAATCTACAGACATATCCTCGGACTTAAAATCAACAGGACATCTGGAGAAGATGGCATTATCGCGGAATTATTGAAGTACATAGGACCAAATACACTCGAGGAACTCACACAAATCATCACAGGAATCTGACAACAGAAAAATTACCGGAAGACTTGAAGTACTCACTAATCCACCCACTGTACAAGAAACGAATAATTTAAAGAATCCGAAACATTGTAACGTTCCTCATTTTATGAGGTCATCAAATATTGTTTGAAGATCTCTCGGGCGGGCAGCCGGGTCATTTGCTCGTAGATGTACGAATTTTCGATGGCGTAACGTGCCATCATCTTCAGGTAGCGTCCAGTGGTCGGCGTGAGGAACGCAGTCCAGGACGCGACTGCTGGTCTGCTCCGCGCGCATCGATATTTATACCCTCCGACCCCGCCCTCCCACTCCCACCGCGGCGCTCCGATGGCGGTGGTGGGGGCGGTGCGTTACAGCGTGTCGAGCTGTGGCCATCAGTCTGTACGCCACCTCCGTCGCGCACAGTGCCTCGACTCTGGTGTTTGCGGAGCCGCTTCAGTGCTGGGTTTCCAGGTTGGCTTAGTTGGAACCCATTGTCTTTGTTTATGAGGTTACTCCGTAGCCGGATCTCAATGGCTTCCTTGACAATGTTCAGCAACCGCGGATTCTGACGGCTTCGTAGCTCGGTGTAGTGTTTATGTTCCCTACACCGTTCTTCGATCGTGCGAATGGTCTGCCCGACGTATGCTTTTCCGCACTGGCACGGTGTGTGATATATGTCAGGTTTACTGAGACCCAAATCATCTTCAACCGAGCCAAATAGGACTTTAATTTTGGCCGGTGGGCGGTACACGCACTTGATGTTTTGTCGGCGTAGAACTCTGCCAATCTTGCTTGATACATTGCCAGCGTACTGGATGATGGGTGTGGCTCTTGGCTTGTCCTCTTCCTCAGTTGGTTCTTGAGTGGTTTTCCGCCTGAACGCTCGCCGAATTTGCCGGTTGTCGTAGCCATTACCCTGGAACACGTTCTTGAGGTGTGTTAGTCCAGCAGACAGGCTGTCTCTGTCAGAAATCACACGTGCTCTGTGAACCAGTGTATTTAGCACTTCTTCCCTCTGTGACGGGTATTGGCAGCTGGTGGCATATAAATACGGGTCCGTATAAGTAACCTTCCGGTAAACACTGTGCCCTAATGTGCCGTCCGGTCTTCTATTTACCAATACATCCAAGAAGGGTAGTTGGCCGTTTTGCTCCACCTCCATGGTGAATTGTCTCTGGCTGTGGAAGGAGTTCAGGTGTTGCAGAAAAGATTGAAGTTCTTCTTTTCCGTGTGACCAGACGACAAATGTGTCATCCACATATCTGTAGAAAACCGTTGGTTTTAACTGTGCCGATTCCAGTGCTTCATCCTCAAAGTGCTCCATGTACATGTTGGCAACCACAGGTGACAGTGGGCTACCCATAGCTACTCCATCCGTCTGTTCATAATACTGTCCATCGAAGAGAAAATATGTTGACGTTAGGACAAAGCTGAACAGTTTTGTGATCTCAGGCCAAAATTTTTCGCCAATGAGTTCCAGTGATTCCTTGAGAGGAACTCTGGTGAATAGCAATACTACGTCGAAACTGACCATGAGATCAGAGTCGGACAGTCTTAGTTGTTGCAGATTTTCGACGAATTGAGCTGAGTTTAGGATGTGGTGCTCACATTTTGCAACTGATGGACTCAAGACTGACATTAGGTATGTGGCCAGACCGTACATGGGCGCACCTATTGTGCTTACTGTGGGCCTCATGGGCAAGCCCGGCTTGTGCACTTTCGGCAGTCTGTAGAGCCTGGGTGGTGTGGCAGCACGAGGATGAAGTTTCTTGATTGTGTTGTCGGGTACGGAATTTCGCAGAAGTTCAATTGTTTCCTTTGTATCCTGCTGGTGGGATCGGACACCATCTTCCTGTAAGATGGGTTGTCAAGATTCTTTCACTTTTCACACATTTTTGTCACTTGAGGATGTTAATGGCCATCCTGAGCGATGTTACTTTCCCCTTTCAAACAGCTTGTGCCATTCAAAACATCTTGATTGGACCATGTCATAATCTCCAACTCATGGTGAAAATCTCTGTTGCAATCTTTTCAAGCTTCATGAAAAATTTCACCAACTCTTTATCTGTGCTTTATTATTTCCGTAAAGTTCGGCAGTGACTTACAGAGTGCATTCTTTTGCCGGTGTTCAACCATTACTGGTCACGTCAGCAGATACTCCAATAATATTTTTTTAAAAAAACCATTTAGATTGCTTTTGATATGTACCCTGTATAGGTGCCGATGGAGTGCCCTGGAGGAAATATTGTGGGAATTATCTCCAGCCTTAGAGCTCGTATGGAACTGTCATTGTTGCTAGGCATTTGTGTGATGTCCCAGTCTAAGTTCTACAGGCAGAGAGAGTTGTATTCAGTCCTGTGGTGACTGGGCCGCGATGGAAGTGGAAGGCACTCCTCAGTGACTAGAGGCATTTCTACGGCCCCATGTGGCATCAGTGCTGACTGAAAGAGGAATGTCACTTGGTCACAACGAAATGAGCGCACCCACAACTCCTGCAGGACTGTGCACACAAGCAGCTAGTACATTTTTTCTGTAATGCACATAATTATCACAACATCCTTGTAAATAATTATCATATTAGTCATTGCCATAACACATGGTTGTTTTGTCTCTATGCTCACAATTGTTTTGTATGGCACACGATTGTAATGTAACCTCTTTGTATACACATGATTGCATTGTAACAGTTAGTTACTTCTTACACTTTTTATTCTACTTACTTGTCTTAAAAGCCATATATAATACAAAATGTCTAATAGGAGAATTTATGCCACTTTTAATTATTTTGTAAATTTTCACGTCAGACATATTGTTGTTTTTACATTTTTGTATTGCCTGTAACTGATTACAAGTTAATGATTATATATGACAATGATCAGTTGTGTTGCACAAACATTTAAACTGATAGTAGCTGCATTCTCAGATCAACCCTGTGAGTAGCCGTGTAAATCGGCGAGGGCAAATTATCGTCAGGAAGGCTGACCGCAATGACTCAGCCAGTGGCATTAAAATTTTTTGTGGCCATAACCTCCAAGACTTTTTTTTCTAAGAAAGCTGGTATTGCATCACACTTGCAAAAAAAGGCTGACTCACTTTCAGCATTCATAGTAAGTGTAGCACAGTTGTATATAAGCCCAGCCTTGGACTGAAGTAGGAAGCACATGACAATGATGCTTATCAAGACTCCACATTTCTGATGAACTGGCTAATAATCAGTGTTGCTGTGCACCACTCCAAAGAACACAAATTATATTTTTGTATGTTTCAGAAATCAATCTAATAGCTGCACTTATGGATTTACACCCTGTACAACTGAAGGCTGCACATAAACTCGTACAAGCTAAAACTTGCTTGAGCCAAAACTGCCCTGCAACCACTCACTGTAACAGCACTAAGAAATCCAGATTGCTTGCAAGTGCAGGCTAACATGACACTTACCATACTAAATAACTTAAACATTTAGGAAGTTGTGACCATCAAAATTTTCTTGACTCTGACCAATTCCTTGGAGTCAATCATCTTGACATTTTGGTGTCACTGATTTACAAGGCTACTATGGATGATGATCAGCGAAAGCAACTACTATCAGCTTATGTCATGAAAATGTTTGTCTGCATAGTACAATTGAACCTTATTATATATTATTATTATAATCTAAATGAAGTACAATTGTAGGCAATGCAAAAATATGACATTGCAATATGACTGATGAGAAAATTTAACATGATCATGATAGCTTATCTAAAAGTCTACTGCAGTAGTGGTCTTTGGAATCCCAGGAGGAATAAAAAAACCACATAATAGACTGTGCTTATCTTTATAAATTGCATCAACATAAATCTGCATTGCTTTTGGTGGTACAGTTATTTCAATACTAATGATTTGCACATCTGTTGTTAAAATACAATTTTTACTGTCGTGTTGGCAGATTGATACAGTGAGCAGTAGTATAATCGCTTGATTTTAAGGCATGCAGTCATATCGATCCTGACATTCAATCCATTGTCAAGTTTGTTTCCTTAACATGCAACACAAAGGCACATAATATCTGTGATGGTGATGTGTTTACCCTCATTAATATTTTATTAGAAGAGAATTAAAGATATGATGGAAACTTATTATGACCCTAACTTAATAAACATTTTCAATATTCACAGTATTTGTTAATGAGGAAACACACTGTTTTTAACTTGATAGACTGGTATTTTTACTGAAGATTTCATAAATGCAAAGTACCATTACTGGTTTTGATAGATGAATTTATATTCTATTATCACTTAAGATTTGTAAAGTGTACATTTTAATCACTATATACAGGGAAAAAAATCTTCTCTGTCCCCTTTCAAAATTTTGGCCTAGGAAGCATGTAGATTATATATTAATTTTTATTAACTTTTGTGTCTCACATGAATTAACTGCAATAACCAATAAAAAAGAGCAGTTTAAGTGATGAATAATATCTCAAAAATGCTTGAGGAATTTAATATTAAAATTTATAATTTGGAAAAGTAAATGGGGAAGGAATTTAACATTCTAATTATAAAAGAAAATTTAATAATATATTAATTATATGACTAGTTGAATTGCCACCAGATCATTAACTCCATCACAATTAAATTAATAATAATAAAATATCCTAGCCTCCAATTTAATATTCATTTTTCGATTCTTGATTTTTTTCTGCCATTCTACTGGCATTTCTGATGAGTAATGAGGAAACTTGACACAGAATTTCAAGTGGCAAATCATCAAAATAATCAGACATTTCATTAAAGCCCTCTCATCTTATTGTATCCCACGAAACTATTAGATTATGTGGCACTGTTATCAAAAGATGTTTGTAGAATTAAATTTATAATGTAACTTTATTAAGTGTTGTTACTTTGTCGATTTGTAATATTTTTTAATAATAAATAATTTGGCAAACAATCAATATATTTTCTATTCAAGGAGAGGCAATATAAACACTTACACCTGATGTTTTCAACAAAATATAATGTAGAAAAATATTTGATTATTTACACTTTGAAATTAAATTATTTACACCATACAAAGAGGTAAAGATCACAACAGGAATTTATATACATTGGTCATAACAATTTCTCCTTCACAATTCCAAAATAAATACCAAGAAAGAGCAATACACAAAAGATTTGTAACATACAACATAGAAAATCAGTCCTAGTTTCAAAATGGTTACATCTTCTTAAACTTAAGTAAATTGTTTTTCCAAAGATTCATACGTTTTAACATAACTGTCAGTGTGCTTTTTTCATCTATGCAGTCTTCACACTGGAAATGAAGTTTCATTACTAAATTTTTAGCTTCTTCAATTATTGAAGAGTCCAATGTTTAACACATTTGCCCAGTTCTCCCGAAAGTTCACATTAGGTCCTTTATTAGGCCCACAAAGCAAACAAGCTTCATCAGCAGACTTTTGTGGAAACAGCCATATGTGTTCCATCTTTCTAGCAAAATTTTCTCCACAACATTTTTTTAACAATTTTTGGAGACTCGATACAACATTCTCAATTTGACTAAGACACTTTATCTGAGAAACAAGACTCAAAATCTCTGCATTACTTCTGATCTGCTGCTCATCTGAGACAGCTAAAGCAGTTAGAAGATTCATCAGAACCACGGGTAAGAAGAACATGAAGAGAATAAACACACATGTACCCAACCAGAGATCTGATCTGAAAGGTAAGTCACCCAGCTCAAACTCTCCAGTCATCATAACAGCAGTCTTGAATAAGGTTTTAAGGGGGTTATCAAAGAAATCTCCCATACCAGAATCTGAATCAGTGTTGCGTTGGCTAAATTTGCAGATGTATTCTAAAGTTTCCACTAAATTAACCTGGCTGGCATTCATATTTTGATTGGCAAGAGGTGAGAATATTACATAAAAACTAATTGAGAAGGCAAAGACTACAAATATATAGGATTTGAAGAGATTTAAGTAGTTATGTGAGACCACTTTCAACATTTCTACATTTTTTGAAAATTTGGGATACTGGCCTGTAATTACAAAGAAGCTCCACCATGACAATAGAACAGCCCCAGTACAAGCCCAATAAAAAAATATTGAAACAGGAATCTCACAAAGCACAAGTAATGCCATAAATATAAGCAATATGTCAAATATGTTCTCAAAATTCTTCAGATATTGCTTTGGTTTTAATATCAATTGAAGCACTTCCCAGCCTCCAAGAAGTATTGTAGTTATATGCCCAGCTACTTGGAGGTATGGTTGAATGAATGTCATCTGAGGAGTCTCTGAGATGGCTTGCTTACCTCTATAAGTATGTACATGTTGAGCGAAAAGACAAAAATAGTACAGATTATCAAGTTTAGGTGGAGTAACCACTTCATACTATTGTTCTTTATATTCAGATAGCTGCCAATAAGGGGATGCTTAAAAAGCTCCTGGTATCCTGGCAAGCTGGAAAGTGATTCTAAAAACTGCATTTCTGAATAATGCGTGCACAACTCTGAGTTGAGTCTTGCTTTCTCTCCTTGTTCCAAGAATATATCTGGCTGTTCTTGAATACATATTACTTGTGATATTAATATATTGTAATTGAAAGTAATTACAAATTCCTCATTTGAAGGTAAAATT